>CM042155.1:77748756-77771256 GCA_023376005.1 Doryteuthis pealeii | reverse complement strand
GAGCAAAATTCTCTTCAATAAATCTTAAAAGAAATCCATTAACAAGAAGAAATAACTTTAATATTATTTTTTACTTCCTATTTTAACTAAACAGTTAAATTCGGAAAATTTATCAATGAAAGACGGGAGTAACAGAAAATGATGGAAGACTTAGTTTCAAAGTTGTTCTATTTTTCAATCATACCCCCTCTGTTCAAAATCTTTTTATCTACATTCTTATTCAGTTTCATTAGCCTTTCTAATTTAATATGATATTTTATTATAAAATTTAACTAAAATACTTGCACCCGGAGGGTGCATATATTTGCTAGTAATGATAATAATGATAATCCTTAGTAAACAATTATAACACCCCGGTTTAGAACCACTAGTTGTAAAAGACCCGCAAATAGCTTTAAGACTGCAAGTTTCTCGGCTAACATTTACCCACATGCTGTAAACTACCCAGACTTTTAGTCAGCCTAATACATTAACTGTAAACAAGGGATTCTTTATATGTTATCAGAAACAGCGCTTCGAGTGCTATCTTGTCTAGATTAGACACCATTGTGCATTCATTATGATGCTCTTTTTCTGCTTCTTAATCTTTCATCTCATCGCACGTAAATTAGATTGCCGAAAGCTTTGACACGACCATGTTAGCATCATCTCATCTCATCTCATTTTTCGTCCATCAAAACGGAGGTTACAAAGAATTGATAACAATACATGAGAATGACTCATAGAAGGTCACTTATCAAAATATCTATTCATAATAATCTTTTGAAATTTAAACACAAACTGGACGAAGGTGTTTAGCCTGGAACGACGCTGCACAAACACACACACACACACAGACACACACACAACACACACACACAGACATATGTAACGTATATAAATATATATATAGTTAGGCTATGGCAATTTTGTCATCTGCTACGAATTTTAAAAGCGAATTAAAAATAATTAACTCTATTATTTACGGTCAAACTTTGTCAAAATCGATAAGTAGTAATATAATAACCATCATCAAAAAAAAAAAAGAAAAATTACATATGCAGTTTATTTTTAATAGATTAAAAACTATTTGTTTTGGTCAATTCCGACACGATCCGCCATTTTGTCTATTTTTCAATGGTTTTACACGTTTGTTTACAATTTTTATGTAACATTCACGATTGCAAAAAAATTTACCAAAAATCCGGTAATTATCCGATTTTAATGAAATTTTCAGTATTGATTTATCAATTAATACATTTTATAATGCATCAGTTATTTTATTTCAAAACTTTAATTTAGTATTTTTGCTATGAAAAATTAATTTATAAAATTCATTTAAAATGTGAAAAGCCTGATGTTATGTTTAAAATGTTATATTTTTAGATTCTAGAAATAAATATCTATTTAATGCAAACCTTATTTTAGACACATAAAGTAATAAGTTTTGAAGAAAAACTCTATTGAAAATGTACCCTCCCCTTTTTAAGCATAAAAAATATCAATGTATAATTTTTTCTTTTATAAGATAAATAATTAAATAATTATCGAAATGAGTAAAAAAGAAATCTCCAAAAAATTAATTATTTATTTTTTTACATTTTATTTTTCAATTTTCGGTACTTATTTTCTCATAGAAAAGCCACCGTAATTAATTTTTTTGTTTTTATTCATAACTTCGGTTTTTTATCTCATTATTTATACTGTAATTAGTATCGAAAATGATCAACTCGCAAAAATGTTACGCCCCCAACATAAGGGGGGATCAAAATTAAGTGACCTGAAAAAAATGAGAAAGTTTTGAAATAAAATAAATAATACATTATAAAGATCATTCATTGATAAATAAACACTGAAAATTTCATAAAAATCCGATAATTCCCTGATTTTTGGTAAATTATTTTCTGTAGTGGGGGGGGGGCTAAAGTCATTATGTCAAAAATGCATTTTAGGCTCATTTTGCCAGTAGCTATATATAGTCGAATCCTCGGTGACTAAACTGGTAACCTCACAGATTTTATCTGGTGAGGAGGGTGGCTAGACACCCTGCAGGACGAAAAACAAGACCTGTTTAAAGGGCAGAGGAAGCTATTGGCTCAACGGCCATCTAGAACATTATTTCTGGAAGTGTTGGACCCATTATTCCTTGTTAGGTTATCCAACTCGAAGGACAACTCTGATTTAACACCTGCGATTGATACGATTACCGGTTGTCTTGTTTCAGTTTGTCACTAGATAATAATCGTGAAAATTTAGAGGGTGGTATTCGTGTTGTACAAGCGTTGACCACTATAATACCATGATTTACAAATGTTCCCTTGCTTTCTTTTCATATCTCTCTCTCTCTCTCTCTCTCTCTCTCTCTCTCTCTCTCTCTCTCTCTCTCTCTCTCTCTCTCTCTCTCTCTCTTGCATAAGCCGTTACCCGTCTGTTCACAGTTTTGAGTTCTCTGGTGATTGTAAGTACATACCACCGTAAAGTATGTAGCAATTAATTGTTAACCCTAGATTGACTGCCGCTGATAGCCGCAAGGGTAAGTAACTTAGTAAACGAAAATTTTGTAGGGTTTCGATCCCGGCTAGAGGTAGCTGTAAAAAAAAACGTCGAGCAGCACTGATAAGAAATAAACTTCGAAACACGTGTCTGTGGATGACTGGTATATATATTAGTTGTAGAATTTTTAAGGTTCAAAGTTAATAATTGAACAACAGCTCCGACACGTTGTGAGACAAAACATTTAATAGGTGTACAGCACATGGTAACGATAAGATACATAAAGTACATAGATACATAAGATACAAATAAGATATAAGAGTAGAGATTAAAGGACACATTCATGAATGGTAAATACAAGATACAATATTTAGGTATAAACGAGATACCCAAATGTACACAAAATATAAATGTTACAGACATGGAACTAAAGGATAGACCATGCTGTATAAAAAACTTACAGTAATGTAAGGGGGTGGCAAAGCCCCACCGAGAAGGGGGTAGACATAAGTCTAACCCATGTGCTCGTTCAGAGGCAGTAAGGAAAAAGAGAGGAGGAAGCATTTGAATCAGCCGCTTATATACCAGAGGTCCGCTGGTGGCCACAAACGGCAACACAGCGGGAAGATAACTCTTCCGGGCAAAGGGAAGATAATCCCCGACAAATTGTTTTATCTACCACGGTTTCTGTATTAAACATACCATTTCACGATATTGCATTTTATATATACTTTAATTACCTTTTCTGTCTTTTATTGTGGTGTTGGCTCTAGTTTAAAAATCTAGTATTTTATCATTTTTTTTCCCTTTCAAGTTCTTGTTAATTTAATTAATTTAAGTCGTGTTATTTTATGTTAATCTTGTCTCTCTCTTCTCCCCTCTCCTCTTTCTCTCTCTCTCTCCAAAAACCCATAACCCACCCCCCAACCCCCCCCCACGGGGAATTAAACACCCCCCCCCACAAATTTACACCCATTCTCTCTCCTTTCTTTTTTCTCTCTCTCCCCTCTCTCTTCACTTTCTCTCCCCTCTCTTTTCTCTCTCTCTCTCACATACACACACGAATACACACCACACACACACACTATTTACACCATTCTCTCTCTTTCTTTTCTCTTTCTCTCCCCTCTTCTCACTATTCTCTCCCTCTCTCTTTCTCTCTCTCTCTTCCACATACAACACACGAATAACCACACACACACACACATTTACACCCATTCTCTTCTCTTTCTTTTCTCTCTCTTCCCTTCTCTCTCTTTCTCTCTCTTCCAACATACACACACGAAATACACAGACACACAGACACACACAGACACACACACACACACACACACAATACACACAATGCAATCACTCACTGAGTATACACTTTATCGAACATCACGATCTGAGAGACAATTTTCGCCGTTGGCGGCGAAATTTTAAACACTTTCACGAATTTTCATTTTTCTTTCCTTTTTGTCGCATGGGGCGCTCGGGTTAGTGGTAATGATTTTCGGCCCCGCGCCTAATCTGTTTCCTGGATCTTTTTGATGTTATATTTTTTGATATATTAATACTGTGTTCGTATGACCGTCCGTAATTTCACGACCTTTCCCTGTTTACTACGGCCAATGAGATGCTTTTTTAACTGATTCAAAATCGGCAAACTTGTATCGGAGGCCTTTTCTTTCTCACATTTTGTGGGGCTTTTTAATTCACATATAAAAGCAACACCATAACAGAAGAATCTTATAATAATTCTACATCCAATGACTGCTATTACACAGTAGCATTGCAAACCAACAAAACCTCATCAGATGATTCTCTGGTTCAAGCATGGTTTCGCGGCCGACATAATCATGTTACCACTTAACCAGCCGCGCCCCAGCCAGTATCTTCAAATAAACCACAGCCTTGTCGTTGGTGTCACATTGAGGATTGCCATATCCACGCTGATGCGGTTAGAGCTTGATTCTGGATCTGGATGTTATATTTTTGATATTATTAATACTTTGTGTTCGTATGACCCTGCGATAATCATCTTGAAACACGATTCTGGTTAAAAATGGAATACCGTCCAAATCGTCCAAGATGAAATGCAAAAATGTAAATTCTTTTATTGCTATATTCACCCGAATTCTTACCTTCTTATTGAGATCATCACCTCAAGGTAAATAACGGACATTCCATTTTTATCATAAAGAAAGAAAGGGGAGAAAATGACATGCGATCTAAAAATATATTAAAAAACAAAGAACAAAAGAAAGTGAGAGGGGATAGATAGAAAAAGAGAGGGGTGAGCGCGCCGAAGTGATAATGTAACTATTTTAATCGAACATAAATGAAAGACGTTAAGAAGGAAAGAAGAAAAAAGCGTGATAGTTATTTAAATCAAGGTTTATTATGTTTTTTACATATTGAACCAGGTTAGCTCAGTAGGTAGGCGTTCGGCTAGAAACACAAAAGGTTCCTACGTTCATACCGGCCCTCGCCAACTCAGGTATGAGTTGCACAGGGATCTGTGCGTAAAGTGAAAGCTGATGGAAGGTGTGGGCGGTCACCTCAGTATTCCTAAATAATCTTCCTGGCTAGCGCTATTTGAAAGGTGGATAGCTCCCTCGCTGTTGGCTGATACGCAACATTTGGCCGCCCGACGACTTTACATATGTAATACATTTAGGAATAGCATAACTAAACTATGAAATCTTTGTAATAATTAAATATCATTCTGTAGTATATACACAGGTCCTGCTAATTAACGATAACAACACACACACGCAACACACACACCACCACACATACTCGTAGCACACACACACACACACCACAAACACACACACACACATATGTTGTAAAGAGCTTGCACTCGTTTCTATATGATTTGGTTGTTTTTGGTGGATGGAATTTTAACGCATATCAACCCGTCTAGGTTTATTTCATGCTTATAAGGTTGGAGAAAACATATACGTTGTTTATCTAATATTTGCGCGTTTGTAGTTGATCGTTTTAACGATGATAGCATCAGTCGAGGATGCGTTAAGAGGTTACTTTTGCATGGTATTGATAGGTTGTGTTTATATTTTGGTATTAATTTAATTTCTCTCAAAAAGGCGGACAATGTTATCTATGGGACTTTTTCAAAATGACCTTACATATAGCATTAAAAAAAATGCGGGTTTCCATGAGAGAAAAAGATCCACATTCTATAACAAAGTGTTTTCGTTATATGATTACAAAAAAAAAAAAAAGTCAGTAAAAGAATGATAGCAGAAGGGGCTAGAATTTTTCCGCCATTATTATGAGATTGATTTTGTGGGCGACAAACGGGTAGAGGTTTAAACCTGTTCTTGCTTTTGTTTTTTAAATATTTTCGGAAAGTGTCAGTCTGCGATGGTAAATTGTCGTCGCTTTAAATCATTAATCGTACGTGTGTTTTGTTTGTTTCCATGTTTTTGTCTATCGTCCAAAAACTAAAGTGAGTTGGGCACAACTCCTAGATGTTTAAACTTAGATACCCCCCCCCCCATTTCTTGGCTATGGAACAGATTGACTTGCTGTGATGGTTGTGCCATCCTTGCTGTTGTTACATAATTGATAAGCACCTTATGAATTTATTATGTATCTGTAGTAAGAAATTCTGAATCGAGTCCGTTAGATTCAGAATGACGAATCCTGTGGAAAGTTACGCGACAGTTATTGACGGGTAATAACCTTTTTAACTTGACCTCTTGAAAACGCGCGATTAGGCGAGATATATGTTTAGATTAGATGCGACGAAGAACCCAAGTGAGAGTTTCCTATGGGTGCTTGCTCTAAGGGTCGGTCCCCCCCCCCCCGCGTGGTTGTGTTTTAATACTCCTCTTTCCTTACTTTCCTTAACTTTCTACTTCTCTAAGCGTCTGGACTTCGTCTTGGGGAATTCGTGTCTGGTCTATCCTATTGGGGATTCTCTTTATCAGAAGCCCTGTGTCATTGGTAGTTTTTGATAATAACAAGACTTCGATTTACTTAGATCATATTTTATTCTCGAAATCCCACCAGACTACCTGCGCAGATTGAGTCGGCAGCGTGCATAACACGACTTACCACCGTCGTGGTTTTGGCCGATCTAACTAAAAATTTCTTTTCTATCTAAACCGGAAGAGGTCTTCTCCACCGATTCTCACGGTATCCACGGAAGGGTGATCAGGACTGAGATCAAGCCTTGTCAATTCACATCCTTGCAAGGTCCGCCGGCTGAACTTTATAAAGTCCATTTTGGTTTCTACACTACTGTCACAAGTAATTATGGAATCCTAATAATTATGTAACAGTTGAAAGCATGAGTTTGTTGGTTGAATAAAGCTTTAGAGAAACAAAATCTGAGGGTGGAAAAGAAGGGAAAATGGAAACGTATGAAAAAAGGGCAGTACTACACATTTATAGAGGAATTGAAATGAAGTACGAGACAGAAAGAGGAACTGAAGATGAATGGTAGGGAAATTAAGTGTATAAAACTTTGAAGGTAAGAAGAAAGAAAGAAGAAAGAATAAAAAAAGAAAAGAAAAAAGAAAGAAAGAAGCAAACTAAGACTTGAAAGAATGAAAGATAGGGACATTATAATAAAATAAAGAAAGAGAAAGAAAGAGAAAGAAAGAAAAAATGAAAGAAATAAAAGAAAGAAGGAGAAGAAAATGAATTAAAAATTGAGACCAACTGAAGTGGGAAAATACAGATAAAGAATATGAAAAAAAAATAGAGAAATGAGTTGTGAACGTGGATATCACAAAAAAATTTTGTTAGTGTAATAAACAGAAAGGACCATCCATGAGGAACCAGCAAGAGGTAAAACAACCTTAACAGGAATCCCACTGGGATTAGCCGCGAGAAATAATCTGAAAATCGTGGCGGCCGTCGGGTTTCGAACCATTTAGGCAGAAAGTAAGAGTCCTCATCTCATCCCCTACCTACTCTATCCGTTCTATCCATCTCTCGTCTGTCTGCTCTTATATACAGAGATGTGGTGTATATGACACTGTGTCTTACTTACAAATTAAGGAGTTCTTTTGCTCTATCAGACCGTAAGTTTTAAATTTTGATATACATAAATATATAAATGTAGAAAGACTAACAAATAAAATAAAGAACTCATGTAAAAAGATTACACTTTATCTTAATTATATTTTTTATTGTTTCTATGTATAGATTGAAGATAAAACAATAATATTATGAGATCAATGAACACCATGTAATTATTTATTAAAACCCGTTTTGTTAAACCGACTATGCAAAATAAACTACACATAATATTATGTACACCTTTATTCTTAGTAATATATATTGTTGTTTACCCTTTCTTTTTTCTTACTCTTCTATTTTCTCTGCTCATCTTGATAATATTTCGTCTTCTTCCAGGCGTCTGGACCTAGTCTTGGGGACTTCGTGTCTGGTCTCTATTATCTCTGTTCTTGATTCATTTCTTCTTCTAGATCAGTCTTGTTGCCAAGAAATCATCACCACAAAACCATATTATTTATTTAAACTTATTTACTTAACTAACATCTGACGTCCAAGCTGAAAATGGAAGGCCAACCAGGTCCGCACGTGACTTCACGTATTCGCGGGCTTCTGATAAGTATTCCATGGAAGTCCCCCAGTGATATGAAAAGAGGCCATCCTTCAGAAAATACAGGGGGTTGACAATATCTATGCTAGATTATGTAACAATATGAGACATTGCGGATTTTAAATCGCACTAATAAACTTGAGCTGTTTGAGGAAATCTAACTTAGATTTTGGTGGAGACAACGTTATTAAATAAGATTTATTCTATGTAATTAATGATTTGAACTGTAAAATAATATACTCAATGATAAAACTTATGCCAATTCCTGAGGGTATGGGTGACGTAAGCAGGACGTTAGGTTTCGGTTGCATGACAACTGCAATTCTCAATTAAATATAATAAGATATTTATGGCAGAGAGAGAGAGAGAAGAGAGAGAGAGTAGAGAGAGAGAGAGAGAGAGAGAGAGAGAGAGAGATGAGAGGGGGGGTTAATTTTATATGATCAAGTTTTGAGCACCATACCAATGACACATCCTGAAAGCACTTGCCGACCATTTGACTTAAACATTTTAGGTCCATTAATGAGCCAAAGTTCTCATTAGGTGTCGAGTTAGATTCAAGATTGGAGTCGATTAACGTTTAAAATGGCAGCTTGAGACTTTAGTGAAACACTCACCGGAATTTGTCTTCACAGAAATTTGTGAATCCATTGAGACAGCAAATTTCGTAATGGAGAAATACAATTCTGAATGTCCGACATTTTTATATCATACGCATAAACAATTCTGAACACACACACACACACGCACACCACACACACATTCATATATATTATATATTTATATACTTACATATATATATATAATTAATCTAAGTTATTGATTTATATACATTGAGCTCTCTCCAGGGATTTATAAAACTACCTCTGTTAATGAAATATAATGTGTGCACACTACAAAAAGCATACAATATGACAATACAGTTAGATTTTGAAGATCCTAGTAGAATTATCCCTTACTAAGATTTTGCGATACCTTTATATATATATATATTATATTAATATAGTATATCTATATATATATTATAATGGAGATTGTGGGTTTGTCTGTCTGTAAACCGAAACTATATTACAACTCAATCACAGTTCCCTTTAGTTATTTACATCACATTCTCCATGTTTATTTTTATCTTAAACCTCAATTATTAATAAAATTGTTTTCATTACTTACACTGTTGACCATATCTACATACTAATAACATGCAATTATATTTATATATACAACAAAATAGAGGTTTACAGTATGAATGGGAAGGCTAATTTGCAATTGATCTTAAAAAATTGATTTTAATAAATATATGCTTAGTATTATTGATTTCTAATTGTTTGGTTTTATCTTAATGTATATGAGCAAAAATTCTCTTCAATAAATCTTAAAAGAAATCCCTTAACCAAGAAGAAATAATTGTAATATTATTTTTACTTCCTATTTTATACTAAACAGTTAATTCGGAAAATTTACAATGAAAGACGGGAGAACGAAAAATGATGGAAGAGTTAGTTTCAAAGTTGTTCTATTTTTCAATCATACCCCCTCTGTTCAAAATCTTTTTATCTACATTCTTATTCAGTTCATTAGCCTTTCTAATTGAATATCATATTTTATTATAAAATTTAACTAAATACTTGCACCCGGAGGGTCATATATGCTAGTATATATTAATGGATGGTAAACTGTTAAGTGTTAAAAAGACTAATATTAAGAAATACACTTGAGACTCAAAACAATTGTGTCTGAATTTATAATGTAAATTGATGATGGACTCTCAGAAGATTTATACTAAATGTTTGTTTGCCGATTAAAGCAGTAAAATCGTTTAATTGTATAATTTTTTTATGTATGGCTTTACATTGGAAGATGGTTTTTATGTGAAAATTATTAGGAAATATTCAATTTAAAACAGTACTTTATTATTAGAATGTTTTATAACAAAATACGCGAAGCAATGGTAAAACCCTTACAACTCAAGAAAAAACAATATATATATATTATATAATATATATATATATATATATATTATATGTAATGTGTGTGTGTGTGTGTGTGTGTGGTGTGTGTGTGTAGTAAGTTAGAAATTTGAAAAAAACCCACTAGGTTTAATAAATTGATGGCAAGTTTATTAGCGCGAGGCTGCAGGTTTGTCTTAATTCCTTTATACTACATACGCGGTCATTTACTTCCATTTCTCTTCATATATATATAATATAATATATTATTACTATATACTATAGGTTGGCCCAGAAAAAAATTTGACATAATTGAAATGTGATTCTAAGTAATTACAAGACCCAACATGAAATTAATAGGCTTCATGTTAATAATAGAAGGACTTATTTAACAGAATTTAAACAAGATACTCAGAGGGAAATAGAATTATAATCGATTTTCACAATCCTCACACTCTTGTTTGACTGGCTTTGAGAAGTAAATTCTAGTGTTTTATCAGTCGTTTTGTCTTCTTTGCTTGTGGAGGCACATCCCTCTTCTGTTTTACACATTTTCGTGACTGGTTTGGACAGGGAGCAGCCTTCACGCTCGTTTTCTGCACCAACCGCCATAGGTTGGTGTCAATGTCTTATGTGGCCTGTCGTCATGTCTTTCTGCAGGACGTCTTTGAAGCGTAGGCGTGTGTTTTCCGTACCGCGTCTGAACAGTCAATTCTTGACCTGATGGCACCCTTAAGTGAACTATCAGTAGCTATGTACTGACGCAACTTTTTCTTTTAGCTTTAAGTATTAATCCTAGCGGTTTATATATATAATTATATACTAATATATATTATATATATATATATATAATATATTTTTCTTTTGTCAAGTATTATAGTATTATCGAATATTTTCCGATGGTACGACTCTCTTGGTCTTTTCATTTTTTCTCCCAGAGAAGTTTGGTAGTACATGTTACTATCAAACTATTTGTAGCCTTTTTTCTTACGCAGACGGTTTACTCAATAATTTCAGTAGTATATATATAATATTATAATATAATATATATTATTTGAACTGACAACCATATATAAATATAATATATATATATATATATATATATATATATATATATATATATATAAAAGTAATTGGTAATTTGCTTGAAGCATTGCTTAAGTATGTTATAAAATATTAAAATTCAAGACAATACAATGCGTATAAAAAATAAAGACAAAAAGATATTTTTTATGTCTTATCGATTTCGAAGCATAAACTTCATCATCAGAGTTTATTTTCAGAAATGACGTGCTTATATTTTTTTTTGTGTGGTTATAATTTCTGTCCTTATTTCCTTTTCCTCTCCTTTTTTTCTCTCTTTCTTCTTCTCCTTCCTTTATGAATGAAATGGGCGAATAACTGTAATGTTCTTATTTCTCTCCTTTTTCTTTTTAAAAAGTTTGTGGAGAACAAATATTCCTAATATCGGCTGTCATCTGGTCAAATGTTGCAAATATGTTGCCAATATGTTGCCAGTGTGTAGACATGTCAAATTCAAAAATAAAAAATGAATAAATAAATAAAAACCGTCAATTAGAAACATTTACATACTTAGCTTTTGTTTCGCCTTCCCCTTTCTCTTCCTTTCTTTCTCCTCCCTTTCCTTTTTCTTTTTGTGTGTTATTCTTTTTCCTTTTCTTTTCTTTTTTTCCCCTTTGTTCTCTAATTTAAATTAATTTTTTAAAATAGTAAATAAGTAAAAAAAAGATTATCTTAAATTTGTATAGTATTGAGAGAAAAATAAATAATTTTTTTTTTTTAAGAAAATATCTTTTATGAGTACTTTTCTCCTTTTTTCTTTTAAACTTTAAATAGATTAAATATTAATATAATTATATATTAAAAATATCATATAAGAATTAACATATTAGGATTGATGCAAAATTCAAACAAAAATAACAAACCATTTTCCTTTTAAATTTCAAATAGATAAAATATTATAAATCAAATATTTAAATTACAAAAGCATAGTGTTTTGCTTCATTTATATATCTTATTTAACTATTTTCCCCTTCTTTTTGCTGTTATAATTATTCTATTTTTTTTTCTTAAATATTTATTAATAGTTCTAGACTGGCCGTAATCCTAAAGGGGTATTATGTTTAAATATATATATATATATATACTATATATATATATATATATATATATATATATATATATGGTTTGGTCATGTCAAGAGGATGGGCAAAGGCCGCATCCCAAAGACGTACTGTATGGCGAATTAGTAAAGTCTCCCGGACTGGTATGAAGACCACGCCTACGCTTCAAAGATGTCTGCCAAGAAAGACATGAAGACAGGCCACATTTTAGACATTAACACCAACCTATGGGCGGTCGGGTGCAGAAAACCGTGCGGCCATGGCAGCTCCTTGTCAAACAAAAGTACGAGAATGTATAAAACAGAGAGAGAGATGTAGCCTCCACGGCAAAGGAAAGACGAACAACCAGCCCAGCAAGCATCAGTGCACCAGAGACTGCTATTCAAAAGTGGTCACTTCGCGAGATGGAGATAAAAAAGAATTTGGCCATTACGCTATTGTTTTTCGTAGACGGGAAGGATGCCTAATATATATATATATATATATATATATATATATATAATATTTGCTTGAAAGCAATTACAATGTGAATATCGCATAAATTCGATAATTATAGAAGATAATAATGACAAGTGAATTTCGCAAAGAATTACTGGTGTGTAGAATATCGTACAGACTGTTTCAACTTTATTAAGTCTCATCAGCGATATATACTAACGATTTCCCTCCGACAGAAATCGAAACCGGGACTTCAGCGGGGAGTTAGAACTATACTGTTTCAGCCACGATACAGCACCGAGAAACTCCTGCGAAATTAACCTGTCATTTGATACTGAGACGTCTTCTTGCCATATGTCGGACGGGAATCGTTAGTATATATCGCTGATGAGACTTAATAAGTTGAAACAGTCTGTACGATATTCTACACACCGAGTAATTCTTGCGAAATTCACTTCATATTATTCTTCTATATTATCGAATTTATGCGATATTCGCATTTGAATTGCCTTCAAGCAAAAATATAATTATTAATATATATACTTTGTTCAAGAATGCTTCTAAAAATAAACAAACATCCAAAAATCTTATATATATATATATATATATATATTTAGAGAATAGAGAGAGAGAGAGAGAGAGAGAGAGAGAGAGAGAGAGAGGAGAGGAGAGAGAGAAGAGAGAGAGACAGAAGAGAGGAGATAGATAGATTGATAGATAGATAGATAGAGATAGAGATAGAGAGAGAGATAGAGATAGATAGATAAGATAGATAGATAGATAGAGAGAGAGAGAGAGAGAGAGAGGAAGAGAGAGAGAGAAGAGGAGAGAGAGAGAGAGAAGAGAGAGAGAGGTTCTATTGCCTACTCTAGCGTTTTCGCTGTAGAAGCATTAACTTAAAACAAGAATTAATCTAAATGAAGTTAGCAACAAAATTAACNCTGACAAAGACAACACCAGCCAGCAACAAATTCATGACACACGCACCGGCAAGAAAAGCAGAAAGAAAAGACTCCTACAAACAGATAAAGAAAGAAACGAAAGGCAAGAGAAAACACAGAAGATCAAAGAAAACGCACAACAAGTCATTTCCCTGAAAGAAGACCAACGAAACACCAAAAAGACCAAGACAAGAAAATTCTACATGAACAGAAAGAAGAACGAAAGAAAAAAGCAAAATAGCGCAAATACAAGTACACCATACCCACATCACACAGAAGAAAGAAACAAAAAGACTATGAAAGTAATATTAGGGAAGGAAAAAAGAACCAATAGAAAACTAATTATTAATAAAATCGAATAGAGAAAAGGAAAAAAGGAAAAGACTTCTTGAACAGAAAAGCAAAATGTAAGATAAGAAAGAAAAGAAAGAAAGAAATCAAGATGAAAGTAATAAATAATTGATAGGAAAAACAGAAAAAGAAAAGGTTGATTTATTTAATGAAACTCAACAGGACGAATGATAAAAGAAAAAACAAAACCGGAAAAGTTACAGTCATCGAATAATGAAGAAAAGAAAAAGAAGTAAGCATAATGAAGGTCCTATTAACAACATAGCTGAGGAAAGTAAACAAATACATGAACAAAGCAACAGCACAAAAGGCAAAGAATCAGACTAGAATCTATGGAAATAAAGCAACAGACCGCAAACAAAAAAAAACGATCTAGAATACGCGAAAAAGCACCATGAACAATGAACCGTATCTGACGGGAAGCTATACCTAGAAAACACACGAGAACGACCCACGCGAACAATTACCACGAGGCGAATACCAGCAACTAGCGATCTCAGACTGAAGAATTCCTCACTATGCCCCCTTACTCGATAACTCGCAAAAACAATGACATACGGAAACAAAATAAAAACATAATAGTTTTCACCAGACCCCACACACGAGACGTCCACTGGCCCTCCAACGGAGACCTCCACAGAAACCCGATGTTTCTATGGCATCTGACACTTTATTACATTTGGAACGAGTTGAAGAACCACAGGCCAGAGACCGCACAGTGGCAACTCCTTCACCAATAATTCACTAGAGCCTTAGACTCCTGGCTACATGCCGTCATTACAAAAACTTTCAATGATAGTCAATGAGATCTACATCGTACACGAATACCCCAACGTTACAACGCTAGGTAATATTTGAATCAAGAGTTGTGGAAACAGTAACCATCGGCCGACCATGACTTGGTAGCTGGTGACATCCCCACCACTTGAACCTTCGGTAACCCGCGCGACTTAGACAGCATGAGCAAATTTTTACGGTGCAGATGCGCCATGAGAAATATTCAGACTGATGCGCAGGATAAACTTACAGGTCACGTTTCTCCTCTAGAGATTTCTATCCTCCGCACCGCACGCGCAAATTCCTGAATATCGGGCTTGGGCTTGTTTTCAACTTAACAACAAAAACTTTAAAAAAAAAAACAACCAAAGCTCCTTTCTTACCGTATATTAAACATAAACGAACCCATGACCAGCCCCGAAGTATAGAAACACCCAAGCAATGAACGCCCCCCCCCCCAAAAAAAAAGAACAGCACACCCTAAGAAAGCAAGCCCTGAAGATTATAGGAAGTGGACGAGTTCAGCCAAGCCCTACAGCTAAGAATGCAAGGAGACATTATCAAACGTACGAATCCTATCTACTCCTGTCTGTCTCTCCACCCTCCCATTTAATTATTACCCAACGATATGTTTAAAGGATCACTAATATACACTGGGTTGAGTGATTAAATAAATTTCAAAAATACACGAAAACATCGTGTACCCCAGGCAAATCGTGCACGTCACTAAAACACCTTGCAACATCTAGACATCATTTTGACAGTCTAGAACCCCGCCCCTGTCGCGCTCGGACGGCCGTCCTAGAACTGCACCACTGCAAGTACCTCTGAGCAACGAAACAGGGCGAGGTTCCAGACTCCCCCAATGGACCACCCACCTCGCCCCCTTGGCCGTGAAGTCAGCCGGCCACACCCGCGATGAATGACTTACCAGCCTAGAGCACGCCCCGTCGTCACACCCCACAACCACCACAAATAACCCCCAACTATTCGAGCCGTTCATCGACATGAATAACTCCACTTTGGCCCCTTCTTTGGCTAGAACGGGCGGTCGGAATGAGGCTCACTCTACCGATCAGATAGCTAGTCACGTCCACAAGCAACAATACCTCGAGTCAACCCTATTTGATATATCCGTCACAACCCTATTGCCATATGGCAAGCCCCAACCCACTTTTCTACGGCATATGCGCTCAGATGGTGAGTGAGGACTGAGTCCTCACTGTCCTGGAGACGTTTTATAAACCTCCTATCTGCGCATCGTGAGGTTCCCAAGTTCTTTGACGCGCGTAGATCAGGAAACGGTTATGTGGAGACCACCCCCTCATCACCATTGCTCCCCTCGCGTCACCCTCGCCCGGAATTGGCTAGTCCCCTGATTACGACGGGTCCCCATCTCATGGACACGTTTAAATTAGAAAGATGCTCATTAATCATAACACCACAATTGTCATATCCATTAAGAAGATTGATTCCTTCTTCACAACACTTTGTCACGCATATACAAATCATTGACCACAACAGAGCGTCCTCTCACACGCATCATGCGCCACCTCCGCTAACAACACAACACAAACAAAGATTAAAAACACCAGCTCCACTAGACAGAAACTCTGACTTTTAACAAATTGAACTCTCTCTTCGTTAGCTTAAAACCAATTTAGTAGATCAATCATACCTCCACCATCCCCTCCATCCACACCACCCCAATACAGCCCATCCCCCCCTCCAACCTTCCCACCTCCAACCCCTAACCCAAAACACAAACCATACCATTAAGTGAATTCATCCCTGACACTAGTACACAACCTAAACAGCAGGCACACCCCTAAGTGTTGACCGGACCAGCTTGCAAAACAAAACGGCATCCGACTCAGCTCTGTAATGGATCACTGGCAATGTCCGTTATGAAAGTGTTAAGATTCTTTCTGTGGTCAGCCACTCTCTTTTACAGGCCCGCCATCAGATGACCGCAGCACTTTACCAGTCGGAGATCCACTTGTCGGTATTAAGATTCTGATCCCTATTGACACTAGTTAACCTATCGCCCGTGTTTAATGCTTTATCCCTTGTCACGTGTATCTTCAGAATCTCCCCTATGACCACTCTGCCTGTTCCTCAGTGTTAAGCCACGAAGCAAACCTGAACGCCGATTTCACCAACCGGCCTTTACATTAGTAAACCACAATGCGTATTGGAGCCATTGTTAGACCAACGAATCAACTAGCCGATGACCTAAATCCATGCCGACCCCGAAGAGTTTATAAATTTAAATTATGACCTCCAGAACACCTTATATAGAACAAAATATTCAACACTGAGGACGTGACAGGATATGACAGAGACGAGTGGCGAAGGAAAGAGAGAGGAAAGCAAGAGAAAGAGAGGGGGTAATGGGAATCCGTACTGTCAGCAAGGCTTAATGGTGACATGCTCAATATTAGGCCAGAGTAAGCTAAGAGAGACCACAGACATTTGATGGTATATAAAGAGCTTCTTTTACCCCACACACCCAAAATAGCTAAAATATAACCCCTGGGTTTTATAGGAGGTATCCGAGAGCACCTCAAGTGGTGTAATGGTTAGCAAGCTAGATTAGCAGACCATTGTTAGTGAGTTCGATTCTCACTGGGCACCCTATACTTCTGGTTGTGCCACATCTAAGCTAAGCTTAGTAAATAACTATATACAGAAAAATCTGGGCACACTCACGTTTGTGTAATGGTTAGCAAGCTAGATTAGCAGATCCTTGTTAGTGATTTCGATTCTTACTGGGCGCCTATACTTCTGGCCTTGTGCCACATCTAAGCTAAGCTTAGTAAATAACTATAAAGAGGTATCGATAAGTTGTAACAGTTTCAACTCTCGTCAATACTGCCCGAAATCCAGCATCACTACTTGCTGAATTTAGATCAAACTTATGTCCTTTTTATGTTTATATATATATAATATAATATATATATATATATGCCTTCTGATATGTGTGTGTTTGTGTGTGTGTGTGTGTGTGTGTGTGTGTGTATGCCTTCTGAAAGGCAGCTTATCGCAAGGGTTTGCAGGTGGGGGCGGGTGCGGTTACATAAAGTACGAAATAGTCGAACCCTTCAACATAAAAGATTAGACAGTTCGGTTTACTACTTTATAATTACTATTGCGATTTCTCCGATTTCAATCTGTTGTTGCTAAATTGGTCCGGGTCAGCGACAAAAGCGAAATAATGTGCCTCTTGTTCTACTAATAGGGAAATCTGTGTTCTTTCACCTCCTCGTCTGAGTAAAACAAAAACAAAAAAACAAAAAACAAAGAAAAAACAGACAAGATTCACTAAAGTTCTCTCTCTCTTTCTTTCTCTCCCCCCCACACATATATATATATATATAATTTTTTACTTGAAGGCAATTACAATGCATGTATCGCATAAAATTTGATACTATTTCTTATAGAAAATGAACCTGACAAGTGTATTCCCGTCAAAGGATCGCTTGGTGTGTAGAATATCGTACAGACTGTTTCGACTTTATTAAGTCTCATCAGCGATATATACTAACGACTTCCCTCCGACAGAAATCGAAACCGGGACCTCAGCAGGCCTTGGCCACAGTACACAGCTAACAATACCAGCGAAATTAAGCTTGTCAAATGATACTACACGCCTCTACCATAATAGGTAAGGGGGCGTTTTTGAGAGAATAATAACAACAAACAGACCGTATGCCCTTCGGCGAAGTGAATAAGATTTTTGGATGTTTGTTTATTTTATATATATATATATATATATATATATATATATATATCCTAATCCTATTAGTATTCCCTTGCGGGAAGAACACAAAAAAACGGTAAATAATTTGTTAGTAAAAATATACTACCAAACTCCACCTGGGGAAAAAAATTAAAAAAGAAAAGACTAAGCGAGTCGCACCAACAGAAAATAATCGATTAAATATAACACTTGGCCAAAAGAATATATATATATATATATATATATATATATATATATGTGTGTGTGTGTGTGTGTGTGTGGTGTGTGTGTGTGTTTGTGTGTATGTGTGTATGTTCTTTTGACCACGACATACGATATTGCTGATTATTTCCAGAAAGAACGAGTGTGTTGGTCTTTTCAATTTTTAAATTTTTTTCTCCACAGATATCAGTTAAAAATTTATCTGCGTTTTTTCACGACGGTTGAATTTAGAAATTTTATATATATATATATATATATATATATATATATATATATATATAATCACAGAGGCGAAGGCTGCTGCTGGGGGTGTAGAATACGCTGACTGCAGCTCTGTATGAAGGTAAACCCAACCCTCATGGGCCAACCTGTTGGCCGTGGGAGGCACCCGTTATACCTAAGAACGTAATTCTGGTGGCTGGGCCGTCCATGACATGCAACACTCTACTTGGGCTAGATGGGTGGTCGGAGAAACCTCATTTGATCAATCGGCTGGTCACGGTAGTAAAGAGTTTTAGTGTCCTGTGTATGACTTTAAACCGAATCTAGTGGTAGAGTTCCATTACTCCCAGGTCCACTCTAACCCAGAGTGGTAGTACCACTTTGGGTCCCGTCTATGGTTTAAACATATCAAAAAATGTTTTTTTAAAATATGTTTAAAAATGTGAGTTCAAAAAAATGAATTCCTCGCAAGAATGAATAAAACAAAAACATCTTCAGCATTAAATAACCAAGAGTTGACATGTCATAAAATCCAACCAACCAACCAATAATCTTAATGGGTCACTCTTTTTTTTCTGTCTTTCCTTTTTTTCATATTTTCATTATGTTCATCTGAAACAGATGAGCATAATCGCTCTCTTTCTTTCTTTCTTATTTTATTTTTGTGTAGCATATCCTTTTTCCCCCTTTTTATAATAAAAACGGAATGGTTCCTTATTTAGCGGAGGAGATGAAACTTCGGTGGATGAGCAACATCAGATAATCAGAATTTATATTTGTGTATTTCATCTTGGACTATTTTGACGGTCTTATCTTTAGTCTCTAGTGACCGTTCAGGTCTCGTTTTTTTGTCAGAATCTGTTGCAAGATAATAACGGTCGCACTTTCAAGAAACACGCGTATCAATACATACATCTTATTATAATGGAGATTGTGTGTTTGTCTGTCTGTAAACCGAAACTATATTACTACACAAGTCACAATCCCCTTTGTTATTTACATCATATTCTCCATGGTTTTATTTTTATCTAAACCTCAATTATTAATAAAATTGTTTTCATTACTTACACTGTTGACCATATCTACATACTAATAACATGCAATTATATTTATATATACAACAAAATAGCAGTTTACAGTATGAATGGGAAGGCTAATTTGCAAATTGATCTTAAAAAATTGATTTTAATAAATATATGCTTAGTATTATTGATTTCTAATTGTTTGGTTTTATCTTATTGAATATGAGCAAAATTCTCTTCAATAAATCTTAAAAGAAATCCCTTAACAAGAAGAAATAACTGTAATATTATTTTTTACTTCCTATTTTAACTAAACAGTTAAATTCGGAAAATTTATCAAT
Source organism: Doryteuthis pealeii (assembly GCA_023376005.1). Taxonomy (NCBI): domain Eukaryota; kingdom Metazoa; phylum Mollusca; class Cephalopoda; order Myopsida; family Loliginidae; genus Doryteuthis; species Doryteuthis pealeii. The sequence continues at coordinate 77,751,051 of CM042155.1, read as the reverse complement.
GAAAGACGGGAGTAACAGAAAATGATGGAAGACTTAGTTTCAAAGTTGTTCTATTTTTCAATCATACCCCCTCTGTTCAAAATCTTTTTATCTACATTCTTATTCAGTTTCATTAGCCTTTCTAATTTAATATGATATTTTATTATAAAATTTAACTAAAATACTTGCACCCGGAGGGTGCATATATTTGCTAGTAATGATAATAATGATAATCCTTAGTAAACAATTATACGACCCCGGTTTAGAACCACTAGTTGAAAAAGACCCGCAAATAGCTTTAAGACTGCAAGTTTCTCGGCTAACTTTTACCCACATGCTGTAAACTACCCAGACTTTTAGTCAGCCTAATACATTAACTGTAAACAAGGGATTCTTTATATGTTATCAGAAACAGCGCTTCGAGCCCTATCTTGTCTAGATTAGACACCATTGTGCATTCATTATGATGCTCTTTTTCTGCTTCTTAATCTTTCATCTCATCGCACGTAAATTAGATTGCCGAAAGCTTTGACACGACCATGTTAGCATCATCTCATCTCATCTCATTTTTCGTCCATCAAAACGGAGGTTACAAAGAATTGATAACAATACATGAGAATGACACACAGAAGGTCACTTATCAAAATATCTATTCATAATAATCTTTTGAAATTTAAACACAAACTAGACGAAGGTGTTTAGCCTGGAACGACGCTGTACACACACAGACACACACACAGACACACACACAACACATATGTAACGTATATATATATATATATATATATATATATATATATATATATATATATATATATATATAGTTAGGCTCTGGCAATTTTGTCATCTGCTACGAATTTTAAAAGCGAATTTAAAATAATTAACTCTATTATTTACGGTCAAACTTTGTCAAAATCGATAAGTAGTAACATAATAACCATCATTAAAAAAAAAGAAAAATTACATATGCAGTTTATTTTTAATAGATTAAAAACTATTTGTTTCGGTCAATTTCGACTCGATCCGCCATTTTGTCTATTTTTCAATGGTTTTACACGTTTGTTTACAATTTTTATGTAACATTCGCGATTGCAAAAAAATTTACCAAAAATTAGGTAATTATCCGATTTTAATGAAATTTTCAGTATTGATTTATCAATTAATACATTTTATAATGCATCAGTTATTTTATTTCAAAACTTTAATTTAGTATTTTTGCTATGAAAAATTAATTTATAAAATTCATTTAAAATGTGAAAAGCCTGATGTTATGTTTAAAATGTTATATCTTTAGATTCTAGAAATAAATATCTATTTAATGCAAACCTTATTTTAGACACATAATGTTGTACCGGCCGTTCCTACAGTGGAGAATATACACCGGTTCTCACTATAAATAGTGAGACACCGAGTGAAAAGGTTGTACTGTTACCGTTTAGCGGCAAGCTAGCCGTTCTTGTACCTTATTGTAAATACACTTGTCTCATTTTACCCTACCTTGACTTGACTTCTTTTTTTACTGTTGAATTAACATCATAACACATAAAGTAATAAGTTTTGAAGAAAAACTCTATTGAAAATGTACACTCCCCTTTTTAAGCATAAAAAATATCAATGTATAATTTTTTCTTTTATAAGATAAATAATTAAATAATTATCGAAATGAGTAAAAAAGAAATCTCCAAAAAATTAATTATTTATTTTTTTACATTTTATTTTTCAATTTTCGGTACTTATTTTCTCATAGATGGTGCACTGATGCTTGCTGGGGCTGTTGTTGTCTTTCTTTGCCGTGGAGGCTACATCTCTCTCTGTTTTATACATTCTCGTACTTTGTTTGACAAGGAGCTGCCATGCCACTCGGTTTTTTGCACCGACCGCCCATAGATTGGTGTTAATGTCTTAATATGGCCTGTCTCCATGTCTTTCTTGCAGACTTCTTTGAAGCGTAGGCGTGGACTTGCTACCAGTCGGGAGACTTTTACTAATTCGCCATATAGTACGTCTTTGGGGATGCGGCCTTTGCCCATCCTCTTGACATGACCAAACCATATATATATATATATATATATATATATATATATATATATATATATATATATATATATATATAAATAACTATTAATAAATATTTAAGAAGAAAAAAAAGAATAAATAATAACAGCAAAAGAAGGGGGGAAATAGTTAAATAAGATATATAATTGAAGCAAAACACTATGCCTTTTGTAATTTAAATATTTGATTTATAATATTTAATTTATTTGAAATTTAAAAGGAAAATGGTTTGTTTTATTGTTTTGAATTTTGCATCAATCC
>CM042155.1:77738756-77746256 GCA_023376005.1 Doryteuthis pealeii | reverse complement strand
TTAATCGGCAAACAACATTTAGTATAAATTCATCATCATTTACATTATAATTCAGACACAATTGTTGAGTCAAGTGTATTTCTTAAATATTAGTCTTTTTGAACACTTACATTTACCATCCATTATATATATTAGCAAATATATGCACCCTCTGGGTGCTAGTATTTAAATTTAATATAATAAAATATATCAAATTAGAAAGGCTAATGAAACTGAATAAGAATGCAGATAAAAAGATTTTGAACAGAGGGGGTATGATTGAAAAATAGAACAACTTTGAAACTAACTCTTCCATCATTTTACATTACTGCCGTCTGTCTTTGTTAAATTTTCCTAATTTAACAATTTAGTTAAGATAGAAAGTAAAGAATAATATTACAGTTATTTCTTCTTGTTAATGGGTTTCTTTTAAGATTTATTCCTGAGATTTTTGCTCATATTCAATAAGATAAAACCAAACAATTAGAAATCAATAATACTAAGCACATATTTATTAAAATCAAATTTTTAATATCAAAATGCAAATTAGCCTTACCATTCACACTGTAATCCGCTATTTTGTTGTATATATAAATACAATTGCATGTTATTAGTATGTAGATATGGTTGACAGTCTTAATGATGTAAAACAATTTTATTAATAATTGGGTTTTAAATAAAAAATAAAATCATGGAGAATGTGATGTAAATAACAAAGGGAATTGTGATTTATATAGTAATATAGTTTCGGTTACAGACAGAAAAACTCACAATCTCCATTATAATCAGATATATATATATATATATATATATATATATATATATATATATATATATATATATATATATATTATATGCTTTTTCGGAGAAATCGTTAATACCTTTTCCAGATTATAAGACCAAAAGAAATATGAAGAATCTTGAAAAAAGGATAAAAAATTAAAAATAACGAGGAATCTGTTTTGTTTAATGAAATTTATTTGAATTGAACGATGCTGCCCAAATACATTTATTCCACACACACACACCACACATTATATATATATATATATATATATATATATATATATATATACATATATATATATATATATATATATATAACTCGTAGTAAGGATGATTCTACTTGGGATCTTCAAAATCTAAATGTATGCTTTTGTAGTGCAACATATATTCATACAAGGATTTTTTATAAATTCCTGGAGAGAGCTCAATGTATAATAATCAATAATTTAGATTAGATATATATATATATATATATATATATATATATATATATATATATAATATGTGTGTGTGTGTGTGTGTGTGTGTGTGTGTGTGTGTGTGTTTGTGTGTGTTCAGAATTGTTTATGCGTATGATATAAAAATGTCGGACATTCAGAATTGTATTTCTCCATACGAATTATGCTGTTCTCAAATGAGATTCACAACTGTGAAGACAATTGCCTGAGTTGTTTCACTAAAGAGTCTAGCGCCATTTTAAAACGTTAATCGACTCCAATCTTGATCTAATCGACACCTAATGAGAAACCTTTGGCTCATTATGCTAAATGTTTGGCTCAGAATTAAGTGCTTTCAGGATGTGTCATTGGTATGGTGCTCAAAACTAATCATTATAAAATTAACCCCACATCTCTCTCTCTCTCTCTCTCTCTCTCTCTCTCTCTCCTCTCTCTCTCTCTCTCTCTCTCTCTCTGGCACAGATATCTTATTGCATTAATTGAGAATTGGAGTCTGTCTGTAACCGAAACTACGTCACTGCTTACGTCACAATACCCTCAGGAATTGCATAAGTTTATTATTGAGTATATTTACAGTTCAAATCATTATTACATAGAATAAATCTTATTTATTAACGATGTCTCGATCAAAATCTAAGTTAGATTTTCCTCAAAACAGCTCAAGTTATTAGTGCATTTAAAATCCCGCAATGTGTCATATATATTACTAAGAAATAAAGGTGTACATAATATATGTTGTGGTTTATTTGCATAGTGGTTTTAACAAAACCGGGTTTAATAAATAATTACATGGTGTTATTGGTCTCTAATATTATTGTTTTATTCTTCAATCTATCAAAGTCAACCCAATGAATAATTTCATATAGAAACCAATTAAAATATAACTAAGATAAGTGTAATCTTTTTACATGAGTTCTTATTTAATTTTGTTAGTCTTTCTAATTTGATATATTTCATTATATCAAAATTCAAATACTTACGGTCTGGTAAGAAAAGAACTCCTTAATTTGTAAGTAAGACACAGTGTCATATACCCACATCTCTGTATGTAATGGAGAGACAGACAGACAGACAGACGGATAGAGTAGGTAGGGGATGAGATGAGGACTCTTAATTTCTGATAAATGGTTCGAACTCAGCCGATTTTCAGTCTTATTTCTCCGGCTAATCCAGTGGGATTCCTGTTAAGGGTTGGTTTTACTTCTTGTTAGATCCTCGGGCTGTTCCTTTCTTATTCAATAACTTAACAAACAAGACTTGTCGTTTTCTTCTAAAGCTTTATTTCAACAACCAAACTCATCTTTCAACTGTTACATAATTATTAGATTCCTAATACTTGTGTACAGTAGTGTAGAAACCAAAATGGCTGTTATAAGTTCAGCCGGCCGCCTTGAAGGATTGAATGACAAGGCTTGACCTCAGTCCTGATCCTCCTTCCGGTGGATACCGTGAGAATCGGTGGAGAAGACCCTCTTCCGGTTTAGATGAGAAAGAGATTTTTATTTAGATCGGCCAAAACCACGACGGTGGTAAGTCGTGTTATGCACGCTGCCGACTCAATCTGCGCAGGTAGTCTGGTGGGGATTTCGAAATAAAATATGATCTAAGTAAATCGAAGTCTTGTGTTATTATCTAAAAACTACCAATGACACAGAGCTTCTGATAAATAGACCAGACACGAAGTCCCCAAGATGAAGTCCAGACGCTAGAAGAGACGCTAGAAGAATAGAAGTAAGAAAGTAAGGAAAGAGAGTATACAACACAACCACCGCGGGGGGGGTACCGACCCTTAGAGCAAGCGACCCATAGGAACTATCACTCTGGGTTCTTCGTCGCATCTAATCTAAAACTATATCTCGCCTAATCGCGCGTTTTTCAAGAGGTCAAGTAAAAAGGTTATTACCCGTCAATAACTGTCGGGTAACTTTCCACAGGACCCCGTCATTCTGAATCTAACGGACTCTGATTCAAATATTCTTACTACAGGTACATACATAAATCATTAGGTGCTTATCAATTATGTAACACCCATCTATGGGTTAAATAGAAAAATGTATTTATAAAAAAATTGTATTATCCATTAAGAATTGATTTATTTCAAAACTTTATCGGCATTAAATGACCCACTGAGGTTGATATGCCGTAAAACAAAGCAAAACAAAACAAAAATTATGTAACAACAGGCAAGTATTGACAACGATCACAGCAAGTCAATCGGTTCCATAGCCAAGAAAATGGGGGGGGGTATCTGAGTTTAACATCTAGGAGGTTGTGCCCGACTCACTTTAGTTTGTTGGACCATAGACAAAACATGAAACAAACAAAACACACGTACGAAATTAATGATTTAAAGGACGACAATTTACCCATCGCACCCTGGACATTTTCGGAAAATATTAAAAAACAAAAGCAAGAACAGGTTTAAAACTCTTACCGTCTTGTCCCGCACGAAATCACATCTCAAAATAATGGGGGAAAATTCTAGCCCCTTCTGCTATCATTCTTTTACTGCCTTTTTTTTGTAATCATAAACGAAAACACTTTGTTATAGAATGTGGAGCTTTTGCTCTCATGGGAAACCGCTTTTTTTTAATGCTAATATGTAAAGTTCATTTTGAAAAAGTCGCCATAGATAACATTATCCCCTTTTTGAGAGAAATTAATTTATACCAAAAATATAAACACAGACCTGATCAATACCATGCAAAAGTAACCCCTTAACGCAATGCTCGACGATGCTAACATCGTTAAAACGATCAACTACAAAAGCGCAAATATAGATATACAACGTATATTGTTTCCCAACCTATAAGCATGAAATAAACCTAGTCGGGTTGATATGCCGTTAAAATCCATCCACCAACAAACCAACGTTTCAAATCATATAGACACGAGTGCAACTTCTTTACAACACATGTGTGTGTGTGTGTGTGTGTGTGTGTGTGTGTGTGTGTGTGTGCGAGTATGTGTGTGTGTGTGTGTGTGCGTGTGTGTGTGTTAATCGTTAATTAGCAGGACCTGTGTATATACTACAGAATGATAATTTGATTATTACAATGTTTCATATGTTTACTTAATAGCTATTTCTAAATATTACCATATGTAAAGTCGTCGGGCGGCCAAATGTTGGTATCAGCCAGACAGCGAGGGAGTCTATTCCCTTTTCAATAGCGCTAGACGAACGAGATTATTTTAGGAATCTGAGGTGGAGCGCCACACCTACCATCAGCTTCTCACTTTACCGCACAGATCCCTGTGCTACTCATACTCTGAGTTGGCGAGGGCCGGTATCGAACTAGGAACTTTGTGGTTTCTAGCTGAACGCTCTATCGAATGATCTAACCTGGTTCAATATGTAAAAAACATCTCACGCTTTTTACTTTCTTTCCTTCTTAACGTCTTTTCATTATATTTGATTAAATAGATTAACGTTATCACTTCAGCGTGCTCACCCTCTCTCTTTTTCTATCTATCCCCTTCTCACTTTCTTTGTTTCTTTGTTTTTTAATATATTTTTCTGTATCGCATGTCATTTTTCTTCCCTTTCTTTCTTTATGATAAAAATGGAATGGTCTGTTATTTACCTGAGGTGATGACACTCATAAGAAGTAAGAATTCGGTGAATAAGCAACAAAAGATAATCAGTATTTACATTTTTGCATTTCATCTTGGACGATTTGGACGGTTCCGTTTTTAACCAGATCGTGTTGCAAGATGATTACGGTCGTACGAACATAAGTATTAATATATCAAAAATATATCACCAAAAGATCCAGGACCAAGCTCTAACCGCATCAGCGTGGATATGGCAATCCTACAATGTGACACTAAACCGACAAAGGCTGGTGGTATTGTGAGATACTGCTGGGGTGCTCTGGGTTAGTGGTAATGATTCTTCGGCCCCGAAACCATGCTTGAACCCAGAGACATCATCTGATGAAGGCTTTGTTGGTTGCAATGCTACTGTGTAAATAGCAGTCATTGGATGAAGATTATTATAGATTCTTCTGTTTATGGTGTTGCTTTTATATGTGATAAAAGTAACCACAAAGTGTGAGAAAAGAAAGACCTCCGATACAAGTTGCCGATTTTGAATCAGTTAAAAAGCATGCCAATGGCCGTAGTAACAGGGAAATGGTCGTGAATTACGGACGGTCATACGAACACAAGTATTAATATATCAAAAAATATAACATCAAAAAGATCCAGGAAACAGATTAGCGTCGGGGCCGAAAAATCATTACCACTAACCCAGAGCGCCCCATGCGACAAAAAGGAAGGAAAAATAAAAATCGTGAAAGTGTTAAAATTTCGCCAGCCACGACGAAAATTGTCTCTCAGCTTCGTGATGTTCAGATAAGTGTATACTCAGTGAATGGTTGCATGTGTGTCTGTGTGTCTGTGTATTCGTGTGTGTATGTGAAAGAGAGAAAAGAGAGAGAGAAAGAGAGAGAGAGGGGAGAGAGAGAGAAAAAGAAAAGAGAGATAATGGGTGTAAATGTGTGTGGTGTATTGTGTGTGTGTGTGTATTCGTGTGTGTATGTTGGAAGAGAGAGAAAGAGGAGGGGAGAAAGAGAGAGAATGGGTGTATGTGTGTGTGTGTGTGTATTCGTGTGTATTGTGGAAGAGAGAGAGGAGAGATGGAAAGAGAGAGAAGAGAGAGAGAAAGAGAGAGAGAAAAGAGAGAGAGAGGGGAGAGAGAGAGAAAGAAAGTGAGAGAATGGGTGTAATGTGTGTGTGTGTGTGTGTGTGTATTCGTGTGTGTATGTGGAAGAGAGAGAGAGAGAAAGAGAGAGGAGAGAGAAAGGGGGGAGAGAGAGAAAAGAAAGAGAGAGAATGGGTGTATGTGTGTGGTCTGTGTTTTAATGTGTGTGTATGTGGAAAAGAGGGAGAGAGAAAGGAGAGAGAAAGAGAGAGAGGGGAGAGAGAGAAAGAAGAGAGAGAAGAGAGAGGGGAGAGAAAAAGAAAGAGAGAGATGTGTGTAAATGTGCGTGTGTGGTGTGTGTGTATTCGTGTGTGTATGTTGAAGAGAGAGAGGGGAGAGAAAGAGAGAGAGGGGGAGAGAGAAGAGAAAAAGAAAGAGAGAGAATGTGTGTAATGTGCGTGTGTGGGTGTGTGTGTATTCGTGTGTGTATGTTGAAGAGAGAAGGGAAGAAAGAGAGAGGGGGGGAGAGAGAGAGAAAAACAAAGAGAGAGAATGTGTGTAAATGAGAGCAAATAAACGATACAGTGAGAGGGGGAAATCAATTGTCTGTCACTTTATTTTTATTATTGTTTTTTTGTTACTGTATTGTATTTGTTATTGTATTGCTGTTCATTACGTGTTTTTTACATTTGTCTTATTGTGCAGAATCTAGGTTATATGCAAAGTACATAGGCAATTTCATATAAGGGTCTTGAGCATCCGCGTTTTTTAATAACCCAGGGAATCGAGGAATCAATTAAGCACGTAAGATGCGGATCTAGTTATATATATATATATATATATTATATATATATATATATATATATATATATGTGTATATATATATATATATATATATATATATATATATATATATATACACATTAACATATATATATATAATGGTGTGTGTATATATACATATATATATTATATATATATATATATACGTTTCCAGGCTATGCAGCAGTGATTCGACTTGTGCATATGTATTTGCGAGAAGCACCCAATCATATATATATATATATATATATATATATATATATATATACCCTTTCTTTACTTCTTACTTCTAGTTGTCTTTTCTTCTGGCTTTGGTATATCTTCTAACATCTTGACTTGGTCTGGCATTTTCTAAGATCTTGCGTCTGGAGTTGACTTGGGGACTTCGGTCTGGTTTTCTGTTAGGGATTTCTCGTTATCAGAAGCCCTGTGTCATTGTTAGTTTTTAGATAATAAACACAAGACTTCGATTTACTTTTGATCTTATTTCATTGTTAAATCCCCACCAGACATCTGCGCAGATCGACTTACATCCTATCGGGCTCGCTCTACCTGCTAACTGACTGAGACTTACTTACTATCCTTAAACCGGAAGTCAGGGTCCTCTATGCCTTCCGGTTCTCACGATTTATTCCCGGAAGGCAAGGTGAGAGTGAGGTCAAGCGCCGTCACTCACTCTCAAGGTCATCAGCTGCTCTAATAGCCATTATGTTTCTATACTACCTTATATAAGTATTAGGGATCTAATAATTATGTAACATCTCTCTCTCTCTCTCTCTCACGGAGAGAAGAGAGAGAGAGAGAGAGAGA
>CM042155.1:77717629-77738686 GCA_023376005.1 Doryteuthis pealeii | reverse complement strand
AAAAAAGAGAGAGTATGGCCGTACATGTACATTTACATTTATTCATTGATAATAGAAAAAAAACTGATTTACATCTTGCAATGCTTTTTAATGAGGTATCCCAATTAAAGAGGTAAATGGAGCCTATCTGAACTGTTGGGGTTTGGGTAGAGTTATCATTTTAATTTAAATGCTACTGTTGCATTATTGTATGGTGGCATAGGGGTTTGACAACACCCTGTAGCGAGAATTCTAAGGGGACCGGTGTTTTCAGACCAGAGAATGGAAAACAACCGGACGGTTAGAATATCGCAAATCAGTTCCAGCTAAAATGTGACGCAGAGCAGACGTGTGACTGCGGGGCTGGGCTCAATCCACGCGGTGAATGAAAAGAAGCCCTTAATTAGGAAATAAACCTTTGATCAAAGCAACTGCAAGCCTTGTTAATTGATTGTACATGACTTTAAAAGAACTAAGGAATTAGAAAATGAAGCAGCAACAGGTTAGAATACCAGACAAAGTAGAAAGAAGTAAAGATCTAACATGGCAACTGGGCGATCACGGATGGCCAAAAGAAAGAAAATAGACGAAGAACAACCAAGTAAGTTACACGACTCCATCTGTCTATGTGTATCTGTTTATCTTTGACTCTGTCTCTGCCTCTCTATCTCTGTCTCTGTCTCTGTCTAGTGTCTCTACACTCTCTATCACAAGAACACTATTGTTTCTATGCCCGCAATGACATTGTAACAGGGTTATGATTTAGATATAAATGCTACCTTTGGTATATCTTATTAATTCTATTTGAATAGAATAAATTGATAAACATTTCTGGATTGAAATTACAATATTCAGCAATTTTATATCTAAATGTACTATAAACAAAGATTTGGGGAGGCTTCATATTGTTACATAATTATTGCATCCCTAATACTTTTTTAAGGTAGTGTAGAAACATAATGGCGATTAGTGCAGCCCACGGCCTTGAAGGATGAGTGACAACGCTTGACCTCACTCTCACCTTGCCTCCGGGGATAAATCCTGAGAACCGGAAGGCATAGAAAACCCTGTCTTCCGGTTTAAGGATATAGTAATTTTAAGTCAGTTAGAAGTTAGAAACCGAGCTAGTAACATGTAAGTCTCACTGCGCAGAATGTCTGGGTTGGGGATTTGGAAATAAAGTAACATCAACGTAAATCGAAATCTTGTGTTTATTACCTAAAAACTAACAATAACACAGGGTTTCTAATAAGGAGAAATCCCCAACAGAAACCAGACCCGAAGTCCCCAAGAAAGTCAAACCAGACGCTAACCAGACCAAGATGATAGACGATCAGAATAGCAAAGCCGGTCAGAGGAAGAAGACGACTAGAGTAAGAAGTAAGAAAAGGGTATACAACATTATATCGATTTGGTACCGTGAAAACGTCAGTATGCAACAATATGAGATTATTTGTAAAACTAAATGCGCAAAAGTTGGGAATCTACTTTTTGTGTCAGTATTTATCATACAAATACCCAACTTTCCCTTGTTGATTTTTTTACTATAAAAATGCATTGGGAATGATTTTTTTACTATAAACATGCGTTGGAAATTTTTTTTTTACTATAAAAATGCATTGGAAATGATTTTTACTCTATAAAAATGCATTGAAAATGATTTTTTTTACTATAAAATGCATTGGAAATGATTTTTACTATAAAAATGTATTGAAGTGATTTTTACTTAAAAATGCATTAGAAATGATTTTTTTTTTTTTTTTTTTTTTTTTTCAAATAAAGTTGAAAATCAACCTACCTAATATACGTACATGTATATCAAACACTGAAATAAATACATAAAAATATAAAAAATGTAGTTATCCAAATATACAGCATCTACGTATATTTTATCATTCAAAAAAAATATACGCATGTAGATCACTGTATCTTATGTGTGTATGCGAATGCGTCTATATAGTTACACGTCGATATTCCCTTCGTTCTATTCTTACGATAGAAATACCCAAATCAACAGTCTAACAAGTACGTGTATTTCTAAGAATATATTTTTCTTTTTTCTTTTGTGTGTGTGCTAAGCTTGAATCAACTCTGAAAAAAAAAACAGATATCGAAATGCCAATGTCTTGACGGATCTAAATTATTATTCTCTGGGGAAATAGAAACGATTGGAAAAAGATTGCAAGTCTTCTCTTGGGGGGTTGGACATATTCTTTACGGCCCTCGCATTTAAATAGCTTTCAACCTTGTAGTGGTGATCAATTGGCCAACATCCAATATGTCTGCCGTTTGAATCAGCAAAAAAGTCAGACGTCGTTTAGCTCCTAAAAAAAAAACGAGGAAACGAAGAACTTACCAAAGAAAATTCTTAAGAAACACGTTGCACTTCCTCGGGGAAATTTGAAAGTTTTCTTTATCTTATTCTTTTTTTTTGTTTGTTTTTTCTATTTCTATTTCAGAGATGTGACGCTATGATCATAAATTAAGTAGGGTGTCATTCTTTTTTTTTAAGACAAAGTTGGATTTTTTGCGTTAAAAAGACGTTTAAAATCTACCTATCTATTATTATACTAAAGCTGAGAGAATCAATGATTGTTTCTCAAAGGTTTTTTTTCCTATTAAGTTTAATGACACAAAATAAGAGTTTTCCTTTTCCTAGATTGGTTGTCTATCAAAGATTATAGAGCCCAGTCTGCCCTACTATTTACGTATAATTGGAGGGAGAATTGGAAATATAAATCTACCTATCTATTATTATACTAAAACCGAGAGAAACAATTATTGTTCCTCAAAGGCTTTTTTTTCCTATTTAGTTTAATGACACAAAATAAGAGTTTTCTTTTTCCTAGATTGGTTGTCGATCAAAGATTATAGAGCTCAGTCTACCCTACTATTTACGTATAATTGGAGTGAGAAATATATTTCTGAAAATATCAAATTACCAACGAAAATTCCAAGAAACACGTTACACTTCCTCGGGGAAATTTGAAAGTTTTCTTTATCTTATTTTTTTCTTCTATTTCTATTTCAGAAATGTGAAGCTATGATCATAAATTAAGTAGGGTGTCATTCTTTTTTTTTTTTAAGACAAAGTTGGATTTTTTGCGTTAAAAAGACGTTTAAAATCTACCTATCTATTATTATACTAAAACCGAGAGAAACAATTATTGTTTCTCAAAGGCTTTTTTCCTATTTAGTTTAATGACACACAATAAGAGTTTTCCTTTTCCTATATTGGTTGTCTATCAAGGATTATAGAGCCCAGTCTGCCCTATTATTTACGTATAATTGGAGGGAGAATTGGAAATATATTTCTGAAAATATCAAATTACCAACGAAAATTCTTAACAAAAACACGTTGCACTTCCTCGGGGAAATTTGAAAGTTTTCTTTATCTTCTTCTTTTTTTTTTATTTCTATTTCAGAAATGTGACGCTATGATCATAAATTAAGTGGGGTGTCAATACTTTAGTTAGCTGTTTTTTTCGTTAAAAAGACGTTTAAAATCTACCTATCTATTATTATTATACTAAAACTGAGAGAATCAAGGATTATTTCCCAATGGCTTTTTTCCTATTTAGTTTAATGACACAAAATAAATACTAAAATGTTCCTTAGATCTGGCGTCGAGTTATGTTTTAAAAAAAAATCATTTTAATTGATTCTAATGAGTCGTAATTTGCAAGTAAGTCAAAAACTGACTCGTTTCTTACTTAACATTTTGTCTATCACTTCCCCTCCCCCTCTCTCTCTCTCTCTCTCTCTCTATATATATATATATATATATATATATATATATATATATTATATATATATATAATAGTTCTATGTGAGTGTAAAGAGAGTGGTTGGAGAGTGTGCGAGTGAGATTGAGAGCGAGGTTGAGTAACCTTGACAGCAAAGAGAGTCAGAAAGAGGGGGAAAAGACACCAGCCCCAGAAAGCATCACAGTTTGTGTGCAGTCAGTGCACCAAAGACTGTCACTCAGGGATAGGCCTGCACAGTCACTTACGCAGATGTAGATAATTTATTCATTTATTTATTTATTTATTGGACACTACGTCATCGTCCTTAGTGGACGGAGAGGTGCCAACATACACCAGTCCGATCTATAAAATGTCACCCGGTCCGCAACTTACAAAAGTTTGAGGGCTGAACTTTGAAAACGGTCGGAAAATTAAGGTGATCCCCCCAAAAAAGAACCCAAATTATTTATTTATTTTCCCATTAAACTAACCCTAAACCCCAACTCTATCCAGACCCTAACCCTAACCCTAACCCCTAACCCTAATCGTAAACCTAAACCCCACTAGTTAAAATTAACAGTTTTATTACAAAATTTGTGGGTTCTGTTTTTTCTGGGTCACCCTGTATACAGGTGACCGAGAAAAACAGAACCCAAATTATTTATTTATTTTCCCATTAAACTAACCCTAAACCCCAACCCTAATCTAATCCTAATCCTAACCCTTACCCTAACCCTAAACACTAACCCTAAACCTAAACCCCTCTAGTTAAATTTTTTTATTACAAAATGTGTGGGTTCTGTTTTTTGGGGGTCACCCTAATTTTCCGACCATTTTCAAAGTTCAGCCAGTTTGAGAATCACTGATCTAAATGATATTGATTCTAGTAATTTATTTTCCATCATTTCGTAATTATCTGTTTTGACGAATAACTGGGCAACATCTGTACGTCTCCTAATTGCGCTTTTGAATCTTCAGTGAGGCTTGACTAATTATTCTTAAATACTTTTTTTTAGATTTCTAAAAAAAACTTTTAAAATTAAAGAAAGGAAAATATTTTTATTTTCAAAAGACATTTAAAGAATTTATTCTGTTATGGTTAGCTTATGATCAGTTGAGGAGAGCTGAGGAGACTTACTGTCACCCAGATTCCAGTAAAAGATCACCAGCTAATGGTAATGTGAAAAACTCACAAGGAATAATAATAATAATAATAATAATAATAATAATAATAATAATAATAATAATAATGGCGGCCAACAATAGTAGAAGTGACAGATGGACAAACAGGAAAACAACAAAGACTAGAAAACAAAAATGGGAAGAAAAACAATTATATGGACACTTCAAACGACAAATCGAAGAGGTTGCACATGGAAAGACTTGGACATGGTTAAGAAAAGGAAACCTCAAAAAGAGAAACAGAAATCATTAATAATCGCTGCACAAAATAATGCATAAGGACAAACTATATCAAAGCGAAAATTGATGACACAACAAATAGTAAATGTAGACTTGCGGGAATAGAATGATGAGACTGTATACCTATATACTCTGCGAATGTAGCAAACTAGCACAACGAGAATACAAAACTAGACACGGACTGGTGGGAAGGTGATTCCACTGGGAATTATGCAAAAAATTAAATTTTGACCATACAACAAAATTATAGCATAAACCAGAATCTGTTCTTGAGAAGAAACGCATAAAATTCTCTGGGACTTTGAGATAAAAACGGATCACCTTATCCCAGCAAGAAGACCAAACCTAGTATCGGTTAACAAAAAAGAAAGAACTTATCAACTGGTGGATTTTGCAGTTCCAACAGATCCCAGGGTGAATCTGAAGGAAAACGAAAAGATGGACAAATACCTGGACCTTGCCAGAGAACTAAAAGTAAAGTAAAATAGTCGGGGTGGCCTAAAGTCGGTATAAGCCAGACACCGAAGGAGCCTATCGCCATTTTACTAGCGCTAGACAAAGGAGATAGATTTTTTAGCGTCTGAGGTGGAGCTCCACGCCTACCATCAGCTCCTCAATTTACCGCACATATCCATGTGAAGCTCATACGCTGAGTTGGCAAGGACCGATATCCAACCAGGATCTTTGCGGTTCCCAGCCGGACACTCTACCGACTGTTCTAAATCGGCCCTATTATATATATATATATATATATATATATATATATATGTGTGTGTGTGTGTGTGTGTATGTGTGTGTTGTAATACAGGTACAAATAATAATCTACTCGAGTTTCACCATAAGAATTTTCAGGGTTAAATCCCCCGGATTAATCAAGATATTGATTAATTGCAGTCGGTCACACGTGTGTGTCTTTCGCGATAAACGGTTCGTTATGGGATAGTATTCGACGAACCGATAAGTTATAACCGATAATCGTTTTCCAAAATAATACACACACAGCACACACACATATATATATATATATATATATATATATATATATATATATCAGTGGTGTGTGTGTATGTGTGTACTCATGACCACATATACGCACGTACAGATACGCTGACCCTCACATGCATATACCTATATATTTGCTATGCCTACACGCACACATTCAAATATAGACATACTCACACCTAAGCACATATCTATCACACGGAAAGGGCCCTTTATTGTTTTGTTTTTTGCTTTTTTTATCATCTTAGGAAATGGAAACGATGACGCGAGTCCAAATCCTGTACAAGCCTGGTTGCATTTCACATATCACTAATACCATTGGGAATGGTATGAAGCCAACTATTCCTCCTCCATTTATAGATAAATAGTAGTGCAAGACTGAGTTCTTTAACTTTAGTACGACCCTCTCGTCTAGGAAAATGAAAACTCTAAATTCAAGCCTGTTAAACTCCGCTAAAAATGACTTTGTGTCACATCCTACTCGTGCAAAGGGGTTGTGTTGGTAAATATATATATAATATATATGTGTGTGTGTGTGTGTGTGTGTGTGTGTGTGTAAGTCAGCTTCTGGTCTTAAGAGACATATGGTGGGGCATAAGCACATAAAATCAATCATCTGATACAACTGGAAGGACGTCCTTTCCTATGCTGTCATGTTGCATCATACTTTGTGAATCAGCAGCGGGTCTGATGAACATTTGAGAGCTCATGATGTGAAAGGTTCTGATGGTGGGTTTATAGGATTGTAGGGGACGGCAGTGATCTGTAAAGATTACGCTATTGCTAACACACACACACACACACACACATAATATATATATATATATATATATATTATATATATATATATATATATTTGGGAATAAAAGGCCTAAATACCATGGGTATCGTGGTTATGGACCATTTCCACTCGCGAGTATGCTCACGAGCTTCTTCATGATATAATTTATTTAGACACTCTGTTTATTTTATTTAGACCTTACTCTGTTTACAATAATTAAACATTGAGCTCTCATACGGAACCTGAACTCTACAACAAACTACGGTAGAGAATTAGGACCACTAGAATCACCCTGTACCAAGAAACTTGGTACCCACCAATATATATATATATATATATATATATATATATATATATATATATATATATTCTGAAGGGGGTATTTCAAAGTGGGCTAAGGCGCCAATGCCCTGATTAGTGAAAACTGCTTCCAAATGAACAAATAATACCAAATTACAAGCAGCAATTTATATCTGAATCAAATTATTATCGATTAATAACGCACATTTCACCAGCCGGTAAAAATATAATCTCATTTCTCAATCATGAAATCAACGAGAGAAACTCTTTTATAAAAGTGAAAAATAAATGCCTAATTAGATAATGAATTGCAAAGAAACATCCTAAAAGTAACCCTTTGTTATTTTTATTTTAAACAAAATCAGATTCTTTTTATTACTTTTTCGTCCCTTACTTGTCACGTTTTCTCAAGCGTTTGATTAATTTGTGAACAGAAGTCTCTTTGTCTAGACACAGACGAATGGAAAATTGGCATAACTATAAAAGTATGATCTCTTTTTATCAAGCCATTACAATGAGTCGAGTAATTGGATCTCAATTGACAATAGAAAGACACAGCGTTATGAAGAAGACACGATTTACGAATCGTTGGCCAACCAGAAAGCGAGAGAATGCGGCTTTTTTTAGGAAGTAGAGCAGCAATTAAAGCAACAAGATGAAAGAAAAAGAATTATTTGTTTCCAATTCTGAAATGCATCAATGTATTGTCTTATACACAAACGGGACGCTGTAAAAATCGATAAGGCAAGTTTTCAACAGTGTTATGGATATGACCAAAGACAAACCTAATTAAATAACTTTTAGTTAATACATATATAATATGCATATACATATTATATATATATATATATATATATATATATATAGAGATAGAGAGAGAGAATAGAGAGAATATATATATATATATATAAAAATCATATTAGTAAACCCTTGCGGTAAGAAAAAAAACGGCAAATAATTTGTTAGTAAAAATATACTACCTGACTTCACCTGGGAAAAAAATGAAAAAAACAGAAAAGACCAAGAGAGTCGCACCAACCGAAAATAATTAATAAGACTATAACACTTGTTCAAAAGAAAAGAAATATATATACATATATCAAGTCTTCCACTGATACCGTGTTTCGACGTTTCACGTCCTTCAGTTGGCTAGACACAGCAACTACCTCCGACTAGGAACGAAACCCGACTGACTTTTCATCAGCTTGATTCGTTAACCTTTCGCCCATTTGACAGCTGCCATTAAGGAGTGATGTTTAAACTATTAAATACATACATTTGTTTATATAATTTACGATCACTATAGAGATCCTGTCTGTAAAAAACAGACGATTATTGCTTTATGCTGGCAGTGAAAGTTAATTTAAGTCACAATAGAGAGTTCTACCGGGTTTTGAGAGCATATAATAAATTATCCACAGACACCGTATTTCGACGTTTCACGTTTCTTCAGTGTGGCTAGACACAGCAACTACCTCGGACCAGGAGCGAAAGCCGACTGACTTTTCATCAGCCCGGTTCACTAACTTCTCGGCATATATACATAAGTCACTAAAACTAAATTGTAAAGAGTGCTCGTTACCTAAGTAGAGCAAATAGTAAAGTTAATCCTAATGAGTAATATACCTACTAATAGTTTCGCTTAGTAGATCATCAGGACAGATTATTGCCCTGATGAGCTAATAACTATTAAATGTTTGAATAGCATATTCAGACAAACATTTCTGAACCAATTTCTGTAAAATTTCATATTATTTGAATCAGGATCCAAAAGTTACTTCCCTTGCACCAATTATATTTTTTATAAAAATTAATTACTAAAATTATTTACTAAAATTAATTCCAAATTATTTTTCTTGTGAAAATTCGTTAAAATTGGTCATGAACGTTGTTGTGATGTTAGTCCAACAGTAAAAAAGAAGTCAAGTCGAGGTAGGGTAAAATAAGACAAGTGTATTTACAATAATGGTACAGGAACGGCTAGCTTGCCGTTAACGGTAACAGTACAACCTTTTCACTCGGTGTCTCACTATTTATAGTAAGAACCGGTGTATATTCTCCACTGTAGGAACGGCCGGTACAACAAACGTGATACATGCCCTTTGAGAATTTTTGTTTAAATTCAAAATATTTCTATTTCTTGCTAAAAATCAGTAAGAAAAAAGAAATCACTGGCAATTTAAATTGTTTTGAATTAATTACACTTTTAAACAACAGTAAAAGTTTGTCTTTTTTATTGCTGGTTTCCTGGCGTTGGGAACACGCCCAATACAACTTGCCTGTAAGGGAGCATCTTATTATTTACCTGGAAACTTTAGAATGTAAAAACAACGAAGTAGTAGTAGTAGTCGTAGTAGTGTTAGTGTTAGTGTTTACACTAAGAGGCTATCCAGCATTCAGTGGGAATACATGTTCCCCAGTCTCTATAAAGACAGGCTCTTATATACTATTGGAGGAGGTAAGTTGTATAATTCATTGCTTCCTGTAGAATCCCCCATTACATAATAGGGCATTCCAATCCTATTCTACAAACACTTGCAATAAAAATCACCTGAGTAGGAACGTTTCACATGCTCTTTGAGAAATTTTTGTTTAATATTTGAAATATTCCTTTTTCTTAAAAAGTCCGGTATGAATTAATCCCATCACAAAACGGTCACAATTTTCATAAACTCTCTTCATATTTAAACAACATAATATGCTCTGAAGATTTTTGACAAATCGAAATAATGCAATATCAGCAGAATAAAGAACTTTATTTGAACAACATGTGTTTTTTATATTATCTTACCCTTATATACCGTCGGATTCATTTACTTAATCTTAAATAATATATATAATATATATATATAAATATATATATATATATATATATATATATATAGTCATGCACAAAGCACTGCCCTGTCTATAGCTCTGCTGATGAGGCGTAATGGGCTGAAATGTACATACAGAGATCGAATTTTTCTCGATTTGTTTACGCTTTACATTTAAACCGATATGCACGCCTAATTCATTTAATTATAATTAATTAATTAACAAAATAGGTATGACTTTAATTTAGCCCATAATCTCCCCAAAATTGTCGGCCTTCGCCATTTCAGAACACATAGTTTGACCACTTCATATCTTATTATAATGGAGATTGTGTGTTTTTCTGTCTGTAACCGAAACTATATTACTACTCAAATCACAATTCCCTTAGTTATTGACATCACATTCTCAATGATTTTATTTTTATTTTAACCTCAATTATTGATAAAATTGTTTAACATTATTAATACTGTTAACCATATCTACATGATATTTTCCACGTACCCCACTTGTATGGGTCAGGCACAAAGGCCCTATTTATGTGGGACCACCCACAAGCCGAGACTCATGGAGTGATAGGTGAAAAATATAAATATATATATCTTATTATAATGGAGATTGTGTGTTTGTATGTCTGTAACCGAAACTATATTACTACTCAAGTCGCAATTCCCATAGTTATTGACATCATATTCTCAACGATTTTATTTTTATTTAAACCTCAATTATTAATAAAATCGTTTTAGATTATTAATACTGTTAACCATATATGCATACTAA
This sequence comes from Doryteuthis pealeii, assembly GCA_023376005.1. Taxonomy (NCBI): domain Eukaryota; kingdom Metazoa; phylum Mollusca; class Cephalopoda; order Myopsida; family Loliginidae; genus Doryteuthis; species Doryteuthis pealeii. Next base: position 77,727,862 of record CM042155.1, on the reverse strand, counting down.
CAACATGCTATTATATTTATATATACAACAAAATAGCGGTTTACAGTGTGAACGGGAAGGCTAATTTGCATATTGATATTAAAAATGCGATTTTAATAAATATGTGCTTAGTATTATTGATTTCTAACTGTTTGGTTTTATTTTAATGAATATAAGCAAAAATCTCTTCAATGAATCTTAAATGAAATCCATAAACAAGAAAAAATAACTGTCATTTTATTCTTTACTTCCTATTTTAACTAAATACTTAAATTAGAAAAAATAACAATGAAAGACGAGAGTGATGGAAGAATAAGTTTCAGTTGTTCTATTTTTCAATCATAACCCCTCTGTTTCAAATCTTTTTATCTGCATTTTTATTTAGTTTCATTAACCTATCTAATTTAATATGATATTTTATAACATTAAAACTTAAATACTTGCATCCGTAGGGTGCATATATTTGCTAGTAATATATATAATATATATATATATATATATATATATATATATATATATATAAGTTTAAATCAACTTAGATTTATATGGGCCCCAATTTTCGTCGAAATAAATTTATTATGGGATTACTGTATTGAGTTCTTCCTTCCTTTATTGATATATATATATATATATATATATATATATATATATATATATATATATATATTGTGTTTTTGGTTGATATGGAGTCCACGTATGCGTCTTTATAAATAAATTTGTTATGTATAAACTTTGTTCTTGTGAACGTTGTTTTTTCTTGGTATTATGAAGCCTGGAGAAAAAAAAAACAGAACAAAAACCAAAAGACAGAACAAGAAAACAGAATTTTAATATCCAGCTGTTGTTCTGTTCTGGTTCGATTAATTCCGATATTTCGGGTGATCCTTCACCCTTTGTCAAGGTATAGAGACTGTGTGGGGAAAAAGTAAAATCCAATATATGGGAGAATATATATATATATATATATATATATATATATATATATATATATATATATATATATATAAGGTGTTGTTATGGGTCCAACGAGAGAAAATTAAATATCTTATGAAAGAAAAAGTCCACAAAATGAATTATGTTTTCTAAAAGATCTTTTTTTTATTTTACTAAAGCAACAATTTCGGATCTTATATATATTAGCAAATTTATGCACCCTCCGGGTGCAAGTATTTAAGTTTTAATATAATAAAATATCATATTAAATTAGAAAGGCTAATGAAACTGATTAAAATGCAGATAAAATGATTTGGAACAGAGGGGGTATGATTGAAAAATAGAACAACTTTGAAACTAACTCTTCCATCATTTTCCATTACTCCCGTTTTTCATTGGTAAATTTTCCTAATTTAACTATTTAGTTAAAATAGGAAGTAAAGAATAATATTAGTTATTTCTTCTTGTTAATGGATTTCTTTTAAGATTTATTGAAGAGATTTTTGCTCATATTCAATAAGATAAAACAAAACAATTAGAAATCAATAATACTAAGCATATATTTATTAAAATCAAATTTTTAGGATCAATATGCAAATTAGACTTCCGATTCACATTGTAAATCGCTATTTTGTTGTATATATAAATACAGTTGCATGTTATTAGCATGTCGATATGGTCAACAGTCTTAATGATGTAAAACGATTTTGTTAATAATTGAGGTTTGAATGAAAATAAAATCACGGAGAATGTGATGTAAATAACAAAGGGAAATTGTGACTTGTATAATTTCGGTTACAGACAGACAAACCCACAATCTCCATTATAATAAGATATATATATATATATATATATATATATATATATATATGGTCTATAACCACGATACCCATGGTATTTAAGGTCTTTTTATTCACAAATAACTTTGCTCTGTTTACAATAATCAAACATTGGGGTCTCATACGGAACCTGAACTCTACAACAAACTACTGGTAGAGAATTAGGACCAGCCTAGAATCACCTTGTACCAAGAAACTTGGTACCGCACCAAAGTGTATATATATATATATATATATATATATATATATATATTATATATATATATATTACTCCTTGGTAGCTTTTAAAATCATAGAGATTGCGTGAATCTTTGGCTTGTAGTATAGTTAGTTTAAAATATCAAAACGTTTCTCACGTAAGAATCTTCGGCATGAAATAACCCAGAATTCGTTGACATGCCGTAAACACCAACCAAACAGCCAGCCAACGCTCGAAATTGTCTAAGTTCATTTGCACAACTTTTGATCGCTGTATTTCTTGCTGTATCAACGAAATGTGTCTATTTTAATGTATCGTAAGATGCGGATCGTGTGAACTAACAGATAAGTCTCTGAATTGATCACAGATTAGATGAATCATGATTTATAACCTAGAGGGATAGATATTTTAACTGTATGATCCTACAGTGTTGCTAACGTAAAAGCAATAACTTTACGTCTAGTTGTTATCAGGGGAGACAACGAGAAGACACAATTGTTGTGCCGTGCTTTATGGGTTTTATTCATTCCCCTTTATATAAATGATAAAGAAAGGATAGAAAAGCCGGGTTTAAAAATACGGAATCGTTAAGCGGCGCTAAAGGTCGATTTTAACTATAACTAAATTCTAAATCTAAGAGAAAAATACACCAAGCTTAAAATTAAATGAGTGTAATCAATGAACGTCGTTCCAATGATTCTGAGTACACGAGATGTAAAGGAAAGTTTATGGAGTTGTTGTTATATATATATATATATATATATATATATATATAATATATTATATATATATATATATATTGGTGTAGGGGTTATGACACTGTCAGCTTGACAGTCCGGTTTCGAATCATGCACAGGGCGGTCTTCCTATCTATAGCTCTGCTGATGAGGCCTAATAGACCGAAATGTACATACAGAGATTGATTTTTCTCGATTTGTTTAGCCTTACATTTAAATAGGCATTCCCGCCTAATTAATTTATTATTAATCAATTAATTTTCAAAATTAGGTACGACTTCAATTAAGCATATATTCTCCCAAAAATTGTCGGCAAAAAGCCATATCCAAACACATCATGTTTACATACTTATCATATATATATATGTAAGAATTTCATCCACTTCTCCCAACCAACAAGCAACCTCCACTTCTCATCTTCCCACACAAACCATCATCCTCTGAACCCCCCTCCACTTTATATGATGTTATTCTCGTTTCAAACAAATCCTCCCTAATCCCCCTACCCCTCAATTCCACCACTTACTCACTTTCTCTTCTATAAACACAAATGTACGTATTTTGCTTTGAATAAAGTCAGACTGAAGATGTTCTTCGCGTGAGAAGGACGAAATATTTCTCTCCTACACTCGTGAACAAAATAAATGGGCCAAGCAAGTATTATACATTTTATTGTACAAAAAGCTAAATTAAACAAAATACAATTAAACAAAAAACAAAAACGAGTCTTATATACACAGAACAAGACATTTACTTTAATAAATGCTTAGTACGGAATCGCTTTCCCCTTTGATTTCTTTTTAAAAAATAATCCTTTTTACCATGCTCTCAACCAACTTGGAACACTGTGAAGAGGGGATGCTATTCCATTCATTTTGCAGAGCTTCCCATAGTTTTTCTTTGTTCGAAAAAGTTCTTCTAGCCAATGCACGAGATATTATGGCGCAAATATTCTCGATTGGGTTTAAATCGGGGCTTTGGCCAGGCCAAAACATCACATCAATTGAATTATCGGCAAGCCATTTCTTAGTGACTTTAGCGGTGTGTACAGGTGCATTATCTTGTTGAAAAATAATTATATGGGATACTCCCAGCTTCTGGATACTTGGAAACAGTCCTGTTTCTAATATTCGAATGTATTCCTTTGCATTGATTGACGCCTCACATCTAATAAGTTTCCCAACTCCTGCGGCATTAAAAGTTCCCCATTCCATTATCCCTCTATTCCCGTGTTTCACTGTCGTTTTTATGCAACTTGGCGATAATTTTTCTCCGGATCTTCGAATGCAGCGTTCGGGAGCATCACTAAAAAGACAATTTTAATTCATCGGACCAGAAAACATTCCTAAACCATTCTGTATCTTTCTTGCCATAACACGAGACAAATGTCTTTCTATCATTGATGTTCTTCTTAGATAATAATGGCTTCTTTGTGCACCTTTTTGAAGAAAATCCCATTTCCTTCAATCGTCTAGATATTGTCATTCTAGAAATGGAATTTCCATCCGCTGTTTTTAATTGTTTGCTATGGTCAACATAAGTTTTCTTTCGGTCCTTCAAAACAGTCATTTTAAACCTGTGGTCGTCCTTCACAGTGGATGCTCTAGGGCGACCAGATTCAGATTTCCTTTTTACTGAACCTTCGATTTCGAATCTTGGACCAATTCGCCTCACAGCAGAGAGAGATGTTGTCACATTTTCTTTTTTCAAAATATCGAAAATCTGCTTGTAAGTCATATTAGACTGCCTTAATCCTGCAATTCGGTTTTTCATATCCTCGCCCAGATGCGGTCTTACCTTTTTAGGACTCATAAAAAAATAGGACCACTAAATTATTATATACTATAATATTAATGATCTGAAAAATAGGAATTTGCAGTTAAATTTCAGTAAATTCCTGAAAAATATCGAAAAATCTATTTTCTTCCTTCTTTCAATCTAGGCCCATTTTTTCTGTTCACGAGTGTACTTCTACTTGTTTGAGTCATTATTTTTGTTCACTTTTCCTTTTACCTCACCTCATATATATGTAACTGGTAAATAACTTTAAAATAGCAATGTCAGTTAATATATATAAAAAATGGTGAGTAAAATAAATTAAAATGTTTTTAATTATCATTTGTATGTACCTATTATACTACATTATTACTGTTTTTAGCTCAGTCGGTAGAGCGTTCGGCTAGAAACCACAAGATTCCTAGTTCGATACCGGTCCTCGCCAATTCAGCGTATGAGTAGCACAGGGATCTGTGCGGTAAAGTAAGAAGCTGGTGGTAGGTGTGGCGCTCCACCTCAGACGCCCAAAACAATCTCCTTGGTCTAGCGCTATTGAAAAGGGGACAGGCTCCCTCGCTGACTGGCTGATACCGACTTTAGGCCGCCTCGATGACATTACTTTACTTACATATTACTACATATTACTACATTATTACTGTATTAATGAGTAAGACTGCCTTTAGAATGTGTTTAGGAAGCATATTTTAACGTATATAATATCATACATAGGCGTTTTAAAACTGCATCAATAATTCGGGAGGGGAAGGAACGTAACCCCCGCGAATAGCGGGGGGGGGGGATACTGTATTTACCAACCCCCTCCGCACGAGCAGGATGCGACACAAAGTCAATTTCTTAAGCGGGGTTTAACAGGTTTGAATTCAGAGTTTTCTTTCTCCTTCTTAACGGTCTATGAACAAATCTTAAGATGATTCAGTAAATGTCTTTTTTGTTTGTTGTTTGTCTATTGATTTTAACGGCATATCAACCCGTCTGGGGTTATGTCATACCTAACGGTTAGAAAGTTATGCATATCGTGTATTTATATTTATACTTTTTAGTAATTGGTTTTAAAAATGTGTTAACATTATTCGGGATTATGTTGTATGGTATTGATTTGTTTCATGTCTATATTCTATGGTATAATTTTATTTCTCTCAAAAAAGAGAGAATATCCTCTATGTTGACATTTTCAAACAGATCTTTCATATTGTTTGCTTTAGAATAACGGTTTCTGATGTGAGCAAGAAACCTGCATTCCATGAATAAGTGTTTAACTGTCAAAGGTGTTTCACATGTTCCAGATTGTGATTGTTGTTCTTGTTTGAGTATATTCGAGTGCGTTAGTCTTGTATGACCAATGCGTAATCGAGATAATATGATTTGTTCCTTTCTAGACTTCCTTAAAGTTGGTCTCTAGCCTCCCAAAGTGGTTTTAGTGTGTCTATCATTGCATTACTCAAAGACAGTAAGAATAGCCATGACCGCAAATTTTCTATGGTTATTAATGGAGCCTTAGAGCTGTATTCTTATGCTTTTAGCATATTAGTTAAAGTTTTCAGTAAGGGATTTGATTTACATTGTAACAATAATACTAAACTGGACACTTACTTTGTATTTATTGTGTTAGTGTTTGGGGAAATATCTCTCACCTAATGTACAATATTACACTTTAATAAAAGAGTAGTACTAAGCACCATCAAGGACAGAGCATGGTCAAAAAGAAGAAAGAAAGCAAGATGGTTGCATGAATATGTACATGTGGACAGGTAATGTCTAAACCATATCAATCCTCCTGTACCATGGTCCATGTGAAAAAAAACATTATTGAGTTAAAAATACATTTAACTGTTTTATATATTTATTTGTTGGCCCTAACAGATTTTCAAAGATACGTGCTTCAAAGTTAACTGACCTGAAAAAATGTAAAAGTCTTTAACTACGGATATCATTTAATCATATGTTATATACCCCTTAACATCGGGTATATATTGGCGAGAGAGGGACAGAGTATGAGGAGAAGATGAGGTTTTCTTTTTTTCTCTGTCTACTTGTTAACTCATCGGCCGCCATATTCTTCTGGGCTGATTCTTTGGGTTACTTTGTTCTATCTTGTTCGGACTGGTCATCTTTTGTTTTCGTTAATTAACAAAACTTTGTTGTATTTCTTTTATCTTTCATTGAACAACCCTAGCCCTTACTTAGGTTAGAGGGCGGTCGGAGAAGCCCCCCCCCCGCCTCCGATCAATCAGCTTGTCACGTCAAGCACTAGCATGTATATGGGTGTCCCAAACCTATTACTCTTATGGAAAACCCCAAAACAATTTTATCATGTATGTGCTAAAAGGCGGTGACTGAGGGTCTTCATGTCCTGGGTATGACTGTAAAATCTATCTGATGATGTTAATATTCTACTTCTGGAGGTTTGGGGAATGTGAGCCCACCTTCATTGCCATTGCCCCCAGGTCCACACTGACCTGGAGTAGTAGTACCTATTACGCTCTAATCTATGAGTTAACTAGAAAAAAGCGTTTAAAACAAATTGAGTACCTATCAACAATGAATAAAACAAAAGACGTCTATGCTCCCAGGTCCACACCGACCTGGAATGGTAGTACTGAGGTCTTTATGTCCTCGGTATGATGTTAAACTATATCTGATGATGAGGTCCCAGTTCTTGAGGGCTCTGGAATGTGAAGCACCCTTTCATTACCATTGCATTCTCGTCCACTCTGACCCGGAGTGGTAGTACCTATTAGGGCCTCATCCAGGGGTTAAATAGTAAAAATAAGTTTAAAACAAATTGAGTAACCATCAAGAATAAATAAATCAAAACGTATTCGGCATAAAATAACCCAATGGGTTGTCATGCCATAAAATCCAACCATCCCACCAATCCACCGATTTTCTGCAACACTCTCTACATCTCAAATGATAACAATTTTTTCTGCAACACCCTCTACATCTCAAATGATATCAATTTGTCTGAAACACCCTCTACATCTCAAATGATATCAATTTGTCTGAAACACCTCTACATCTCAAATGATAACAATTTTTCTGCAACACCCTCTACATCTCAAATGATATTAATTTGTCTGAAACACCCTCTATATCTCAAATGATATCAATTTGTCTGAAAACCCTCTACATCTCAAATGATATCAATTTGTCTTAAACATCTCAAATGATATCAATTTGTCTTAAACTCTACCTCTACATCTCAAATGATATCAATTTGTCTTAAACACCCTCTACATCTCAAATGATATCAATTTGTCTTAAACACCCTCTACATCTCAAATGATATCAATTTGTCTGCAACACCTCTACATCTCAAATGATATCAATTTGTCTGAAACACCTCTACATCTCAATGATATCAATTTTTCTGAAACACCCTCTACATCTCAAATGATATCAATTTGTCTGAAACACATCTCACAAATGATATCAATTTTTCTAAAACACCCTCTACATCTCAAATGATATCAATTTGTCTGAAACACCCTACACATCTCAAATGATATCAATTTGTCTGAAACAGCCTGTAGATATCAAATCATATCAATTTTTCTGAAAAACCCTGTACATCTCAATTGATATCAATTTTTCTTCAACAGACTGTACATCTCAAATGATATCAATTTTTTCTGAAACACCTTGTACTTATCAAATGATATCAATCTTTTTGAAACCCTCTGTATATATTTTAATAGTTAAGCAATGAATACATACCGATAAGCATAAAGACGCCTCCTCCTTGCAACAACAATAAATATATATCTATTTTCATCATTATTTATTCATTAATTTTGCGGGGTTTTTTTTTTACGAATTGTTATAAATAAAACATGTAATTCCTAAAGCTATCCCATTCAAACAATTCAGAAATTATTGATTGTCTAAACAGACTTCTTAAGAATGCTTTCAGGCACCTTCTCCTCTTTCTCGGCGAATTAATTCATAAAATACAAAATATACGAAAAGAAAAATATCAACCTGTCACTAAATTATTCCTATAAGCACGTGGGGCAAATATTTCACAGAAAATTACCGCCAACAGGGACGCGCTCTCTCATAAATGCTAGCCACCCCTGTTCTAAACAATGAACAACAAAAAAATCTAATATGAGGAGAAAAACAAAATCTCTAAAATCCTCAAGAGACAAACAAAAAGAATTCCAAAAGAAAATAAAAATGACCGCGCAGAAAACTCGGTTTAATAGCATATCAACATTCGTGGGTTATTTAATACCAAAGGCATCCCGTTAGAAGAACAGTCGGCTAGTCACGTCAAGCCCTAGCACCTATATGATTGTCCCGTTCAAGTACATGAAGAAGTATATGGTGAGAAAAAGAGATGGAAACCACTTTTGTTTCTGGGGTCTGGAACGAAAGGTACGCACCATAATGCTGAGACGAGTTGACGAGTACGTCTGTCCGCGTTAAGCTAGCTTTGTAAAAGAGGTTGAAACTTTGGGGTTCCCACGTCACATGACCAAAAAGGGATTTCTTACGTGGAAGAGTTCCTCAAACCCTGGGACAAGGGAGACTACTCCATTTAGTCTCCAACAGTTCCAACCCTCTTACTCTTTTGGCAAGACCAAGCCCTTTTTATGATATATGTGCTAGAAGGCTGTGAGTGAGGATCTTAATGTCCTGGGTATGAAATTAATCTCTATCTGATGCTGAAGTTCTGTGGAATGTGGAGAATACCTTCATCCCATTACTACCAGGTCCACTCTGACCCGGAGTGGTAGTACCTATTAGAGTCCCATCTATGGGTTAAATAGAAAAAAGGAGTTTAAAAAATGTGTTTAAAGAATTGAGTTTCAAAATTGAGTACCCATTAGGAATGAATCAAACAAAATGTCTCCGGCTTAAAATAGGTCAACAAGTAAAAATAATTTTAAAAACTTATTACAGGGTTGTTTTTATTCTATGTATTGACGATTTTCGATATTGTAACGTAAGCAGTGGCGTCGTTTCGGTTACAGACAAAACCGAAACTCCATTATTAATAGATGAAATAAATAACGTTAAAATCACCAAGAGAGGAAAAACGGCAAAAATGTGCTATTTCAACAGATACATATTTTAATTTAGAAATTTCAGTCGTTTTAAAGACAGTACAATTTTTATATTGTGATTTTTTTTTAATCCGTCATCTTTATCATAATACACCAAAAATTACGTTGTTTCAGTTTTTTTCCTGAGTTTTGTTGAATTCTAATTCATAAGGAGGTTAAAAACAATGCGTGAAAAATTTGGCCACACATACTAAATCATATTCTGAACAGTTTTCTAGTAACTTATATTTAAAAAATCTCTAAATAAAACGAAAATTCTTTTTTATAAAATGCTCAATAAAAGAAAATCCTGTCGGCATTTTTTGCACTTACTCTTTATTAGGAAGGTTTTGTGAATATTCGTTCTTTTTATTTATTTCAATTACTGTTGTTCTTACGATTTAAAGTCAGATTTCTGCTTTTATAAAGTGTACCGAAATATTTAACTTGCAGACATAATTAAAAAGAAATTGATTTTTTTTTTTTCATCCAAAAAATTAAAGCGATAAAAAAGCCTCGCAAAAAAAAAGACGAACACATACACGGTTTTATCCGGAATCACTTGATCTATGTCTACCAGTAACACGCACGCTCATATACGCGCGCACATATCATCATCATCATCATCATCATCGCTTGGTTTCGTGAACGAAGATTAAAGGTAGTGAGGTGCAAAACGAGGACTTACATATGTTCCG
>CM042155.1:77700129-77712629 GCA_023376005.1 Doryteuthis pealeii | reverse complement strand
ACTTTACGATCACCAGAGAGATCAAATCTGTAAACAGATGATCATTGCGTTATGCTGGCGGTGAAAGTTTATTAAAGTCGCCCCTAAAGAGCTCTACCGGGTTACGGGAGCATATAATAAGTCATTCACAGAGATACGTGTTTATTTAACTACTCCACGAGCAGGATGCGACACAAGATACAATTTCTTAAGCGGAGTTTAACAGGTTTGAATTCAGAGTTTTATTTCCCCTAAGCTGGTTACCTATGCATCCAAGGCTAAAGAGCCCAATCTGCCTTACTATTTACCCAAAGCTGGAGGATATATGGATTCATACCTTTCCCAAGGGTATTATCGCTATGTGAAATGCAAACAGCCTCGGCTATTATTTGAACTCGCCTCGACGAGTCTATTTCCTACGACCCTGACTATTTCAACTTGCACCTCCATATATATTTATATACATATAAATATACACAAATACAGACACACAAACACACACATATATATATGTATATGCATATAAATATACACAAATACAGACATACAGACACACACAGACACACAAATACACATATATATATATGTATGGAGGATATGTGCTTAATTGAAGTCATACCTAATTTTGAAAATTAATTAGTTGATAATTAATGAATTTAGGCGGGCATATATGTTCAAATGTAAGGCTAAACAAATCGAGAAAATGTCAATCCCTGTATGTACATTTCGACCTATTAGGTCTCATCAGCAAGCTTATAGACATGGGAGACTGCTCCGTGTCTATAACCATGTCTATAACCTTGCTGATGAGACATAATAAATTTGTCGGCTAAAAAGGCCATATAAAAAATAAACACATTTATTTGTTTAATTACTTTCATATATATGTATATACATATAACTATCCACAAACACAGACACACACAGACACACAAACACACATATATATGTATAACATATAAATATCCACAAACACAGACATACAGACACACACAGACACACAAACACACACATATATATTTAAATGTATATATAATACCAAGTTATCTTTTTTTAAATCTGTTATTGTTAAAACCAGTGTGCAAATTAACAACACCACATGTAAACTTTTATCTCTTAGTGATATAAAAGACACATTGCAGGATTTTAAATGCACTAAAAATCATGGGCTGTTTTGAAGCAAATCTTCCTCAGATTTTCATAGAGAAATTGTCAATATTATTATAATGGAGATTCAGTGTCTGTAACCAAAACTATGTCACAATACCTTCAGGAATTGCGTGAGTTTATCAATGAATATTGTCAAAATTGTCAAAATCATTAATACATAGAATAAAGAACACACCTGCTATTATATATTCTCCGAAATTAAGTATGCAACATTAGAAAGTCAGCTTTATTTGTTAAAACAAGTTTTAATGATTTATATCTAGTAAAGATAAGATATATTCGGTTAAATCGAACTTAACGGACCTAAATTCCACCATCGTATGTCACCCGCCGAAAGAAAAAAAATACCAGAAATCAGAGAATTAACCGAATTTAATGAAATTTTCAGTGTTGATATAAACGAATAAAATATATAATGCATATAATGTTAGTTAACTTTGAACCAGGCATCTTTGAGGCGTAACACATATTCTCAAATTGATACTCATTGACAAAATTCCTGAGGGCATTCTGACGTAAGCAGTGACATTGTTTTGGTTACAGACAGACAGACACCGAATCTCCATTGTAAGATAGATAGATATATATATATAAACGCACCCACTCACACACACACACACACACACACACACACCATATATATATATATATATACAAATAATTTTAATCTCTAGGGATACCGATAAAAGAGTCGGTAAATAGGTATTAAATGTTAATTTCCTATATAAAAAGTTTATTAGTTTATTTTTTATTTATTTTTAGCTCTCCGTGTAAAAAGATATCCGATTTTAATCTCGTATAAAATTATCAAACTGGCAGAAATGCGAAAAAGGTGTTTGTTTATAAAATTCTTTTTAATTCATTTTTTAATTGACGGTTTAAAGAGGATTTTAAGATTTTATCTTGGATACGTGATCCTATCTTTTGATATTAAGCGCTGTAATGGAAAAAGTGACAAGCTGTTTTTGAATATATATATATATATATATATATATATATATATATATATATATATATATACCTTGTTTAGAATATAAATTTATTTCGACATATTGTCTCTTCAGTTCTTTTTATATTATTTCTCTGAATGTTTGAGATGAGGTTTGATGATTACTATTATCTGCGTTATTCGGACTATTGTCCTCTTCTTCATTGTTATTTGTACAACATTTCGGTCGATGTGACCTCCGATTTCTTGTCGATTCGGGAACCTTACTCGGGAAGCCGATTACGAAAGAAGGTTCCCGAGCCGAAGAAAAGGTTCTTCTTATATTGTTTTTGCTTTTAATACTTCACCTTCGGTCTTACTGGTGTGATTTTCCCGTTTCTTTATTTTTGGGGTTTTTTTCACTTCATATATATATATATATATATATATATATATATATATATATATATATATATTGTTGGCGTTTTCTGTATATAAGGTGTGTGCCAGATGCCCACTCTTATAGACTCGCCGATAACCATGTGACCAAACTATTGGCCAATCACTGGCAGTACTCTGCTGCTGATATTGTTATTTATATTGGCTGTTCTGATCTTAGCTACTCACAACTACCTTGAAACTTCGTGGACGAAGGAACATAGGATTATATCACTGGACCTTTGACACTATGTAGGATTCCATAACTCAGGACTTATTCACTTACCAAAGGATTCCATAGTTCAGGACTTACTTATTTTAAGTCCTTTTTAACTGGCCAAGGATGGTGGTCAGAAACTTAACACACACATATATATATATATTTATATATATATATATATGTGTGTGTGTGTGTGTGTGTGTGTGTGTAATGCACAAGGTATGATATAATGAAGTACGTAAATGTATCAAAATAGATTTTTTTAAAGTAAATAAAAAGCATAAAGTCCTAGGTATAGAACTACATCTAGTGGTGAAGTTTAAGCACTCCTAAGAGTTGAAGGGGTACAGCCGTACAGTAGCAATGATATGGCTACGGCTTGGATGGATTTTCGCTTTATCAGTGATATCAGATTTTCATATGATTGATAATCTGTTTATAGCAATCTATGCCTTTCCTGTGAGTACATTGACATCCCATTCTGTAGATGAGATATTACTACCTAGGTATGCGAAATGATTTACTAATTTTAGAAGCTTACCAACCAGTGTGGAGCCAATTCCTGTTGCCGCCGTTTCTAGGCTATGCAGCCGTGCTTCCGTTTGTGCAGGTGTATTTGCGAGAAGCGCTAGATCATCTGCGTAGTCTGCATCTGTAATAGTCTCTGCGGCGTAATGTTATGGCTCTTATTTCGAGTGATGATTTGTCATATAGAAATAATAGTTGTATACTTATCTCTAGACTGATACTCCTTTGATGGGCTGGAATATGGTTGCTGGATTGATGTTGAGTTGGCTGGCAATTCTTTGATGTTTTGAGTCTGGAACCAACTTGGGATGCTGGAGGATATCTTGTCTTGTACCATTTATAGTTTTTAGAAATGACACTAGGCGACTTATCTTTTTCTTATGATATTTTTACTTCCCCGAGCCAAACTGGACTGAGTAAGAGACCACGTCTCACTCTGTCAACGCATCGTTCCAAACTCATCTAACATTCTCACCTCTCACTCTTATTCTTTCACACTTCGCCACGTGACGACCAATAAGAAAACGCCATGTCGCGTGGTGCTGACTCATCCTAAAAATTTCCATGCTAACCCTCTCTCTCTCTCTCTCTCTCTCTCTCTCTCTCTCTCTCTCTCTCTCTCTCTCTCTCTCTCTCTCTCTCTCTCTCTCTCTCGAAGTACGTCAACCAGTTAATAGTGGGTTATTTCTGTTGTGTGAAGCATTTTGTCGTTCCTGGAATAAAGTCCTTCCATTACCAAAATTAAGTTTCATCTAAGAAAATGGCTAATCTCAAACAAGATGGCTGCCCTAAGCGGTGAGCGTCTCTTATATTAAGATTTCAGCTCTCTAAAAGATAACATCCATAAGAAATTAACTGATTTCCCAAGACAAAAAAATACGACAATGCTTTATGTTAGCTCCAGCCAATCATCTGACAAGAGACATATCCTTTCTGAAAAGAATATTACAAATCTTTATTCTTGCAGTGTATTTGGTTTGGTTTGGTTGGTTTGTTTTACGGCATATCAACCACGGTGGGTCATTTAATGCCGACAAAGTTTGGAAATAAATTAATTCTTAATGGGTACTCAATTATATGTAATGAACACATGTTGTATACTCTTTCTTACTTCTTACTTCTGGTCGTATTTTCTTCTGGCTGGCTTGGTTCTATCTTCCAACATCTTGACTTGGTCTGGTCTAGCATCTCGGATCTCCTAATGTCTGGACTTTCTTTTGCTATGTTCCTGTTGGCTGGTCGTCCTGGATTCATTTCTTAGTCTTGTTACCAAGACATTCATCAACCACAAGAACATATTAATTATACAAACTTTTATTTCCTTAACTATACATTTCATGTAACTAAATATCTGACTAACATAGCGCGCGTTAGTTCCAGTTTTAGGCAGGACCTAAAATGGTCGACTTCTCTGCCTGACGTCTAACTGAAAACTGGGGACTCAAAAAGGTCCACGTGACTTCACATATTTGGCGGGCTTCTGTAATTTTCCATAGAAGGACCCGGCCATGGTATGAAAGGGGTCATCCCCTCAGAATTACAGGGGATTGACAATAATCTTATGCAACCGCATAGATTATGTAACGCACATTTTTCTATTTAACCCATAGAGTGGACCCTAACAGGTACTACCACTCAGTGTTAGAGTGGACTAGGGAGCAATTCTGATGAAGGGGTGTTCCACTTTTCCCAGACCTCTAGAACTGGAACCTCACCACCAGTTACAGTTTAACGTCATACCCAGGAAATGATGACCCTCAGCCACTGCCTTCTAGCATCCATATGATAAAAATGGTTGGAGGTTGCCATAAGGGGTATAGGGTCGGGACAATTATGCAGGTGCTAGGGCTTGACGTGACCAGCCGATTAATCGTAGAGGGCTCTACAACCGACCGCCCATCTAGCCTAAGTAATGGTCTAAGTGGAGTGTTGCATGTAATGGACTGCTTAGCCAGGATTCCATCCTTAAGCATCATGTGACACCAACCACGGCCAAAAGGTGGCCCCATTGGCGGGGGCCTCACCCCTCGGCATAAGGGGAATAGGGTCGGGACAATCGTTTAGGTGCTAGGGCTTGACGTGATCTGAAGACTGATCTGAGGCGGGGCTTTCTGACCGCCCGTCTAGCCAAAGTATGGGCCAAATGGGGTGTTGCATATCATGGAATACACATCCACGAGGATTCCGTTAATAAGCATCATGGGTTGCCACCCTCGGCCAACAAGTAGCCCCATTTGGCGGAGGGGGATCTTACTCGTCTGTAGAGGTGCAGTCGGTGTATTCTAAAGCCCCAGACGACAGGGATGTGCAGTGTATAATTTGAACAGAACGGCTTTTGTTGTTCATCATTTAGTTCTAGGAAGTCAGTTGGCTTGGTCCGATTTAATGGATTTTACGGATAACTCTCGTTGGGTTATTTTATGCCGAAGACGTTTTGTTCTATCCATGTTTGATAGGTATGCAATTTTTTTACTCATTTTTTAAAACAGATTTTTTTTTCATTCATTTTTTCTATTTAACCCATAGAGCAAAGTTAAGAGGTACCGCTCCAGTTCAGAATGATGTAATGGCGATGAGGGGGTACTTCACACTCCCCAGAGTTGCAGAATTCAAACTTCACCATTAGATGCACTTTAACGTCATGCCGATGACAATAAGACACTCAGCCTCCGCATTCTAGGATAAAAAGGGTTGGGGCTTACCATAAGGGCAATAACATTATATCATTCGCATATTCTATCTCTCTCTCTCTCTCTCTCTCTCTCTCTCCCCTCTCTCTCTCTCTCTCTCTCTCTCTCTCTCTCTCTCACTTATATATATATATATATATATATATATATGTGTGTGTGGTGTGTGTGTGTGTATAATATACATAATATAAAGTGCTAATAAGTAAATAGTACTCAATATCATGGATAGAGCATCTATATCTAAATTAGGATAGCATTGACATGAATTCAACGGCACCAAATGTCCACTCTACCCTAAACTATATATATATATATATATATATATATATATATATATATATATATATATATATATATATATGCTCCAAAACCAGGTAGATCTGTTTGGAAAGGAATTTGGCTGACGTTCACCGTATAGGCTTGTCAAGGCTCCCCGATTAGCGGATATGAGCTCTCTGATGACCTATGACATATAAGTATGTATTTATTAGTTAAAATTCAGCTTCTTGCTTATAGGTGCTGATGATCGAGTGACTGATGAATACGTCGAAACACGGTGCCTGTGGATGACTTTATATATATATATGTGTAGTAGGAAGCGCGTGGTGTAATGGTTAAAGTCATGGGAAATGGACTCGTCGCCCCGAGTTCAAATCCTGAACGTGGTAATTGCATTTCACTTAGCGCTAATACCCTTGGGAAAGGTATGAATCCTACTCTCCCTCCAGCTATGGGTAAATAGCAGGGCAGACTGGGTTCTTTGACCATGGCTAGGTAACCAGTCTAGGAGAAGGAAAACTCTGAATTCAAACCTGTTGAACTCCGCTTAAGAAATTGACCTTCTGTCGTATCCTACTCGTGCGAAGGAGTTGGTAAACATATATATATATATATATATATATATATATATATATATATATATATATATATAAGTTGCTACAATATTTTCATTGTACTAGCATTAGTAGTTAATCCAAAAGGGCTCAATATATTTCGTAAAATATTGAGTATTTATAGTTGTAGAAAATCTTTTTCACGCTATTACGGTTTCGTTGTTCAAGGTACACTTTCCTTGGGCTTGAACACCGAAACCGTGGTAGAGGGAAAAAACTTATTTCTACAAATATATATATATATATATATATATATATATATATATATATATATATTCTACAAATATATATATATATATAGAGAGAGAGAGAGAGAGAGAGAGAAGAGGAGGGAGAGAGAGAGGGGGGGGATGATGATTGGCCTCTAATGTGACTTCTAGTTTCGCTAGGAAATTTGTTTTGTATATTTTTCAATCATAAAAGAATTTTCTCTTTACACAAATGATCTTTGTTCGTTTTCTTTATCTTCCATTTCAGATTGCATTTATCATATCAAATCATTCCAAGAAACTTTCAATTCGTCTGCAAATAGTCATCCATTTTAACGCAATAATTCTTAATTAGTACTTTTAATCATTTGTGCGTGAAACACGATATTGCATTTTCATGTAGTCCGATGTTCTTGTTTGGGAAAAGGAAATGGAATTATATCATCGATTGAAAAATGCCCCTCCATTCTGTTTGGACAGATCTACATTTATCTATTGCCAAAGGAATAATCATCTACAAGCAGAAAAGTACCATCATAAGCAAAAATAACATATATATATATATATATATATATATATATATATATATATATTACCAAACTTACACACACACACACACACACATATATATATATATATTATATTATTATATATATATATATTTATATATATATATACATATATATATATATTATATATATATATATATATATATATATATATATATAGTGTGTGTGTGTGTGGGATGGTCACTGTTTCAGCTTTTGCTGGAACGGCGTACCAAAGGCAGTATTATTGGTAGAGTGCTCAATATAAAATAGAGCTGTTATATAATATAATAAGATAAATATATAAAGGTTTTACATATCTATTTATTAGGTGACAAAGGAACATTCATGACCATATTGCTTTTATGCGAGGCAATCTTCAGGTGAGGATGTTTGAAATGCAAGGAAAATCGAAGAAATTTCAAAAAAATTCATGTTCCTTTGTCACCTAATAAATATATATATATATATATATAAATAATATATATATATATATATATATATATATATATAAAGGCTTGATATAACCAGACGATTGATAGGACCCAAAGTGGTGTTGCACAGGTGGCACAATTTGTGGGGGTTATTACTCCTCTGCAGAGGTGCAGTCGGTAATTTAATGTATGACTTACTTATTGTATCGGTCTACCTCAGTTTTTGACGTTAACGAAACAATAAATTTCTATAACAAAACTTCATATTTTAATGGAGATTATATGCCTATATGTCTGTAACCAAAACTACATCACGACCGACATCATAATTTCCTTAGTTATTTACGTTATATTCTCAATGATTATTAAACAGCCATAATTTAACCATATAGGTGCTAGGGCTAGACGTTTTGGCTTGGTTAGGTTTGGTTTATTTTACGGTATATCAACCTAGGTGGGTCATTTAATGCTGACAAAGTTTTGAAAAAAAATCATTCTTAATGGATACTCAATTTGTTTTTTATAAACACATTTTACTAATTAAGACATACATGGGATCCTAACAGATTCTGCCACTCCGGGTCAGATTCTGCCACTCCGGGTCAGAGTGGACCAGCGAGCAATGGTCATGAAGCGGTGCTCCACCTTCCCCAGACCTCAAGAACTGGAACCTCACATCAGATTGAGTTTAACGTCATTCCCAGGACATGTAGGCCCTCAGCCACCACCTTCTAGCACATATAGATAAAAAGGGTTGGGGGTTGCCGTAAGGGCAATTGGCTTTGGGGAAATCATATAGGTGCTAGGGCTTGACGTGACCGGTCGATTATCCGGAGGGAGCCTCTCCGACCGACCGTGAAACGCCTCAGTGAAGTCTAGATAAAATTGCATGAATATGCATAACAAGCGTATTCATTTGAAGAAAGGAAGCGTTATTTTATTTGAAACTTAGTATGATTGTTCTACAGGTTCCAGTTATGGATTAGATACTATCACTACTGTTCTTCAACAAGGACGGTTTTGTCATTGAATAACCCACAAAGGTTATAAAAGTATTTACGGATTCGAAGGAGCTTTTATTTCTCCGTAGTTGAAGGCAAATTGTCGGACAAAGAAGGAACAACACAAAAGTAAATGTAGACACTGTATTGACACAAAAATACATAAAATGTTGCAAATTTATTGGTATTTGCTACCAGACTCATCTGTGGAGGAATCTCCTGTAGTACTGGAGATAACACAGTTTTCTTCTCGTCGGTGGGAAATGTAGTTAAGACGCTTCGTCTCGGTAGTTGTTTTCCTTTGGTTAGTGTGCGTTCGTACCGGCCTTTTCTGTAGTATGCTGGTGCGTCGCCTTAGACGAAATCTGGTTGTAAGGTTCCTGTGATAAATATACCCTGTTTTGGGGCTTGGTAATGAGAGCTTGGTCTGTGAGAGAACGTTAGTTTTACGTCTCTCCTCCAGTAACGGTTCCCTTATAAGTAGGCCCTGATTTTGGGCTAAGTGAGAGAGCGTGTCTTTTGACATCTCTCTCCAGTAACAGATCCTTGATAAGTAACGTAGGGTTTTGATTCTCACGCCAATATCCCATTGGCGATTCGTCCCCCTAGTGGCAGGGGAAAACAATTCACATGGAATTTCTGACAGTTAATACAATATTAAATAATGAAATCAGACTAAATCCATGAGGCTGTTCAATACTTACTTAGATGACAAGTTAAGTATCACCAGGTACTGTAGGCAACCTGAGTCTTTTGTTTATTAAAATCACTTGATTCAGCAGAAAATGACCTGAAAAAGGTTAATATGTTGTAAAATAAAAACAACCAACCAGTCAAACAACGAAGCCCATGAACTTTCAGTTGATTTTTAAAAAATAGATACATCTATTCCGCTATAACATTGCGAGTTTTATAAAAACCTGATTGACTGCCCAAGACACCAAGGATTGCAGAAGATATATATATATATATATATATATATATTATTTATATTTTGCTTGAAGGCAATTATAATGCATGTATCGCATAAAATTCGATAATTATAGAAAATAATCTTGACAAGTGAATCTCGGCAAAGGATGGCTCGCTATGCAGAACACCGTACAGACTGTTTCGACTTTATTAAGTCTCATCAGCTATGTATACTAACGACTCCCCTCCGACAGGAATCGAAACCGGGACCTCAGCGGGCATAGTCAGAGACCATATCGCTTCGGCCGCCGGTATATAGCGAACAATCCCTGCGAAATTAACATTGTCAATGATGCTTACTTACACGCATCTACCATAGTAGGTAAGGGGACGTTGATTGAGTAGTAAACAAACAAGCCAGCGAGAGAGAGAGAGAGAGAGAGAGATTTATATGAATATATATATATGTGTGTGTGTGTATGTATTCATATATAGAGAGAGATATATGTATATATGTATATATACATATATGCATTTATATATATTTTATGAAAAAAATATTGTTTTGGAAAGGCGTGTCTGACTTACGTTTTCGATATTTTTTTCATCACAATTTCGTTCCGTAAATACAAAATACATAATATTGTGACATCAAAGTAGCTTCGGTTTACGTCAGTGAGTTTTCAACAACAAAAAAAAGAAAATACAAAAATATCTGTCATATATTTTTCTTTTCATTTTTAATATTTTGTAACATTTTTCGTATTTTGTTACAGAATTTTTTTAGTATTTTATATAGACTTTCACTTTTTTTCATTCATAACTCATGTGAATGTCCGCTGGCTACAAGGAAACGTTAGATCATTTTGTCACAGTTAATATTACCCCATGAGGTTTGTCTTTTATGGCAACCTTTTGTAGGCATATATATATATGGGTGCATGCGTATATGTGTCAGTGCGATGGAACCGCGTGGTGCAATGATTAAAGTCATGGGAAATGGACTCGTCGCCCCGAGTTCAAATCCTGGAAGTGGTAACTGCATTTCACTTAGTGCTAATACCCTTGGGAAAGGTATGAATCCAGCTATGGATAAATAGTAGGCAACCGGTCTAGGAGAAGGAAAACTCTGAATCCAAACTGTTGTATACTCTTCTTTTTACTTCTATTTTTCTTCTGCTCATCTTTAGTATCTTACGTTCTTCTGCTAGCGTCTCTTTTGACGTCTCTTCTAGCGTCTGGACTTCGTCTTGGTGGTCGGTGGCACTTAATTCATTTCTTCTTCTAGATCAGTCTTGTTGCCAAGACTTTCATCAACCACAAAAACATATTATTTATGTAAGCTTTTATTTACTTAACTAAACATTTCCTGTAACTAACATAACGTGCGTGTGCAGTGAGCTTCAGCTAAGGCAGAAAGACCTTATCTGCCTGACGACCAAGCTGAAACTGAGAGCCAATCAGGTGCCACGTGACGTATTTCGCGGGCTTTCTGTAATATTCTATGCGAACTCCCGCCCGTGATATGAAAAGGGGCCATCCCTTCAGAAATACAGGGGGTTGACAATAATCTATGCATAGATTATGTAACAAAACTTGTTGAACTCCGCTTAAGAAATTGACCTTGTGTCACATACTGCTCATGCAGAGGGGTTGGTAAATATATATGTGTGTCAGTGCGTATGTGTGTGTGTGTGTGTGTATGTGTGTGTGTGTGTGTGTGTTTGTGCGTGTGTGTGTGTATTTATGTTTGTGCGTATGTGTGTGCTTATGTGCTCTGTAAAAGTGTGGTATACCCACTTGACATCGTATATCGCATATCGGTTATACAAACGAGAGAGGAAATTCGGGTGACAGAGACAGAGACAGAGAGAGACAGAGAGAGACAGAGACAGAGACAGAGAGAGAGAGACTTGTTACTTAATTTCTGCTTAACTACTTCTGCTAACTTCTTGTCTGTCCGTCATCTTATCGTCTAGTCTTCTACCTGCTTCTTCTAAGGGCTTCTTTTAAGGGCTAACATTTTACTCGTGCAATTAATTAAACCACAAGACATTTTTTCCTTGATCAAGATTTTATTTCGCCCATGTTCTTCCGCGCGGGAAGATATCAACCCCAGCAGAGAGAGAGAGAGAGAGAGAGAGAGAGAGGGGAGAGAGAGAGATTCAGGGTTATCTGATTCTCTAACTAAATAATCCATGACGCGCGAGATTCGCGCCTCTAGGGGCCAGTTGGAGTTACCAACAGTCCTGGTAATTTTCCACTGGTCCCTTTTCAATTCTCGCTACAGGGTCTGTCAACAATTTATGCTAACACATAAATTGTAACAAAAGTAGAGCATCAACATCATTACCAATTTGTGACATGTGACTTATCTTAAGTATATATACAAGGTGTGTCATAAAAGTATCGTGATTGAAGTTGTATTTACCAAGATAGAAATGAAAAATGAATGGAACATTAATATTTTCAGAATACAAAGTGTGTCATAAAAGTATCGTGATTTAAGCTGTATTTACCAAGACAGAAATGAACAATGAAGGGAACGTT
>CM042155.1:77677629-77697629 GCA_023376005.1 Doryteuthis pealeii | reverse complement strand
AATGGATGAGATCGTCATCCATACTTGAGTCGCCAACAAGGAGGAGGACGTATTATGATTTGGGTTGGTATTATTGGAGATATCATGGTTGGACCGTGGTGAACGCCTGACGATACGAAAATAACCATACATGCTTATATACCCTTCCTCAAAGAGCACCTGGAATCTTGCTAAAAAAAGCAAAGTATTTATTTATATTTACTAGCAAAATAAAAAAAACCTACCGGGCGATGTAAAAATAATTTTTGAAAGATATTTCTTGAGGAGGTGGAAGTTAAAAATTAAATGTCGGAGAGTTTGAACCATAAATCAAGAAATCAAATTTATTAAAGGAGTAAAAAAAAAACAATTTGAAATCGAAACTAAGTTCTATCAACTTTGAATATCTATTAAAATAAAACAAACTATATATAAATATAGGCGCTTGGTCTAATGGTTAGAGTCGTAGGAAATGGACTCGTCAACGCGAGTTCAATTCCTGGACGAAGCTGTTGGAATTTCACATGGCGCTAATACCCTTGGGAAAGGTATGAATCCAATTCTCCCTCCAGCTATGGGTAAATAGCAGGGCAGACTGGACTCTTTAACCATGGCTAGGTAACCAGTCTAGAAGGAAAACTCTGAATTCAAACCTGTTAAACTCCGCTTAAGAAATTGACCTTGTGTCGCATCCTGCGCGTGCGGAGGGGTTGGTAAATATATATATATAAATATATGATACTGGGGATGTATCTATTAAAACTTGTTTTAAAAAACAATGAGGACTGTCTAATTTTGTATGCTCAAATTTTGAATGTATTTATTCTGTTATGACGATTTCGGGTATAGTGACGTAAGCAGTGACGTAGTTTTTGTTACAGAAAAAAACCGGAAGCGAATCTCCATTATTAATAGATGTAAGATAATTTTCTAACCCTGTATAATTTATTATTTCGATTAAATTTCATCTTAGTTACTCTATGTATTCATAAAAATTTGTAACTGGTACAACTAAAGGGTTATTTTCTTTTTTTTACAGTTTTTTTAATAAACCATGCTAATAATTTGTCTCACTAATAATTTGAGTAAATTAGGTTAATGACCGTAACTTCTGTTTCATTTTGTAGAGCCTTACTATTTTTACGTAGTATGTGCATATACATATTGTCGCAATTCTTTGAAATGCAGCCTGTGTAGCACTTTAATTAGAAGGGATTTGATTGCAAAATTCACCGTATTCGGCGTACAGATAAGCCTCGCTTTGTTTACATAAAGTTTGAGGCCTTTAAGAATTCATTTCCGCTTAGAAATGTAGCGATTAAATAGTCTTCAATAAAGAGAGCTGCCTGTGGCCGTACGGGTAAGAGGATTGGAAAACGAAAGTTCATTCGGGTCTCGAACCCGGCCAGAGGTAGCTGTTAAACGGTATAACCACACTGATGAGAGGTGATACGTCGAAACACGTGTCTGTGGATTACTTTATTTTATATGTATGTATATATATATATATATGTGTGTGTGTGTGTGTGTGTGCGTGCGTGCGAGCTTGCGCGTGCGCGCGCGCGTGTGTGTAGACACATTCAGGCGCGGGTGTTTCTCTAGTAAAAGTAAAGAATCAGTATCGTTACCAATCTATGAATTATTTTATGTCAGAATGAAATTATATATATATATATATTATATATAATATATATATATGTACTCATACACACACATGTACACATATATATGCGTACACATACATACACCCACATACACACACACACACACGCACACACACACACACACACACACAAAAAATATATATAATATATATATATATATATATATATATTGTTAGTTTGTTATTACTCCCAAAACGGAAAACCAAAAATTTTTCTCGCATTCATGTCAGAGTAGATCTGTATCAACAAACACGGCACATGTGTAAAAAAAAAAAAAATAAAAACATGAATCCCGTTTAATTTGCTGTGCATTTGCGTCTAAACTTGTTTCGACTAAAAAGTCTACATAAGCAAAACGTAATATTTTGGGAAGAAGAAATTCCACTTAAAAAAATGCGCGAAACTAAATTGAAAAATAAAAAATAAAAAAAAAATGAACAAATAAGCAAAAACTTAGAATTTATCAATTCCTTGCTTACTTTAACGTGAATTTATTTCCTCCGCTAAATTTAACTAAAAGATCAAAATTCCAATTCTTTTTTTTCATGTCAACACTATAAATCGCAGATCTCTGAGTAGTGGCGTGCTAACTTTAAAACCTCTCGATTAACGTCTTATGTACACTAACAAATCTTAGTCTGGCACAAGGACAGGGAATAATGAAGATTGTGTTAAGCCAATCTTAGAAGAGGCATGTCAAACTGAGTAGCTCCTAGGGCCGTATGGGTTACATATATATGTATTTATCTACCCCTCCACACAAGCAGGATGTGACACAAGGTCAATTTATCTATAGTGGAGTTTAACGGGTTTAAATACAGTTGTGTTGTTTCAAGAATTTCTATCTAATGTTAATAATCAGACTATCATCTCTTCAGACAAATGAAAAAGGTTTTGAGAGGCAAATATTATTCCAGTGACGAGGAAGTGAAATCTGCAGTGAAGAAGTGGCTCAAAGAACAGTCAACAGAATTTTACGGGACAGGGATACATGCTCTCAATCGAAGGTGGAACAGTGCTATTGAGAGAAACGGTGACTATGTGGAGAAGTAGGGATGTGATCCACTGAGGACCAGCTTCATTTTGATGTATGATAAATGTTTCTGTGTTGGTAATTATACCTGTTCTAAACAAAATGGCATTACTTTTTGACTCACCCTCGTAGCTTGATTTTAACGACATGAAATCCATCTAGAGTTATTTGATGCCTAGTGTTTAGGGAATCACATTCATTTTACGTTTTTGTGTTGTAATCTCTGACTGTTTTTTGCACACCGTTCTTTCGAATACTTTTATACTTATAATATTATAATATATTAATAATTTGAAGGCATTACAATGCGTATAAAAAAATAAAAACAAAAAGATGTTTTTTTTTGTCTTATCGATTTCAAAGAAACTTTATTTTCAGAGACGAAAATCAGAAATGAACATGCTTAAGTTTGTTTGTTTTTTTTTGCGTGGTGATACTTTTTTTTATCGTCTTTTTTTTCCTCTTTTTTTCTTTCACCTCCCTTTCATTCTTTATGTTATGAATGAAATGGGTGAATAACTGTAATTTCTTCTTATTTTTCTTTTATTTATATATATATATATATATATATATATATATATTATATATATATATAATACTTAAGCATGTTCATTTCTGATTTTCGTCCCTGAAAATAAAGTTTCCTTGAAATTGATAAGACAAAAAAACAACATCGTTTTGTTTTTATTTTTTATACGCATTGTAATGCCTTCAAATTATTAATATATTATAACATACTTAACAATGCTTCAAGCAAATTAACAATTACTTTTATACAATATTATATTTTACTATTTACTGGTTCTCAACCATGCCAGTTGGATGCAAGGACCATTAACGTGGTGACCGCTCATAATCTGAAGCTCATGCGGGGCAAGCGAAAAAATTGCGTCGATCCCTTTGGCATTCCCATATTGAGGCGCCTCAGGCACTGGGCAATAAATACAGCCCTGCCCTTTAAATCAAGGGGGCAGGTTGCCTGGGCGGAGGGCCCCCTGGAATCACGCTGCATATATTTGACCGATAGATGAAACCCTAAAAAGTACTACCAAGTCGGGTCAGAGTGGACGTCGTCTTGCCGTGTCCATTTTTACAACGATAACATTACACGACGCGCCTCCACATCAATGAAAATTATACAAGATGTTACGTTGTAATACTCACGGTACTAAAACGATACATGCACTGTAGTCCTCTTTTCTTTCTTGGTACTAAAACTCCGATAAAAAATCATAACACGAGAAACATGTCGTCACAACTCCCAGCCTTTATTAACGTGCTCGTCTAGTGGCTTCTACCAGGGAGGAGGAGAGGCAGAGAGAACGAGAGAGAGAGAACACTACTAGAATACTGGGCTCTAATCAGGTCTGTCCCCTACGACGGACGCCGGCAAAAAAAAGGACGAACCCTTTCTTCCTTCCCCCACGTCACCACGTGACTTCCGGTCAACACCCGACTTCCGCTTGCCCCTCAATTCTTCGTTCGGGGTCACGCTACGGTCAAAACCATCGCTCTCCTCTTTTGGGTCATCACTATTTTTTAAGCCTTTGTTATTTATTCCTCCTCCTTCCATTAGCAGTTCTAGCTCACAAGGGTCATATTGCAACAAAGATTAAGATTATGATTTAGATTAAGATGAGGCAGTTGTTTGGAAAAACGGAGGGGTACGTTTGTCGAAATGTTTAAGCACCCAATGGAATTACTTTTAAGACAGATTAAAGCCCTATTACCCTAGGCAGGCCACTTTTTGGTTGATTTAAAGGGCTGGATCAGTTTTGGACTGACTCTATACTTAATGTATAGAGTCAGTCCCTAGGAAAAATTCCCTTTAGGTTTTGCATTGATTAAGATTTGTTTTTTTATCATTTTTTCCATTATCTTTGAATATGGTTAAGGGGCTTCCTATGGTTTTATTTTCAGCTTTTGAGAAGTTAATTACTTTTTAATGTAAACCGAGAAAGGATTTCCCTATCTCCTTCAAGCGGTTCTTCTGTTTATAACACGTACATTAACGTGTACATTCATCTGAGAGTCTTTGTCTCTCCGAGTGGTAGAGATTCTCACCTTTTTATGTGCGAAATATAAAAGCTGAATTCTGTTTTGAAATCAGTTTTACTTATTTCCCGCTTTTTTTTTTCAATCATTTTCATTAACCTTGTCAGCTGAAGGACCTTGAACCTCTTCGTTTCGTAACCCAAAACTCAGCGAAGAAACTTAAGCTTACGAGTATATTTTTGCAACACTTGAGGAAATGTCATCGAACTGAAAATCGCAGGACACTAAACTCTGCAGCTGCTTGAAATCAATGCAACTGTAAAAGCTTTTCAGCATATATTTCTATCTCCCCAGGGGCGGACTGTCACTCCACTCCAAATTCTACCTTTGGTTTCAAGCCAAGAAACCATTAATTTTTTACTTGTATCTTGTATATATATTTACCAACACCTCCGCACGAGACGGATGCGACACAAGGTCACTTTCTTAAGCGGAGTTTAACAGGTTTGAATTCAGAGTTTTCCTTTTCCTAAACTGGTTACCTGGCCATGGTTAGAGTCCAGTTTGCCCTGTTATTTACCCCTAGATGGAGGAGAATTGGATTCATACCTTTCACAAGGGTATTAGCGCCATGTGAAATACCAACAGCTTCGTCCAGGTTGACGAGTCAATTTCCTACGGCTCTAACCATTAGACCACGCGCCTCCATGTATAAAGTATACCATTTGTACATGTTGTATCGTCGGGGTGAAAAGGTTGGTTGGTTGGTTGGTTGGTTGGTTTTACGGCATGTCAACCCGAGGGTTGTTTTATGTGAAAGGGGTCTTTTCTTTCATTCTTCTTAGGTATTCAATTTTTAAGTCAATTTTTTAACCACACTTTTTAAAACATATTTTCTATCTATTTAATCCATAGATAAATATTATCTACTATGGGGTAGCAAGAGATTTGGGTGTTTTAAAGGTTTAAAGGTGACTGGATATTCTTTACTGCGTGTTCTTAGGCTTTTTTGCTTTTAACCCCATCTCATTTGGTGGTCGCACTGAAAAGGAAGGAATTTAAGGAAAGAAAAGAAAAAGACAATGGCAGAAGGTGGTTTTATGACTTAGGCTTTATTCCCGGTCATAGTCACCTGTGGCAAGGGAATATCTCCCTGACCAATAGGAGTGACTAGACCCAGTTACAGCCTAAACACGAATGGCCAAGATATTCTCTTGGGGTTGGAAGTCGGTCCTTTTTCTAACACATGTGGCTGCGCGTCTACATGTCCTGGGAATGACGTTAGACTCTATCTAATGGTGAGGTTCCAGTTTTGGCGGTTTGGGGAATGTGGAGCACCCCTTCATCATCATTGCTCCCTGGTCCACTCTAACCATCTATGGGTCCCATCTATGGGTTAAATATAAAAATATGAGTTTATAAACAAAATTTGATTATCCATTAGGAATGAATTTATTTCAAATCTTTGTCGGCATTACATGACCCACCAAGGTTGATATGCCGTAAAACAAACCAAATCAAATCAAAAATTTGCAACATTTAAGAAGATTATTGTTTTTGTTTATTTCTTTAAAAAAAACTATATGTACGTATCAATCATAAGTACGTTCCACTTGGTCGAGTACGCTCTGGTCGTTACTATCCTAGAAGTAAACCTAGTCACCTCACAATGCTTCCAAATGCCCTTCCCAGAATATAAGGCACTAACAAATATCGTTACAGCTGTTTGCAATGCAATGCGGATTCATCCTTTAAGTTTTCCATTCTAATCTATATATAATTCTTATATTATTCCTAAAAACTTGTCCGTGCTAATTTACACGTCACTGTTATATTCCTGGCTCTCCCACTTCTATTGTGTTACACTGTTACTTAAGCGGTTACCTAATTAAAGTATTGAACTGGCTTGTTGCTGCTTAACGATTCTTTCAGCGTGACATGACCGTAATTTGGCTTTTTGTTGAGGACTGACAAGTATTTCAGTTTTAATATAATAAAATATTATGTCAAATTATAAAGGCTAATGAAACTAAATAAGTATGCAGATAAAATTATTTGAAACAGAGGGGGTATAATCGAAACATAAAACAACTTTGAGACTTACTCTTCCATTATTTTCGATCACTCCCGTCTTTCATTGCTAAATTTTCTTAATTTAACTATTTAGTTAAATTAGGAAGTAAAGAATAAAATTACAGTTATTTCTTCTTGTTAATGGATTTCTTTTAAGTTTTATCACCGTGAATTTTGCTCATATTCATTAACATAAAACCAAACAATTAGAAATCAATAATACCAAGCGCATATTTATCAAAATCAAATTTTAATATCAATATGCAAATTAGCCTTTCCGTTCACACTGTAAACCGCTATTGTGTCGTATGTATAAATACAATTGTATGTTACCAGTATGCAGATAAAGCTAACAGTATTAATAACGTAAAACAATTTTATCAATAATTGAGATTTAAATAAAAGAAAATCATGGAGAATGTGAAGTAAATACCTAAGGGAATTGTGACTTGAGTAGTGATATAGTTTCAGTTACAGACAAACAAATTACACAATCTCCGTTATAATAAGATAGATGCAGAATGTTTAAATGTCTATTCTTTCTTTCTTCTGTGTATTATTTCTTGTCTCTCTGATATATTATGTGCGTGAAGTGAACCGAGAAATTGACTCTTCATCCTGTGATAAATAGTGACAGAAAATAAGATTGCAACATCCTGAAGGATAATGCCAATTTTGACCTGGGTACCATAAGTGCTTGAGATCAAAGTACCCTTGATGTACCCCTTATTTTGGAACCTGTACACGTAATTACGGTAATCCATCTTTATTTAATGTACGTTTAATCCTGGACATTTTAAAATATATATCCAGGATTTGCAATTTTATTTTCTGTCGTTGTTTTTCTTTTTATTTATACTAGCAAAAATATGCACCCTCTGGGTGCGATTATTTAATTTTTAATGTAATAAGATATACTGTGTTGGAATTTTGTGGATATAGTTATTTACTAAGCTTAGCTTAGATGTGGCACAAGGCCAAAAGTGTGGGGCACCCAGTGAGAATCGAACTCACTAACAATGGTCTGCGAATCTAGCTTGCTAACCATTACACCACATGGATATAGTTATTTACTAAGCTTAGCTTAGATGTGGCACAAGGCCAAATTATGGATATAAGGCGTGTGCCAGATGCCTACTTCTAAATATAGACTCGTTGACTACCACGTGACCACCGAAGATTCCTATTATCCAATCACTGGCAGTGCTGATGCTGCTGTTGGTGTATTTATAGAGGCCTGATTCTAATCTTAACTCATTGACATTCGGATCATCTAGAACGTCGGACCTAAAGGACACTATCCTACAAAGACTTATTGATTTACTGACTTGTTTACTGTAAGTTCTTTTACAACTGGAACCAAGGATGGCGGCCATTTACTCAACATACTGAATTAGAAAGACTAATGAAACTAAATAAGAATGCAGATAAAAAGATTTCAAACAGAAGGGAGGTATAATCGAAAAATAGAATAAATGAAACTTACTTGTCCATCACTCCTGTCTTTCATTGTTAAATTTTCCTATCTAGTTAAAATAGGAAGTAAAGAATAAAATTATTTCTTCTTGTTAATCGATTTCTTTTAATATTTTTCCACGGTATTGTTGCTCATATTCATTAAGATAAAACAAATCAATAGTACTATGCATATATTTATTAAAATCATATTTTTAATATCAATATGCAAATTAGCCTTCACGTTTACACTGTAAACCGATATCTATTTGTATATATAAAAACAATTGCATGTTGTTAATATGTAGATGTGGTCAACAGTATTGATAATGTAAATCAATTTTATTAATAATTGAGGTTTAAATAATAAAAAAACAGCATGCCCACCATCATCAGCGAGAGACGCCTGCGCTGGCTTGGCCATGTCAGGAGGATGAACAAAGGCCGCATCCCCAAAGACCAACTGTATGGTTAACTGGTGGAGGGCACCCGACCGGCAGGGAGACCACGCCTACGCTTCAAAGATGTCTGCAAGAGAGACCTGAAGACATGCCGCATCGACATAGACACGTGGGAGGCTTGTGCAGAAGACCGTGCAACCTGGCGCCTCCTCATCAAACAAGGAACAAAAAGAAATGAAGAAGAGAGGAAAAAACTGCCACAGAAAAGAGAGCTAAAAGAAACGAGAAACAGCAGCACCTCCAACACCTACAGAAAGCATCACCTTTTCTTTTCAGCCATTGCACCAGAGACTGCCATTCGAGGATCGGTCTGTTCAGCCACTCACGTAGCTGTAAGAGAGAGAGAGAGAGAGAGAGAGAGAGAGAGAGAGAGAGAGAGAGAAAACTACGCCATCGTCTAAAATAGACGGAAGGTTGCCAACCAAATAAAAGAAAATCATGGAGAATGTGACGTAAATAACTAATGGAATTTTGATTTGAGTAGTAATAAAGTTTCGGTTACAGACGAACACAAAGTCTCCATTATAATAAGATATAAGAATTAAGAATCTGTCTGTCTTTCTGTTTGTATGTATGTATGCTTGTTTGTACAACAACCTACGTCCTTTGATAAAAGAAAATAGGTTCCTAACCGAATTCTAAACAGCCTTATGCGGCATTCTACAGATACAACTACCCAATACCTGTTGCTCGAAAAACATTCATCCCTATTCATACCATAATCTTCACATCATAAAGTCATGAGGAAAGTTCATTAAAAACCCGAAACATTATAATATCGGCTTCAACATCAAGAATGAATCCAACTGTTTGGAATTTATTGTGTTTTTCTATTTTCTACATATTGTCAGATTTATTCCCATATTTTACTCATATATATATATATTGAGGTGGCATAGTCACGAAGAACGCGAAGACAATGTCTGCTATGTTGAGTTTTCACGCAAGCAAGAATCTACCAAAAGAAGACCCCGAGGGTGACCATCAAAGCGATGACCTACTAAAAGATTACACAAAACTTTCCTATGTTAAGAGAAGAAGAAATATAGGCCATGTGTGGATATATATATATATATATATATATATATATATATATATATATATATGTATGTATGTATGTATATAAATATATATATATTTATATATATTCTATTGTTATACTAAAGCTGAGATTATCACCATTTATTTCCGATAGGTTTATTTCCTGTTTAATTTAATTACACAAAATTCATACTAAAATATACCTTGTTTTTAGGGTTACGTTATGGTTGAAAATAATTCCATTTTAATTGGTTCTAATTTGTCGTAATTAGCAATTAAGTCAAACATTGACCGTCTCTCTCTCTCACACACAGATTCTGCATATTACTTTCATCCTCTCTGTATATCTTGATTATCTCCTCCTTATATAAATGTTAGTCTCTCTGTGTGAGTAAGAGGGAGAACGAAGGGTTATTGTGTTAGAGACATTTAACTATTTTAAAATTGATTTGAAGATAGGGGTGAGCGGGTAGTGGTGTAGCTACCGTGGGCTCGTAGGTGTGTGCGTGTGTGTGCGATTATGGGATATTGTAATAAAATCTGATAGAATAAGAAATTGAAGACAATTAAAATTAGAATTAAATTTTTCGCGATAAGGAAATATTAATTTAGACATGAAATTCTACTTCGCAAAAACGAAGTCTCCTTGTTAGGTATGGACTTTGTTTTGGGGAATTTTTTATCGTACTGTCTTCCTTTTATCTTTCTCCCTCTCTCTTTTATACACACACACGTACACACACTCACACAAACACACGCACACACACACACACACACATATATATATATATATATATATAGAGAGAGAGAGAGAGAGAGACAGAGAGAGAGGACAGAGAGACAGAGAGAGAGACAGAGAGAGAGACAGAAACAGAAACAGAGAAAGTGAGGTATTTATCTAACTAAAGTAGGGTGTGGCACAAGGTAAATTTCTTATATATATATTAATATATATATATATTTATATATATTTTCTTATTTCTTTTATATACATATATACATACATATATATATGTGTGTGTGTGTTTGTGTGTGTGTGTGTGTGTGTAGAAAGAAGTAAAATTATTTGTAGATTATGTAATCTGTGTGATAATTTATGTTTATTGAAAAGTCAATTAAATACGCCCTTTGGCAATTATTAAGTCCAATGTCTACTTTATGTTATAATAAATAAGTAAATAAGACAAAATTCATTAATTAGCATTTAACAGTTTTTCGCGCTTCAAAAATTATAATGATTGCGAACGGAAATGCGCACACTCTTTTTTTTTTTTAAGTTGCAAAAATGCGCGGGAAATTGTTTTCTAAGCATTTTTTTTTTTTTTTTTTTTTGTATTTTACTAAAATTTCCCTTAAGCAACGCGAGAACATTGGCCACGAACCGGCAAAAAATTACGATGATTATAAAAAGCGTAGTTCACTTCGCTAGATAAAAAATATAAAAAAATTAAATAGTGAAATTTGTCACTAATTAGTACTTAGCCTATTCTAGTAGTGACTACCTCAAGCGGGTTTTTATCATGTTTGAATTCAGAGTTTTCCTTCTCCTACTTTGATTGCCTAAGGTCGTCGGGGCGGCCTAAAGTCGGTATCAGCCAGTCAGCGAGGGAGTCTATCCTCTTTTCAATAGCGCTAGACCAAGGAGATTGTTTTAGCATCTGAGGTGGAGCGCCACACCTACCATCAGCTCCTTACTTTACCGCACAGATCCCTGTGCTACTCATACGCTGAGTTGGCGAGGACCGGTCTTGAACTAGGAACCTTTTGGTTTCTAACCGAACGCTCTACCGACGAGCTAACCCGGCCCCTTAGCCCAGTCTGCCCTACTATTTAACCATACCTGCAGAGAGAGAGAGAGAGAGAGAGTAGTTGGATTCATACCTTTTCCAAGAGTATTAGCGCTATGTGAGCTGTAGCTTCGTCCAGGATTTGAACCTTGGGTTGACGATGCCATTTCCTACGACTCTGACCATTACGATACGCGCCTCCAATCATATACAACCTACATGTGATTGGCATCCTTCCGTCTACTAAATACAATGGCATAGTGTCCACTTTTTTTCTTTTTTTTCTTTTTTTTCCTCCTTTAATCTGCAGCTGTTTGATAGAGCCGCAGATACATTACTACCGAATAGCGAGTTCAGTCCTCTTTGGATGCCACATACTTGCGACCTTCTCTTGTTACATAATCTATGCGGTTGCATAAGATTATTGTCAATCCCCTGTATTTCTAAAGGGATGGCCCTTTTCATATCACTGGCGGGACTTTCCATGGAATATTACAGAAAGCCCGCGAAATACGTTAAGTCACGTGGGACCTGGTTGGGTCCTCAGTTTCAGTTTAGACGTCAGGCAGAGAAGATGTCCTGCCTTAACTGGAACTCACCTACATACGCGCGCTATGTTTAGTTACATGAAATGTTTAGTTAAGTAAATAAAAGCTTACGAAAATAACACGGTTTTGTGGTTGGTGAATGTCTTGGTAACAAGACTGATCTAGGAGAAGAAATGAGTTAAGTGCGACCGACCACCAAGACGAAGTCCAAGACGCTAGAAGAGATGTTAGAAGAGACGCTAGAAGAACTTAAGATGTCAAAGACGCCAGAAGAAGAATAGAAGTAAGGAAAGAAAAAGTTTCAAAGTTGTTCTATTTTTCGATTATACCCCCTCTGTTGCAGATCTTTTTATCTGCATTCTTAGTCAGTTTCATTAGCCTTTCTAATTTAATATGATATTTTATTATATCAAAACTTAAATACTTGCACCCGGAGGATGCATATATTTGCTAGTCCAAATAATCAAGCCTTATCTAAAAAAATTCAGAGAAATAAAATAATAGGCTTTGATCTAAAAGTAACACAGATACAGAAAAGGTTAGCAAAATCAAAAACGCTATGATACGCTTTTTCTTACATCATAAAATTTTTAGAGTTTGAAAAATATTCTTTTGTATAATTCCTCCTTCTCTCTAAATGGAAACTTGTTTTAACATCGAGCCGAACTGTTTGCTATTTTAACTAGGCGTGTGTGTGTGTGTGTGTGTGTGGTGTGTTGTGTGTGTTGTGTGTGTGGTTATAGAAGCGGTTACAGACTCCGTGATGTAGGTAGCGGGCGGTCATTTTGTAGTTCTCCAGAAGTGTTCCGGGTCGTAACCCAGCAAATCAATCCCTTTAATCAGGGGCATCACTCCTGGTCCCTTAATGAACCTTAAACTGCATCTGATGGTGAAGTTTCAATTTTAGAGCTCTGGGGGGTGTGGAGTAACCCAACATCGCCATTACTTCTAGGTCCACCCTGACCCGGAGTGGTAGTACCAGTTAGGGTCCCATTTATTCGTTAAATAGAAAAAATGAGTTTTAAAAAATTTTTTTTTTAATTTAGTACTCATCAAGTATGAATAGAACCAAAGGTTTTCAGCATAAAATAACCAAACAAGTGTTGACATGCCGTAAAATCCAACAACCTAAACCAAACCCTTAATTAACCCTTTAGCAGTTCTAAAAACAAACTCATTAAACATATATCAACTGACTTAAATTTCAATGCTATAATCTTGAGACATTTTCTCACTGATAATGAATTAGAATTCAATTAAAGGTGCCGATGTGCGTGTTGGCTACGGAACTTATTGGTAGAGCATTCGACTGCAGATCGAAAGGTTCCCAGTTTTGTAGGAATACAAAATTATCTCCCTTGTATAATTCGCATGTCCAGTTAGGGGCTCGTAGAATGTCGTGTGAAAAATACTTCTAGTTTCCAATAACTTTATATTTTTAATAGATCTTATTTCTTTATCACTTGATGACCTCAACACTGAATCACTTTTAGAATTAGCATTTATTCATTAGATTTATTACAGATCCTACAATATAAAGAGTGAATACTAAATCAGCATCTGCACTTTTTTTTTTCATCCAATTTTAGTGATGCCTTATATATACTAGCAAATATATGCACCCTCCGGGTGCAAGTATTTAAGTTTAAATGTAATAAAATATTAGATTAGATAAGAAAGGCTAATGAAACTAATTAAGAATTCAGATAAAAAGATTTGAAACGGAGGGGGTATAATCGTAAAATAACAAACTGAAACTTACTCTTTCATCACTTCCGTTTTTCAATGCTAAATTTTCCTAATTAACTATTTAGTTAAAATAGGAAGTAAAGAATAAAATTACAGTCATTTCTTCTTGTTAATTAATTTCTTTTAGGATTTATTGAAGAGATTTTTACTCATATTCATTAAGATAAAACCAAACAATTAGAAACCAATAATACCAAGCACATTTTTATTAAAATCAATTTTTTTAATATCAATATGCAAACTATACGTTTAGACAGAAAAACACGCAATCTCCATTATTATAAGATTTATAATTTCAAATTGAAGAACGGGTTGGCTAAATACCTATAACCTTAACAAAGCACCGACATAAACCGCCTCAACTTCAAGGGTGACTCCTTCACGGATGGATGCCACTATGGGGTTTTAACCATCTACTCCATCTATGTGTGGGATTTATTTATTTATTTGTTTGTTGGCACGCACTCAAGAGTTTTGATTGACTGGATGATTCTTTATCACCCCCTGACACAATCTATAGATTAGTGCTCTTGTTCCTCAATCTTCCGACCGTTATCATCTTGCAACAACCTCTGGTTTAAAACGAGACCGTCCAAATCGTCCAAGATTAAATGCAAAAATGTAAATTCTGATTATCCGGTGTAGATTGTCCACCAAATTCTTATTTCTTATGAGTGTCATCATCTAAATAATTGACCATTCCGTTTTTATTATAAAGAAAGAATGGGAAGAAAAAGACAGACTACAAAAGAGGGACACACTACACAAAGAATATATTAAGAAAGAAAGAAAGAAAGAAATAGGATGGGGGAAGGATAGAGAGGGGTGAGGATAACACTAATCTATTTCAATCGAACATAATGAAACAAAGAAAAAAAGAGATTATTACACTTTTTATTCATTGAACTATTTTGCAATAATATTGGTATTGCAGTCTCGGAAGACTATCTAATTCTTGTGCCCCTGAGGTTACAGCGCTTCCTGTGACCATGAACTTCAATGTTCCAAAAACAGCCTTGACCACAGATGTCACATTAGGGCAGGTTGATTTGTGACTTTTCTTTTTTTAAATTCAATACAGCTTTGATGGCGAAAGCTGGGGTTTGGTGTTATAAGAACTGACAGCAAAAATTAGGTTCCTAACTTTAAAACTCATTTGAGCATTTAATTTTAAAGATCGCCAGTAAAAATATACACAAATACCTCATTTCCACAGGATTTTGATGACAAACTGGCTTTGAAATTTCATTATTTCAATAATAAATGCAAATAAAATTGATATTTTTCATTACATACAATGAATGGAAAATATATTCAATGTTTTAAATTTGCATTGTTTATTGAAAATTGTACTAAAAGCTCCTACACTATATAGATTATGTAACAACAGAACTGAATTGTTCTGTGTATTTTCCTTTCGAGGAAAATGCAGGTCTGATCTGGTGGCACAATGGTTATAATGTGCTTGTGTCTTGCTTCCTGTCCAAACACAATTTTGTGAGTGGGCAGGTAATTTTGGAAATTTCAGTTCTGTTCCATTCAGTAGAGATTCTAGGAGTTCATTTGTGGAAAAATCTTCTGCAACTGCAGGTTCACAAATCCCTCTTTGTGAGAGGTCAATCAAAGTTGACCAATGTGTAGCTTCAAAATTGATTGAAGTAATTTTTTTCAATCTTTTCTTTGGCAGTTTGCTACTTCTGAAAAAAAAAATGAAAATTTATCCAGACTTGATTATATTTTTGCAGTGTAATTTGAATAAAACTAATAATAATTATTCTAGCAAATTGACATAACTAATTAGGTATGAATAAATGTTATCTTACCGAATGGAAAAAATCTTTTTTATGGCCTCTTCCCTCAACTCCAATTCATTGGACTTCAACATTGACAACAAAATGTTTTCCGGAAGCAAAGCAAAAGCATTGTGTTGTATCATCAAATTCATTAAAGGATTAAAAAATAAAACAATTTGAAATGTAAACTTTAAATATGTATTAAAATAAAACAAACTGTATATAGATATATAATACCAGTCATGTATTTATTAAAACTTGTTTTAAAAAACAATGAGGACTGTCTAATGTTGCATGTTCAAATTTTGAGTGTATTTGTGACGATTTTTGGTAATGTTACTGAGGTTTGATATGAAGTTGTTTTTATGTCAATTGAAAGAATTGAAAATGTAAAGAAGAAAGTGTACAAAAAATGATTAAAGTTAAAGAAAAAGGAAAACTAAAAAGTAAAATTAAAGAGAGATAGAGAGCGAATACCGTTGAAAAGGGAAAGATAGAATGTAAAAAGGAGACAAAAATGTACAAATAAATATTGAAATTAATTAATAGAAAGAAAGGAGATAAATAAAAAAGGATAAAGTTTCTTAGAGAAAGAAAGAATAACACTGAAAAGGGAAAGACAGAATGTGAAAAGAAGAGGAAAATATACGAAAAAATGAGTGAAGTTAGAAAGAAAGAAAGGACGAAAGGACGAAAGGAAGGAAGGAAGGAAGAAAGAAAGAAAGAAAGAAAGAAAGAAAGAAAGAAGAAATACGATATATAAAATAAAAGCATAGATAAAACATTTTAGAGTATATGTAAAGAGAAGAGGAAAATATACGAAAGAATGAGTAAAGTTAGAAAGAAAGAAAGAAAGAAAGAAAGAAAGAAAAAAGAAAGAAAGAAAGAAGATATATAAAAAAATGTGAAAAGTTTTCTTTTAGAGAGTGAAAAAAGGCATAAATCTTTTTAGAGAGAGAAATAATAATGTTGAAAAAGGAAAGATGTAAAAAGATGAGGAAAATATACAAAAGAAAGAAGAAAGGAAGAAAGAAAGAAAGAAGAAAAGAAAGAAAGAAAGAAAGAAAGAAAGAAAGAAAGAACGAATATATATATAAATGTGAAAAGTTTTCTTTTAGAGAGTAAAAAAAAGCATAAATCTTTTTAGAGAGAGAAATAATAATGTTGAAAAAAGAAAGATCAAAAAGATGAGGAAAATATACAAAAGAGAGAAAGAAAGAAAGAAAGAAAGAAAGAAAGAAAGAAAGAAGATATATAAAAAAAATGAAAAGTTTTTTAATAGAGTGAAAAAAGCATAAATAAACCTTTTTAGAGAGAGAAAAAATAATGTTGAAAAAAGAAAGATCAAAAAGATAAGGAAAATATACAAAGAAAGAAAGAAAGAAAGAAAAGAAAGAAAGAAAGAAGATATATAAAAAATGAAAAGTTTTCTTTTAGAAAGTGAAAAATGCATAAATCTTTTTAGAGAGAGAAATAATAATGTTGAAAAAGGAAAGATGTAAAAAGACGAGTGAAAATCTTTAAAGTGAAGCAGTCTCTGTAAAAGAGACGCTATCTTAGTCAAGTGTACTAGCTGACTGATTATTAACGAGGGGTTTCTGCTTTTATAGCATTACCTCATTTACATATGACACTACAGAAAACAAGACACGTTATTGCGAAGAAAAGAAAAATTGAACGAATTGAACTGCTTAAAGGAAGAACGGAAGGGGAAAACAATCGACATTTTAAGCAAAGAGAGCAGCGTTGAGAAAAACCAAAGAAAAAAATGGAAAACTAAAAATGAGAAAATTAAGGATGAAAAATCAAAATGGAGGAAAAGAAATTCAAAAGGAACAGGAGTTTGCAAAGAAAAATGAAAACTGCTAAGACAGGAAAAAATAGATCAATAACGGAAGTAAATAGAATTAAAGAAAGTTCCGGAAAAAGAAAAAAAACGTGGTAAACACCGATGAAGCAGTATTATTTGGACTATTGTCCTCATCTTCATTGTTATCGTTGTACGTTCCGGCCTTACTCAAGTATTTCTTGTCGGATTCGGGAACTTTCTCGGACTCGGGAATCTTCTTTTTCGGACTCGGTAACCTTCTTGGAACTTTGAACCTAACCCTTTATTCAGTCCACGAGGATATCCTGTTCTAATCCCTCTAACCATAGCTGGGGTATAGGTGTTAAGCTGTGTTAATTATTATTCCATGTTACTGTCGCCCTTGACCAGGACTGAAGCTGAAGTCTAGAGATTACTGTCACTTAGAACTGTCTTAACCTAACTCCTTTATCCACTAGGCTATGTGTCCAATTGGACAATTCAGTGTGAATTTTGGGAACTTATATATGTAATGGCTTGTTTTGCCTAGAATATCTACCTAGTGACTTATGAATGATTTTATTTACCTTGACTCATATTGGGGCTTTTTAATCTAATCTAGCCTTTCTAATTAAAGGTTCCCATATTCTGAGAAACGATGAAGCAATCAAAAGAACTTTTAAAAAATTGAAAGAAAAAGAAAAAAGAATTGCCTAAAGGGAAAAAACGCCTAGGCTTTTCAACCATGCGGGAGCAAAGCCAAATCCATGCTTACATTAGGACGTCTAACGGCTTGACTAACTTTAGACTTCTTTCCCACCGTTTCCCAACGGCTGGAAGTCGGGGTCAACTTGATGTCACTGAACCTCAATTACCTAACGGTCCGGATTTGAATTCAAATCTGTTTCTACACTAATCGTCTAAAAAACGACGGTCCACATCAATATATAACAAACGTTGATCACGGTACAGTAGGTAGAAGTTTATGCCGGGTCGCAAGAAGGTCTGTTACATACCCACATCAAACATCGAAAATCGGGTATATAATTAAGAGAGTGAGTTCTCGGATGCGAGATATATATATATATATATATATATATATATATATATATATATATATATATATATAGAGAGAGAGAGAGAGAGAGAGAGAGAGTAGAGACTTACTTTAGAGAGGAGATGTTCTTCTTTATAACTTGCTAACTTCTTTGGTCGACATGTTCCTGTCTAGTTGAGTTCTTCTCTGTTCTTCTTAATTCTTCTACTAAGGGCTGGTTTCTTCTTCTTCTGGGCTTTGTTTTCATCATTGTAACAAGACGTGTTTTTTTTTCTTGGTCAAGTTTATTATTTAGCCCATGATCTTCCGCACGGACCAGATCCCCGGAGATAGACGACAATCACGTCTAAACTAACTGACGGCCGTGTTGAATCTGGACTCTAAACTAAAGCTATATCATGTGTCTGTCATGGCGTGAGATTCGCGCCTCTAGAGGTTAAGGGGTTATTAACAGACAGCGTATTTTTCCACTGGACTCCCTTGATTCTAAATATGAGAGACCTAAATTTAATTCCTAGCTTACAGGTACGCTTCACAATTTATAACTCCTCAAAAATTGTAACAGCTCGACGATCAGGCAAGTCCAGGCAGCCTTAGAGGTTAATCCAACGAGTAAAGACCCGGAGAATATCTCACAGACCAGTTGTTACATAATTGATAGGTAGCCTATTAATTACGATTTACCGACTGCACCTCTGAAGAGAGTTGAGGGTCCCTAAGCGGGCACACCTGTTGGCGACTGATGATGCTTAAGGATGGAACACAGGTGGTTGAGTAGCCCATGATATTCAACCCTCTATTTTGGCCTTTACTTTGGCTAGACAGTCGGAAATGCCCCATCCGATCAAGTGCCTGATCACCTTAAGCCCTAGCAGCTATATTGTTGTCCCAACCCTATTGACTTCATGGCAACCACCAACTATTTTTATTGTGTGCTAGAAGGCTGTGGCTGAGGGTCTTCATGTCCTGGGTATGGCGTTAAACTCTGATGGTGTGGTTACAGTCCTGGAGGTCTGGGGAATGTGGTGCACCTCTTTATCACCATTTATCCAAGGTCGACTCTGACCCCGAGTGGAATTACCTGTTAGAGTGCCATCTAAATAGAAAAAAAAAACTGTGTTTAAAACAAACTGAGTATCCATCAAGAATGAATAAAACAAAAACGTCGTCTTCAGCATAAAACCTATCCATTATGTACGGTAAGTGTACTTTAGCTTCAAAATGATGGTTTAGTATGAATATACATGGAATGTGAGTGACACGATGTAACCCTGTATTGACCCCCATTTCTCTGATTTGCCAGTGCGAGCGTAGGAAGTTAGTTTAGAAAATCAGATTTTGCTGAGTGCTGGAACGAGTAGGACGTACGGTGTCTTTCGTTCCAATAGCCAAAATCTCCGCTCCTTTGTTTGTTGGTCTGGGATTCATAAAAAAATAAGATATGAGTTAGAAACAAAAAGAAAGTCTTGTGTCATTGATTAAAAACAAAGTAACAACACAAGACATCCCAGATCAGA
The DNA here is from genome assembly GCA_023376005.1 of Doryteuthis pealeii. Lineage (NCBI taxonomy): Eukaryota > Metazoa > Mollusca > Cephalopoda > Myopsida > Loliginidae > Doryteuthis > Doryteuthis pealeii. Next base: position 77,677,670 of record CM042155.1, on the reverse strand, counting down.
TCCAGAATAACAGAAGATCTAGCTAAGACACACACACACAA
>CM042155.1:77670129-77672629 GCA_023376005.1 Doryteuthis pealeii | reverse complement strand
TGTATTTCCAAAGGGATGGCAATTTCATATCACGGGCGGGACTTTCCATGGAATAGTACAGAAAGCCCGTCAAATTACGTGAAGTCACATGGGACCTGGTTTGGTCCTCAGTTTTTTCAGTTAGACGTCAGGCAGATAAGGTATTTCTGCCTTAGCTGAAGCTCACTGCACACGCGCGCTATGTTAGTCAGATATTTAGTTACATGAAATGTATAGTTAAGGAAATAGAAGCTTCAGAAAAATAACACGGTCTTGTGATTAATGGGTGTCTTGGTAACAGGACTGATTGAAAGAAGAAATGAGCCAAGTGCGACCGATCACCAAGACGCTAGAAGAGATGTTAGAAGATTTGTTTGTTTTGTTTTGTTTTACGGCATATCAACCTCAGTGGGTCATTTAATGCCGATAAAGTTTTGAAATAAATCAATTCTTAATGGATAATACAATTTTTTTATAAATACATTTTTCTATTTAACCCATAGATGGGACCCTAACAGGTACTACCACTCCGGGTCAGAGTGGACCAGGGAGCAATGGTGATGAAGGGGTGCTCCACATTCCCCAAACCTCCAAGACTGGAACCTCACCATCAGATAGAGTTTAACGTCATTCTCAGGACATGTAGACCCGCAGCCACCGCCTTCTAGCACCCCTATGATAAAAAGAGGTTGGGGCTTGCCATAAGGGCAATAGGGTTGGGAAAATCATATAGGTGTTAGGGCTTGACGTGACCAGCCGATCGATCGGAGGGGGCCTCTCCGATCGCCCGTCTAGCCCAAGATAGGGCCAAAGTGGAGTATTGCATGTCATGAACTGCTCATCCACCTGGGCTCTATCCTTAAGCATCACGGGTCGCCACCCACGGCCAACAGGTGGCCCCATTGGGGGAGTCTTACCCCTCTGTAGAGGTGCAGTCGGTGCATTCTAACGCCCCAGCCGACAGGGTGGATGTTAGAAGAGATCTAGAAGAAGACGTAAGATGTCAAAGAAGAAGAGAAGAAGAAGAGAAGAAATTAAGAAGTAATGAAGGGTATACAACACCTATATCTAAACAGTCACAGGGTACGCAAACTTATTGACCCTCGTGTTCCAATGTAGTCATCACATTTCCCAAAGTACCACAGTATCAGTACTTGATTTCTCTTGCTTTTATGGAATCATGTATAAAATACAAGAATCAAAGAAACCTCTGAAAAAAAAAAGATCGATCCTCCTTGTCAAACGTTAGCGCTCAAATGATTGATCTTAAGTAATTACTAACCGTATTTTCATATCTCATTATTTCGCTGCTGTTCAAACACTCTATTCATCCTCCCTCCCCCACCATCCCCGCTGGAGTTTCTTCATCTTCATGATTGCTCTAGAGATCCATTCATCGTTACAGCGGTGCTAAACGCCACGTTACATCATCCACTGATGTTTTAGAGATATCCTTTTTGCTTTAAATTGACTCCCCCGCCCCACACCCCAAATAAAAAGGGAAAAAAAAAAGAAAAAAGGAAAAAGAAAGAAAAAAAGCAATACGTATTGCCATCATTCCGAAAATGCCGTCTAATTTCACGATTCGCTGCGTTCGCATATCTTTTAATTCAACTCCCATAAAAGCAAGTCTTTCTGTGTTTATGAATTTATTCACAATGTCGTATCAGCGTTTTAATGGACGAAACCTATCGTTCGTTCTTGTCACGATACTTCGATCGATTTCGAATGACTGCTGCTTTCACTCCGGCCTGGGAATACGTTGTGACATCTTATTATAATGGAGACTCGGTGTCTCTCTGTCTTTTAATTCGACTTCCATAAAAGCAACAGCCTTTCTGTGTTTATGAATTTATTCACAATGTTGTATCAGCGTTTTAATGGACGAAACCTATCGTTCGTTCTTGTCACGGTACTTCGATCGATTTCAAATGACTGCTGCTTTCACTCCAGCCTGGGAATACGTTATGACATATTATTATAATGGAGACGGTGTCTGTCTGTTAATACGACTCCTATAAAGACTGCTGCTTTCACTCTTGCCTGAGAATACCTTATGACATCTTATTATAATGGAGACTCGGTGTCTCTCTGTCTTTTAATTCGTCTCCCATAAAAGCAACAGCCTTTCTGTGTTTATGAATTTATTCACAATGTTGTATCAGCGTTTTAATGGACGAAACCTATCGTTCGTTCTTGTCACGGTACTTCGATCGATTTCAAATGACTGCTGCTTTCACTCCGGCCTGGGAATACGTTATGATATCTTATTATAATGGAGACTCGGTATCTGTCTGTCTGTTAATTCGACTCCCATAAAGACTGCTGCTTTCACTCTTGCCTGAGAATACCTTATGACATCTTATTATAACGGAGACTCGGTGTCTCTCTGTCTTTTAATTCGACTCCCATAAAAGCAACAGCCTTTCTGTGTTTCGAAATTTATTCACAATGTTTTAATGGGCGAAACCTATCGTTCGTTCTTGTCACGGTACTTCGATCGATTTCAAATGACTGCTGC
>CM042155.1:77647629-77665129 GCA_023376005.1 Doryteuthis pealeii | reverse complement strand
ACACGCTAACACGTCTTTTATTATTATTATTTTTGTGTACATCTTTAATGTTTCATATTGTTAATATTTGTGTGTATATCATGGGTAGTGTTAATAATTGTGTGTATACCTTGGGTAAACACCCTATATATATGTGTGTGTGTGTGTGTGTGTGTGTGTGTGTGTATACAGGGTGTTTACCCATGGTATACACACATTTATTAACAATACCCATGATATACACATAAATATCTGACTCATTAGGTTTATCTTTATTATTTGCTCTACTTAGGTATTGAGCACTCTTTACTTGTTAGCTTTAGAATATCTTGGCGGTTTTTATATGTATATATATATACATATATATATAGATAGATAGATAGATAGATAGATAGATAAATTGTTTTTTCTTTTGGCCAAGTATTATAGTATCAACCGATTATTTCTGTTAGTACGCTATCTTGGTCTTTTTTTTCCAATTTTTCTCCCCAGGTGATGTTTGGTAGATATTTTTACAATCAAACTATTTGCAAGTTTGGTATATATATATATATATATCTTAGAAAGGAAGGAAAAACTCAACACCGTAATTAATAGTTTAATTCATAGTTTAATTTTGTTTGACTACCATCCCCCTAAGGACCTGTTCGCCATGGTGAAAGTCTTACAATATTAAAAAAAATTTTTTTTTTTTTTTTTTGAGCAGTAAAGTTTTTCAGTTATGCAATTCAAATTACCTTGATCTACCATCTGATGAGACGAAATTTTGAGGAGCTATATTAAATCAACTTAGATTTATATAGGCCCCAATTTTGGTCGAAATAAATTTGTTATGGAATTACGGTGTTGAGTTTTTCCTTCCATTCTAAGATAAATATTGTTTGTATATAATCTAAAAAGTTTATTATACATTGAGCTATCTTTAGTGATTTAAAGATTCACTGTATTTAGACATACTGAATCATACAATAATAACACAGTGTATCTTATAAATCACGTATAGAATCATCACTTACTACCAAGTTTTGGATACCTCTCATATATATATATATATATATATATATATATATATATATATATATAGGGCTCAATATAAGTGATAGAGGATATATATATATATATATATATATATATATAAGTTAGCATGGCTTAGATATAGAGTCAACGATTCTTTGTAACATTTTTCTCCAGAGCATAATATATGACTACCACTTAGATGTAAGGTAATCCAAATGACTGGTAATTAAGGGATGATTATATTTTGTATTATCAAAATATCACTGTACAACCATGCTGTATGTTCTTGTAGGTACAAACACATATACTTTTAGGATTTTTATAAATCTCTAATGATAGCTTAATGTATATTAATTAATAAATTAAATTATGTTCCGAGAAATATTTAACTTTCAAGTAAAGAAAAACTTAACAAACCTTCATCCCGCTATAATTTAGATTCCCTGTATTGTAAATTTATCTGGTGAGGCCAGACTCATTTTTTGAGTTTCTAGTCGAAGTAAAAATTTTACGTGATTAGGGTTTATTAAGTTTTTGGTTTTCTTTGAACATAACTCTCATTTCATCAATTTCACCATGTAATTGCCTATTTCTATTCGCTAACACCGACTGCACCTCTGCAGAGGGGTAAGACTCCCCCAAATGGGGCCACTCACAGGCAAACTTGGTAACTGACAGTAAAAAGTAAAAATATAACAGAAGACTCAGATTATTTGCATTATAGTCTATTTCAGGAAGCTTAGACAAAGTGTCTAAAACCCCCAATCATCAGATGCGAATGATGAATTCTTTCTTACTTTTAAGGCATTTGAAAACAGATTTTTTTATTGTCCTTGTCCTGTGTTCCTCTGCTGTGGGTCATAAAAATGGGGATTTGGCCATTTTATAATTGGTCGGCAACCCATTAACTCAAGGAGAAGTCCGACACAAAACTTCTGCTGCGTTGCAAGGAAATGCTAGGGGAGTAAACCCCGAAAACAAATCAGGAGCTGGAGTCCAAAAGGTGGTGTGATGCTGAAATCCAGTGCTACCCATCAACTCTGCGACACTGCCATTGCCAAACTGCATTGGTACTATACCTTTCCTTTGGATCACAGCAGTAGTGTGGAGAGGGGGATTTGCTGCATAGGCAACAGCTCATCCTCCATATAAACCTGCCCAGGCTATGTAGTTCAAGGTTAAGATAAAATAAATAGAAAAAAAAAAAAAAAAAAAAAACTTTGACACTACTCCATCGTCTCTCGTAGACGGAAGGATGCCAATGTAATGTATTATTATATCAGAAAAACTACCCTTAGTAACGTCCAATGCGCTATTCACTACTCTCCTTACTTTCTTTCTTTTTTTCTACATCCCCATCATATTACAATATTGACTTTTAGCAGTGCATAATAATTCCTCATCTTTCATCTTTTAACATCCATAAATTGCCTTGTTAAATCCAACGCTTTGGCGAGCAAGCTTTCTGTACTGGGCGGCGTGGAAGTCTTTTGATATCAAACTGCAAGAAGACGCCGTCCTTTCTGCATGTAATATTGTTAAATCAGTTGATAGTTGCCTTTGTGTTTCTTCCATTAGATTACCACCAGACTTTTCCACCAATTCCCCGCAGATTTTCTTTTTTCTTAAAAAGATTTTTGCTGATGCAACCGATTTGATTTTTGGCGATGGTCTATCAACTTGCACTCTGTATTGCTCTTAAAATTCGGCTTATGATCTTTTAACGTGATAAATACTGGTATCCATTCAATGTTATTAAACCGAGTGTCCATATTCATCTTTTTAAAGAGTGTCTATATATTTATGTTAGACGCCATGTTTATGCTGTTATTCCAGTTATCCTCGGCTTTTTTTATAATCTTTTTTATGGCTGCGATTATTACAGTTTATCGGTCTTCACTTTAAGGTTATATTTGAAGTTATGAAAACTGTGTTGTACACCCACATCAATATTGGGCATACAAACCAGAGAGTAAGAGTTCTCGGATGATAGAGAGAGACAGATTAGAGACTTACTTTAGAGAGAGGGTGATCTTACTTGCTTCCTTTTAACTTCGTTACTCTATTGTTCTACTTATATGTTCCTGTCTTGTTGAGTTCTCTGTTCTTCTTAATTCTTCTAACTAAGGGATGGTCTTCATCTGAGCTGAATTTGGTCATTGTAATTAAAACAAGACTTTTTTTTCTTGATCAAGTTTATTAGCCCATATTTCTTATTCACCGCGCGGGGAGACCGACTTCAGAGCATGTCTAAACTCTCTGGTGGTTAGGTCGAATCTGAATTCTAAACTAAAACTATAAACTGTCACGTGTCTATCATGGCGCGTTTTCCAGGGGTTATAACCGTCACTGGTAAATTTCCACTCCCTGATCTCAAAGTTAACGGCCCTGCTAACAATTTGTGACTCCATAAAATGTAACAACAGGAGCAGGAGGAGGAGTTTAAGAAGCTCTCAATGTTTATATGCCGTAAAACAAATAAAGGAACTCAACCATAAGCCTGTTTCCACTAATTATGTATACCAAATTTGGTTGGTTTGTTGGTTGAATTTTACGGCACGTCGACCCTTGCTGGGTTATTTTATGCCGAGGGCGTTTTCTTTTTTTCTTCTTTCTTTTTGAAACTCATTTTTCCTCTTTACCCCATAGATGATAACCTAACAGGTACTACCACTTCGGGTCAGAATGAACCTGGGAGAAATGGTGATGAAGGTACTCCACATTACCCAGAGCTCCAGAATTGGAACTTCTCCATCAGATAGAGTTTAACATCATACCCAGGACACTAAAACCCTCAACCACCAGCTTCTCGCACATATATGATCAAAAAGAGGCACGTGGTATAATGGTTAGAGTCGTAGGAAATGGAATCGTCGAACCGAGTTCAAATCCTAGACGAAACTGTTAGCATTTCACATAGCGCTAATAACCATGGGAAATATATGAACCCAGCTATACTCCCTCCATATATGGGTAAATAGTAAGACAGACCGGGATCTTTAACCTTGGTAACGCAACCAATCTAGGAGAAAGAAAAACTCTGGATTAAAACCTGTTAAACTCCGCTTAATAAATTGACATTGTGTCGCATCCTGCTTGTACGGAGGGGTTGGTAAATATATATATGATAAAAATGGTTGGAGGTTGCCATATGCCATGATTTTATTTAAACCTCAATTATTAATAAACCTCGATTATTAATAAAATTGTTTTACATCATTAAGACTGTTAACCATATCTACATACTAAAAATATGCAATTGTATTTATATATACAACAGAATAACGGTTGACAGTGTGAACGGAAAGGCTAATTTGCATATTGATATTAAAAAATTGATTTTAATAAATATATGTTTAGTATTATTGATTTCTAATGGTTTGGTTTTATCTTAATGAATATGAGCAAAAATCTCTGGGATAAATCTTAAAAGAAATCCATTAACAAGAAGAAATAACTGTAATTTTATTCTTTACTTCCTATTTTAACTAAATAGTTAAATTAGGAAAATTTACCAATGAAAGACGGGAGTAATGGAAAATGATGGAAGAGTTAGTTTCAAAGATGTTCTATTTTTCAATCATACCCCCTCTGTTCCAAACCTTTTTATCTGCCTTCTTATTTATTTTCATTAGCCGTTCTAATTTAATATGATATTTTATTATATTAAAACTTAAATACTTGCACTCGGGAGGTGCATATATTTGCTAGTAATGATAATGATAATCCAAGCCAATAATTGTTGGTTTTATCTGAAATATGTTTGATTGCTTCTATGCGCTGCACCGGAGAAACAGTGTGTCTTGTTCGTAGAGATACACCCATCATTAACCCATTTGTAAAAGTGGTCTATTAAAACATTTTTTCTCTGTACACATCACGCCATCTTCTCTAAATTTCATATGGATTGCGGAACTCAGCCGCCAAAGGTGTGATAACAGACCTCTGTTTAAGTTTGGGGATTAATTTGCCGACATTTTGAATAGCCTTTTTTTTTGGGGGGGGGGTGAAATGATTTTTAAAAGACCAATTCTAAAAATGTAGAGTTAACATTTATGAAACAAAATTATGAAAAAAATTGTTTCTTTTTTCAAAACAAGTCACCTTATCTATTAAATTAGACTCGTGTGCACACATATAAACACGCACACACAGACACACACACGCACGCACAGATAAACAGACAGACAGACACACACACACACACACACAATATATATTATATATATATATATATATATATATATATATATATATATGGTAGAAATGTGAGGAGGTTAATCCGACAATATGTGGAGAAAAAGTAGACAAACACGGGATGTTATGGAAACTTGATGTTTATTGTCGACGGTGCAACGTTTCGGTCTCTTATTAGACCATCTTCAGGACTTGGATATAGTTCTTACTCCAATGATGGAAATTCTCAAAATGCTGAAAACGGAAGGTCGTCAGTAGGGGGAGGTGTAGTGTCATTATACATATGCTCACTTACAATTTTAACAAATGTTACCCTTACAAAAAATTAAAAAAATAAAAAAATTCACACCAACATACAAACAACACACATATAACTTAACGACAAATCCAGTTCCCAATCACATATAAACAAAAAAACAATTAAACAGACACACACACACACTGACGACCTTCCGTTTTCAGCATTTTGAGAATTTCCATCATTGGAGTAAGAACTATATCCAAGTCCTGAAGATGGTCTAATAAGAGACCGAAACGTTGCACCGTCGACAATAAACATCAAGTTTCCATAACATCCCGTGTTTGTCTACTTTTCTCCACACACACACACACACACACACACACACATATATATATATATATATATATGTATATATATATATATATATAATATATATATATATATATATATATATATTATATTCAGAGGCCGCAGCATACTTTAAAAACTTACTTAACTACTGCTTTACAGTTTTGTGTGAATAACTGGAACACACACACACACACACACATATATATATTATATATATATATATATATATATATATAATATATATGTGTGTGTGTGTGTGTGTGTGTGTGTGTGTGCAGAAGAAGGGATGAACGTTCGTCTGTAGACTCCTACACATGGACACACCAGTGTTAGCCGAGAAGCAAGGTCTTACATTAATAAGCTCTGTGCTGACACTGGATACAGTCTGGTGTGCATACCGAGTGTGATAAGCGATAGCGACGAATGGCGCGCGCGAGAGTCAAGGTATCAATCTATTCATATATATATATATAATATATATATACACACACACACACACACACACACACACACATATATATATATATATATATATATATATATATATATATATAGCTCAACAACCAAAAAGACATTCAAAATCTACCACGAATCAAACTGCAGAAACAAAAACGTAATTTACTTACTACTTATTGCACCAAATGCAAGAAGCACTACGTTGGGAAATCAGAATGGCCATTCTACTTTAGGCTTGACAACTACAGGCATCGCATAAAATCTATGGATCACACCAAGCTCATAGCAGTGGAACAACACTTCCGCTTAGATGACCATGACTTCAACAGAGACGCCACATTTACCCTTATCGAAAGAATCGAAAACGATACTGACATTAAATCTGTCATCGGAAACCATGAGTACAGATGGATTTAAAAGCTGAGAAGTTTTCATCCATTTGGTCTCTACCGAAAAATTGATACGCCACCCTGGCAATAAAGTCGAGGTGACAAAAAATGTGGGAATCAACAACACCTAAATAAACAAACAGCGGCCGTTCCACATCAAACAAACCACTCCTTGATCTTCATGGCAGCTTTCGATGGCCGAGAGGTTAATGAACCAGGCTGGTGATAAGTCAGTCGGGTTCAACTCCTGGCCGGAGATGGTTGCTGTTTATAGCCACACTGACGAGACAGGAAACGTCGAAACACGGTGTCTGTGGATGACTTATTATATGCTCCCAAAACTCGGTAGAGCTCACTAGGAGCGATTTTAATTGACTTTCACCGCCAGCATAAAGCAATGATCGTCTGTTGTTTACATATTTGATCTCTCTGGTGATCGTAAAATATATACACAGATGTTTGTATTGAACAGTTAAAACATCGCTTCTTAATGGCAGCTTCTTAATGGCAGTAAAAATTGGAGTGTGGAGGCAAAGACATGCTGAAGTAAATTTATTTCTGTACCAAAGAAATGGATACCATTTATTCATTTATATATATATATATATTATATATATATATATATATATATATATATATATATATATATATATATATATATATATATATAAGTGTTGTACCGGCCGTTCCTACAGTGGAGAACATGCACCGGTTCTCACTATAAATAGTGAGACACCGAGTGGAAAGGGAGCACTGTTCCCGTTAACGACAAGCTAGTCGTACATGTACCATTAATTGTAAATACACTTGTCTTATTTTACCCCATCTCGACTTGACTTCTTTTTACTGTTGGGACTAACATCACAACAATAAGGTGTGTTAAAAAAGTCTTGAGATTTTTTGTACTTTTTGACACACCTTGTATTCTGAAAAAATATAACGTTCTATTTATTTTCCATTTCTATCTTGGTAAATACAGCTTGTTATTTTTTTACCCACCTTGTATACTGAAAAGAATTAAAGAATGGAACGTTATTTTTTCAGAATACACGGTGTGTCAAAAAGTTCAAAAAATCTCTATACTTTTTGACACGCCTTGTATATATATATATATATATATATATATATATATATATATATTACGAGACGACGAATTTATGTCTAAGTTCATTTGAAAAGACATTGTGCTCTTTTAAATATAGTCCGATATATCGACATAATGTCTCCATTAGGATGAAGAAAAAAAGACGTTGTCTGAATGGAAACCTTACACAGGGAAACTTTTATCAAGACACAGCTGGATTTCTAAGACATCAGATTTTTATTTATTCATAGTTTTTTATTTCTTGTTTTTTGTTATTGTTGTTGTTTGTTTGTTTTTTTAGAGGGCGTGGTTTGTTTGTTGTTTTTATCTATTTTGTTTGTTTTGGTTTGTTGATTTTTTATTTTATTTTTTGTTTGTTTTTGTTTTTTGTTTTTTTGTTTTGTTTTTTTTTTTTTGGTTTTGTCAAATCTTTGCAACATTCATGTTTATGTCTGGGCTGTGACGGAAAATTGTTTCGGGCGATATATTTGGATTTGAAAACAGTTTTGTTAACTTCCAAGTTTTCACTTATTCATATTCACACGTAAATATAAAGTCACAATAAGAAATATTTTTAAAAGGGAGAAAGGGGAAAAAATATATACATCTTTCGGTTGGAAAATAAATATTAGGGTGTCGAATGTATTTTTATTTATTTTCTTTTTTCTTTTTTTATTTCTGTTTTTTTTTTTTTTTTTTTTTTTCAAAGCTTACTCCACGCGGTATATCAGAAAAGTTCTAGGCTGAACGCTTTCTTCGATTTGAGGGGCATCGTCCACTGCGAGTTCTTGCCACAGGGCAAGATGATCAACGAGTATGTCTACAAAGAGATACTGCGGCGTTTGCTTCGTTCAGTGCGCGAGAAGAGGTGAGAGATATGGTATGTTTCATCATGACAATGCATCTGCCCACACTGCCCTGAGTATCCGAGAGTTCCTGGCCCAGAAGAAAACATCACTGTGCTGGAGCAACCTCCCTACTCGCCTGACCTGGATCCATATGATTTTTTTCTCTTCCCATCATCAAGGGAAACCGATTTGAGGACGTGCACGACATCAAAAAGGCCGTGACGACAGAGCTACGGAGAATCACAGAAGAATCCTTCCAGGAGTGCATGCAAGCATGACAGAGAAGGATGGGAAAGTGCATTAGACTCCAGGGGGATTAGTTTGAAGGGGTAACATGTAGTTTGTAATTTGGATTTGAATATTTGAGAAGTGATAATGTAGAATATTCAGTTATAAACTAGCAGGATCCGTGGAATTTCCACGAAACGAAACAAAAATCAAGATGAGCTATTTAATTTCATTATGTAGAATTTACTGTTGTCTTTGAAATAAATAATACTAAAATATACAATAACAATCGATATAATACTGTACAAATTCAATCGAAAAATATTTTTTTAAATGGAGGTTGTAAAATATCTACATTGATATACCGATAAAAAATCAGCAGGCGTTTGAAATATCTACATTAAATTGCCAAGAAAAAGTGATAAAAATACGACTCGAGTCTGGGACGATATACGATCAAAATTATCAAAACGTTTTCCGTAAATCAGATTTTCATTATTATAAAATAAAAAGAACATATAACTTCTTTTTCTTTTTTCAATTCATTTTAATTCTACGTTGGGCATTTAAGCGACGCAAGACCATTTGGGGTGTTTCATTTTTTTTTTTTTTTTGCTTTAATATAATTTGTTCTTATAGCATTGTTTTCTTCTTCTTCTTCTTCTTCTTCTTCTTCTTCTTCTTCTTCTTATATCTTCTACTTCTTTTTCTTTAAAAAATTTTTCTTCTTTTTCTTTTAATTATTATTATTATTATTATTATTATTATTATTATTATTCATCTTATTATTATTCTTCTTCTTATTATTATTATTATTATCATTATTATTATTATTATTATTCATAGCATTGTTTATTTATTATTATTATTATTATTATTATTATTGTTACATAATCTATGCGGTTGCATAAGATTATTGTCAATCCCCTGTATTTTTAAAGGGATGGACCTTTTCATACCATGGGTGGGACTTTCCATGGAATAGTACAGAAAGCCCGCCAAATTACGTGAAGTCACGTGGGACCTGGTTTGGTCCTCAGTTTTCGGTTTGACGTCGGGCAGATAAGGTCTTTCTGCCTTAGCTGAAGCTCATTGCATACGCGCGCTATGTTAGTCAGATATTTAGTTACATGAAATGTATAGTTAAGGAAATAAAATGCTTAAGAAATTAACACAGTCTTGTGATTAATGAACGTCTTGGTAACAAGACTGGTTTAAGAGTTAAGTGCGGCCGACGACCAAGACGAAGTCACCTAGACGAAGTTCTCAAGAAGAAGAACCTAAGATAGAAGATGAACAGAAGAAGAAAAGAAGAAAGTAAGAAGTAAGAAGAAGGGTATGCAACATTATTATTATTATTATTATTATTATTATTATTATTATTATTATTATATCGATTTTTGTCTTCTGTTTCCCAATGTTATGACATTGAATACAAGTATAAAGATCCAGGCATCATTTTTAAACCAATAAACGAAAATACTTTTGATACAACTTTATATAGGACAAAGTTCTATAAGTTCGCGGCATAGAATGTTTGTGAACCTTTACAATTAAGGTTATATATAGATTATTCCTCGGTCGTCACAGTGACCACCAGTTATACTTATATATCAAATGATGTATGATTTCATAGTCTGTCTCAATTCAAACGAATCAAGTCGAGATTTGAAGAAAGAATAACTCACAGTGACTGTAGGACAAACAGAAGATTGCTTTTACTGAAAAGGCCATTGTGGAAAACTGAAGACATCGACGAAAAAGATACAAAATGGATGACCATTGCAACTGGATCAGAACGGGTTTGCAGCAGATTATGAAAAACAATCGACAATGGACCAAATGAGGGATGGCACGGACTTTGACCTTAACCCCATCCCTCCCGACAACAGTGCTGAGTCATCTGGCTTGCATTCGGCCAAGCAACTGAATTCGGAAATTGGTTGTCACTTTCGCCAAAGGACGTAACATCCCCTCCCCCCGCCCGCAAAAAAAATCACCTTTTAGATGCATGCATTTCATGGGAGTGCGTCTTGGAGACGTGTGGGTAAGATAGTTACAGTTACATATGGACAGTGCGAGACGAGTTCAAATCCTGGACGAGGCTCTTTTCATTTCACATATATACACATATACGAGGTTTCGTCAAAAAGTAATGCCATTTTGTTTAGGACAGGTATAATTACCAACACAGGAACATGTATCATACATCAAAATAAAGCAGGTCCTCTGTGGATCACATCCCTACTCCTCCACATAGGTGAGTCAAAAAGTAATGCCATTTTTTTAGGACAGGTATAATTACCAACACAGGAAAATGTATCATACATCAAAATGAAACTGGTCTAGTAAGAATCACATCCCTACTCCTCCACATAGTCACCGGTTCTATCAATAGAAATGCTCCACCTTCGAATGAGAGCATGTATCCCTGTCCCGTAAAATTCTGTTGACTGTTCTTTGAGCCACTTCTTCACTGCAGATTTCACTTCCCCTTGACTGGAATAATGTTTGCCTCTCAAACCCTCTTTCATTTGGCCAAAGAGATGATAATCTGAAGGCACTAAATCAGGTGAGTATGGAGGATGCGGTGAAGTTGTCCACCCGAATGAGGCGATATTCTGCCTTATCCTGGTGCTTGTGTGTGGTCGAAATTGTCATGCTGAAGGAGGACATTGTCGATTGGCAAATTGGGTCATATGCTTCGGACTCTTTCTCTGAGCCTCCTTATGAGTCTCCAGACATGAAAAGTTAAAAAAAAATTCATATGAAATAAAGAAAATGACATTACTTTTTGACTATCCTTGTTATATATATATATATATATATATATATATATATATATATATAAACCCCTCCACACAAGCAGGGTGTGACACAAGATCAATATTTTAAGCGGAGTTTAACAGATTTGACTTCAGAGTTTTCCTTCTCCTAGACTGGTTGCCTAACCAAAGTTAAAGAGCCAAGCCTGCCCTACTATTTACCAATAGCTGTATGTTGAATAGTTAGATTCATACCCTTAGCACTATGTGAAATGTAAACAGCCTCGTTCAGGATTTAAACTCGGATCGAAGAGTCCATTTCCTACGACTCTAGCCATTACACCACGTGCCTCCATTGTATATACACACATACATTATGTGACTTATATATATACACATATGCTTAGATATATACACTTAGGAAAGGTAACAATCTACTTATTCTCCCTCAAGCTATAGGGAAATAGTAGGGGCGACTGGGCTCTTAACTTTGTAAATACATTATATGTAAATACATCATATATTGCGATTCAGCTAAAAACATCCTTTCACAAATTTAAATTAATTAAAAGCACTCCTATCTTGGGCTATTGGATTCTTGTGGTTATCAACAGGGTTAAAAGATGTGCGTGAAATAAGATGAGATGGATAAAAAGTAAACGACAAAAGTATTCCTTAGTCTCTCTCTCTCTCTTCTCTCTCTCTCTCTCTCTCTCTCTCTCTCTCTCTCTCTCTCTCTCTCTCTCTCTCTCTCTCTCTCTCTCTCTTCTCGGTGTCGGTTTTATCGAATTTCCTTCTAGGTCCAGAAGAAATCAACTATTTTTGAAAGTATTTAAAGTTTCCATATGTTTGATTTTTCTGATTGATTTTCATGCATAGAATTCATTGATACCAAAAAAAGCAATCAATTCTAAGAATTTGTAGAGATATGAGAACTTTGATCACTTATTATAGTGGTAAAAATCTACAATGTCATTAAAATTTTAGTTGTGTATTTAATTGGCTTTTTTGATAGATTTCGATTCATAGAATTCATTGATTTTAAAGGAAAGATAAGTTTCAAGGAATGGCAGTGGTATGAATACTTAAAAAACCCTTTATAGTGCCTCAAAATCAAAATTTCAACAAAATTTTTATCGAATTTCCGGCCCAGAAGAAATCACCTATTTTTTAAAGTATTTAAAGTTTCGAAGGATTTGCAGTGATATCACTGCAAATCCTTTGAACTTATCTTTCCTTTAAAATTAATGAATTCTATTCATCGAAAAAAATATTAAAAAAGCCAATTAAATCCACAAAATTTTAACGATATTGTAGATTTTCAATAATATAATAATAGGTGATTAAAGTTCTTTTATCACTGCAAATTCTTAGAATTGACCGCTTTCTTTGGTATCAATGAATTCTACGCATCAAAAACAATCAGAAAAATCAAACATATCGAAACTTTAAATACTTTTTAAAAAAAGTGATTTTTTCTGGACCTTACAAAAATTCAATAAAACCAATATCAACGATTTTTTCGAAATGTGAGATTTTGAGGCACTATAAAGGGTTTTTAAGTGTTCATATCACTGCAAATCCTTTAAAATTTTGGCTTTGGATTTAATCTGGCCTTTTTTTTATATTCAATGTATTGAATTCATTGTGATTTTAAAGGAAAGATAAATTTTAAGGATTTGCAGTGATTATGAACACTTAAAACCCTTTTAGTAGTGCTCAAAATTCTCACATTCGAAAAAATCGTTGTATTTGTTTTATTGAATTTGTTAGGTCCAGAAAAATCACTTTTTTAAAAAGTATTATAAAGTTTCGATTATCGTTTGATTTCTTTCTGATTGTTTTTGATGCGTAGAACTTCATGATACCAAGAAAGCGGTCAATTTTCAAGAATTTGCAGTGATAAAAGAACTTTTAATCACCTATTATTATATTATTTGAAAATCTACAATATCGTCTAAAATTTTTTGGATTTTAATTTGGCTTTTCTAATATTTTTTTCGAATGAATAGAATTCATTTAATTTTAAAGGAAAGATAAGTTCAAAGGATTTGCAGTGATCTCACTGCAAATCCTTCGAAACTTTAAATGCTTTAAAAAATAGGTGATTATCTTCTGGGCCGGAAATTCGATAAAAATTTTGTTGAAATTTTGATTTTGAGCACTATAAAGTCGTTTTTTAAGTATTCATTACCACTGCCATTCCTTGAAACTTATCTTTTTTTTTTCCTTTTTAAAATCAATTGAATTCTATGAATCGAAATCTATCAAAAAAAGCCAATTAAATTACACAACTAAGATTTTAATGACATTGTAGATTTACCACTAGAATAAGTGATCAAAGTTCTCATATCTCTTACAAATTCTTAGAATTGATTGGCTTTTTTTGTATCAATGAATTCTATGCATGAAAAATCAATCAGAAAATCAAAACATATGGAAATTTAAATACTTCAAAATATTGATTTCTTCTGGACCTAGAAGGAAATTCGATAACCGACACCGAAGAAAGAGAGAGAGAGAGAGAGAGAGAGAGAGAGAGAGAGAGAGAGAGAGAGAGAGAGAGGAGAAGAGAGAGAGAGAGAGAGAGAGAGAGAGACTAAGGAATACTTTTGTCGTTACTTTTTATCCATCTCATCTTATTTCACGCACATCTTTTAACCCTGTTGATAACCACAAGAATCCAATGCCCAAGATAGGAGTGCTTTTAATTAATTTAAAATTTGTGAAAGGATATGTTAGCTGAATCGCAATATATGATGTATTTACATAGTAATGTATTTACAAGTTAAGAGCCCAGTCGCCCTACTATTTCCCTATAGCTTGAGGGAGAATAAGTAGATTGTTACCTTTCCTAAGTGTATATATCTAAGCATATGTGATATATATAAGTCACATAATGTATGTGTGTATATACAATGGAGGCACGTTGGTGTAATGGCTAGAGTCGTAGGAAAATGGACTCTCGATCCGAGTTTTAAATCCTGAACGAGGCTGTTTACATTTCACAAGTGCTAAGGGTATGAATCTAACTATTCAACATACAGCTATTGGTAAATAGTAGGGCAGGCTTGGCTCTTTAACTTTGGTTAGGCAACCAGTCTAGGAGAAGGAAAACTCTGAAGTCAAATCTGTTAAACTCCGCTTAAAATATTGATCTTGTGTCACACCCTGCTTGTGTGGAGGGGTTTATATATATATTATATATATATATAATATATATATATATATAACAAGATAGTCAAAAAGTATGTCATTTTTCTTTATTTCATATGAATTTTTTTTAACTTTTCATGTCTGGAGACTCATAAGGAGGCTCAGAGAAGAGTCCGAAGCATATTACCCAATTTGCCAATCGACAATGTCCTCCTTCAGCATGACAATTTCGACCACACACAGCACCAGGATAAGCCAGAATATCGCCTCATTCGGGTGGACAAAACTTCACCGCATCCTCCATACTCACCTGATTTAGTGCCTTCAGATTATCATCTCTTGGCCAAATGAAAGAGGGTTTGAGAGGCAAACATTATTCCAGTCAAGGGGAAGTTGAAATCTGCAGTGAAGAAGTGGCTCAAAGAACAGTCAACAGAATTTTACGGGACAGGGATACATGCTCTCATTCGAAGGTGGAGCATTTCTATTGATAGAACCGGTGACTATGTGGAGGAGTAGGATTGATTCTTACTAGGACCAGTTTCAATTTGATGTATGATACATTTTCCTGTGTTGGTAATTTATACCTGTCCTAAAAAAATGGCATTACTTTTTGACTCACCTATGTGAGGAGTAGGGATGTGATCCACAGAGGACCTGCTTTATTTTGATGTATGATACATGTTCCTGTGTTGGTAATTATACCTGTCCTAAACAAAATGGCATTACTTTTTGACGAAACCTCGTATATGTGTATATATGTGAAATGAAAAGAGCCTCGTCCAGGATTTGAAACTCGTCTCGCCACTGTCCATATGTAACTGTAACTATCTTACCCACACTCTTCCAAGACGCACTCCCATGAATGCATGCATCTAAAAGGTGATTTTTTTTGCGGCGGGGGAGGGGATGTACGTCCTTTGGCGAAAGTGACAACCAATTTCCGAATTCAGTTGCTTGCCGAATGCAAAGCCAGATGACTCAGCACTGTTGTCGGGAGGGATGGGGTTAAGCGTCAAAGTCCGTGCCATCCCTCATTTGGTCCATTGTCGATTGTTTTTCATAATCTGCTGCAAACCCGTTCTGATCCAGTTGCAATGGTCATCCATTTTGTATCTTTTTCGTCGATGTCTTCAGTTTTTCCACAATGGCCTTTTCAGTAAAAGCAATCTCTGTTTGCCTTACAGTCACTGTGAGTTATTCTTTCTTCAAACTCGACTTTGATTCGTTTGAATTGAGACAGACTATGAAATCATACATCATTTGATATATAAGTATAACTGGTTGGTCACTGTGACGACCGAGGAATATCTATATATACCTTAATTGTAAAGCGTTCACAAACATTCTATGCGCGAACTTATAGACTTTGTCCTATATAAAGTTGTATCAAAAGTATTTTCGTTTATTGGTTTAAAAATGATGCCTGGATCTTATACTTGTATTCAATGTTCATAAACATTGGGAAACAGAAGACAAAAATCGATATAATAATATATAATAATAATAAATAAAATAATTAATAATAATAATTAATGTTGCATACCCTTCTCTTACTTCTTACTTTCTTCTTTTCTTCTTCTGTTCACTTCTATCTTAGTTCTTCTTCTTGAGAACTTCGTCTAGGTGACTTCGTCTTGCGCGTCGGCCGCACTTAACTCTTAAACCAGTCTTGTTACCAAGACGTTCATTAATCACAAGATGTNTGTGCTTGCCATAAGGGCAATATGTGGGAAAATCATATAGGTGCTAGGGTTTGACGTGACCAGCCGATTGATCGGAGAGGCCTCTCCGACCGCCCGTCTAGCCCAAGATAGGCCAAAGTGGAGTATTGCATGTCATGAACTGCTCATCCACCTGGGCTCTATTCTTAAGCATCACGGGTCGCCACCCCGGCCAACAGATGGCCCCATTGGGGAGTCTTACCCTCTGCAGAGGTGCAGTCGGTGCATTCTTTCTTTATTCTAGGTTACGTTATATATAGAAATACCCCAAAATCGTCTGCTAATGTTTTTTGAAAACGAATTAAAATTAATTAAATGATTATTTAATGTCAATCTTTAGCCCTAAATCGATAAGTAGTAAATAATCACCATCATTAAAAAAAGAAAATATTATTACATATGCAATTTATTTCTAATACATTTTTACATTTAAAATTTGTTCAAATTTCGACGAGAAGTTGTTGGTTGTTTGGTTGGTTTATTAATTTTAACGGTATCAACCCGTCCAGGGTTATATCATGCCTAGCGGTTGGGGTGTTATACATATTGTGCATTCATATATATACTTTTAGTAATTGGTTTAACAATTGTGTTAACATTATTGGGAATTATATTGTATGGCATTGATTTGTTTTCATGTCTATATTCTATGGTATAATTTTATTCCCTCAAAAAGGAGAAAATATCCCCAATGTTAACATTTTTAAACAGATCCTTCATATTGTTTGCTTTAAAATAATTGTTTCTGATGGGAGCAAAAATTCTGCATTCCATCATAAGTGTTTAACTGTCAGGAGTGTTTAACATGTTTCACATTGTGGTTGTTGTTCTTGTTTGAGTATATAAGAGTGCGTTAGTTATTTTGATTCACTATGTTCAATAATGGTTTTAAAATATTTTAAAATACTTAATAACATTTCTTTTGGAAATAGTAAAACGTTACTTTAAATACATATTATTAAATATTACTGAAATTTTACTCACTCATTTTTAATTTAACGAAGTAAAATTCGTTGTTTGCATGAAAAGAAAAAAAACAAATATTAGTTTTAATTTGTTGCGGTT
>CM042155.1:77637629-77642629 GCA_023376005.1 Doryteuthis pealeii | reverse complement strand
AGAGTCACAAAGTAATGAGATTTTATTTTAATTTTTTTTTACAGTGAAAACATAACGAGGTCAGAGCAAGAATCCGACGAGTAAGACCGAGCTTGCCAATAGACAGTATCTTCCTTCTGCATGACAATGCTCGGCCACACACAGACACCAGGACAACGGGAAAAATCGCCCATTCGGGTAGACAACTTTACCCCTTCCTCCATACTCACCAGATTTTGCACTTCAGACTATCATCTCTTTGCTCCCTGAAAGAATATTTGAGAGGTAAACATTATTCCAGTGATGAGGAAGTGAAATCTTTAGTGAAGAAGTGGCTCAAAGAACAGTCAACAGAATGTTACGGGGCAGGGACACATGCTCTCATTCGGGGTGGAACATTGCTATTGAGAGAACGGTGGAGAAGTAGGGATGTGATTCACAGAAGACCAGCTTCATTTTGATGTATGATAAATGTTCCAGTGTTGATCTTCATACCTGCCCTAAACAAAATGGCTTTACTTTTTGACTCACCCTCGTAATATATTAATAAACCCTACTTGGATTATTTTTTGCCGAAGATGTTTTGTTTTATTTCTTTTTTTTTTTTTTTTCATTTTTTAAAATGATTTTTCTATTCAACTTATAGTTGGGATGCGACACAAGGTCAATTTCTTAAGCGGAGATTAACAGGTTTGAATTCAGAGTTTTCTTTCTTCTAGACTGGTTGCCTATCCTAAGAGTAGACTTGGGAGTAAAGGTGATTAACTGATACTCCACATTCTCCAGTGATCCAGAACTCGAACTTCACCATCAGATAGAGTGTAACGTCATACCCAGGACATTAAGACCCTCAACCCCGCCTTCTAGCACATATAACATAGTTGGGACAATCATATATATATTTACCAACCCCTCCGCATGAGCAGGAGGTGACACAAGGTCAACTTCTTAAGCGGAGTTCAACAGGTTTCAATTCAGAGTTTTCCTTCTCCTAGACCAGTTGCCTAACCAAGGTTAAAGAGCCCAGTCTGCTCTACTATTTATCCATAGCTGGAGGGAGAGTAGGATTCATACCTTTCCCAAGGGTATTAGCGCTAAGTGAAATGCAATTACCACGTCCAGGATTTGAATCGGGCGACGAGTCCATGTCCCATGACTTTAACCATTACACCACGCGCTTCCAATCATATAGGTGTTATGGCTTGACGATGGTGATGAAGGGGTACTCCACATTCCCCAGAGATCCAGAACTGGAACCTCACCATCAGATAGAGCTTAACGTCATACCCTTGAATTTAAGACCCACACCCATCATCTTCTACCCCATATACAAGGTGTGTCATAAAAGTGCCGATTTTGAAGGTGTATTTGCCAAATAGAAATGAATAATGAGTGGAATGTTAATTTTTTCAGAATACAAAGTGTGTCAAAAAGTACCAAAAATCGTGATATTTAACACAGGTCAGCCCCTTCTAGTTTTTTTTAATGGTGATTGAAACTTTTGCACATACCCTGTATATTTCTCTACTGTAAATCATGTGCTCATAACAATAAGATTCTGATTTAAAAAAAAACGATATTGAAAATAAGAAAGGAAAGCAGAGATCCTTCTTAATCAAACAATGTTTGAATGTTGTGATTTATTACATTCACGTCAGCAAACATTTGGCAAGTAATAAGACAGTGCACTTTTCTTCTCTTTTTGGTAATTTTTTTTTTCATCCCAAATGTTACGTTAAAATTGTAAACAGGCGCCTAAAACCATTGAAAAACAGCCAAAATGGCGTGGCGAACAAAATTGACCAAAACAAATACTTATAAGAAAAAATTATACATCGATATTTTTCAGCTTAAAAAGGTGGAGGTACATTTTTAACAAAGCTTTTTTTCAAAACTTATTACTTTTTGCACCTAAAATAAGGTTTGCATTAAATAGATATTTATTTTTAGAATCTAAAAATAAATAAATTTTAAACTTAACATCAGGATTTTCATATTTTAAATGAATTTATATATATTAATTTTCATAGCAAAAATACTAAATTATAGTTTTGAAATAAAATAACTAATGCATTATAAAATACATTAATTGATAAATCAATTCTGAAAATTTCATTAAAATCGGATAATTACCTGATTTTTAGTAATCTTTTTTTGCAATCACGAATGTTACCTTAAAATTGTAAACAAGCGCCTAAAACCATTGAAAAACAGCCAAAATGGTGTCGGCGAACAAAATTGACCAAAACAAATACTTTTAGATCTTTTAAAAATAAACTGCATATGTAAAGATATTTTTCTTTTTTAATGATGGTTATTATGGTACTACTTATCGATTTAGACAAAGTTTAACCTTAAATAATAGATTTAATTATTCTTAATTCGCTTTTAAAACTCGTAGTATCCGATTTGTTTTTGCTACTCCCTACTCTACTGTAAATCATGTGCTGGTAACAATAAGATTCTGATTTAAAAAAAAACGATATTGAAAATAGAAAAGAAAGCCGAGATCCTTCTTAATCAAACAATGTTTGAATGTTGTGATTTATTACATTCTCGTCAGCAAACTTTTGGCAAGTAATAAGAGCAGTGCACTTTCTTCTCTTTTTCATTTTTCCCTTTTTATTTCTTCCACTTGCCTTTTGAGAAATGACTATTTTATTACATCCTTACAACCTCTTTCAAAATTCTATACTACCCTCGTAGGTGAGGGGCGTGATGGTTAGAGTCGTAGGAAATGGGACTCGTAGACCCGAGTTCAAATCCTGGACGAGGCTGTTTGCATTTCACATAGCAATAATATCCTTGGGAAAGGTATGAATCCAGTGTTGCATACCCTTCCTCACTTGCACTAAATAATTATAATGTTGCATACCACTTTCTTTAATTCTATTTCTTGCCGTCTTTAGTATTCTGATCGTCTTGGTATATCTTCTAACATCTTGACTTGGTCTGGTCTAGCGTCTCGGATCTCCTGAGGTCTGGACTTTCTTTTGCTATGTTCTTGCTGGCTGGTCGTCCTGGATTCATTTCTTAGTCTTGTTACCAAGACATTCATCAACCAGCAAGAACATTTTACTTATACAAACTTTTATTTCCTTAACTATACATTTCATGTAACTAAATATCTGACTAACATAGCGCGCGTGAGTTCCAGTTTTAGGCAGGACCTAAAATGGTCGACTTCTCTGCCTGACGTCTAACTGCAAACTAGCGACCGAACAGGTCCCACGTGACTTCACGTATTTTGGTGGGCTTCTGTAAATTTCCATTGAAGGACCCGGCCATGGTATGAAAAGGGTCATCCCTCAGAAATACAGGGGATTGACAATAATCTTATGCAACTGCATAGATTATGTAACATCCAGTTCTTCCTCCAGCAATAGGTAAATAGCAGGGAAGACTGGCCTCTTTAACCTTTGATAGGTAACCAGTCTAGGAGTAGGAAAACTCTGAATTCAAACCTGTTAATCTCCGCTTAAGAAATTGACCTTGTGTCGCATACTGTTCATGTGGAGGGGTTGGTAAATATATATATACTACCCTCGCTGTGACTTTAAATACAATGACACTATCCCCTGTAGAAGGATAATCCCCCCCCCAAAAAAAAAGATTGTTCTGGATATGATACTGTTGTGGCCTTGTTAAGGGCCAGAATAAAGATACAAGAAAGGAAATGAGTTAAACAGATATATTAACAAAGAACAGTAGTATAAACATATACAAATGAGAAGGTAACTCATGAGGCGGTCTTATCAACTGTCCGCTGAAATATTGACACTCGCTTAAGTGCAGAACCTGCTGCTATTTATAGTTGGAAGAGTTCATGAGTGCTTGGTAATTTACCATAACAGATACTAAACTACATCTGCTTATAAGACACATAATCTCCTCTGATCACGAAGCTCCTAAACAAACTAAACACCCTCTCTAAAAATAACGACATTATATTCATCTGGATACTAAGTCACATTGGTATCCAAGGAAATGTAAAGGCAGACAAAGCCACAAGAAAGGCACTTCAAACAGATATGAGCAAATCTAAAATCCCATATACAGATCTGAAACCAACCATAAACAAATTTATATTAGACAAATGGCAGAAATCATGGGACAATCTGACTCAAAACAAACTCCACGAAATACAAGAAGTTATTGGAGAGTGGCCGACAGGCCACAGAAGTATTAGAAGAGAAGAAGTAATACTCGCCAGATTGCGTATTGGGCACACCCACATTACCAATTCGTACCTGATAAAAGGGGAGGATGCCCCAGTGTGCCCAACATGCAAAGTACAACTTACAACCAAGCATATCCTTCTAAATTGTAACAGACTTAAGCATATCCACGCCAATTACTATCAAGCAAGAAACCCGAGAGACATCTTTAAGAATATAAACCCTGAAAACATTTTAAATTTTATAAAAAAAAGCAACCTTTTCAACAAAATATAGCAGAACATAACCAATTATCTCCATAGAACCACTACTTTAAAGACTGAAATCCAAAATAACCTTTTTGGCATGAAATGACCCACAGAGGTTGATATGCCGTTAAACAAAACTCAAACTCAAACTCAAGCTGATAAGGTTCCACTTCTGAAGATCTGGGAACTGTTGAGTACATCTTCATCAATTTTTCCCTTTTTTTTCAAATTACATGAAACACAGAAAGTGCAATAATGGGGGGGGGGATATTTTTAATTTAAACTTTAGTTATAATTTCGTCATTTAATTTCATTTTAATAAAATAAAATAACATTCCCTGTTTTAAATATTGAAATTGTTAGATTTTCTGATCAATTTTTTGGCCAAATTTCAAATCCGAGGATTTTTCAGTGCATATTTTATATTTGATGCTATTTGCTCAAAAATTGGTACAAATTTAACAAAATACAATACTCGACAGCACTGTAAAGAAGATAAACCACTGCTAGTGGTATCAGACTACCCAGTCAGAATAATACTCACCTATTTGGGAGGATTGGGACATACCCATTAATGTTCATAGATAGGGTATAT
>CM042155.1:77615129-77632629 GCA_023376005.1 Doryteuthis pealeii | reverse complement strand
CCTCCGTTTTGCTCAAGTAACGGCCTAAGCGGTGTTGCATGTCATGGACTACTCAACCACCAGGGTTCCATCCTTAAGCATCATGGGTCGCCACCCACTGCCAACAGGTTGCATCACTGGGTGGGGGTCTTATCCCTCTGCAGAGGTGCAGTCGGTGAATTCTACAGCCCCAGCAGACAGGGCTCAGCAGAATTGCTATTATACCATAGGTGTACTATGTCAAGTAATTTCCCTTCCTGGCATTTCTCAGTACATTAGGAATTAATTGGATCCTATGCAGAGTATACTACAGGTACTACACTCTGTAGTGTGGAGAAAGGTAAACAAACACGGGATATTGTACAAGATGGATGTTTATTGTATGCAGTGATGTCGACGTTATCACGTTTCGGTCTGTTACACCTTCTTCAGGGCAGTGGGTTGAGTTCTTGCTTCAACAGTGTCGTTCTCATACTAGTAAGCCAGGAGGTCATGAATAGAGGAGGGGATGGTCAGTTGCTGGTGCTACTAGGAGTGTTTAAGTTGGTTGTAGGAGTTTCAAATTTTTAGGCTGTAGCTGGTCAGGTCAGGGATGTTTTGGTATGGAAAGAGGGCGTCAGTGGGTCATATACGCTGGGTTTGGTCGAGATATAGTTTGTCATGTAAAACTAGGGAATGGTAGTGGGATTTATTATAAGTGTGTGTGTGTTTATTTGTTTATTATTACTGGGGTTTTTTGTTGTTGTTTTTTAGGGGTTGGGGGGTCGTTCTCATACTAGTGAGCCAGGAGGTCGTGCATAGAGGAGGGGGTGGTCAGTTGCTGGTGCTACTATGAGTGTTTAAGTTGGTAGTAGGAGTTTCATGTTTGTATGCTGTAGCTGGTCAGGTCAGGGATATTTTGGTGTGGAATGAGGTCGTCAGTGGGTCATATATGCTGGGTTTGCTGGAGATATAGTTTGGGGGTTGTTTTTGCTAAGTATCGTCTTTTTGTTGTGCAAATAACTGACTGTTAGGATTATTTCCCTTACTTGACACGGTTTGTCCATTCGGTAGCTAGGGGCCGCTGCAACCGTGTTATATACCCTACTAAGAAAATTAATGGATATGACCCAACCTTCATAAATACGGGAGTATTATGCTGACTGAGTAGTTTGATACCACTAGCAATGGTTTACCTTTCTTCACGCCGATGGTATCCTAACAGATATTACCACTCTGTCTATACGTGACCAGCCGATTGACGCTCACATTGGATGCAGTTTTGTGACATACCAAAAACCCGTCTTTATTGGTGAGTACTTACACCCATGCAGATGGTTTATTCTTAACCTCGCCGACAAGATAGACACAATATAGGGCCCAGAGTATCATTATTATTTCAAAATTGGATGTATGAATTTACACAAATCCTCCTAGCGATATTGCGCTACCAACATCTTGCTACTATGTGCCATTTTTGCTGTGTTTTAGAAATATTAGGATATAGAAAAAATCATTTAAAGTCGTACAATAGCAAAAAGATGTGCTCATTATTATTTCAAATTGGATGTATGAATTTACACAAATCCTCCTAGCGATATTGCGCTACCAACTCTTGCTACTATGTGCCATTTTGCTGTGTTTTAGAAATATTAGGATTTAGAAAATCATTTAAAGTCGTACAATAGCAAAAAATGTGCTCATTATTATTTCAAATTAGATGTATGTATTTACACAAATCCTCCTAGCGATATTGCGCTACCAACATCTTGCTACTATGTGCCATTTTTGCTGTGTTTTAGAAATATTAGGATATAGAAAAATCATTTAAAGTCGTACAATAGCAAAAAGATGTGCTCATTATTATTTCAAATTAGATGTATGTATTTACACAAATCCTCCTAGCGATATTGCGCTACCAACGTCTTGCTACCATGTGCCATTTTTGCTGTGTTTTAGAAATATTAGGATATAGAAAAAATCATTAAAAAACATAGACCGTAGCGATTCACTTGAAGTCGTACAATGGTAAAAAGGTGTTCTCGGGATGGCAATAATTCTAACTCAATATGTCTGTGCCAATATTTTCTAGCGATGTTATCATCTGTTTTCATGTGACTACAGAGAAGTAATTGATTTTGAAGACTATCAAACTCAACCAGATCTTCCTTGAAGTACTGAAAAAAATCAGAATTAATACATAATATTATAGACATAGAAAATATTGGTTTGCGTCAGATACAAATATATTATTAATAGTACTATCAAATATATGCACCCTCCGGGTGCAAGTATTTAAGTTTTAATGTAATAAAATATTATATTAAATTAGAAAGGCTAATGAAACTAAATAAGAATGCAGATAAAAAGATTTGAAAAAAGGGAGTATAATCGAAAAATAGAACAACTGAAACTTACTCTTCGGTCACTCTCATCTTTCATTGTTATTTTTTCTAATTTAAGGATTTAGTTAAAAGAGGAAGTGAAGAATAAAATGACAGTTATTTTATCTTGTTAATGGATTTCATTTAAGATTCATTGAAGAAATGTTTGCTTATATTCATGAAATAAAACCAAACAGTTAGAAATCAATAATACTAACACATATTTATTAAAATCACATTTTTTAATATCAATATGCAAATTAGCTTTCCCGTTCACACTGTAAACCGCTATTTTGTTGTATATATAAAAATAATTGCATGTTGTTAGTATGTTGATATTGTTAACAGTATTATAATGTAAAACAAATTTATTAATAATTGAGGTTCAAATAAAAATAAAATCATTGAGAATGTTATATAAATAACTAAGGGAATTGTGACTTGAGTTGTAATATAGTTTCGGTTACAGACAGAAAAACACACAATCTCCATTATAATAAGATACTATCATAGCAGCTGTAAAATGACGGTGTGAATGATGGTCAGATTAACTATTATTTCATCATATATATATATATATATATATATGAAAAGTGAATGGAAGTGAATCTGACAGTATGAAATAAATATTTTAGAAAAAACAAACACAGGATGTTAAAATTCGCTGACAGAAATCTGTTTCGACCCTTTATTGAAGTGGTCTTCATCAAGAGCGAGATGTGTTGATAGAGAGACGGTATGAGTGGACCGTTGTAAGACGAAAGTGGTACAGACGAAACGTTCAAGTTCATAGCCGGAATTTTTTTTTTTTTTTAATTTTGAAAATGCATATTCTGTTTTGAAAATAAAATAAAATAAATTTTATTTTATTTTATTAAATCAGAAGCATTTTAATCCACAAAGATTTAAACAGAATATGCATTTTCAAAATTTAGAAAAAAAAAAAAATTCCGGCTATGAACTTGAACGTTTCGTCTGTACCACTTTCGTCATATAACGGTCCGTCATACCGTCTCTCTATCAACA
Organism: Doryteuthis pealeii; assembly: GCA_023376005.1. Taxonomy (NCBI): domain Eukaryota; kingdom Metazoa; phylum Mollusca; class Cephalopoda; order Myopsida; family Loliginidae; genus Doryteuthis; species Doryteuthis pealeii. Next base: position 77,629,261 of record CM042155.1, on the reverse strand, counting down.
CATCTCGCTCGTGATGAAGACCACTTCAATAAAGGGTCGAAACAGATTTCTGTCAGCGAATTTTAACATCGTGTGTTTGTTTTTTTCTAAAATATTTATTTCATATATATATATATATATATATATAACAAATCCTGAAGAAAGTGATAATGTTATATTTTGATGGACGGTTAGTGTAGAAAATAGATTTCAGTTCAGGTGTTGCTGAATTCAAATCTGGACTGTTAGATTGAGTGAAATTTAATAATCTTTGTCTGACCACCGATTTCCTGTTGCAAGGCAACTGTGAGAAAGGCTTTTAGTCAGTCGGCTGCTAGACGTTAGAATGTAAGGACGTACACCAACAGGGTCCATCCACGCGTGTTTTAAGGACTGGTGTTTAATAAGTAATAAAATGTGATTCACAAAAATAGATTCCTTAAGTTTGTCTCTAAAAACAACAACAATCTTGGTATCTCTTAAAACACCAGCTAAGAATCCAGAAACAAAAACCAAGTAATGAGAAATTATAATGAACCGCCCGGAACCAAAGATCAATTAATGAAGATAGCTACTCACAACTAAGAAAGGAAGTATAGACCACAAGAAATATATATATTTACCAACTCCTCCGCACGAGCAGGAAGCGACACAAGGTCAATTTCTTAAGCGGAGTTTAACAGGTTTGAATTCAGATTTTTCCTTCTCCTAGACTGGTTACCTAGCCATGATTAAAGAGTCCAGTCTACCCTGCTATTTACCCATAGCTAGAGGGAGAATTGGATTCATACCTTCCCAAGGGTATTAGCGCCATGTGAAAATGCCAACAGCTTCGTCTAGGAATTGAACTCGGTCGACGAGTCCATTTCCTATGACTCTAACCATTAGACCACGCGCCTCCACAAGAAATATAAGAGCTAGTCAAGAAACAGAAGAAGGTTGAATCGAACTTAACGAACCTAAATTCCACCATCGTATATCACTCCGCCGAAAAAAAAATACAAGGGATGTAACTGAATTTAATGAAATTTTCAGGCCGGTATTGAACCAGGAACCTTGTGGTTCCTAGTCGGACGCTCTACCAACTGAGCTAAACCGGCCCTAGAGAGAATAATTGGAAAATATTTATTCTTTGGATATTCGTTGGAATATTTTGTGTATATATATGTATATATATATATATTTACCAACCCCTCCGCACGAGCAGGATGGGACACAAGGTCAATTTCTTAAGCGGAGTTCAACAGGTTTTGAATTCAGAGTTTTCCTTCTCCTAGACCAGTTGCTTAACCAAGGTTAAAGAGCCCAGTCTGCCCTACTATTTATCCATAGCTAGAGGGAGAGTAGGATTCATACCTTTCCCAAGGGTATTAGCGCTAAGTGAAATGCAACACACAGGATTTGAACTCGGAGCGACGAGTCCATTTCCCATGACTTTAACCATTACATCACGCGCTTCCAACTTTTGTGTATATAAGGTGAGCTGGAGGTCACAGCTTAAATTCATAGACTCTTCGTGGCTGCGTGGATTCAATCGGCCAATCAACACGTTCGAATACGTGGTTGGTTAAATATTTAAAGGCCTCGGTGGAAAGGCGTTCAGTTGCTCGTTCTTAACACGGACGAACGGACCAAGAAACAAGGATTCTGCTTAACTCAGAGGAACACAAGGATCATAGAATTCAAGACACACGGATCAACGGAAAAGGCATTACAGGATACTATACAACAATGGATCTCTACTGTAAAGTTCTCTTATCTGCACCCTAAAAATGGCCACAAGGATCTTAACAAGCGTAAGAGTTGTTGGTTTTTTCCATTATAGTTATTTACTAAGCTTAGCTTAGATGTGGCACAAGGCCAGAAGTATGGGGCGTCCAGTGAGAATCGAACTCACTAATAATGATCTGCGAATCTAGCTTGCTAACCATTACGCCACATGAGGTTTTTTCCGTTATAAGGTGTGTACCAGATGGTCACTTCTACTTATAGACTCGCCGATAAGCACGTGACCAACCTATTGTCCAATCACTGGCAGTGCTCTGTTGCTGTTATTATTATTTATACTGGCTGATTCTAATCTTAGCTCACTACTACTTGGATCTTCTTGGACGACGGACCTAAAGGATTCTATACCACAGGACTTATTGACTACCAAAAGATTCTATAACACAGGACTTATTCACTTACCAAAGGATTCTATACCACAGGACTTATTCACTTACCAAAAGATTCTATATCACAGGACTTATTCACTTACCAAAGGATTCTATATTACAGGACTTATTGACTTACCAAAGGATTCTATACACAGGACTTATTGACTACCTCTATACCACAGGACTGTTCACTTACCAAAGGATTCTATCACAGGATTTATAGACTTACCAAAGGATTCTATATCACAGGACTTATTCACTACCAAAGGATTCTATATCACAGGACTTATTCATTTACCAAAGGATTCTATATCACAGGACTTATTCACTTACCAAAGGATTCTATATCACAGGACTTATTCAGTTACCAAAGGATTCTATATCACAGGACTTATTCACTTACCAAAGGATTCTATATCACAGGACTTATTCACTTACCAAAGGATTCTATAACTCGGGACTTACTTACTTATTTACTTTAAGTTCTTTACAACTGGCCAAGGATGGCGGCCAGATACTTAAGAAAGGTTAGGGCAGATCTTCAATAATTCGAAGTAAAGCCGAATACTTCCAAACAAACTAAACTGTGTAAGAAAAACGTATTCAAAATGAAAGTCAGTTTTGATGGTCGAAAACATCGATTTTTTTTTTACCCTTCTAAACAGAATTAGTTTGAACATCAAATAATTCTTCCACAAAATATTTCAAGTTCAGTATTAAGAAAAAAAAGCAACACTTTATGCGCGGACATTATTAAAAGAACGCAGAGAATATACAAAGAAAATGTGCTAAAATATTCCTGGAAAAGATTCCCTCTGGGAAAACTAACTCATTAAAATTTCGCTCTCATGAAATAGTTCGCATTTTCTCCTTATAAGTTTTTTTTTTCTTTCTTTAAATTCAATTTTCATATTTTTTCTAGTTTATTAAATCTAAGGCGCTAGTTACCTGGCTCTGACTGAGCTTTTATTTACCCTCACTCATATCATTTTTGATCATGTATATTTAAATTTATTACTAGTTTGGTTTGGTTTGGTTGGTTGGTTGGTTGGTTGGTTGGTTAGCAGCTGGAAGCCGTGGTGTAATGGTTAGAGTAGTAGGAAATGAACTCGTCGACCCGTGTTCAAATCCTGGGCGAAGCTACCGTTAACATCGAGCTAATACTCTTGGGAAAGGTATGAATTCAACTACTCTCCCTCCAGCTATGAGTAAATAGTAGGACAAACATGGCTCTTTGACGTTGGTTAGGCGACCAGTATAGGAACATTCTGAATTCAAACCTGTTAGACTCCGCTTGGGGTGGTCCCTACTAGAATAGGCTCAGTCCTAATTAGTGATCTATTTCACTAATAATTGGTTGTAAATTTTGGCATATCAACCTGTGGGTATTTTGATTATCTATTTTTATTTTATTTTATTTTATATTTTTTTATTCATTCTTGTTGGGTATTCAAAATCTTTTAAAACACATTTCGAATTCAATTCTCATAATTTTTTCTAGTTTATTAAATCTAAGTTTCCTGACAAAGAATGTATTTACCGTCACTCATATTGTTTATGGGAAGCGCGTGGTGTAATGGTTAAAGTCATGGGAAATGGATTCGTCGCCCCGAGTTCAAATCCTGGATGTGGTCATTGCATTTCACTTAGCGCTAATACCCTTGGGAAAGGTATGAATCCTACTCTCCCTCCAGCTATGGGTAAATAGTAGGGCAGACTGGGCTCTTTAACATTGGTTAGGCAACCGGACTGGGAGAAGGAAAATTCTGAATTCAAACCTGTTGAACTCCGCTTAAGAAATTGACATTGTATCACATCCTGCTCATGCGGAGGGGTTGGCAAATGTATATTGTTTATGATAATGTACGTCTAAGTTTATTCCTGGTTTGGTTTGGTTGGTTGGTTGGTTGGTTGGTATGTCAACCCTTGAATTATTTTATTTTATTTGTATTATTCATCTTTATTTTATTTTATTTTATATTTTGTTTTATTCGTTCTTGTTGGGTACTCAGTTAAAAAAACAAACACCATAGATGGGATCTTAACAGGTACTACCACTCTGGGTCAAAATAGGCCTGGGGGTACTGACAATAAATGGGTACTACACACTCGCCATAGCTCCAGAACTGGAACGTAACCACTAGATGCAGGTTAGCGTCATAAGTTTTGTTTCTTTGTTTAATGATATCTCAACTAATTACAAATAATGTTATTTTATTTTATTTCTAAAACATTATCTTGTTCACATTGTCTGTTTATCTAGCGACCTATCTTTTTGCAACTAATATATATATATATATATATATGTGTGTGTGTGTGTGTGTGTGTGTGTGTGTGTTTAACTATATTTTGAAGTTTTTTATGAGCACATAGTCCTATTCTTTAAACAAAAAAAGAACAACACCTTAAACAAGATCAACTTCGAATCCAGCCAACGCATTTTCAAACGCCTATAATATCCCACCAATCATCCTCCCACCAGTCCCCATAACATTTATGAACTTGTAAGTTCCTCCTCTCACTTGATCCTACTGCTATTCTGTTTGTTTAAAAAGAACCATGGAAACATCTCTCCACTTTTTACCTGATGATGGCACTTAGTAGTGCTGAAAGTACTAGTGTATGAACCCTTGGTGGATTCATTCACCAATTCTACCTAGACATAAGAAAGATGGTCAGACAATGGTAAAGGATAGAAAAGAGGCTTATCAGATAGGAAGTGTTTGTCGCGTTCAAAACACACACACGCACACACGCACACGCACACACACACACACATATATATATATATATATATATATATATATATATATATATATATATATATATATATGAACGTTGAACAGTCAGAAGAATCGGATCGTTTTTTCGCCGCTCTAAGAATTAGCGATATATTTATTGTTTTTAAAGCATACAAGGGAAGTGACAATTTTTTCATTTATTTATTTTTAGTTGAATCACATCAATTCATACGCTATTATATACATTTAACTATGGGAGTAAATATGGAAAATAAATCCGACAATATTAAGAAATTTGAAAAAACAGGTATTCCGAAAATAGGATGAATTTATTTATCGATGTTTAAATATTTCGGTTTCTTTAAACCTTCATCAGGATGTATCTTGGGGTGAAGAAATTGATGGATGTTTTATAGATGACAGGAGATGAAAATCTTTATAAAATCTTTTTTGTTGTGTAACTGTATTTGTTCAGCGTTATATTTTTGAAAGACAAGTCACGATCCACGCACGCGAAGATGTCATGACGCGTGACGCAACTCGAAGAAATGAATCCAACAAAATACAAGAAAAAGTATTAATGGACTGATTTTATGAGAACAAAGGGAACAAAGTGGGAATGATAACTAAATAATTAAATGAAGCCTGGTATTTTGTAGTTATTTAAAACTATTTTAGCTGGAAACGGTGATATATTAAAAAATCCATGTCGATTATTAAGGGAGGGCAAAAGCGAAATTGCACAGGCTTCAAAAATCTGTCGTGGTCTTTTGTTGTGAATATGAGCTAATATTGTGGCATCATTGAAACTAAAGTTATGATAATTTCTTCACCCCAAGATACATCCTGATGAAGGTTTAAAGAAACCGAAATGTTTAAACATCGATAAATAAATTCATCCTATTTTCGGAATACTTGTTTTTTAAATTTCTTAATATTTAACTATGTAGAAATGTATGTTTACTGCTGCTCACTTATCATTGCATTATTCAGTAATGTCACATTTCATAACATAAATACAAATACCTCGTATATTTTTTAACAGACCTTGAAACAAAAACAAAATAGTGTTTTACTTTTTTTATTGTATTTATCTATTTATCTATTTAAGTTTCTATAATTTTATATATATTGTGAAATATCTGGAATTCTGTTTTTTCTTTTATGATTACCCAACGATAACGATAATGATACATTTAAATTATTTAACTGTGTTACTAAGCTTAATAAGATAAACATGTATGCATTTATCTTGATATTTCTTTTACTTTTATTCACTCATTAATGGTTTATATTCATTGTTTATTTTAAAAATTAATAAAGGATTTATAAAATCTTTTTTTCGAAGTTGCGTAAATATGTACTTAGCTAGATATTTCTGTATTCATACTTTAGGACTGAATTGAAAATTAATTATATCTATTATTTAAGGTCAACCTTTTGTCTAAAATGATAAGTAGTAACATAATGACCATCATTAAAAAGAAAAATGTCATTACATATGCAGTTTGTTTTTAATACATTTAAAAGGATTTGTTTTGGTCAATTTCGACGCGATCCGCCATTCTGTCTCTTTTTCAATGGTTTTAGGCGCTTGTTTACAATTTTAATGTAACATTCGTGATTGAAAAAAAAAAAAGATTACCAAAAATCAGGTGATTATCCGATTTTAATGAAATTTTCAGAATTAATTTATCAATTAATGTATTTTATAATGCATTAGTTATTTTATTTCAAAACTTTAATTTAGTATTTTTGCTATGAAAAATTAATATATAAAATTCATTTAAATATGAAAATCCTGATGTTAAGTTTAAAATGTTATATTTTTAGATTCTAAAAATAAATATCTATTTAATGCAAACCTTATCTTAGGTGCAAAAAGTAATAAGTTTTGAAGAAAGACTCTATTGAAAATGTACCTCCACCTTTTTAAGCAGAAAAATATCGATGTATAATTTTTTCTTATAAGATAATAGCCAATCAAATAATTATTGAAATGAGTAGTAAAGAAATCTCCAAAAATTAATTATTTATTATATTCTACATTTTATTTTTCGATTTTCGGTACTTATTTTCTCATAGAAAAGCTAACGTAAATTTTTTTTGTTTCTATTCATAACTTCGGTTTTTATGTCATTATTTACACTGTAATTAGTACAGAAAATGACCAACTCGCAAAATGTTACGCCCCCAACATAAGGGGGGTCAAAATTAAGTAACCTGAAAAAAATGAGAAAGTTTTGAAATAAAATAAACCATTCATTGATAAATAAACACTGAAAATTTCATCAAAATCCGATAATTCCCTGATTTTTGGTAAATTATTTTCTGTAGGGGTGGGGGCTAATTTATTTTGTCAAAAACGAATTTTCGACTAATTTTGGGCCACCCTAGCTTAAATACACTAAAATCTTTTCCTGAATCTAACCTGCTGAAATGGGGGGTGCGTCTTATATGCCGTCAAATACGGTATATTATATTATATATATCTATTAGACTTCGATTCATATACTTCGGCTGTCAGCGTTTAGAAATACATAAACAATTTGAAAGGGAAAATTCACTATACCGCACAGGAGTACAGATTGGTTCTGTGCGGTAACTAACCATATACCTGATGTCCCGGAGAGGTCAAACTCTGTGATAAAACAACGTACGATCAAAACGAACACTTTAAGTGTGGCACACAGTGCACCTGTATAGGCTATGTTGTATTGATGGAGCGAGTGTGCTTTGCTAAATAAATCATAGTGCAGGTTGATCAGCAACTGAGTGACTCAAAATCTTGCTAATGTGAGATGTTTTCCCCGAAATCCCATGGTGAGGAGGAGATGGTGACGGGGACAGGCGGGGGGATGTCTCTAGTTTAAAACATCGAGATCAGCTCCGTCTAACTTTAAAAAAAAATCTGACTCCTGCTTTAGGAAATTCCATCTGTCAGTGTGGATTCATAGCTCGCAGCAAGGCTGGGCTGCTATCACACTCAAGAAAACAAAAAATGCCCTTTTAATAGCATGCACAACATTGGAGGAAACAAATCTCTCACTGCTGCGCCTCATCTATCGTTCACGATAGGAGAATCCAGCATATATATATATATATATATATATATATATATAATATATATATATATATATATATATATATATATACGTGTGTGTGTGTGTGTGGTGTGTTTATATAGTCGGTTGAGCGTCGTTCAGGAATCACGAGATTCTAGCTTCCTTACCGGACCTCGCCAACTCAGCTCTTGAGGAGTACAGATTGGTTATGTGCGGTAAAGTAGGAAGCTGGTGATAATTGTGGCGCTCCACCTCAGATGCAAAAATCTCCCAGGTATAGCGCTAGTGCAAATGGTATAGACTCCCTTGCTGTTTGGCTAATATCGACAATAGGCCACTCCATCGACTTATATATATATATATATATATATATATATATATATATATATATATATGTGTGTGTGTGTGTGTGTGTGTATATAAGATTTGTGGATGTTTTTTTTTAGAAGCATTGTTGGATAAAGTATATATTATTATTTGTATTTTTGCTTGAAGGCAATTACAATGCGTATATCGTATAAAATTCGATAATTATAGTAGATGATAATGACAAGTGAATTTCGGTAAAGAATTATTCGGTATATAGAACATCGTACAGACTGTTTCAACTCTATTAAGTCTCATCAGCGATGTATACTAACGATTTCCATCCGACAGAAATCGAAACCGGAACTTCAGCAGGATAGTCAGAAACCATACTGCTTCGGCCATGATAGAGCACGGGACAATCCTTGCGAAATTAACCTGTCAATGATACTGATACGTCTCTACCATATGAGGTAAGGGGACGTTGAGTGAATAATAACAAACCCGGGCCTTATGCTCTTATGTTCTTATATTAGGAATACTTGAAATATGGTATATATATATATTATATATATGTTATATATAATATATATATTATATGATATATGTGTATATAATATATATATATCATATATATATTATATATATATTATGTATATATTATACATATATATTATGTATTGTATATATTATACATATATATTATGTATTGTATATATATATATATTTATATATATATACTATATATATATGTATATATTACAAATATTATATATGTATTATATCTTATTATAATGGAGATTGTGTGTTTGTCTGTCTGTAACCGAAACTATATTACTATACAAATCACAATTCCCTTTGTTATTTACATCACATTCTCCATGATTTTACTTTTATTTAATCCTCAATTATTGATAAAATTGTTTCATTAAGACTGTTGACCATATCTACATACACAGAAAATGCAATTGTATTTATATATACAACAAAATAGCGGATTATAGTGTGAATGGAAAGGCTGATTTGCATATTGAACTTTAAAATTTGATTTTAATAAATATATGCTTAGTATTATTGATTTCTAATTGTTTGGTTTTATCTTTTTGAATATGAGCAAAAATCTCGGGGATAAATCTTAAAAGAAATTCATTAACAAGAAGAAATAACTAATATTATTCTTTACTTCCTATTTTAACTAAATAGTTAAATTAGGAAAATTTACCAATGAAAGAGGGGAGTAATGGAAAATGATGGAAGAGTTACTTTCAAAGTTGTTCTATTTTTCGAATATACCCCCTCTGTTCCAAATCTTTTTATTTGCATTCTTATTCAGTTTCATTAGCCTTTCTAATTTAACATGTTTTATTATATTAAAACTTAAATACTTGCACCCAGAGGGTGCATATATTTGCTAGTATATATAAATGATGTCTTTCTTCTGTTAACTTTTAATGTTTTTGTTTTCTTTTGTTTCCTTTTGCTTATTTATTTTCCTTCAATAGAGTCATTCTGTTGTGGAACTGATTCTTCCAAACTCCAGGTCTTGTTTCAGGCCGACCATTTTTTAAAAACTTTTATTTCCAATTTACCTTCTGTCTTTCCCTTAATTAATTTTGAGACATGAACTCAGTTTTTATAACGTAATAGATTCTGAACGCTCACAGATCGTGATTTCAAATAATAATCTAGTTTTCTATATTTGTAAATAGAGAATACTCAATATCAGTGATAGAGCATATGTAGATATAAATTAGAATAGCTTAAAGACAGTCAAATGCACGTCGCCTATGTCATGTCATCATCGTGGTCATTTATTCCATTCTTACATTATTTTAAATAATATATATATATATATATATATATATATATATATATATATATATGAAAGTTTATACTACCCATATATATGTATATATGAAAATTTACTACCCAAAGATTGGAGGTCAGAATAAACCAACACATTCCATCTTATATCCGTAACAACAACTTTGACCACTGATACCGACTTTAGGACACCCCGACGACTTTACTTATATATATATATATATATATATATATATATATAAGTAATCCACAGACACGTATTTCGAGATTTCGTCTTTCATCAGTGTGGCTATACCATAACAGCTACCCCAGGCCGGCTTTGAGACCCGAATGAACTTTTGCTCGCCAAGCCTTTAACCCGTACGGCCAGAGACAGCTGTCAAATATAGGAGAATATTAAATTATATATATATATATACCAACTGTCAAATATAGGAGAATATTAAATTATATATATATATATATATATATATATATAATATATATATATATATACCAACCACTCTGAACGAGCAGCATTTGACAAAAGGTTAATTTTTAAGCTGAGTTTAACAAGTTTGAAGTCAGTATTCCTTCTCCTAGACCAGTTGCAATATCAAGGCTGAATAACACAGTCTGTCCTACTGTTTACTCATAGCTGGAATAGTTGGGTTCATACATTTCCTAAAGGTATTTGCGCTGTGTGAAATGCAACCAGTCTCGTCCAGGATTTGAATTTGCGTCACCGTTTTCATTTTTCACGACGACAACCATTACACCATGTGCACCTCTACAAAGTGGCTATAAATCGCCCTGAAGATGGTTTAGTAAATAAAAAAACCGAAACGTTGGTATATTATGATATATATGTATATCAGGGGAGGTTGATTTTTCATTTTCTTTTTAAATAGCAAATTCTCTCAAACCTGAAAAGTTGTGTGTTGGCATAATACATACTGATACCAAACACTAAATCTCTTACTTACAGAGCTTTTTATCCAATGACAGAGCGGAATGGCCGTCACTGCGCAACTATCCAACATGGCCGTCGGTGTAAACGAACATGCTTGAATTTTTCTGTTTTATTTTTTGCTTGTTGCCCGAAAACAGAAACCGAAATTCTCGAAAATGAATTTTCCGAAATGCCCGTGGAACAAGTTTGTATGTGTACAGTAATAATATACATGTATGTGTACAGTGCTCAGGTGCACCACAACTCATCAAAGTCTCATGTCTAGCACACAGAATAATGTATTAGTGTCAGGAACATGAATAGTGTACAGTAATAATATACATGTATGTGTACAGTGCTCAGGTGCACCACAACTCATCAAAGTCTCATGTCTAGCACACAGAATAATGTATTAGTGTCAGGAACATGAATAGTGTACAGTAATAATATACATGTATGTGTACAGTGCTCAGGTGCACCACAACTCATCAAAGTCTCATGTCTAGCACACAGAATAATGTATTAGTGTCAGGAATATGAATAGTGTACAGTAATAATATACATGTATGTGTACAGTGCTCAGGTACACCACAACTCATCAAAGTCTCATGTCTAGCACACAGAATAATGTATTAGTATCAGGAATATGAATAGTGTACAGTAATAATATACATGTATGTGTACAGTGCTCAGGTGCACCACAACTCATCAAAGTCTCATGTCTAGCACACAGAATAATGTATTAGTGTCAGGAACATGAATAGTGTACAGTAATAATATACATGTATGTGTACAGTGCTCAGGTGCACCACAACTCATCAAAGTCTCATGTCTAGCACACAGAATAATGTATTAGTGTCAGGAATATGAATAGTGTACAGTAATAATATACATGTATGTGTACAGTGCTCAGGTACACCACAACTCATCAAAGTCTCATGTCTAGCACACAGAATAATGTATTAGTGTCAGGAATATGAATAGTGTACAGTAATAATATACATGTATGTGTACAGTGCTCAGGTACACCACAACTCATCAAAGTCTCATGTCTAGCACACAGAATAATGTATTAGTGTCAGGAACATGAATAGTGTAGAGTAATAATATACATGTATGTGTACAGTGCTCAGGTGCACCACAACTCATCAAAGTCTCATGTCTAGCACACCGAATAATGTATTAGTGTCAGGAATATGAATAGTGTACAGTAATAATATACATGTATGTGTACAGTGCTCAGGTACACCACAACTCATCAAAGTCTCATGTCTAGCACACAGAATAATGTATTAGTGTCAGGAATATGAATAGTGTACAGTAATAATATACATGTATGTGTACAGTGCTCAGGTGCACCACAACTCATCAAAGTCTCATGTCTAGCACACAGAATAATGTATTAGTGTCAGGAATATGAATAGTGTACAGTAATAATATACATGTATGTGTACAGTGCTCAGGTGCACCACAACTTTCAAAATGTCGATGTGGATTGTTTGTCGCGAATGTGCGAGGCCTAACTGCGACCCATTCTACCGACACTTGTCCGCATGGCCCTTTGCAAAGCGGTCGACACAAGTGCTGCTTGGGCTGCTTCACGAAAAACTGTATTGAATATTCTTTCTAATTTCGATGTCGTCAATGGACTTGTGGCTCTTTTGTCTATAGACTTTTATTCTTTGGAACAAGATGTAAAGAAAGAACAAAGCCTTCGAGCTTTTTATCTCGTTGTTTGAGGAAATAGCATCAAAGATCGTCAGTTAAAATGCACTAAAATCCTCTTTTTTGCAACATTTGTCCCAGAAATTGTTTAGAAAATTTAGTAATTTAAATATCTAAAACAGAAAAGCTTGTCATTCTATTTTACTAAGATGAAACGAATAAGATATTATAACTAGAATTCAAATTGAAATTATCCCGTCCATCATCAACAACACCTCCGATACGCTGCTTTTTACCTCATTATGTAATATATTGTCTGATCAGTGCACACAAGGACCAGGCTGAATAGGAAGTGCATGGGGTCAGGTGCAGCCTGGAAACGAAAATAGGATGTGGCCCTGACCTGACCTTTTGCACCTGGAAACGCAGGTGAAAATTTGACATGATTTAGGTACAGAAATCTGTAAGCGTAGCCCATAGCCAATGAAAACAGCCTGCGTGGGCGAAGAGGCGTGTCTACAGAAAAACTGTGTAGGTGTCACGAACAAAGAGGCGTGACGCCGGGGGTCAGACTACAATAAAAGAAGCCCGTAGAGATCGATTAGATAGACAATGATCAGGTTCGAGATCCCTTGAAAAGAACTCCACGTTTGCGTAACCCTGCTAACGACTCTCAGCTGTACACAACCGAGGGAATAAACATCTCATCTTACATCTTATTATAATGGAGATTGTGTGTTTTTCTGTCTGTAACCGAAACTAGATTACTACTCAAGTCACAATTCCCTTAGTTATTTAGGTCACATTCTCCATGATTCTATTTCTATTTAAACCTCAATTAATAATAAAACTGTTTGACATTATTAATACTGTTGGCCTTACCTAAATACTAATAACATGCAATTGTATTTATATATACAACAAAATACCAGTTTTCAGTGTAAACGTATAGCTAATTTGCATAGTGATATAAAAAAACTGATTTTAATAAAAATGTGCTTGGTATTATTGATTTCTAATTGTTTGGTTTTATTTTAATGAATATGAGTAAAAATCTCTTCAATAAATCCTAAAATAAATTAATTAACAAGAAGAAATAAGTGTAATTTTATTCCTTACTTCCTATTTTAACTAAATAGTTAAATTAGGAAAATTTAGCATTGAAAAACGGAAGTGATGAAAGAGTAAGTTTCAGTTGTTCTATTTTCCGATTATACCCCCTCCGTTTCAAATATTTTTATCTGAATTCTTAATTAGTTTCATTAGCCTTTCTGATTTAATCTAATATTTTATTACATTTAAACTTAAATACGTGCGCCCGGAGGGTGCATATATTTGCTAGTTTTCCTAAATACAAGTGTTTGTGTTCTTTGACGGGTCCAATGTGTAACAATTAATTAAACTCTAACAGGGATAACATTTTAAAAGATTGAAATCTATTTCCTCAAATGAAGGCAAAGTT
>CM042155.1:77587629-77610129 GCA_023376005.1 Doryteuthis pealeii | reverse complement strand
CACAAACTTCAGACTCCCGTCAACAAAACATCCCTCGGGCACTCATTGTGAACATAGCGCTCTTGGCTAGCCACCGGCATTCTCATTGTAAGCTCTGCGCTCCTCACCTACCACACACCGAAGTAAATAAAGAAGTGTCCTCTTTTGTATACGCGTATCTGTTGTTATTGAAGTTCAGTAGCCGACTACTACCATACACCGCTTTTGGGTTAGTGACGATATCCGCTATTAACATACACGAATTTAGCGTCGGAATTCGAAGCCAGTATACAACACTTGTATCTTAAAAATTTGTACTGATTAGAGAAAATGAGTATGATTTTTGGATTCAACATAAAAGAAACTGCCTTAAAATCAGTTATTATATATTCGACCTTAAAAACAGCGCAGGCCAGTTTAATTAATGGGGCATCGAATATAAAAAAACAGTAAAAATATCCTAGTTTTTGGTCAGGCCTAGTAGAGAAGGGAAGTCGTATGTAGCAAGGTCGGAAGGGAATTTATGGGGAACTCTTTGTGTTACGATAATCGTAAACAGATTAGTGTTATGTAACATTCACTAGAAAAACACCAGCCGTGGTCGTCTTGGGGGGGAGACATATTGATAACAGAAAACAAATGCCCTGTTTTTCTCCTTGTTGTGAATAATGTTACTCGAACCTAAAGTGAACGTAATAGAGCGACTGGGGTTCGATCGCACTTTCTATGATGTCGCAGTCTAGAACGTATAGGGATTGACGTATGAAAGAACAAAACTATACCAATTGTATTTATGCATATAAAATTATTTATTGTATCTGTTATAAGTGATATACCCTATAGACTAATGGAATGCGCCGACGGTTACTCTAAGTAATAGGGACAATTATGGCTTGAGAGTAAGCCAATGTGAGTCTGCTCATAACTCTATTTGTCGGACGTAATTCGGACTGTAATTGTCTACTCTTTTGTTAATACATTTTCCTACATTTGTTACCCGTCATTTTGTTTTATTTAGACCCCTTAAAACCCCACAACAGTATCAATTTTGTCTTCTTTAGTTTTCAACGGAAACTACATTTCCGTAGTCTCATACATTTAAATTGTGGAATACAAAACTCGGATTTTTTTCAACTACACAATCAGCGAACACACAAGGCCCCCACAAACATTAGCCACAACGCCACATTGACTCCTCCTCCTCTGGCTATGCGGATATCTCAAGAAGTTCTTAATGAATTTTAATAAAATTGAGTGGAACAGTTGTTCTAGGGCTACGGAGGAGTTATTTAAATTTAGTGCGAGAGGGGATTTACACGCAGTTACCTCCCCTATCGATGTAGTTATATTTGCACAAGAAAATACCAAAAAAAATTCTTAATGGATTTTTATAGAATTTGGTTGAAGGGCTTGCTATAGGCGATATGATAAGGGATAGAAATTTCGTCCAGATCCATTAGGTTACATAGTTATCTCCCTTGCGAGTTGTTTTGATGACATTAGCGTATGCAGAGGTATGCACTCTTTAGCGCTTTTTTGCACCCCCCTCCATTTTTTATAGATCCTTGGGTTATTTTCATTAATTGGGCAATGATTCACTAAACAAATAATAAAAAGTGTGTGTGGGAGTCCAAAAGTATCTTTGCCCCCCCCCCGGGCGATAAGAACTATTGTTACATGTTGAAATAAAATTCACAGTGTTTTGGGTATGACGTTAAACCGCATCTAATATTAAATTTTCAGTTCTGGAGCTCTGGGGAATGTGGAGTACGCTTTCATCAGCATTCCTCTCTGGTCCATTCTAAAGCGGTGTGGTAGTACCTGTTAGGGTCCCATCTATGGGTTAAATAGAAAAAAAGGTGTTCAAATAAATTGAGTACCCATCAAAAATGAATAAAACATGTTTTATCATATATGTACTAGAAGGTGGTGTCTGAGGGTCTTAATCTCCTGGATATGAGGTTAAACTATCTGATGGTGAAGTTCCGATTCTGGAGCTGAAGCGGAATTGTAGTTAGCGATATCATAGAAGTCGCGATACGAGTGAGTCGTGAGAAAAAACAAGAATACGATCTGGTTTGGTTTGGTTTGGTTTAGTTTGGTTCATTTTATAACATCATATAAAACCCTCATGGGTTATTTAATACTAAAATTCGATAAATTTTCAGATTATTGTAATCATTTCTAATATTCCATTATATATACTAGCAAATATATGCACCCTCTGGGTGCAAGTAAGTAAGTTTTAATGTAATAAAATTTATCAAATTAGAAAGGCTAATAAAAACTAAATAAGAATGCAGATAAAAAGATTTAAAACAGAGTGGGTATAATCGAAAAATAGAACAAGTGAAATTACTCTTCCTTCACTCCCGTCTTTCATTGCTAAATTTTCCTAATTTATCTATTTAGTTAAAATAGGCAGTAAAGAATAAAATTACAGTTATTTCTTCTTGTTAATGAATTTCTTTTAAGATTTATCCTCGAGGTATTTGCTAATATTCATTAAGATAAAACCAAACAATTAAAAATCAATAATACCAAGTACATATTTACTAAAATCAATATTTTTATATCAATATGCAAATTAACCTACCAGCCCACACTGTAAACTGCTATTTTTGTTGTATATTTAAATACAATTGCATGTTGTTAGTATGGAGATATGGTCAACGGTATTTATAATGTAAAACAATTTTATTAATGATTGAGATTTGAATAGAATAAAATATTGGAGAATGTGACGTAAATAACTGAAGGAATTGTGACTTGAGTAGTAATATAGTTTCGGCTACAGACAGATAAGCACACAATCTCCATTATGATAAGATTTTAATCACAATAGTTGTGTTTATCTAAAATTATTTGTTTACATACAGTCATGGGGTATTCTTATCTGATATTATTAACTTCCACACTGTTGTATGGTATATAATTAAATAAAATCCGCATATAATTTGAGTAGGAGGAAATATATTTATACCATTAATAGAGCAAAAATAACACAACCATAACTAGTCCAATCGTGATGTAATGTTTAGCCCGCTAATTTCCCAGTTTTATTACAACTGAATAGTGAGTTCGATCGTCGCTAGACACCCCATACTTGCGACAGCGTATTTCATCCTACCAATGTTAGGGTTCCATCTATGGGTTAAAAAGAAAAACGAGTCGAAAGAAATTGAGCTCAAAAAAATTGAGAACCCATCAAGAATGAATAAAACAACCGCTTTTATCATATATGCACTAGAATATGGTGGCTGAGGACCTTAAAGTCCAGGGTACGGCGTTAAACTCTATCTGATGGTGAGGTTCCAAATCCAGAGCTCTGGTGTACCCCCCTCAATCACCATTACTCCCAGGTCCACTCCGGGAATCGGTGCTCGCCTTGATGATGATGATGATGATGATGATGATGATGATGATGTACATATGAATATGAATACTTAATTTAAAATATGCAAGATTGAGATTAATTTGCCTAAGACATGTCAGTTATAAAAGTGGAAATATATTGGACGAGAGACAGATTTTTAATCCCCGAATACACAGATAACAATAATTCAGCCATTGCTATCTAAAGAGCGAGTCAACCCCCCCCACCACCCACACACACACACACACTTTGCGCGCGCTTATGTAGGCAGAGTTCCAACGTTGATTTAAACAGCAAATGTTGTCCGCCTAACTTTGTGCCAACGGCTAAAAATGAACTGTTTATTTATTTATTTATTTATTATTATTCTATTTTACTTCCTATTGGGATATTAAAAGTCCTTTATAAATCAAATACATATATCTAAGTTAAGGCAGCGTGTACATGAGATCAGTGGCGCATGGTTACCGATAGTTTCTCGCCTATGCGATTTCAGAACAAAAATGATTCAACGGTTGAGCTCTATATGCTGTGGCTGAATCAGTTTTCCAATTGGTTTGAAGATCGCATTGGTGAGAAACTCACAAGAGTCCAGCTTTTGCTGGTATTCACCCATACGCTTTCCTATAAAAGGGATGGAGCACTCTATGGCGGCCTTTACATACATACAGATGTGTGTATTAAAACAGTTAAAATATCTTTCGCATTCTGTTGGTGACGATGGCTGAGGGGTTAAGCTGTCCGACTGCTGAATAATCGATCGGAGTTCTATCCCGGCTGTAGGTAGCCTACAAAATGTCTAGCCACACTGAAGAGACTTGATAAGTCGAAACACGTGTCTGTGGATGACTATATATATATATGTATATATATATGAAAAGTGAATGGAAGTGAATGCGACAGTATGAAATAAATATTTTTAGAAAAAACAAACAAATGATGTTATAGTTCGCTGACAGAAATCTGTTTCGACCTTTTATTAAAGCGGTCTTCATCAAGAGCGAAATGTTTGTGATAGAAAGACGGTGTGAGTAAACCGTTACAAACAAAAGTGGTACAAACAAACGTTCATGTTCGGAGCCGGAATTTTTTTTTATGCATTTTTAAAATTAAAAAAAAAATTCCAGCTCCGAACACGAACGTTCGTTTGTACCACTTTTGTTTGTAACGGTTTACTCACACCGTCTTTCTATCACAAACATTTCGCTCTTGATGAAGACCGCTTTAATAAAAGGTCGAAACAGATTTCTGTCAGCGAATTATAACATCATTTGTTTGTTTTTTCTATAAATATTCATATATATATATATATATATATATATAATATATATATATATATATATATACTAGTTTTTTTTAACTGTACAGACAATTCCTGTCGGACAAGTTTTTCGTTGATCCGTTCCAATTTTCGGGTCATCTTTCTGGTGTCGGAGTGTAACTGGTATAACAATCCCCCAAAGGTTTCAAAACGAGCGCTTTCGGCAATACAATTTGCCATCCTCAGGTAGGAAACGATGGTATGATTTCGTGTCTCGTTTTTAACGAGAACGAGTAGTACCAAGGAATTAGAAGTGAGAGGTAATAACCATTGGTAGTAGGAGGTTGTAGGAATGGTAGTGGTTCGAGCAAGCTTTGCAGTAGTAATTTTATGTGGGAGGGGGGCACAAGTTGTGAGAAGGGGAGTGTTATAGAGGAAGGAGGATAGGCGGAAAATTATTATTATGGTTATTACCTCCCAATTCTGATTCCTTGCTACTACTCTTTCTCGTTAAAAACGAGACACGAAATCATACCATCGTTTCACACCTGAGGATGGCCAATTGTATTGCCGAAAGCGCTCGTCTCGAAACCTTTGGGGGACTGTTATACCAGTTACACCCCGACACCAGAAAGATGGCCCGAAAATTGAAACGGATCAATGAAAAACTTGTTCGACAGGAATTGTCTGTACAGTTCAACAAAACTTATATATATATATATATATATATATATATATATATATATATATATATATATATATAGGAAAAAGAAAGGAAAAAGGATATGTATATCCACATAATATGTGATAATATGCTTGCTATATTCATAAGTAAATAGTGCTCAATAACTTGGATCGAGCATCTATATCCACTTGGTTTTAAAATTGCATAGGCAAAAAAAAACTGTCAGTAACCAGGTACCATTGACTCCATGTCCACGCTACCTTAACTTAGATATAAATGTTCTATCCATGATATCGAGCACTGTTTACTTATAAGTATAGCACCCTTATTACCTATATAATATTAATGAATTAGATTGATATATATTGGTATTTTATCTGCACAGGGTGCACATCTTATTGTTCTACACTAGGTGGAAAATGGATCTTATTTAATTTGGTTTTGAACTCAGTGTATGTTAGATTTAAGTCGTTAAAGATATGTATTCTCTTTTCAGTAGAGGTTCAGAGGTAATAGATAGATAGATAGATAGATAGATAGATAGATAGATACATATATACATACATACATACATACATACATAGGAACAGACTAAGATAAGAACAGACTAAGACAGATAGGAACAATAATATATAGATAGGAAATAGATAGATAGATAGATAGATAGATAGATAGATAATACATACATACATAGGAACAGACTAAGATAAGAACAGACTAAGACACATAGGAACAATAATATATAGATATGAAATAGATAGATAGATAGATAGATAGACAGATACATACACACATACATACATAGGAACATACTAAGATAAGAACAGACTAAGACAGATAGGAACAATAATATATAGATAGGAACATAGATAGATAGATAGATAAATAGATAGATAGATGTGAACAGACTGTGACATACATAGATAAATAGATATATAAATACATAGATAGATAAATACATACGAACAATAGGTAGATAGATAGATAGATAGATAGGAATAGACTGAGTTAGATAGATAGATAGATAGATAGATAGATAGGAACAGAATGGAATATATATATATATATATATATATATATATATATATATATATATATAGAGAGAGAGAGAGAGAGAGAGATAGGGGCAGAGAGAGAGGGGGGACAGAGAGACAGAGACAGAGAGGGGGGAGATAGATAGATAGATAGATAGATAGATAGATAGATATGAAAGAACAGAATGGAATAGATAGATAGATAGATTGGAACAGACTGAGATAGATAGATAGATAGATAGATAGATATGAATAGACCTAGATAGATAAGGATTATCTAAATCTGCTTTTCTTTTCAATTTGATTTCTGTGTAATGAATAAAAGTGAAAGAGTGAGTAAAATAATTGAATCTCCCTTCAACAACACACAGAGAATGAACGCCTGATATTCATGGATTCTACAAAATTAATCTAATTGTTGTAAATCTAAATTAATTATAATTAATCGCCAGACTGTGTTTTATTTTTCGCAATTGAATTAGTTTAACGCTCTCAACTGGCACGTTTCAGTTAAAACATTTGAATTCGGCTGATGGGAGAAGTCAACAAGGACAGATTTAATTTTCAACTTTCACAACTTGTATGCTATTATCTGTTCTGTTTGAATGAATAGCTAGCTTAATTTCTCTCTCTCTCTCTCTCTCTCTCTCTCTCTCTCTCTCTCTCTCTCTCTCTCTCTCTGACGCACAGATACGCACACACACACACACTCTCTCTTTCTCTCACTCTCTGTCTCTCTCGCCGCTTTCCTTCTCTCTCTCTCTCCCTCCCTCCCCCCTCTCTCTCTCTCTCTCTCTCTCTATCTATCTCTGTCTATCTCTGTATAAAATATATATCTCTATTTGTTGTTTTCCTTCTATCTATCTATCTCCCTCTATCTCTCCCTCTCTCTCCCCCCTCTCTCTCTCTCTCTATCTCTCTCTCACACACACACTCTCACACACACACACACACACACACATACATACACACACACAATCTTGCTCGATTTTTCTGTCTCTCTCGCTTTCTCTACCCCCTCTCTCTTTCTCTTTCTCTCTCTCTCTCACACACACACACAACACGCTTTCGCTCGACCCACCCCACCCTCTCTCTCTCTCGCTCTCTCTCTCTCTCTCTCTCTCTGTTTTTCTCTCTCTCTGTCTTCTCTCCCTCCCTCTCTCTCTCCCTCTCTCTCTCTCTCTCTCTCTCTCTCTCTCTCTCTCTCTCTAATCCGCTATTATTTTTATTTAATTCTTTATCTAATTTGATTTTTTCATCAATGCAAATATTCATAGCTCGAGTTTGTATTTGTTCTTTCTTGATGAGAGTAACAATAACAAGAATTCTTCTTGGTAAAAATAAAGTATACTAAGTCTCTAAAATCGATGAACCAGTTCAAGTACTTAGGTAGTAATATCTCATCCACATAAAACCATTTTAATGCACGCATAAGGAAGGCATGGTATACTATGAACACATTTCCAAGCAGATGAAAATCTGATTACACTGAAGTTGAAGCGTCAATTCTTCCACACCGTGGTCGTATCAGTGCTACTGTACAGCAACACCACCCTGGACCCTAACGAAGTACCTAGTGAATAAACTAGATGGGAGTCGCACAAGAATGCTGTGTGTAGTCTTAGAAAGTCGTAGAAACAACACCCTATAAGAAAGCTGCTGTACGGCCACTTGCTTCCTATCACACAAAACATCCGAGTAAAACCAACAAGACACTTCTGGAACGGGCAAGGACAAACTCATAAGTGACGTTCTTTTGTGGAAATCTTCACATGGGTACGCCAGCGTGGACCGTCCCGCAAGGACCTACATCGAACATGGCCGTGGTGGCGACCCATGATGCTTAAGGATGATAGTTTCATTATTGCTCAGAACTGAAGCTACAATATCAGTTAAAATTTTCCAAATCAGAAAACATTGATAATTTAAAATTGGTTAATTTTTTTTTTTTATTCCTTGAGTGAAAATGTTTTTATAAACCAATTTTTAGGAGTAGGGAAGCTCTAGATCTCGTTTTACAGACAAAAATAGATTACAAAAAGTCGCCATTTTTCGCGACCCTCTCCCCAAATAGGGATAGCTAAACATCAACATATCTCCGTCGATCTTGGGGATTGGAAGCTCAAATTTTGGGGATTGTCTAATTTTAACATAGTCGATATCTGGACAACATTTTAGAATAATTGAAGTGCAAAATTTTAACAAATATTTGCAAAATGTTGTAGCTTCGGTTCTGAGTAAAAATGAAACTATCTTTTTGGTACAAATAATGTTCAGTATACGTGAAATAATAATAGAAATTTTTTTTTTCACTGATGCAGTGTCACATCGGGATATTGATCTTGCTGTGAAAAAATCAGAAATCATCAATAACTTAAAATTGGTTAACTTTAAGACTTTTTGATGGCATATTTTGAAATTGAAAGCTCAAATTTTGGGGATTGTCTAACTTTAACATAATCCATACCGGTAGAAAATTTCAGAAAAATTGAACGGGGGTGGGTGACATTAACTGGATGATTTGATATGGAAGTACCCATATATAAAATGAGTTTAAAACATGTGTTTATAAAAAATTCATCAAGAATGAATAAAACAAAAACTTCTTTGGCATAAAATAACCCAATGGGTTGACATGCCGTAAAACCCAATCAGCCGACCAATCAACCAACCGTACAGCGTGACACAGGAAATGAAGAATTTTCACGGAACAATGGAGGCGTAGTCTATATCAATCTGGTCGGGGGAGAGACAATTTTCTTTTTCCATTCTGCTTTCTCTGATTTCGCATAGACACAGCTGCTTCAATCCCACATCTATATAATTACACATCAATGTGACATGCACGATACACTGGTGCCAATGTGTAAATACAAAATTCACCGTATTCACACATACGAGACCGTGTTTGTCTTGCAACGTAGTTATTGTAGATACATATTTTGCCACTGGCAATCAGTGTTCAAATCAAAGTAAAGGAATGATTTTAACTCTTTGCATACTAAACCGCACCAACGACTGCACCAAATCTTCGGGTATATTCGCAGAGTTCTGTCCCGGCCTCCTGCTTAAAAAACCGATAGCCGGTGGTTGCTGAAAAAAAACACCAGCTACGATTGAAGTCTGTAGCCGAAGCGGTGTCACTTGAAGAAAAAAAACTAGGGTAAGGGTTTAGGGTTAGGATTAGGGTTGGGGTTGCGGGTTGGGGTTGGGGTTTAGGGTTAGTTTAATGGGAAAATAAATAAATAACCCACAGTTTTTTTAATAAAACTGTTAATTTTAACTAGGGGGGTTTAGGGTTAGGGTTGGGTTTTCGGGAAAAACGCTTTAAGTTGGTTGTTTTTGGGTTTTTTCAATACGGACTTCAATCGTAGCTGGTGTTTTTTTCAGCAGCCACCGGCTAGCGGCTTCTGAGACAGGAGGCCGGGACGGAACTCTGCGATTATTACAAAGTTTTCTTCTTTTTTTTTCTTACCTGCATAATGGGATATTTCAAAGTTCACTATCTATTCATCACAGAACTCATTCTATAAAAATCGTTTGCCTGTTGTTCTTGTTGTTTGGTTAGTTGGATTTTACGGCATGGAGTCAGAGTAGTTGGATGCATACCTTTCCAAGGATATTAGCACTATACAAACAACCTCATCCAGGATTTGAACTCGTCTCGCCGTGTCCATTTCCTACAACTCTAACCATTACACCACGCACCTCCATACACAAATATAGTATAAGATTCTTTTATAGATACAAATCTATTTGGATGTAAAAGAAACCATATTAAACAGGCAATGAAGCCTTTCCTGTTTTCATTAATATTTAGGAATAAAATCCGACGCAGGATTAACTACGTTAGATATACTAACAAGATCACCTTCCGGGTGGTGTAAAAATACATTTTTGAATTGGGCGGGGGAAATTAAATGAATAAAATAAAGCATTTAATTTTTTTTAAATTAATTAATTTAAGTAATTAAATAATAGTCAAATTTTCACGAGAATCTATTAATGATAGAGATTCGGTCTCTATTTGTTTGTAATCGAAACTACGTCACTGCTTACATCACAATTATTTCAGGAATTAAGTAAGTTTATTATGAGTATTTAATTTATAGTCAATATCATTACTACATAAAATATTAAAATTCTATGAAAAATCAATTAATGGTCAATTCTTCACGAGAATTTCGATACTTATTCACCTTTAGATCAATTTAAGTTTAAAATAAGCATCGTATTCACTCAACTCCACTGAGATATTTATTTTGTTTTCCGACAGCAGGGACCTCCAAAACGTTCCTAAAAATTTAATTATTCAGACTCTTATCTTTAGAGAAAAAATTAAAAATTGTACGAGTAAAATATATTTTGTTCGGATTTCATAAATTCATAAAATAGAATAAGGTGGAGGGGATCAACCTAGTAAAAAAAATATTCCCATAATATATTTTAGGAAAAAAAACTATTTTAAACATAAATGGATCTAAAGGTGAATAAGTATCGAAATTCTCGTGAAGAATTGACCATTAATTAATTTTTCATAGAATTTTAATATTTTATGTAGTAATGATATTGACTATAAATTAAATACTCATACATAAACTTACTTAATTATTGAAATAATTGTGACGTAAGCAGTGACGTAGTTTTGGTTACAGACAAATAGAGATCGAATATCTATCATTAGTAGATTCTCGTGAAAATTTGACATTTAATTGATTTTTCATAGAATCTTAATATTTTTATCTAGTAACGATACTGACTATAAATTAAACACTCGTTGACAAACTTTAATTTTAAATTAATTCCTGAAATAATTGTGACGTATGCAGTGACATAATTTCGGTTACAGATAAATAGAGACCGAATCTCTATCGTTAATAGATACCAGGCAACACACATGTTCAATCTGTTTCCTAAACTTTTGATCCAATATGGTCGATAGTGTCAGTATTTCCCGATGAACATCTTTTATATTCTTGTAAATATTTACTGAAGCCGTATTTTAATACGAGATGTTTAGAGAAACTGCCGTTTCTGTTGTCAGTTAATCGTTTTCTTGATCATAACATTGTCTCAGGCTGAGACAACTTAATAACACGAATGTTTGAAAGAGATGTCAGAAATCAAATAGAATTTGAATATCTAATACCAGCATTAGAATAGGTAATGAAAGGAAACTTAAAATAAGAGCTAATTTTATTTTTGATTAGCTGTCTACAGACAACAGAATAGTATTTACTGTCTTATATTGTGTAACAACTCGAATGAAACAGATCCAGGGAATCTTATGTTTTGATAAATGATACAAATATTGTCTTTGTTGCAAAAGAAAATAAATACAATAGTATATTACTAGCAGAACCTGTGACTATACCAGAGTATTTTTCCACATAGCAGTCTTGGAAGCCTATATAATTCAATACAATAAAAGAACAACTCAAATGAAAAACAGATCCAGGGAATCTTATGTTTTGATAAATGATACAAATATTGACTTTGTTGCAAAAGGAATATAAATACAATAGTATATTACTAGCAGAATCTGTGACTATACCAGAGTATTTTTCCACATAGCAGTCTTGGAAGCCTATATAATTCAATACAATAAAAGAACAACTCATATGAAACAGATCCAGGGAATCTTATGTTTTGATAAATGATACAAAATATTGCCTTTGTTGCAAAAGGAATATAAATACAATAGTATATTACTAGCAGAACCTGTGCTATACCAGAGTATTTTTATCCGCATAGCAGTCTTGGAAGCCTATATAATTCTTGTGTCCTTGAAGTTAAAGCGCCTTCTGTGACTGTGAAGTCCAATGTTCGAAAATAAGAGTATTTACGGTTTTCGCAGGAGCTCTTATTTCTCCGTAGGCAAATTGTCGGACAAAGAAGGAACAAACACGAAAGTAAGTGCAGACACTTGTATTGACAAAATTACATAAAATTGTTGCAAATTTTAATGGTATTTGCTACGAGACTTATCTGAGGAGGAATTTTCTTGGAGTAATGACGATAACAGGGTTTTCTTCTCGTCGGTAGGAAATGTAGATAAGACGCTTCGTCTCGGTAGTTTCTCGTCCTTCAGTAAGTGTGCAATAGTACCGGCCTTTATGCAGTATGCAGATACAATGCCTTAGAAGGGAGCTGGTTGTAAAGTTCTGTGATAAGTGGGCCCTGTTTTGGGGCTTGGTAATGAGAGTTTGGTGTTTCTACTTCTCTCCTCCAGTACTACCTTTCGATAAGTAAGCCCTGTTTTTAGGCTAAGTGATGAATGAAGTGCAGGGGCCGCTATTTACGCGACTACCATCAGTGGGTGCTCCGTGATAAGTAGGCCCTGTTTTGGGCTAAGTAATGAGAGTGTTTCTTTTGACGTCTCTCTCCAGTAACTGCTTTGCGATAAGTGAAGTTTTTGGTTTTTGGCGCCAATATACGATGTTGGCGACCCGCCCCCTAACGGCAGGGTGAGATAATGGGTTATGGAATTTCCAATAAAAATCAGCCCCGATCACAGTCGCATGTGAAGGCTGTCCCTGAAGATGTTGATGTGCAGGTGCTTTGTTGCCGTCGCTTTCTTCTGGACCTCATGAAACTTCTTGAATTCGGGAACCTTCTTAACGAACTCGAAAGCCATCATGTCGTAATCGGGAGCCTTTGCAGAACTTCGAACTAAACCCTATAATCAATCCACCAAGACAGACTGTTCTCATTCCGCTAACCATGGCCGGATACAACTAAGGAAACATTGTGTATATAACAATGAAGATGAAGACAGCAGTCAGAAAAATCCAAATAATGCAAACTATCAAGCCTCAATTCAAAAATCACAAGAAACATCAGAAAAAGGCCGGAGGTCACATCGGCCGAAACGTTGTGTATATAACAATAAAGATGACGACAACAGTCCGAAAAATCCAAATAATACAAATTATCAAGCCTCATCTAAAAAATCACAAGAAACACCAGAAAAAGGCCGGAGGTCACATCAGCCGAAACGTTGTGTATATAACAATAAAGATGACGACAACAAATAATACAAATTGGTAATCCTTAACTTGTTCCTCGTAAATTCCTACCATAAAATAAACTGATCCCCCATTTTATGCCTGTGTTTTTGCAATAAATGTTTCATTTTTCTTGCACCCGTTATTTTACAACTTTTAGAATATACACATTGAAGTGAATATTAAAATGAATAAAGAAAATATATTTAGTATTGTAAAATAACGGGTGCAAGAAAAATAAAACATTTATTGCAAAAACACGGACATAAAAAGAGGGTTCAATTTATTTTATAGTAGGAATTTACGAGGAACAAGTTAAGGATTACCTACAAATTATCAAGCCTCATCTCAAAAATTCAAATGAATAGAAAAAAAAATTTAGAAATTAAAAAAACTCATTCATCATTAACTGTTTTTAGAGCTGTCAGTTCAACGCTGTTGTTTATTTATAACTTCAAAGGATATAGGCCACATAGATAAATATTTGATCAGCACAATAACCTATATACTTGAATAAACTTTCCATCCATTGATTTTTAAAACTTTTCTATTCTTTCCAAAATATTACTCGCAGCAGTTTTCGTTGAATAAATACCTAAAGAGGCTGGGAGCCATTCCATTAATTTTCTGTATTTCATTACTCTTCTCTTTCTTTTTTTCTTTCTTTTCTTTCCTTTCGTTTTCTTTTCTTTTGTTTTGGCAACATGATAAATAGTCATCTTTGCAGAATATGTTGGAGAATATATTTAGCCAAACTTTCTACCAGGATTCACGTATGCAAGTTAAAATACAGGTTAAAAGTCCTATTAAAACCGCCGACAAAATAAAACGTATTACATTTATTACACAAATATATCATTCGCATTACTGTCAGTTTCATGGGGTGCTCTCAATCATCAGATACGTAATATAATTAAAAACACCTCCAGTATTGCGAAGAATGTATTTGTATATGAAATCCTCTTTTAATTCGTTTATATGGCTGGGTTTAACCAAACTTTAACACTTTATCACAAACACACACATCACACACACACACATGTTGCATAATCTATGCGGTTGCATAAGATTATTGTCAACCCCCTGTATTTCTGAAGGGATGGTCCCTTTTCATATCACGGGTGGGACTTTCCATGGAACATTACAGAAAGCCCGCGAAATACGTGAAGTCACGTGGGACCTGGTTGGCTCTCAGTTTCAGCTTGGACATCAGGCAGAGAAGATGTATCTGCTTTAGCTGGGACTCACTTGCACACGCGCGTTGTGTTTAGTCAGAGAAATATGTTTAGTTAAGCAAATAAAGGTTTAAATAAATAATATGGTTTTGTGGTTGATGAATGTCTTGGCAACAAGACTGACCTAGAAGAAGAAATGAATCAAGGACGACCAACCAGCAAGAACAGAGAAATAGAAGAACGACTAGAGATCACGAATGGCCAAAGAAGTAAGTTATGCATCTCTTTATCTAACTGTGTCTATCTCTCTCTATCGCTCCAGTAAAAAATCAAATGGGTATATGTGTATGAGTATGCAACACACACACACATATACATTTATACATATATATATATATATATATATATATATATATATATATATATGGTGGTGCATAAGCATCAAATTTTATCATCTGGTCCATCCGATACAATGAGAAGGACGTCCTTCCTATGTCATATTTGTATCAAACTTTGTGGATATGCAGCGGGATTGATCAGTCATTTGAGGGCTCATGAAAGGAAAGGTTCTGGTGGTGAGTTTATAGGATTGTGAAGGACGGCACTGATCTGTAAAGATTATGGTATTTTTATATATATATATATATATATATATATATATATATATATATATATATATATATATATATATATATATATATTATATATATATATATAAAAGTTGCGTGGACATGGAGTCAACGGCGCCTGGTTACTGAGAGTTTCTCGCCAATGCGAACTTCAGAGCAAGACTTGGTCTGAAGATCGCATTTTTAATTCTTTGCCTTCTTTAAACAGGTCATAGCGGCCCTCCTACTACTGAAAGTAAAAACAGATGGTTAATTCATTATAATTGAGCAGAAGGGCTCATATTACAATATCAATTGGGCTTTATTTGAATAGAACGAGTTCTGAGGTGAATAGATAGGGATCTTTGAAATATCCCAACATACAAGTAAAAATACCTAGAAAATATGGTATTGCCATGGGGGACACAATTCTTCCAGGCCGTTGTCGTGTCAGTACTGTTGTATGGCTGCACCACCTGGACCCTAACGAAGCGACTAGAGAATAAACTAGATGGGAGCTGCACAAGAATGCTGCAGGTGATCCTGAACAAGACGTGGAAACAACACCCCAGGAGAAAACAGCTGTACGGCCACCTGCCACATATCCGAGTAAGAGGGACAAGAAAGGCAGGACACTGCTGGAGAAGCAAGGACGAACTTATAAGTGACGTCCTCCTGTGGAAGCCAGCACATGGACACGCCAGTGTGGGCCGACCAACAAAGACGTACATTGACCAGCTCTGTGTGGATACAGGATGCTGCATAGAGGACCTCCCGATAATGATGAGCGATAGGGACGGATGGAGAGAGATTGTCATGGATATCCCTGATAACAGCGCGATATGATGATGATGATGATGGTGATGATGATGATGATGATGATGATGATGGGGACATTTGGTAGGCAAATAATTAAAACATTCATATTGCAGCTAATGTTTAAAATGACTGTGAAGTTACATTTTTGTAACATTGATAAAGATAGGTCAGCGACAGAGCGGCCTAATGTCGGTATCAGCCAATACAGTGAGGGAGTCTAAACCCCTTTCCACTAGCGCTAGACCAAGAGATTAATGTCATTCCTATTAATCAAGGCATATGGGTTATTACAAGAGCCGCCTCCAAACCAAAATTGAAATTTGAAAAGACGGTCAGGTTTTGTATTATATACCCTACATCAAACATCAAACATCGGGTATATAATCAAGAGTGAGAGGTCAGGTGACAGAGAGAGGGAGACAGAGACAGAGACAGAGACATAGAGACAGATTAGAGACTTACTTTAGAGAGGTGATGGTCTTCTTTATCACTTGTTAACTTCTTTGGTCGACATGTTCCTGTCTAGTTGATTTGACATCTCTGTTCTTCTTAATTCTTCTACCAAGTGCTGGTTTCTTCTTCTTCTTCTTCTTCTTCTTCTTCTTCTTCTTCTTCTTTCTTCTTCTTCTTCTTATTTTGGTTATCCTAATTAAAACAAGACTTGAGTTTTTTCTTGATCAAGTGTATTACTTTATCAGCCCATGATCCAACCCTTTCCGCGCTGATGAGATCGACCCCAGCAGAGGGAGAGACAAACACATCCGCTCTGCTCCCAAGTCAGATCGAATCTAAATTCGAAACTAAAACTATATCACGTGTCTGTCATGACGCGTTTCAAGTGTTGTATACCCTTTTCATTATTTCTCACTTCTTCTTCTGTTCTTTGATATCTTGAGTTCTTCTAGGTCCCTTCTAACATCTTGACTTCGTCTTAGTGGTCGGTCGCATTTAACTCATTTCTTCTATATCAGTCTTCTTACCAAGACATTCATTAATCACAAGACCGTGTTATTTTCTTAAGCTTTTATTTCCTTAACTAAACATTTCATGTAACTAAATATCTGACTAACATAGCGCGCGTATGCAGTGTGAGTTCCAGTTTAAGGCAGGACATCCTCTCTGCCCGACGTCCAACTGAAAAACTGAGGAGCCAACCAGGTCCCACGTGACTTCACATATTTCGCGGGATTTCTGTACTATTCCATGGAAAGTCCCGCCCGTGAAATAAAAAGGGCCATCCCTTTAGAATTACAGGGGATTGACAATAATCTTATGCAACCGCATAGATTATGTAACACAAGAAACCAAAAGGTTGCCAACAGTCACAGGTAAATTTCCACTGGCTCCCTTGATTCTAAATGTGACAGACCCAAATTTAATTCCTAGCTTACAGGTAGGCTTCACAATTTATGACTCCTCATAAATTTTAACATTCGTTCCCGACTAGAAGTAGATGTTATGTCTAGCCACACTGGTGAGACGTATACGTCGAAACACGGTGTCTGTGGATGGCTATTATATGCTCCCAAAACCCGGTAGAGCTCTATCGGGACTTAAACGAACTTTCACATATTTAGCGTAAGGCATTACTCGTCTGTTGTTTACAGACTCGAGTTCTCTGGTGATCGTAACATACATCTATCGATGTATGTATTTATGTTAAAATGTTCGTCTCTTACTGACAGCTACGGATGACCAAGAGCAAAGGGGTTGGACTAATGAAAAGTCAGTCAGGTATCGCTCCCGCCTAGAAATAGCTGTTAGGTATAGCCACACTGATGAGATGTAAACGTCGAAACGAAACACGGTGTCTGTGGATGACTATATATATATATATATTATTTATATTTTTGCTTGAGGGCAATTACAATGCGTATATCGCATAAAATTCGATAATTATAGAAAATAATCTTGACAAGTGAATCCTGGCAAAGGATCGTTCTGTGTGTAGAACATCGTACAGACTGTTTCGACTATTAAGTCTCATCAGCGATGTATACTAACGATTTCACTCCGACAGAAATCGAAACCGGGACCTCAGCAGTCATAGTCAGAGACCATACTGTCTCGGCCACAATACACACCGAACAATCCCTGCGAAATTAACCTGTCAATGATACTGATACGCCTCTACCATAATAGTTACGGGGACGTTGAGTGAACAATAACAAACCAGGCTTTATTCTCTTCGGCGAAGGGGATAAGATTTTTGGATGTTTGTTTTTAGAAGCATTGTTGAAAAAAGTATATATTATTATTTATATTCTTCTTCTCCTAGACTGGTCACCTAGACATGGTTAATGAGTCCATTCTGCCATACTATTTACTCATAGCTGAAGGGAGAATTGGATTCATACATTTCCCAAGCGTATTAGCGCAATGTGAAATGCAAACAACCTCGTCCAGGATCTGAACTCGCGTCGACGAGTCCATTACCTTCGACTCTAACCATTACACTGCGCCCTCCAAAATTCAAATGATATACGATACAGAAACATTTTATTAGCACAATAACCCATAAACCTGAATTGAATAATGTTTCTACATGTTAATTTGACCTCCTTGGCATTCTATTATCTTAATAAACTTTGACTCCATTGATTTCAGGAATAAAAAAAAGAGTCAAAATACCTGCGGCAATTTTCCTTGCTTTGGAGAGAGAGAGAGAGAGAGAGAGAGAGAGAAGAGAGAGAGAGAGAGAGAGAGAGAGAGAAACCTTCTTCAGATTTGTCTTTCCATTCCTAGATACATCTCTAATAATCATCGACTACAAGTCTTCTCTTGAATTAATATCTGGAAAGAGCTGTAGGCCATTCCATTAATTTAGTGTTTTTAGAATCTTTTTTTTCTTCTTCTGGGCAGTAGTCAGCTGTGCAGAAATGCAAGGGAGCATTGCCTTATATGGATATTACTCTTTACTTAAAAGCTTCGTTGTGACCTTTTGCCATTGAAAAACAACATCTTGTCAAAGAACTTATAATACTTCTCTGCATTTATCTTGTCACCATCGTCAACATTGAAAGGATCTATAATCTTGTAGTCTACAAAACTAGACAATACTATTATTCCGCATCCTCTGTTGTCTTCTAAGTCTATTATTAAATATATTGATAGCATATTTGGATATAGCAATAGTTGGTTATCTATGGATATATCACTAGTTCACTCTGTGAGTTAGTTGTGGACCAAGGATTTGCGGGATTATTTATATAGTCTTCAATATAAAAAAAGCTACACACACACACGCGCGCATATATATATATATATACATATATATATATATGTATATATGTGTGTGTGTTGTTGTTGTTGTTGTTGTAGTGGGTTCCATGTATGCTTCACAGTTGATATATGCGTATTTATATATATATATATATTATATCATTATTTATATATTTGCTTGAAGGCAATTACAATGCGTATATCGCATATAATTCGATAATTATAAAAAATAATCATGACAAGTAAATCTCGGCAAAGAATTGTTCGGTGTGTAGAACATCGTACAGACTGTTTCGACTATATTAAGTCTCATCAGCGATGTATACTAACGATTTCCCTCCGACAAAAAAAATATATATATATATATATATATATATATATATATATATATATAAATGTGTGTGTGTGTGTGTGTCTATAATATATTTTGTTTGGGATTTAGTATGAAGCATTGGGTGTGAAATATAAGAAACTCAGTTTTTTAATGATAAGTTTCGTTTTATTTCGTTATATTTCAGGGATGTTTATACCCCTTGTTCAGAACGAATAGAATGGCTGATCTGTTCTTTTTTGCATCTATATATACTCTTTATTGATGTTGATTGTATCAACTCAGTGACCTCTTTGGGTAGTATGGGGACCGTTCCCATACCACGCAACGAGGTCACTGAGATGATATATATTATAGCCATATATATATATATATATATATATATATATATATATATATATATTACATGGAAATTTTGTGACCTCGGTTTTCATGCTTTTTATGAATTCATCAGTGAACGCCAAAGGTTTTTTTAAAGATCTGATTAATATAGTAATTTTTTTAGTGTTGATGGAATTGATAGCGGCGTTCTAGTTGTGTATTTGTGTGCATAAGCATTTGAGTGATGAACAATATTTTTTCATTGCATGGATATAGCTGGCAGCCATTCTATTATACAAGTCATTTTTTCTCACCAGAACTGCGAGTAATGCCAATATCTCCAGAGCTGGAGCCTTACCACCAGATACAGCTTATTTTTATACACAGGACACCGATTTGGGGGAGTTGGCTTGCCCGTTTGCATGAGATACAGTCAGTGTATTCTAAGGCTCGCGGACAGAACAAATAATTGTTTTGAGAGACACACATGTATAATTAAACTGCCAAATCTTATTTCCTTCCCCTATGATACCTGCATCAGAAAAAAGGTCTAAAAAAGTTCGGCTTCGGATTACTCTTACCGCTCTTTTAAAAGTAAAAAGTAAAGTGAATTAGTCGTGGTGGCCTAATGTCGGTATCAGCCAGAGAGCGAGGGAGTCTATCCCCTTTTCAGTAGCGCTAGACCAAAGAGATTGTCTTTGCGTCTGAAGAGGAGCGCCACACCTACCAGCTGCTCCTAACTTTACCGCACAGATTCCTGTGCTACTCATGCGCTGAGTTGGCGAAGGCCAGTATCGAACCCCATGAGTCTCGGCTTGTGGGTGGTGCCCACATAAAACGGCCTTGTGCCATATCATGTACATGTGGGGTACATGTAAATACCAGTATCGAACCAAGAATCTTGCGATTCCTAGCCAAGTGTTCTAGCGTCTGAGCTAAACTGGCCCTACTAATCCATATAGAAACGTTCATATACATATAGTAGACCAGACTGGGCCCTTTAATCTTGGTTAGGCAACCAATCTAGGAGAAAGAAAAACCTGAATCCAAACCTGTTAAACTCAGCTTAAGAAATTGACTTTGTCGCATTCTCCCCATGCAGTGGGTTGGTAAATATTTAATACCGTTGGGAAGGGTATGAACACTCTCATCCTTCGAGCAATGAGTTAAATAGTACCACTACTGTTCTTCTAAAAATATGGACTTGGTATTAAATAGACCTCAAAGGTTGATGTGCCATTAAACAAAGAAACCAAACCTGAAACATTCACTGTTTGCCTACTAAATTTCCCACACGGCTGTACCAAATTTTCTTAGTACTGTATGATA
Source organism: Doryteuthis pealeii (assembly GCA_023376005.1). NCBI lineage: Eukaryota > Metazoa > Mollusca > Cephalopoda > Myopsida > Loliginidae > Doryteuthis > Doryteuthis pealeii. The sequence continues at coordinate 77,588,982 of CM042155.1, read as the reverse complement.
GAATATTTCAATGTTCACTATCTCTTCATCTCAGAATTAATTCTATTCAAATAAAACCCTATTATCTATGGATGACGGAGATTCGATATCTAGTTGTCTATAACTGAAATTACATCACTGCTTAGATCACATTATACAAAATCGTTAATCCATAGAATAATGAACAACTCAATTTAATATATCTTTTTATTTATCATTTTTGAATATTCAATATCAATATTAATAAAATAAATAAAAACTGTTCCTTATAATTCAATATTTGGATCGTTTCCATAGTAATAATGAAAATGTAAATAAATAAACTATGAAATCAATTAAAATTTTGGATTATTACTTTAAATGGAAAAAATTATTTGCAAAATTTTTAATCCATTTTAAAATAAATTTACTCTCGCCCTTTTTTTATAACAAGAAGTTAACTAAATGTTTACAAATAAATGAATACCTACGATTTTGTGTAAAATTCATGTGTAAAATATTCAAAATAATTATATGATTAATCTAAGCCGGAACCGCGACCGGTGTCGCCATGGTATTACGAAAGGCGTCTCTTTTCGTTCCGCTGGAGCCTGCCATAGCGGTCGCCTGTCGCTAGTAGCGGCGGCTGTTGCGTTCGGCGGGGCGGTTCGCCGTCTCCGTTGGGCATGGCTTGTCGTCGTTGCATACGCGGTGGCGTGCGCGAACGGGCCAACCGACTTGACATCCGCGACAGGCGGGATTTTGCCGTCGCCGTCTTGTTTCGAAACATTGATGCACGTAAGATTTTATTTGATGAGGACAGAAATAAGTTTCCATTTCAAATTGTTTTTTGTTTTTTTAATCCTTTAATAAATTTGATGATTTTATTTACTTATGATACAAACCCTCAGATATTGAACTTTTAACTCCCAATCTATCAGGCAATATATTTTAAAAAATTAACTTTTATACCGCCTAGTGGGCTTTTTTTAATTCTTTTTGTTTTCTAGTTTATTGTAATTGGAGTCCTGCTTAATTATAAGGAACTTAACATCAGTTTTTGTACTTTGCTCGCAGTTGTGGGAGAGCCGCTGTGAGCAGTTTAGAGTAGGCAAAGTTAAAATTGTGTAAGCAAGAAAAAGGAATCTACTTACTTTTATATGAACATGAAATATGTTTTTTGGGGGTGTGGGTGGGAGTAAAGGTCTGTAAAAAACGAAACTACTTTTGATACATCCAATAAAAATGACGGGAACCAGTTAACCACCCATAAATTTTGACCTGTTTTAGCAATTTTCTATTTCCACCATTGTTGTTTATTATCCCGCCGGAAACGCTTTCCCATAAACTAATATCTGATATCTTTTTCGGTGTCATTTCAGGATTGAGAGGTTG
>CM042155.1:77577629-77585129 GCA_023376005.1 Doryteuthis pealeii | reverse complement strand
CTCAGTTCCTTTGTCAATGGTAGTAAGTTCTTCTCAATGATTGCAAGTGAACTGTGGCAATTATCAGCGTTTAAGTAGTGAATCAGCCACGTATTATGGTTGTTGATTGGCCGGAGGAGTAAACCACATTACCTCGGCTAGTCTATAAATTCAGGGTGGGAATTAGAGCACACCTTATATCACCAGATATTCCAACAGAACTTACAAATAAAAATGGGTTTAGTCTATAAAGGCAGAATTTTGAAACAATTTCAAAACTATATTTTAAAAGTAAGTAAAAAGAATTTTAGATATAATTCTTAATTTCTTGTTTTAATTTTTCTAGAAAAATAACAACAAAAATTATTAACCAAAAAGAAAATGAAATTTTCATTATTTTTTTCAACACCTTATTTTAAATACGTAATTTAAAAAATCAAAATGTCCTTTCTTTTTTGATAAGATAATAACTCAAATTATAAAGAGAGAAAAAAGAAAAGAAAAGAAAAGAAAATTTTCATTAATTAACATATTGGACTATTTTAAAGTCAATACTTTTATCCGCAAATCTACTAAAAGTAAATTAAGTGCCAGACGAAAATGATTTAATGTAATTTTTTGTGTCTTTATAATTTCATTTCAGTCCATATAAGCTCATTACACTATCTAAACTCTCTTTAACTTAGTAGAAAAATGCCTCTGAATTTATTTTACAGACTACGTAAGTTTTTTTTTTATATAATCTAGAGAATTTGCAGAAAATTTAAAGTTCATTGTGTCTTCACAACGTGAATCTAAATAGACCGTGGGAGTCTAAAGAAAGTTAACGCTTCAACGGCTAAAAACCATCTGTAGAAAGTTTGTTTATACTCTTGATTACTTAAAGATGAATCTATAATTTTAAGTTCATTGTGTCTTCACAACCTGAATCTAAACAGACTGTGGGAGTCTACAGAGAGTTAACGCTTCAATGGCTAAAAACCTTCTGCCCAAAGTTTGTTTCCAGTTAAGTTTGGTAAATTAATTTATTATCCAACCAACCAGAATGATTCTGTTACAATTTATAGAATCGCAAATTGTTAACAGAACCTGTAGTTGAGAATAAGGACCGTTAACTTTGGGATCAGGGGAGCCAGTGGAAATTTACCAGTGACTGTTGGTAACCTTCTGATCCCTTGAAAACGCGCCATGAAAGAACGTGATATAGTTTTAGTTTGGGATTAGATTCGCCCTGACTTTGGAACAGAGCGGGCGTGTTTCTCTCTGCTGAGGTCGAACTCTCCCGCGCGGTGAATAAGCAATATGGGCTGATAGAATAAAAGGCCTCATCAAGCGAACAATAAGTTTTGTTAGTTCATTTGAGTAAAAACAAGCAAACCCAGAAGAAGAAGAAGCCAGCCCTTAGCTAGAAGCGTTAAGAAGATCTCAACTAGACAATGATGTCGGTCAGAAGAAGAGGAAACATATCAGCCAAAGATGTTAGCAAAAAACAAGTAGATAATCCCCCCCCTCTCTCTCTCTCTCTCTCTCTCTCTCTCTCTCTCTCTCTCTCTCTCTCTCTCTCTCTCTCTCTCATCCGAGAACTCTCACTTTCTTGTTTGTATATCAAATGTTGATGTGGGTATTTAACAATACCTGCTAAAACTAAAAGAACTTCGATTCGGATCCAATTTTGCCAACGTAGCGGTTATGAATAGTTGACACTCGGATTGTTTACATTCCAAAAAATAACATTACATTCAAAAACATTTTCTCTTGAAATATTCCTTTTAAATTATTTTTATTTCTCTTTTCTTTCTTTCCGAATCTCAAACCTAAATGATAAATTACAAACTACTAAATAATTGCTTGAGGTCCCTAATTATTCTACAAGTATACGATACTCTAATTTCCTAACATGTCTTATATACTCCTTGTTCTGGGTATATAAATGGCTCCCAAGATGTCATTTCTCCACCGCTGAATCCGGGGCTGGGGTTATTGAAATAAAAGACTTAAAATAAAAACACGTCTTGCTTTATGATTAATTAAAACAAGAGATGACCAGCCCAACAAGAAAGAAGAAACAGCTCCACACAATCAGCCCTGAAGAATATGGCGCTTAATGTGCAGCAGAAATAAGCTGAAGAGTAAGAGCCCTAATCTCTCTCTCTCTCTCTCTCTCTCTCTCTCTCTCTCTCTCTCTCTCTCTCTCTCTCTCTCTCTCTTAATTATATACCCGAGCAAAGGGATATACAACACATGTATGCTAATAGAAAGTCAGATGATGTTTCACGAAATCAGACAACTGTTTCCCCAATTAGTACTTCTGTTTTCAGATGATTTAACCCATCCATTCAAGTGTAAACAATTTTTTAGAATTTTAGATTTTCTCATTAAGACATAGAAAACATAATTAATTGGAAAACTTATGACTGTAAAAGCGGACACACGTAAAAATGCACGATGAATTTTTCCTGCAGCAATATGTGTGTGTGTGTGTGTGTGTGTGTGTGTGTGTGTGTGTGTGTGTGTGTGTGCAGAGTCAGTTCGCTCAAACAGTGCTGCTGGTACCATGTAACTACTACTAGTACGCGTAAAAGAGGTGAGTGGGTCGGTGATTAAACCGTTTCTTCCGTCATGGTAAAAAGTATAACCTGTCAAACCAGGGAGTTCAAAGTTTATGTACCTGACAGGTACCTAAAAAAGGGGGCGTCCCCTTAAAAATTGCGATATTATAAAAAGTATCTGGTTCCTCTAAAGGAGGCGGCTTTATTCCTGAAATGAGGTAACCAATCGAGTACATGGTACTTTATTTTTGTAATTAAACCATTGTAGTTCTTTTCGACAATAACAAAATAAATAAAATTATTCTAATTAATATTCAAATTAATTAAAAATATTAATTAATATTAATTGATTAGAATTATTCTAATTAATCAATATTCTGATAATTCCATTGCAATCTATTAGATTTCAATATGCCACAGTTGAATGAGCTGTATATCTTTATTAGATTTTAAAAAATGACTTGATTAGTTTTGTTATTTAACCATTGTAGTTCTTTTAGACAATAACAAAATTAACACAATTATTCTAATTAAGTATTATTCAAATAACTTTATTGTAATCTATTAAATTTCCATATGCCACAGTTGAATGAGCTGTATGTATTTATTAGAATATAAAATGACTTGATTAATTAAGTTGAAGTTAATAGAAACACTCAGACATCGTCACATGCAATTAACAAAATGAAATAGTTTATTACAAATTATTTTAATTTATCTATCTATCTATCTATCTATCTATATATATATATATATATATATATATATATATATATATATATATATGAATTATTTATATTATATCTACTAGCAAATATAATTACGACCGTTATCATCTTGCAACACCCTCTGGTTAAAAATTTGACCGTTCAAGATGAAATGCAAAAATGTAAATCTTGATTATTTGGTGTTGCTTATCCGCCAATTTCTTATTTCTTATGAGTGTCGCCACCTCAGATAATTAATGGACAATTCTATTTTTATCATAAAGAAAGAAAGTTAAGAAAAAGGACATGCTACACAGAAAGATATAATAAGAAAGAAATTTATCGATGGTGACGTAGTTTCGGTTACAGAGAGACAGATACATAATGTCCTGTGAAAAAAGGGGGGGTGGACTGGTGACTTACCTGGGAGCGGCTGGTTCGGTCGAGGAAGTTTCTGACAGCATGTGAGTACTAAGAACCTGGGGCCGGGAAGGGACAAGATTTATAATCTCCTGACTGAAGATGGAGGTGAGGTAATTAAACAACACCTATAAATAGGATGTCCTCCCTTTTCAGATTCATTCTAACATCTTCTTCAGAAACGACTGTTACCTATTTCTGTAAAGTTACACCGTTTTGTTTTGTTTTACGGCATATCAACCTCAGTGGGTCATTTAATGTCGATAAAGTTTTGAAATAAATCAATTCTTAATGGATAATACAATTTTTTTTAATAAATACATTTTTCTATTTAACGCCTAGATGGGACCCTAACAGGGAGCAATGGTGATGTAGGGGTGCTCCACATTCCCTAAACATCCAAAACTGGAACCTCACCATCAGATAGAGTTTAACGTCATTCCCAGAACATGTAGACCCTCAGTCACCGCTTTCTAGCACCCATATGATAAAAAGGAGTTGGGGCTTGCCATAAGGGCAATAGGGTTGGGAAAATCATATAGGTGCTAGGGCTTGACGTGACCAGTCGATTGATCGGAGGGAGCCTCTCCGACCGCCCGTCTAGCCCAAGATAGGACCAAAGTGGAGTATAGCAAGTCATGAACTGCTCACCCACCTGGGCTCTATCCTTAAGCATCAGGGGTCGCCACCCACAGCCAACAGGTGGTCCCATTGGGGGAGTCTTACCCCTCTGCAGAGGTGCAGTCGGGGCATTCTAACGCCTCAGCCGACATGGCAAAGTTACATCGTAGTTATCTGACCCAAGCTAGGAGTGGGTCGCTAAAGAAGTATATTTTTAGCAACCCTGACACATCGGCCGGCTCTACGTTGGTCACCAGAGTCGATACTTCTTTTTTCGACAAAACATAGCAGGTATTTAAAAAGGTATTTTTAATTTCAAAGTTATGTATTTCATTTAAAATATGTGTACATATGCAGTATTAAAATGAAAATGTTGAATAATATTGTGGTATACAAAAAAAAAAGAAAAGAAAAGCAAAAAACAAAAATAAAAGACGCTGATATGCGTACCTCTTATTCTCTAAATAATGGGTTACAACATAAAAATACATACAATTTGACTATTTTTTGTTATACGGCATATCAATACCCCAACACGTCTGCCAGCTCTACCTTGGTCACCAGAGTCGATACTTTTTTTTTCGACAATCTATTATAATAAAATAAGATGTAATAGTTTCTGAAAACTTTTCATTGCGTTTTTTTTTTTCTTTATTCAAATCCTTAAATCAACATAAAAAGATTCAAATGTACGCACATATTTTTTTTTTAGATATTAAAATGCTGAAGTAAATAAAAATAGATAAATAAATAACTTACTTGAGAACCACTTGTATTTGCAATACAATATTTGGTTTGGAATTTCTTATTATTATGAACAGCAACAAAAAAAAAGATATTCATCGCTTTTTTTCTTTTTCATTGTATCTGTTTCATTGGTTACGATAATTTATTGCCGATAGAAACAGACATATTCATGATTGCCTTGGATACACAATGTTATCAATTCAAATTTCTTGAGTGTGATAGTTCTGCCACCCTCCACCACAAAAAAAAATCTTTAGCGGATAAGTTTATCATGAAGCAGCGATTCTGTTAGACAAATTAAACGATGTCAATTTTTGGTTGAAATTCTTTGGTTCGGTAACAATCAATTAGTATTAGTCTAGCATTTAATTCTAAGACTAACAGCATCAAATAAATGAATTAAAACTTAATTCAATTCTAACAATTTGTTTAAAAAGAAAACAATAACTAACAATATAAAGTCCTTCCTGTGTTTAAAGTCAAGTTTGAAAGACATACCGGTGTGATGGAGAGGATATATTGTATCTTCTGATTTAGTGGTTTCTTGGAGTGAATTTTGGATTGACCTGCACCCTGGAACTGATCCGGAATCTATACAGTGAATTTTGGTATTTGCGCCAAAACTACTTGGCACATCACGTGATTGCTATATCCAATCGCAGAAAGACTCTCTCTCACTTAACCCCATACACAGGAATAAAAGTATTTTACAGAACCAACAAAAATAATCGGGCAGCCCTGTTGGTTGGGGCTGTAGAATACACCGACTGCAACTCTGTAGAAGGGTAAGACCCCCTCTCTAAATGGGGCAACCTGTTGGTCGTGGTTGGCGATCCGTTATGCTTAAGGGTGGAATCCTAGTGGCTGAGCAGTTCATGACATGCAACACCCCCACTTTGACTCTTCCTTGGGCAAGATGGTCGGTCGGAGAGGCCTCCCTCGATCAATCGTTTGGACACGTCAAGCCCTAGTACCTATATGATTGTCCCAACCCTTTTCCCTATGCAAACTCTCAATCCTTTTTATCATTTGGGTGCCAGAAGGCGGTGGCTGAGGGTCTTAATATGATGTTAAACTATCTGATGGTGAAGTTCCAATGCTGGAGGTCTGGAAAATGTGGAGTATCTCTTCTTCACCATTACTCCCAGGGCCACACTGAACCGGAGTGGTAGTATCTGTCAGGGTACCATTTATGGGCTAAATCTTATTATAATGGAGATTGTGTGTTTTTCTGTCTGTAACCGAAACTATATTACTACTCAAGTCTCAATTTCCTTAGTTATTGACATCACATTCTCCATGATATTAATTTTATTTAATTCTCAATTGTTAATAAAATTGTTTTACATTATTAATACTGTTAACCATATCGACATACTAATAACATGCAATTGTATTTATATATACAACAAATTAGCGGTTTATAGTGTGAACGGGAAGGCTAATTTGCATATTGATATTAAAAATGGGATTTTATTAAATATGTGCTTAGTATTAATGATTTTTAACTGTTTGGTTTTATTTTAATGAATATAAGCAAAAGTCTCTTCAATGAATCTTAAATGAAATCCATTAACAAGAAAAAATAACTATCATTTTATTCTTTACTTCCTATTTTAATTAAATACTTAGATTAGAAAAAATAACAATGAAAGACGAGAGTGATGGAAGAGTAAGTTTCAGTTGTTATATTTTTCTATTATACACCCCCTCTCTGTTTCAAATCATTTTATCTGCATTTTTATTTAGTTTCATTAGCCTTTCTAATTTAATACGATATTTCATTATATTAAAACTTAGATACTTGCACCCGGACGGTGCATATATTTGCTAGTAGAAATAAAATAAAAAGCTGAAAACCGATATGCAGATTATTCATACCATATACTATGTAAACATTTATTTCTTAATGATATATAACACATTTCAGAATTTTAAACTTAAGCTGCTTTGAGTCAAATCTATCTCAACTAGACCTTAATGGTGACATTATTAATGAATGAGATGCAAATTAAGTTTAGTTTGGTTTGTTTTGTTTTACGGCATATCAACCTCAGTGGGTCATTTAATGCCGATAAAGTTTTGATATAAATCAATTCTTAATGGATAATACAATTTTTTTATAAACTCATGTTTTTCTATTTAACCCATAGATAGGACCCTAACAGGTACTACCACTCCGGGTCAGAGTGGACCAGGGAGCAATGGTGATGAAGGGGTGCTCCACAATCCCCAAACCTCCAAAACTGGAACCTCACCTTCAGATAGAGTTTAACGTCATTCCCATGACATGTAGACCCGCAGCCACCGCCTTCTAGCACCCATATGATAAAAAGGGGTTGGGGCTTGCCATAAGGGCAATAGGGTTGGGAAGCAAATTAAGTTTAGATAATAATTATTTAATGACCATTGAGAATATAACGTAAATAACTAAGGGATTTGTGACGTTGGTGCTGACGTGTTTTCGATTCCAGACA
>CM042155.1:77552629-77570129 GCA_023376005.1 Doryteuthis pealeii | reverse complement strand
CGAATTAAAATTAATTGAATCGATTATTACAGCGGTTGTGTTATATTATTGAATTAAATTTTGATTCTTGTTATAATATATATTAATATATAATATATATATATATATATATATATATATAATATATCTGTGCGTATGTGGTGTGTGTTGTGTAGTCTTTAAAAAATTGAGATGTACATGGTGTTTAATATGATGTTGTATCTAATAACTTGACTGATTCTTTTATTTATATTTATATATATATAATATATATATATATTATATATATATATTATATATACACATACATATATATATAATATAATTATATATTATAGAGATAAGTACGTGTGTGTGTGTGTGTGTGTGTGTGTGGTGTGTGTGTGTGTGTCTAAAGACAACAAGATATTTGACAGCAAAACTGTCTAAACAAACATTCTTTGATTCCATCTTGTTGAACAAAAGCCAACAAGGTAGATTAACTCAACCCTGAAAATATATTAACAGCGCAATAAAAATAAGCAAAATTTTATGCGAGATATTTGCTTTACCCCGGCAACAATTTAAAAAAATAAATAAGTAAAAGAATTAAGTAAGAAGAAGAAGAAGAAGAAGAAGAAGAAGAAGAAGGAAGAAGAAAGAAGAAAGAAGAAGAAGAAGAAGAAGAAGAAGAAGAAGAAATAATAATAATAATAATAATAATAATAATAATAATAATAATAATAATAACAAACACATAAAATTCTCTGGGACTTTGAGATAAAAACAGATCCCAGCCAGAAGGCCAGACCTAGTATTGATTGAATAGACAAATACCTGGACCTTGCAAGAGGCTTGAAAAGATGTGAAATATGAGGGTAAAAGAGATACCAACTGTAGTTGGTGCACTTGAAACGGTCTCCAAAAACTTTTAAAAGAGACTAGAATTGAGACTATCCAGACAACAGCATTGTTAAAATTGGCTAGAATATCCAGAAGACTCGTGGAGACCTGAGGAGACTTGTTGTCACTCAGACCCAAGAAAGACTATCAGCTCACGCTGGTGTGAAAAACTCACAAGGAGTGAAATAATAGAATTTTTTTTTTTGTAATTTTTTTTTACGACATATCAACCCCGGTAGGTTAATTAATACTGACAAAGTTTTGAAATAAATTAATTCTTGATGGGTACTCAGTATTTTCATAAACATAATTTTTTTCTATTTAACCCATAGATGGGGCCGTAACAGATACTAGCACTCTGGGTCAAAGTGGACCTGGGAGTAATGGTGATGAAGAAGTACTCCACATTCCCTAGGGCTCCAAAACTAGAACTTCACCATCATATAGACGACAATAAGACCCTCATCCATCGTCTAACTCGGGGCGACGAGTCCATTTCCCATGACTTTAACCATTACACCGCGCGCTTCCTTCTAAATATATTATAGTCTTCCGAGACTGCAATGCCAATGAGTAGTAAGTACTAGTAAAGCGAAGGTCGCAAATGGTGTTCGGCTGTTTGTAACGCTTGGAATACACACGCCTCCTCGTTCACACTGTATTTATTCGGGTACTTACGTTATCTCTTAGACATGTACTGGGCATGACCTGGAGGGACAGATCACTAACACAGCAGTCCTAGAGAGTGCTTACCTCCCCAGCCTGTACTCTCTACTGAGACAACGTCGTCTCCGATGTTGGTCATGTACGTCGGATGGATGATGGACGAATCCCGAAAGACATCCTCTATGGAGAGCTAACATCTGCGTAAAAGACAGATTTGGTCGCCCTACTGCGATTCAAGGATGTCTGCAAAAATGATCTCAGGTGCTTTGGCATTGTGGGGAAAATTTGGCTCAAGACCGCCCTCGGTGGCGGAGAATCTCCAAAGAGGACTGTACATGTCAGAAGTCACCTGATACAACATCATGAAGCTAGAGGTCCATAAGAAAGCAACGGCAACAAAGCATCGGAACATCATCATCTACAGGGACAACCTACAAATGCAAAATCTGGGTCGAGAATGTTTCTCAAACATAGGACTTCGCAGTCACAGGAGGCCTGCAACTTCAGGGGCACACAAAAAACTTTTATCATAGTCTTTCGAGACTGAATTGCCAATGAATGAGTCTTCCGAACTGCAATGCCAATGAGTAGTAAGTATTAGTAAAGTGAAGATCACTAATGGTGTTCAGCTGTTTGTAACGCTTGGAATACACACGCCTCCTTAATTCGTTGTGTTATTCTGGTACTTACGTTATCTCGATTGTTTTCATTGATTTCCTCATGTGACACTTAATGCCGAGAATATTTCTCACTTGATATCTTCCACATAAAGCTGGATTAATCTTATTAGTCTGCTAATAAGGGTTTGAATAGTGTATCCATTAATTGTTAATCAATTCGTCTTATCTGTCCTGTTCGTAATGGGCCATAAGATAGCAACATACTTTTATATAGCCTTTTGCTTAGCACAGCAATTCGAAATGGAGGCGTATTTTAGCAGTGTACGCCTTTGTGTATGTGCAAGTACGCACACATACACACGCACACCACATCTTAATAAATGTTAGATTAATTTACAAGATTGGACTAAACCAGGCATGAAAAGACATAAACACACGGACGGACACACACAGTGGCGGACATTTAAAGACCGGCGAAATGTTTTTGCCTAATGGTCAGGATATTCGGGTATTTTTATTTTTATTTTTTTTATTTTTGTGTTTAAACTGTTTGTTTTCATTATTGATTGGAATAAATTAGGATGATAATCAAAAAATACTCAAAGCGAAGGCCGCCCCGTGCCGCCCCGTGCCGCCCCGTGCCGCGCCGACTAGCTTTAACAAAATGATAGACAAACAGACAAATAATTTGTTAAATAATGAAGTCATCAGTCAGATCTGCGGCTGGATCTTAAAACAAACCAACAGTTTCTGATAATTTATACCTCTTCTCTTCTCAGCCCTGTCGGCTGGGGCTTCAGAATACACAGACTGCACCTCTACATGGGGGTAAGTAGCACAGCAATTCGAAACGGAGGCGTATTTAGCAGTGTACGCCTTTGTGTATGTGCAAGTACGCACACATACGCACGCACACACATCTTAATAGATGTTAGGTTAATTTACAAGATTGGACTAAATCAGGTATGAAAAGACCAGGTTTAACAAAATGATAGACCAGCAGACAAAAATTTGTTTAAATTATGAAGTCATCCGTCAGATTTGCGGCCTAGATCTAAAAAAAAAAAAAAAAGCTCTGTCAGGCTGGGGCTTCAGAATACACAGACTGAACCTCTACAGAGAGGTAAAATCCCCTCCCAATAGGGTCAATAAATAAAAGAGTTGTGATGTTAGTGGTGACGTAGTTTTGGTTACAGATAGACACTTACACAATCTCTATTATAATAAGATTTAACAAGAGAACAGTATACTTGATATGGCACTATCATAGCTGAAACAATAGTTGGATTCATACCTTGCCCATAGGTAGGATAGAAAATCTTGAAAAAAATAATTTTGCCAAAGAGGATCAAACAATATTAATTTGTTCCGGTTAAATACAAAATTCTTTTTTCTTCTTTGTTTAACTACCTCTGAAAATACCCCCCATCCCGCGTTTCTTGAAAATGTTTCTGAACGTTTGTAATTCACTATAAACCTTTGTTTTTCTCGGACTATTGTCCTCATCTTTATTATTATCTGCACAACGTTTCGGGTGATGTGCCCTCCGACCTTCTTCAGGTATTTCTTGTTGGAGTCAGGAACCTTCTCGAACTTTCGAACTTTCTCTTCGAACTCGGGAGCCTCCATGTCGTAATCGGGAGCTTTCACGGAACTTCGAACCGAACCCTTTATTCAATCTACAGAGGTAGACTGTTCTCATTCCGTTAATCATGACTGTGTACAAGTGTTAACCTGTGTTAATTAGTCTATGTTACTATCGCCCTTGACCAGGATTCGAACTCTGGGTAGAAAATAGAGAAAAGATAAAGATCTAACTCACCAATCGGAACTCTTCCTTACCTAGATTCGAACACTGGGCAGAAAATAGAGAAAAGATAAAGATCTAAGCCACCAATCGGAACTCTTCCTTTAGCTAGATTCGAACACTGGGCAGAAAATAGAGAAAATATAAAGATCTAACCCACCAATCGGAACTCTTCTTTTCTGACATATGAGATGACAGTGCCTAGAACCCAGGAATTGATTTAGCATTTAGTCTTTCCGAGATCGATGAAATACATATTAAAGATGTTCAAGTGGAGATTCCTACCGAAGTTAGGTTGGGGGGTGCAAGTGGGGGGTGGAGTGCAATTGGGTGGGAGGAGTGAGCAGTGAAAGCTTGTTTCTTTGAAAGACGGCTGGAACAAAAAAAAAGAAGTTGAGAATATTATTTAAGAAAAACGACCGAAACAAGAAATCCCCGAAATCTTTTATCTGGTGGGAAATCAATACGAAATGCTATCATCTAATTTTAATCAATTTCGTATTCTTCGAATTCCCAATTATTGTTTCTTGTAGGATTAGTTCGGTGCTCAGAGCGACAGTTGATGACTAAGTCTAATGTTTGATGCAAAGAAAAGACGACGTACGAATCGGCAATCTGATTGAAAAAAAAACTAACAAAAAAAAAAAAAAAAAAAAGGCCAGAAAGAAAAAAGAAAAATGAGAAAGAAAGAAAATAAAGACGTTTTTGTTTAATATCCAATTCCTTCTATACTTACAAATAAGACATCACTTAATAAGTCCCGGGCCTGACATATAGATGGCGCCACTAATAAAAAAATGCATATGATTTTTATAAAGTATTAACCTTCAAATGGCACGTGTCAAATTTTGAGCCCAATCGGATTATTAGTTTACAAATTACAGTTATTTAAGTAAGCTACTGTTGCATATTTTCAAAACAATGGGAAAATCTGAATTTTGTGTGTTGACAAAGCATTGCTTTCTGATAGGAAATATCATTGGCAATTCAGTCTCGAAAGACTATGATAAAAGTTTTTGTGTGCCCCTGAAGTTGCAGCGCCTCCTGTGACTATGAAGTCCTATGTTTGAGAAACATTCTCGACCACAGATTTTGCATTTGTAGGTTGTTCCTATAGATGATGATGTTCCGATGCTTTGTTGCCGTTGCTTTCTTATGGACCTCTTAGCTTCATGATGTTGTATCAGGGTGACTTCTGACATGTACAGTCCTCTATGGAGATTCTGCCGCCACCGAGGGCGGTCTTGAGCCAAATTTCCCCAGCTGGAAGGGACAATGCCAAAGCACCTGAGATCATTTTCAGGTGCTTTGGCATTAATATACGGTTCAAGCAAAGCAATGGCTTGACAAGTGTTATTCGGACTCTGCTTTTTTATTTTATGTTTTTATTTATTTCTGAGATAGGATAAAACAAAAGTTGTATTATTTGGGCTAGCAAAAAAGACACCCTCTGGGTTGTGTAAAAATTAATTTTTGTAAAATATTGCCTCAGGGGGTGGGAGTTAAAATTCAATGTCAGAGTGTTTGTACCATAAGTAGGTAAAATCATCAAATTTATTAAAGGAGTAAAAAATAAAACAGTTTGAAATGGAAACTTAATTCTGATAACTTTAAATATATATTAGAATAAAACAAACTATATATAAATATATAATACCGGTCGTGTATCTATTAAAACTTGTTTTAAAAAACAATGTGGGTCATCTTTTTGTCCATGCATGCTCAAATTTAGAGTGTATTTATTCTATGTTATGGCGATTCTGAGTAATGTGATGTAAGTGGTGGCGTAATTTTGGTTACGGACGAATATAGACCTAATCTTCATTATTAATAGATTACTCGGACAATTGTCCTCATCTTTACGATTACAACATGAAGCCTCTAGATTTCGAAGGTTCTCGAGTTCAAAGATAAGGTTCCCGAGTTCGAGAAGGTTCCTGAGTCCAACAAGAAATACCTGAAGAAGATCGGAGGGCACATCGACCGTAATGTTGTGTAGTAAACAATAAATATGAGCACAATATTCCGAACAATCCAAATAATCCAAATTATCAAGCCTCATCTCATAAATTCAGAGAAACATTTCGACCTATTCAAATGTCCCAACTCGGCTTCCCGTGGCCTTTTTACGCGAACATCTCCACAAACTTATCACATCTTATCCATTTCTTCACGCATTTCCAATAAATACATTTCCGTTTTGTTCATTTTGTTATCCGTACCATGTCGATCGCACGCCCTTTCTTTTTTCCAGGCGTTCGTTCCCTTACTTGTCTTAATTGGTCAGCAGGTGGACTACCGGATTTTTGTTACGTAGCGTCTTTTTCGCGGCACTAAATCGTGTATATAACGTAGCGGGTATAGTCACAGTACCAAAAGCGATATATGTAGTAGTCGGACTTAAGAAAATCACAACACATGTGTATAGTAGAAAGTTTTGACTTTATTTCTTCTTCCTCGGTTGTGCGTGAGTGGCGAGCGTTGACAATGGAAATGCCCGAGGGTTGACAATGACTGCTGAATTGGTTTGGTGAGGTGGAAGGGGTAGCTACGTGCGTCTCACAGCCTCTCGGCTCTGACCGACCGTAAGCAACTGTCCTCACTTGTTCTCTGTTCCGAGTCTTCTGTCTGACAACTGCCGTCTCTGCTATCGACTTTCTTTTTATGTCTATAAACCGCCCACGCATTTTCTTTTGTTATACTTATCAGCTGAAAAATCTACTTCCGATTTCTTTGTTCGCGTTAACCGGAAAAAAGTCCTTTGTTATTTTTGTCGTCTTTTCTTTGTTTCGGTTTAACCGGAAAATCCTACTTCCGCCCGCACGATATGCAACATTTTTACCCACTCTCTCTATACTACCGAACGATTCCTACAACTACTGTGTCCTGGGTATGACGTTAAACTGTAGCTAATAGTGAAGTCCCAATTTTGGAGTTCAGGGAGTGTGGAGTACCCTTCGTTACTATTACTCACAAGTACACTCTGATCAGGAAAGGTGTTACCTGTTAGGGTCCCAGATATGGATTAATAGAAAAAAATGAGTTTCTTAAAAAATCTGTAAAAAATGAGTTTTAAAAATGTTTGCATACCCATCAAGCATCAATAGAACAAAACGTTTTTGGCTTAAAATAACCTAACAAGGGTTGACATGCCGTAAAATCTAACAAACCTAACCAAATTTCCTACTACTACATTCATTTGGAGGTGCGTGGTGTAATGGCTACAGTCGTAGGAAATGGACTCGTCGACCCGAGATCAAATCCTAGACGAGACTGTCTACATTTAACATAGCGCTAATACCCTTGGGAAAGGTATGCATCCACCTGTTCTCCCTCCATCTATGGGTAAATAACAGGGCAGACTGGTATCTTTTACCCTGGTTAGGCAACCAGTTTAAGAGAAGGAAAACTCTGAATTCAAACCTGTTAAACTCCGCTTAAGAAATTGACCTTGTGTCGCATCCTGCTCGTGCGGAGGGGTTGGTAAATACATATATATACAAAATATTCCAACAAGGTGTTTCTTGCAGAGGCATATTTCTCATTGCAATTTTCAGTAATCGCTTTTTAAATGAATTTGATTCTTATTAGGATTGGATGGGTGGATTTTTAAAAAATTATAACAAATGTTGTAAATGATGACACAAGTCTGGAAGAAGAAAAAAAAACATTAAAATAAAATGGCGGAAAAAATGGCTGATAAAACAAAATGGTGGAAAAAATTGCTGATAAAACAAAATGGCGGAAAATAATATCGTTGGTGGCCGAATAAAAGGTGATAGATAGATCGATAGATATGAATGGACGCAGACAGACTAATAGATAGAAAAATAGATATGAAAAGCCTAAGATAAATAGGTAGAAAGATAGAGATATGTGAACAGACTGAGATAGATAGATTGATAAATAGATAGATTGATATTCAGATAGATAGATAGATAGATAGATAGATAGATGTGAATAGACTGAGATAGAGAGATAGATTGATAAATAGATATATTGATAAATAGATATATTGATGTTCAGATAGATAGATATATAGATAGATAGATAGATGTGAACTGACTGAGATAGATAGATTGATAAATAGATAGATTCATATTCAGATAGATAGATAGATAGATAGATAGATAGATAGATGTGAACTGACTGAGATAGATAGATAGATTGATAAATAGATAGATTGATAAATAGATAGATTGATGTTCAGATAGATAGATAGATTTGATAGATAGATAGATAGATAGATGTGAACTGACTGAGATAGATAGATTGATAAATAGATAGATTGATATTCAGATAGATAGATAGATAGATAGATAGATAGATAGATAGATGTGAATAGACTGAGATAGATAGATAGATTGATAAATAGATATATTGATAAATAGATATATTGATGTTCAGATAGATAGATAGATAGATAGATAGATGTGAACTGACTGAGATAGATAGATTGATAAATAGATAGATTGATATTCAGATAGATAGATAGATAGATAGATAGATAGATAGATAGATAGATGTGAATAGACTGAGATAGATAGATAGATTGATAAATAGATAGATTGATGTTCAGATAGATAGATAGATAGATAGATAGATAGATAGATAGATGTGAACTGACTGAGATAGATAGATTGATAAATAGATAGATTCATATTCAGATAGATAGATAGATAGATAGATTGAATAGACTGAGATAGATAGATAGATTGATAAATAGATAGATTGATAAATAGATAGATGATGTTCAGATAGATAGATAGATAGATAGATAGATGTGAACTGACTGAGATAGATAGATGATAAATAGATAGATTCATACTCAGATAATAGATAGATAGATAGATAGATAGATTAGATAGATAGATGTGAATAGACTGAGATGATAGATATAGAGATTGATAAATAGATAGATTGATGTTCAGATAGATAGATAGATAGATAGATAGATAGATGGGAACTGACTGAGATAGATAGATTGATAAATAGATAGATTCATATTCAGATAGATAGATAGATAGATAGATAGATGTGAACTGACTGAGATAGATAGATTGATAAATAGATAGATTCATATTCAGATAGATAGATAGATAGATAGATAGATGTGAACTGACTGAGATAGATAGATTGATAAATAGATAGATTCATATTCAGATAGATAGATAGATAGATAGGTAGATATATGTGAACAGACTGAGATAGATAGATTGATAAATAGATAGATATATAGATAGATAGATAGGTAGATGTGAACTGACTGAGATAGATTGATAAATAGATAGATTGATATTCAGATAGATAGATAGATAGATAGATAGATGTGAACTGACTGAGATAGATATTGATAAATAGATAGATTGATATTCAGATAGATAGATAGATAGATAGATAGATGTGAACTGACTGAGATAGATAGATTGATATTCAGATAGATAGATAGATAGATAGATAGATGTGAACTGACTGAGATAGATATTGATAAATAGATAGATTGATAAATAGATAGATTGATATTCAGATAGATAGATAGATAGATAGATAGGTGTGAACTGACTGAAATAGATAGATAGATAAATAGATAGATAGATAGATAACTTTTCATTCAATTGAAAATTGTACTCTTATTAATTTTACTCGCATGAAAAGGCGTTAACATATCATTGAGGTTTACACACGCAGATATAAATACGCATAAAAGAACATCCCTGTCGGTGGGCCTTTAGAATACGCCGACTGCACTTTTGCAGACGGGTAAGTACCCCCCCCCCGCCTCAATGGAGCCACCTGTTGGTCGTGAGTGGCAACCCATGATGCTTAAGGACGCAATCCTGGCGTGCAACTCTCCACTGTGGGCTTACTTAGGCTAGACGGACGGGCGGAGAGCACCTCCGATCAATCGGATGGTCATGTCAAGCCTAGCACCTATATGATTGTCCCAACCCTTACCCTCATGGCGAGCCCCAACCCTTTTTATCATATATGTGTTAAAAGGCGGTGTTGAAGGTCTTCAAGTCTTGGGAATGATGTTCAACTCTATCTGATGGTGAGGTTCCTGTTCTGGAGGTCTGGGGAATGTGATCACCTCTTTCATCACCATTGCTCCCTGGTTCCCTCTGACTCGAGTGGTAATACCTGTTAGGGTCCCATCTATGGGTTAAATAGAAAAATATGTTTATTTAAAATCCATTAGTATCCATTAAGAATGAATTTAATTTAAAACTTAGTCGGCTTTAAATGACCCACCAAGTTGGTATGCCGTAAAACAAAAACAAAACAAAACAAACATAAAAGAAGAAGAAATGTTTTTTCTATAAAAAGAATTAAGTAAAAATGCATGTGCTTTAAAAGGACAATATTCTAGTATACTAGCAGCAGCTACCCAGCTACCCGGCGTCGACTGGGTAAAATGGGGATTTTTTAAGTTAGTCCCACAGATATATATTACTGAATCATGAGTTGAATCCTCGTGTGATGCCGCATTTAAATCCTGTCAATATCAGTGATTAATAGTTAACTATAGCAATATAATCATTTTATTGAAAGCGATGTCAACGTACGTATAGGTAAGACGTGGGCTGCGTTTGACAGATTATCGATAACTAGCAGGACCTGTAAATAAAATAATAATAGTCTTACGATTTTATGGGCCATCCTTTAGGCTTCAAGTAAAAGCGGTTGTCCATCGGAAATCATTGGTAAAGAATCCCTTTAGTTGTTCCTCAGTATCGCAAGTTCCTTCGTCAATAATTGCAAATGGACGTCTGTCATAGTATCAGCTATTAAGTAGTCAATCAGTCACGCTTTATGGCTGTTGATTGGCGGAGGGGAAAACCACGTGACCTCGCCCAGTCTATAAATTTAAGTGGTGTATTGTAGCACAAATTATATATATATATATATATATATATATATATATATATATGTGTGTGTGTGTGTGTTGTGTATGTATGTATGTATGAAATAATATTTTTAGAAAAAAACAAACAAATGATGTTATAGTTCGCTGACAGAAATCTGTTTCGGCCTTTTATTAAAGCGGTCTTCATCAAGAGCGAAATGTTTGTGATAGAAAGATGGTGTGAGTAAACCGTTACAAATAAAAGTGATACACACGAACGTTCGTGTTCGGAGCCGGATTATTCTTTGGGGATTATAATGCTTCTGATTTAAAAATAAAATAAAATTTATTTTATTTTTAAAATAAAATAAAATTTATTCTATTTTTAAAACAGAATATGCATTTTCAAAATTTAAAAAAAAAGCGAACTATAACATCATTTGTTTGTTTTTTCTAAAAATATTTATTTCATACTGTCGGATTCACTTGCATTTAGTTTTCATATACTGCCAAATATATGCACCCTCCGGGTGCAAGTATTTAAGTTTTGATATAATAAAATATCATATTAAATTAGAAAGGCTAATGAAACTGACTAAGAATGCAGATAAAAAGATCTGCAATAGAGGGTATAATCGAAAATAGAACAACTTTGAAACTAACTATTCCATCATTTTCATTACTCCCCTCTTTCATTGGTAAATTTCCTAATTTAACTATTTAGTTAAAATAGGAAGTAAAGGATAATATTACAGTTATTTCTTCTTGTAAATAAATTTCTTTTAAGATTTATCCACGAGATTTTTTGTTTATATTTCTTAAGATAAAACCAAACAATTAGAAATCAATAATACCAAGCACATATTTATTAAAATAAAATTTTAAATATCAATATGCAAATTAGCCTTCTCGTTCAAACTGTAAACCGCTATTTTGTGTATATATAAATACAATTGCATGTTATTAGTATGTTGATATGGTCAACAGTGGCTTCGGCCTCTGGATCATTGATATAATTAACGGCGTCGATCCCCAGGGGGCCATCCCCCCAGGCAACACCTGCCCCTCGATTTAAAGGGGCAGGGCTGGGTTTATTGCCCAGTGCCTGAGGCGCCCCCCTTGAGGGGGAATGGCGACGGATCGACGCAATTTTTCACCGCCACCCCATGAGCTTCGGTTTGTGGGTGGTCCCACGTTAATAGGGACTTTGTGCCTGACCCGAACAAGTGGGGTACGCGGTTAATACTATGTAGTATGGTCAACAGTATTAATAATGTAAAACATTTTTATTAATAACTGAAGGTTTAAAAGAATGAAATCATGGAGAATTTGACGTAAATAATTAAGGGAATTGTGACTTGAGTAGTGATATAGTTTCGGTTACAGACAGAAAACACACAATCTCCATTATAATAAGATATATATATATATAATAATATATAATATATATATATAATATATGGACCACTTAACCACCATCTCAGAATATATCCAAATAAAACAAACAAGGCATGCTGGAGAGTTAAGTATGCCCTCATAGTGACGTTCTCTTAAGGACTCCTATGTTGACTGACCAGCAAAAACTTACATTCGTCAGCTCTGTACGGTCGCTGGATGCTGTATAGAGGACTTACCAATGACCGAATGACGAGAAAGAGTCAAATGAATCCGTGATGGTGACACGTCTTCATGATACTGATAATGATGAGGGGTGTGCACATGCATATATATGTTTACCAACCCCTCCGCACAAGTAGGATGCGACACAATGTCAATTTCTAAGTGGAGTTTAACGGGTTTGAATTCAGAGTTTTCCTTCTCCTAGAATGGTTACCTAACGAAGGTTAAAGAGACCATTCTGTCCTTCTATATGCCTATAGCTGTAGGGATAATAATTGGATTCATACCTTTACCAAGGGTATTAGCGCTATGTGAAATGCAGACAGCCTCGTCCAGAATTTGAACTTGGGTCACAGAGCCCATTTCTTTCGACGATAATTATAGATGCCTCACTGAGGCATCTCTATTAATAATGGAGATTCGCTCTCTGTTTGTCTGTAACTGAAACTACGCCACTGCTTACCTCACCATATCCAAAATCGTCAATGCGTAAAATATGTGAAATGCAAACAGTCACGTCCAGGATTTGAACTTGGATCACAGAGCCCATTTCTTTCGATGATAATCATAGATGCCTTACTGAGGAATCTATTAATAAAGAAAATTCGGTTTCTGTTTGTCTGTAACTGAAACTACGTCACTGCTTACCAAAATCGCCAATACGTAAAATAAGAAACAACCTCAAAAATTGAGTAAAAAATTTAAAACTATTGTTTATTTTCCCCCTTTTTTTCAGTAAAAAGAACTTAACTAAAAATTTTACAAATAAATGAGTACCTACGTTTCTATGTAAAATTTATATGTAAAATATTTATGAAGGCGCGTGGTCTAATGGTTATAGTCGTAGGAAATAGACTCGTCGGTCCAAGTTCAATTCCTGGACGAAGCTGTTTGCACTTCACATGGCGCCAATACCCTTGGGAAAGGTATGAATCCAATTATCTCTCTAGCTATGCGCAAATAGCAGCGCAGACTGGGCTCTTTAACCATGGCTAAGTAACCAGTCTAGGAGAAGGAAAACTCTGCGTTCAAACCTGTTAAACTCGGCTTAAGTTCACTCCTTTAATAAATTTGATGATTTTACTTACTTATGACACAAACTCTGTGACATTGAATTTATAACTCCTACCCCCTCAGGCAATGTCTTAAAAATTAAATTTTACTCTGCCCGGGGGGCGTTTTTTATGCTAGTTGGTATAAAGGTTGCCTCACATGCATATAGATACTATATACTAATGAGTTGCTGAGATCAATATTTTGACAATCTGTTGGCGAAATAAAATGAGCAAAAGTGTTTTTAATTAAGCAATATTTCAATTTTAATCGATGGAATTATTTGACTGACAGTATCATAATTTTAAAAAAACTATTACAAAAATCAATACCTCATTATATTCACCGATCTTTTTACTTAATTTAATAAGTGTATATATATTTTCCAACCACTACGCAGGAGCAGGACGTGACACAAGGTCACTAACTTAAGCGGAGTTTAACAAGTTCAAATTAAGATTTCCTAGGCTGATTACCTAACCAAGGTTAAAGACTCCAGTTTGCCCTACTATTTACCCATAGCTGAACGAAGATTAGTTGGATGCATACCTTTCCCAAGGGTATTAGTGCTAAGTGAAATGCAATTACCACGTCCAGGATTTGAACTCGGGGCGACGAGTCCATTTCCTATGACTTTAACTATTACACCACGCACTTCATATATATATATATATATATATATATATATATATATATATATATATATATATATATATATATATATATATATATATATATATATATATATATATATATATATATATATATATATATATATATATATATATATATATATATTATATATATATATATATATATATAATCCTGCTCGTGCGGAGGGGTTGGTATATATATATATATATATATATATATATATATATACCAACCCCTCCGCACGAGCAGGATGTGACACAAGGTCAATTTCTTAAGCGGAGTTCAACAGGTTTGAATTCAGAGTTTTCCTTCTCCTAGACTGGTTGCCTAACCAAGGTTAAAGAGCCCAGTCTGCCCTACTATTTATCCATAGCTGGTGGGAGAGTAGGATTCATACCTTTGCCAAGGGTATTAGCGAAAAGTTAAATGCAATTATCATATCCAGGATTTGAACTCGGGGCGACGAGTCCATTTCCTATGACTTTAACTATTACACCACGCGCTTCCTATTTTTGTATATAAGCTGCGCTGCAATAACCACTTAAATTTATAGACTAAGCGAGATCAAGTGGTTTAAACCTCAGCCAATCAGCAAGTGCAAGTGCAAACAGCATTGTCACTTGGGTTGACGAGTCCATTTCTTACGACTCTACCTATTACACTACCCGCCGCCATTTAATGTGTGTAACGTATGTGCAAAGTTATACATACTTTGTATACACAAAACTCCGACGAAGGTTAACAGACCAAACATTTAATATATACAGCACATGGATATTTTGAGATACAAAGTACATAGGTAAAAGGGTACATAAACAAGGAGTACATAAATAAAGATGAAGACACATTCATGAATGGTACAAGATATACAAAAAGTGCAGGCATGAGACTAAGGATAGTCCATGCTGTAAATAACTTACAGTAATGTAAGTGAGGCCAAAAGCCCCAACGAGAAGGAGTAGACCGTGTCTACTCCATGTGGCTCGTAGTT
Source organism: Doryteuthis pealeii (assembly GCA_023376005.1). Lineage (NCBI taxonomy): Eukaryota > Metazoa > Mollusca > Cephalopoda > Myopsida > Loliginidae > Doryteuthis > Doryteuthis pealeii. Next base: position 77,555,010 of record CM042155.1, on the reverse strand, counting down.
ACTGGACAGGATAAGAGGCCGAAACGGTTTGAACCCGGCGCTTAAATACTATAGCCCCCTAGCGGGCACCAGCAAACTAAATCGGGCAGACAACTCCACCAGGCAAATACGAAACTAACGCTACAAGTGCCTCGACGAAATTGGTTGGCTGGATGTTACGGCATGTCAACTCCCTGGTCTTTTCCCTTTCTTTCTTTTTCTCTCTTTTCCCTTTCTTTCTTTTTCTCTCTTTTTTCCTTTCTTTCTTTTTCTCTCTTCTCACTGTATCTTTTTCTTTCTTCCCCGTGTGTGTGTCCCTGTATCTCTCTCTCCTTCTCTTTTACTTTCTTTCTTCTCTCTCTTATATCCTAAAATTGGACCATTATAACAAAAACCAGATACTGATTTTGCTTGATATTATTTGGTATAAAAAGAATCTTCTTTATGAGTGTTAACCAATATTATAGTCTTTATCATAAACTATTTAATCTGAATTTAACTGTTTATTGAAAAGTGGAGTTAAATACTTTTTATAACCCATATATTGTATTAATACATTTTGTCTTTGTTTTTTTAGACTAATGATAAAATTTGTTGTATTCTTTAAAAATGGAATCTTCTGAAAAAAAGAAACAGAGGGATAGACTCCCTCGCTGGCAGGTTGATATTGATAATAGACCACTCCGACGACTTTACGAATCTCTGACTAGATTCCCTTAACTAAATAGCCCTGCAGAGGGGCAATACCCCGTTCAATGGAGCAGCCTGTTGTCCGTGGGTGGTAACAATAATAATCCTGGTGGCTGAGCAGTTCAGGACTTGCAACACTCCTCTTTGGCCCTTACTTAGGCTAGACAGGCGGTCGGAAAGGCCCTCTGATCGATCGGCTGGTCACATCAAGCCCTAGCACCTATATGATTGTCCCAGCCTTGTTGCCCTTATGGCAAGTCCAACACTTTTTGTCTTATATAAGGCGGTGACTGAGGGTCTTATTGTCCTAGGTATGATGATGTGAAACTCTATCTGATGTTGAAGTTGCAGTTCTGGAGCTCGGTGAATATGAAGTACCATTGTAACGTAAGAGAGAGAGAGGGAAGAGGGAGAGAGAGAGGGAGAATGGAAAGAATCAGTAGGTTAGCATGACCCGGAGTGGTAGTTCCTATTAGGGTCCCATCTATGTGTTAATTAGAAAAATGTGTGTTTATAAAAATAAATTAGGTAACGTATTATCTGCGTTATTCGGACTATTGTCCCATCTTCATTGTTATTTGTACAACGTTTCGGCCGAACTACTACTACCACACACAACCTTCTATACAACAAGAGGATTTCTGTCATTAAAAGCTCGGAGGAACTTACTTTCTTCGTAAAGTCATCACGGGATACGGTTCTGTACACCCGCATTCGGGATCTCTCACTTCCACGTGACATATATATATACATAAAGCCACCCTCCTACTATTATTCATGTACACTATCGTTGTACATGAATGTACGGTACTGTCTTCTCTCGCTACGCCATATGCCTGGAATTATATGAGTCGATTTCACAAAATTTCCCTGGAAACTTCGATCTCAACAACGTAATACTCGAATTTCCTGATACTCACTCGCGTCATGTCATCATTAAACGACGACGTCTTTCGATTCCCACAGCAGAGCCTCCTGCAAAAGTTCCACCTCCGCCGCATACAAGAGGCGAGCACGTTGCCCTCGTAACTGAAGGGCTGGAGTGATTATAATCGGCCGAAACGTAAGTTACAGAAATTCCACGATTGTCAAGAATTATATCAATGGTGCCGAACAAGCTACCATCTCCGAGACTAATACACAACACACAGAGTCTCTATCTCTTACTAGAAACCTTGTAATACTCAATAAGACACCATTTCACACTCAGAAATGATGGTTAACCAAATCAAGAATGTTTACCATCGCCCTGTCTCATCAGTAAAAATCTCATCTATCTCTGCTCAGCGGTGCACGGTTTAAAATCTCTGCGGATCCCCAACCGCCAGAGGTTGAAATATGCCGTAAAAACAAAACAAAACAAACAATCAAACAAGACCGTTATCCTAAAACATTTAACCTTGCATTCTTATATTCGCTCTCTAAACAAATTTCCATGCTATTGACACATCCCTGGCTCCCCCCCCCCTATTACGTAGCGGGCCATCGGCGAGTCTGATCTAGTGTAGTCGTTGAGTAGTAGCCGTCCGTTCAGCTCAGAAAAACACATACGAAAGTCGTATAAGTTCGAAAGGGATTGTTTATTATATTTCTAGGCTTGTGGGTTCTTTCTTCAAGACGAGAAGACGAGTGGAGAGATGGTGAAGGTCCAAGCCTTCTATCGTAAATCGTGTCATGCGGGTTGTTCGTGCCTCCAGCCTCATCTCTGTGGT
>CM042155.1:77523887-77552529 GCA_023376005.1 Doryteuthis pealeii | reverse complement strand
GAGAGAGATCACTCCACCTGGGCTCTATCCTTAAGCATTCAGGGGTGCCACCACAGTCAACAAGGTGTCCCATTGGGGGAGTCTTACCCCTCTGGCAGAGGTGCACGTCGGGCATTTAAACGCCTCAGCCGACATGGCAAAGTTACATCGTAGTTATCTGACCCAAGCTAGGAGTGGGGTCCGCTTAAAGAAGTATACTTTTAGCAACCCTGACACATCGCCGGCTCTAGTTGGTCCCAGAGTCGATATTCTTTTTCGACAAAACATTGCAGTCCTTTAAAAAGATATTTTTAATTTCAAAGTTATGTATTTCATTTAAAATATGTGTATATAATGCAGTATTAAAATAAATGTGAATAAATTGTGGTATATCAAAAAAATAAAAAAAAAGCAAAAACACAAATAAAGAACGCTGATATGCGTACTCTCTATTCTCTAAATATGGGTTACAGACATAAAATACATACAATTTGAACTTTTTTTGTTAATACGGCATATTCAATACCCCACCAGTCTGCCACTCTCCTTGGTCACCAGATGTCGATATTTTTTTTCGACAATCCTATTATAATAAAATAAGATGTAATAGTTTCGAACAACTTTTCATTGCGTTTTTTTTTTCTTATTCAAATCCTTCTAAATCAAACATAAAAAGATTCAAATGTTACGCACATATTTTTTTTTTAAGATATTAAAATGCTGAAGTAGAAAAAAAAATAGATAATAAATACTTACTTGGAACCACTTGTATTTGCAATACAATATTTGGTTTGGTAATTTTATTATCTGAAACAGCAACAAAAAAAAGAATATTCATCGCTTTTTTTCTTTTTCAATTGTATCTGTTATTGGTTACGATAATTTATTGCCGATAAGAATACAGACATATTCATTGATTGCCTTGGATCACAATGTATCATTCAAATCTTCTTGAGTGTGATAGTTCTGCACCCCCACCACAAAAATAAATTCTTTAGCGATAGTTATCATGAAGCAGCGATTCTGTTAGACAAATTTAAACGATGTCAATTTTTGGTTTGAAATTCTTTGGTTCGGTAACAATCATTAGTGTTAGTCTAGCATTTAATATTCAAGACTAAACAGTCATCAACAATAAATGAATTAACAACTTAATATCTAACCAATTTTGTTTAAAAAGAAAGACATAACTTACAATACAAAAGTCCTTCCTGTGTTAAGTCAAGTTTGAAAGACATACCGGTGTGATGGAGAGGATATCTGTATCTTTGATTTAGTGGTCTTGGGGTGAATTTCGGATTGACCTGCACCCTGGAACTGGATCCGGAATCTATACAGTCGAATTTTTGGTATTGCGCCAAAACTACCTTGGCACATCACGTGATGCTGTATCAATCGCAGAAAGACTCTCTCTCTCTCACGTTTAACCCATACACAGGAATCAAAGTATTTTTACAGACCAACAAATAAATCAGGCAGCCCTGTTGGTTTGGCTGTGAATACACCGACTGCAAACTCTTAGAAGGGTAAGACCCCCTCAATGGGGCAACCTGTTGGTCGTGGTTGGGCGATCCGTTATGGCTTAAGGGTGGAATCCTCGTGCTTGAGCAGTTATGAACATGCAACACCCCCACTTTGACCCTTCCTTGGGCAAGATGGGCGATCGGAGAGGCCTCCTTCGATTCGTCTGACACGTCAAGCCTAGTACCTATATGATTGTCCGAAACCTTTTCCCTATGGCAAAACTCCCAATCTTTTTAAATCATTTGGGTGCCAGAAGGCGGTGGCTGAGGGTCTTAATATGACGTAAACTATCTGATGGTGAAGTTCAATGCTGGACGATGGGGAATGTGGGTATCCTCTTTTCACCATTACTCCAGGGCCACACTGAAACCGGAGTGGTAGTATCTGTCAGGTACCATTTATGGGCTAAATCTTATTATAATGGGATTGTGTGTTTTTCTGTCTGTAACCGAAACTATATTACTACTCAAGTCTCAATTTCCTTATTATTGACATCACATTCTCCATGATATTAATTTATTTAAATCTCAATTGTTAATAAAATTGTTTTACATTATTAATACTGTTAACTATAATCGACATACTAATAACATGCAATTGTATTTACTATATAAAACAATATTACGGTTTATAGTGTGAACGGGAAGGCTAATTTGCCATATTGATATTAAAATGGGATTTTATTAAATATGTGCTTAAGTATTAATGATTTTAACTGTTGGTTTTATTTTAATGAATATAAGCAAAAGTCTCTTCATGAATCTTAAAAGAATCCAATAACAAGAAAAATAACTATCATTTTATTCTTTACTTCCTATTTTAAACTAAATACTTAGATTAGAAAAAATAACAATGAAAGACGAGAGTGATGGAAGAGTAAAGTTTCAGTTTTATATTTTTCTATTATACCCCCTCTCTGTTTCAAATCATTTTCTCTGCATTTTTATTTAGTTCATTAGCCTTTCTAATTTAATACGATATTCATTTATAAAACTTAGATACTGCACCCGGAGGTGCATATATTTGCTAGTAGAAATAAAATAAAAAAGGTGAAAAACGCGATATGCAAATTATTCATACTTATACTATGTAACATTTATTCTTATGATATATAACACTTTCAGGAATTTTGAAATTAAGCTGCTTTGAGTCAAATCTATCTCAACTAGATCCTCAATGGTGACATTATTAATGAATGAGATGCAAATTAAGTTTAGTTTGGTTTGTTTTGTTTTAACGGCATTCAACCTCAGTGGTCATTAATGCCGATAAAGTTTTGAAATAAACCAATCTTAATGGATAATACAATTTTTTATAAACTCATTTTTTTCTATTTAACCCATAGAATAGGACCTAACAGGTACCTACACTCGGGTCAGAGTGGACCAGGGAGCAATGGTGATAAAGGGGTGCTCCACATTCCCAAACCTCCAAAACTGGACCTCACCATCAGATAGAGTTTAACGTCATTCCAGGACATGTAGACCCTCAGCCACTCTGCCTCTAGCAACCCATATGATAAAAAGGGTTGGGGCTGCATAAGGGCATATAGGGTTGGGAAGCAAATTAAGTTAGATAATAATTATTTAATGACCATTGAGAATATACGTAAATAACTAAGGGATTTGTGACGTTGTGCTGACGTAGTTGGGATTCCATTAGAAGACAGACACCGAATCTCCATTATAATAAGTGAAAAGTGAATAAAAGGGCTATGTAACATCAGTACAAGAGACGAGAATGTTGTTCATCAAAGAAAATTAACTTGTTTTTGTGAGTTTTTACATTAATATCATTTTCTGTTGTCTTTCTTTCTTCTTTTTCTCGGCAAAAAGTGGTTCAGTAATTTTGTTGTCATTAAAGAAAAAGTGGCATTATTTATTGTTCGTTTAATTTCCAAATTGTTTTGCAAACATTGACGCCGGCCAGTTTCCTTTTCCTGTTGCATTATATTATGCACATACTCTGTGCACCTCTTACCTACTTATCAATTTATCTAATTCTTATTCCGTCTGGCTTTCAATGTCTATACTATACATGTTTTTATATAATAATACAATGTGTGTGTGCGTTGTGTGTGTGTGTGTGTGTGTGTGTGTGCGTATGTGTGTGTGTGTGTGGTGTGTGTGTGTGTATGTAAATATCTATGTATGTATGAAAATGTTATTATGTAATTTATGTAAATATTACTGTATATGATTGTATGTAGTAATGTATGTAAATATATATCTAAATATCTAAATTATGCAAATATATATATATATTATATATATAATAAATATATATAAATAGTATAAAATATCTATGTATCTATATATTGTATGTAATGTCTACTTATGTAAATGGATATGTAAATGTAAAATATTATGTACATTCAAGTATCTATGAATGTAAATATCACACCACACACACACACATATATATATATATATATATATAAATTATATAGTATATGTATCTATATATCTATGAATTTAGATCTCTCTCTCTTCTCGTCTTTCTCTCTCTCTCTCTCTCATCTATTGTGTGTGTGTGTGTGTGTGTGTGTAGGTTGACGGTATCAAGTGTTTCCTTGGTAGGATTCAACCAAAATTGAGAACTCAAATGTACATATAAGATTTGCGTTTTGTGACATTAATTTTTAGATTCAAAATTCCATGCAATTTCTATGTATATATATATGTATGCCATATATAATATATATATATATAATATATATATATATATATATGATATTATGATAGTAAGTAAACAAACAAATGTGTTTATTTGATATGGCTTTTAGCCGACAATTCTTGGAGGATATGTGCTTAATTGAAGTCAAATCTAATTTTGAAAATTAATTAGTTAATTATTAATGTATTTAGGCGGGCATATATGTTCAAATGTAAGGCTAAACAAATTGAGAAAATGTCAATCCCTGAATGTACATTTTGACCTATTAGGTCTCATCAGCAAGTTTATAGACATGGGAGACTGCTCCGTGTGTGACTCGAAACCTCGACTGCCAAGCTGACAGGCGAGGACTCTGACCGTTACAATATATAATATATATATATATATATATATATATATAATATATATACTTCCTATAAGAAAGAAAAAACAACGCCTGAAAGATGTGTAAGCATCACGGATCGACACACCAACGGCCTCAAGGTGGCCACATTAATGGTATTTACCTAGCATCCCACTAATGTAGGTTTTACACGAGGTCGTTTAATGTGGGGGAACCACAGAACCAAAGCTCATGCATGGCAAGCACAAAAAAATGCGTAGATCCCGTCGGCATTTTCCTCAAGGGGTGCCTCAAGCCCTGGGCAATAAACCCAGCCCTGTCTCTTTAAATCAAGGGGATTGGGTGTTGCCTGGGGGGATTGCCCCCTGAGTATACGCCGTTAATTTAACACAGGTCGAGTGGCTTCGGTCACTGGACCCCGACCCGAACGCCCGGGTTATTAGTGGCCACATTAGTGGGACTTTACCTCTCACCAGAGGTGCAGTCGGGTATTTTACAGCACCAACCAGCAGAGCGTCCTTTATTTTGTTACCGTTTCTCTCAATAACAATATTCCACCTTCGAATGAGAGCATGTATCCCTGTCCCGTAAAATTCTGTTGACTGTTCTTTGAGCCACTTCTTCACTACGGATTTCACTTCCTAGTTACTGGAATAATGTTTGCCTCTCTTCAACCCAATGAAAGAGGGTTTGAGAGGCAAAAAAAAAACGGTGACTATGTGGAGAAGTAGGGATGTGATCCACAAAGACCAGCTTCATTTTGAGATATGATACATGTTCCTGAGTTGATAATTATGTCTGTCCTAAACAAAGTGGTATTACTTTTTGACTCACCCTTGTATATACGGTGGTCAAAATATTTTTATCTATATATTAATACTGGTGTTTATTAATCTTCCGACCGTTATCATCTTGCAAAACCCTCTACTTAAAAATGATGACGTCAAAATTGTCCAAAATTAGCTGCAAAAATGTAAATCCTTATTATCTAGTGTCGCTTGATCGTCGAATTCTTATTTCTTATGAGTGTCGTCACTTCAGCTAAATAATGAACCTTTCCGTTTTTATTATAAAGAATGAAAAGGAAAAAATAATAATATGCTACACAGAAAAATATAAGAAAGAAAGAAAGAGATTTGTAGGAAACTAGAGAGAGGGGTTGATAACTCTAATCTGTTTCAATCTAATATGATAAAAAGATTTTAAAAAAAGGAAAGAAAGAAAAAAAAGAGTGAGAGTTAAATCAAGATTATTATACTTTTTACATATTGAACAATTTCGCAATAGCTCTTTAGTAAACATATCAAACGTTGTAATAATTAGATTATCATACTTTGGTATATCCACAGGTCTTGCTAGTAATTATTTTTGTTGTGGGGTTATTAAGGGTCACAAATAAAGACAAACGACTGGTGAAAGTTTATACAATTGTATTGAACAAAGAAAGTAGAAATTACAGAAGGAAAGTGAAGTTACGTCCGACAATACAGTCTAGAACTGAATCGTGTCGCTTGTTCTCCAAGCTACAATTGTCTTTGCTACTTGTAGTAGTAGTGGATTATTCCCTTATGTAAATAGGTTATATCACCTATAACAATTATTAACTCTACTTGTACCTGTTTTACTTTTAAGTAATACATTAGAGCAAAGTTTTTCTACCGGTGTGCCGTGTCACACCGTGAAGCCTCCGTGAGTGTGCCGTGAGTGTTGAGAACGGTTGATCATCCTCTTATATTTTAATTCTATTACTTTAATATTTTTTGTTTTAATTGATTAAAAATATACCTTTAGAAATAAAATTACGTTGTTTTCTTTTACACTTGTAGCACATTTTCACTATTCCTTTTCTTTGAAAATCTAAATGATAAAATAATTATATGTTTATATACTGATGGTGTACCTCGATCAATTTATTGTCCATCTCATTGTGCCGTGAGATGAAAAAGGTTGAATAACTCTGCATTAGAGATATGTAAGAATAAATAACCGTTTTTGATATATTCTTCTTCGCAATGATATCGATCATCTAAATCAATTGAGTTTACCAAGTTTGTGTTCATGGCGTACAAATAAAACATGTGACTCGTCTCATCGGAAAAATTATTCTAGACAGACGTGATTAAAATGATAAAAAAAAAGTCACAGTTATTTTTTTTTTTTTGCCAAGTTTTATTTTTTTTTAAGAAGGCCTGCCTGTCAGTTTTGATTGCTTCTTTTTTATTTAAAGATTGACATCGATAAAGGTTTTTATCGTTCAGTTTCTTATAAAAAAAAAAGATTACCGTAATTTTCCTATCAAAATCATCTGACTTCTACGGAAATTCACTATCCCTGGTAATAAGTTGAGTGAGTGGGATTCTCATATATATATATATATATATATATATATATATATATATATATATATATAATAATATAATATCTAAATATATATATAATATATATATATATGTATTTATTTGACTCTTTGAGTTTCTGGTTGAAATAAATTATTACGGATGACGGTTTTTAAGTTTTTTCTCTCTTTGAAAGTATATATATATATATATATATATATATATATATATATATATATATATATAACTTTCAAAGAGAGAAAAACTTAACAAACCGTCATTCCGTAATAAGACTATCAGACATTTAAAAAACATTTTAATTTTTAGTATATTTATCTATAATATTTAAAAAAAATTTAATAACAAGATATTGTCATCTTAATCGAAATATTAATTCAATCAATCGAAAGCCGGTTTAGAGAACCGAATACGTAATAGAAGCGTACCATCCTGTCTTCACCGAAAATGATCTTCTGGAAGGTTCTATCAAAAAGTTGTGGGGCAAACGAGTAAATATACGAGGGTAAGTCAAAAGGTAATGTCATTTTGTTTAGGGCAGAATGTTCCACATTCAAATGATAGTATGTATCCCTGCCCCGTGAAATTATGTTCACTGTTCTTTGAGCCACTTCTTCACAACAGATTTCACTTCCTCGTCAATTTGAGTAATGTTTGCCTCTCAAACCCTCTTTCATGGGACCGAAGAGATGATAGTCTGGAGACAAACATTATTCCAGTGACGAGGAAGTGAAATGATTCGAAGGTGGAACATTCCTATTAAGAGAAAGGGTGACTATGTGGAGAATTAGGGATGTGATCCAGAGAGGACCAGCTTTAGTTTGATGTATGATACATGTTCCTGTGTTGGTAATTATATCTGTCCTAGACAAAATGGCATAACTTTTTTATTCACCCTCGTATTATAGAACATTGTGAAAAATAGCATAACTGGGGAACAAAACAAATAAACAGACAATTAACTATTAAATAGCCATTTTTGTGCCTATACCAGTTAGATATCTTAGATCTTTAATCTAACAACTAGCAGGATCTGTGCATATACGACAGACATCCTTAAATCGCAGCTAGGTATATATCATATAAGAGTATGATGAATTAATTATTAAAACGTTTGATATGTTTACTTAAGAGCTATTGCTAAAAAGTTCAGTATTTAAAAAGTATAATGATAATGATTTAACTCTCTCACTCTTTCTTTTTTCTTTCTCAACTTCTTTTCATCTTTTCATTATGTTCGATTGAAACAGCGTTATCGCTTTGGCGCGCTTATCATCTCTCTATTTATTTCCCCCACTCTCTTTCTTTCTTTCTTTCTTTCTTTCTTTCTTACATTTTTTTCTGTGTAGCATGATTATTCCCCTTTCTTTCTTTAGAATAAAAATGGAATGGTCTATTATTTACCTGAGGTGCCGACACACATAAGAAATAAAAGTTAGGTGGATAAGAAACACCAGATAATCAGGATTTATTTTTTTGCATTTCATTTTGGACGATTGATCAGAGTGGACATGTTTTATTGTTGGGGAGCTTTCATTGTTTTATTTGTGTTTAACTTTCAAAATATCACAATCTCCATTGATAATAGATTACCCGTAAACACGAGTAAGTTAGCTTATCCTCTGATAAATCTCTCTCTCTCTCTCTCTCTCTCTCTCTCTCTCTCTCTCTCTCTCTCTCTTCTCTCGCTCTCTCTCTCTGTGTGTGTGTGTGTGTGTGTTGTGTTTACAATTCCCAGTTAAATCTTTGGTAGTAATTCATTTTTTTAAAACAAAACCGCTTCCCATATATCACGGCCGATAATCTTGGACACAAATTACATTTATATTTTGCCCGGAATCTGAGATTCAGTTGTCCAGGGTATAACGCCAAGGTTCCTGTAGAAGAGATGTCTTTACAGGTGGTAACACATTATCAGAATGAAGATAATATTTGGGATAGGAAAGACGACAAACACGGGATTTCGATGCGAAGAGTTTAATAATCGATGAGAAACTAAAACAAACAAAACTTAGCATAGAAATATATATAGAGAGATTTTTCAACTGGTTGATGAAAAAAATACTTATCTTCGGGTCATAACATTCATTCAGAATCAATTGTCGTACGTAAAACTAGCTTGACAAACAATTTTGGTCGAATGTAACTCTTGTAGAACAAAGGCCAGTGGGGGTTAACGTCAAATAAACCATAGTTATTATCTTGCACTGAGAACACTCTTCATTCTTTTGTTATAATTTATGGTAGTCATATTTTGTAAGCAGACCCTGTAGCTGAGAATAAGGGCCGTTAACTTTGAGATCAAGGGGGCCAGTGGAAATTTACCAGTGACTGTTGGTAACCCTTTAAAACGCACTATGATAGACACGTGATAGTTTTTAGAGTTTTGGAATTCAGATTCGACCCGGCTTTTGGAAGGGAAAGACGTAATAGTCTTTCTCTATCGGTTTATCTCTCCCGCCCGGTGGATAAGCAATATGGGCTGATGAAATAAAAAGCTTGATCAAGCGAACAATAAGTCTTGTTATTTCATTTGATTATAAACAAGCAAAGAACAGAAGAAGAAGAAGAAGAAGAAGAAGAGGTCAGCCCTTAGTTAGAAGTCAAGCCAACTAGACAAGATGTTGGTCAGAGAAGAAGAGGAAATAGAAGACAGGGTAGCAGGAACCAGAGTAAAGAAGGTAACAAGTTATAAAGAAAAATATCTTCTCTCTAAAGTAACTCTCTCTCTCTCTCTCTCTCTCTCTCTCTCTCTCTCTCTCTCTCTCTCTCTCTCTCTCTCTCTCTCTCATCCGAGAACTCTCTGAACCCAATCTCGTTTATATACCCGATGTTCGATGTTTGATGTGGGTATATAACACTATTTATTTTCTTTTTCTTCCTTGTATCTCTAGCCCTACCTTCTCTTTTTTTCTATCTACATGGATTCAAAAGTTTTACAATAATTGGGTGCCATAAGACGCAATTCAGCAGCTCTGTTTCCCAGTGAATGGCATTTCACATATCATCGGAAAAGATATGGATCTAACTACTCCCCTTCTGGCTATGGGTAAATTGTAGGGCATTCTGGGATCTTTAACCATGGCTAGGTAACAAGTATCGGAGAAGGAAAACTCTCAATTCAAACCCGTTAAACTCCGCTTAAGAAATTGAGTGGAATGGTTCGTATATATATATATATATATATATATATATATATATATATATATATATATATATGTACACTATGCATACAAAAATAACGTAAATACAGAAAAATAACTTTTTTTTGTACTTTGATCTAATTTATGTTTACCCAAAAATTCGGCTGCTATTTATTTTAAAAACGAATTAAAATTAATTAATTAATCGATTATTACAGCGGTTGTGTTATATATGGTGAATTAAATTTTGATTCTTGTTATATATATATATATATATATATATATATATATATATATATATATATATATATATATATGCGTATGTGTGTGTGTGTGTGTGTGTGTGTGTAGTCTTTAAAAAATTGAGATGTACATGGTGTTTAATATGATGTTGTAATCTAATAACTTGACTGATTCTTGTTATATATATATATATATATATATATATATATATATATATATTTATATATATATATATATGTATATATATATAGATAGATAGATACGTGTGTGTGTGTGTGTGTGTGTGTGTGTGTCTAAAGACAACAAGATATTTGACAGCAAACTGTCTAAACAAACATTCTTTGATTCCATCTTGTTGAACAAAAGCCAACAAGGTAGATTAACTCAACCCTGAAAATATATTAACAGCGCAATAAAAATAAGCAAAATTTCTGCGAGATATTTGCTTTACCCCGGCAACAATTTAAAAAAATAAATAAGAAGAAGAAGAAGAAGAAGAAGAAGAAGAAGAAGAAGAAGAAGAAGAAGAAGAAGAAGAAGAAGAAGAAATAATAATAATAATAATAATAATAATAATAATAATAATAATAACAAACACATAAAATTCTCTGGGACTTTGAGATAAAAACGGATCCCAGCCAGAAGGCCAGACCTAGTATTGATTGAATAGACAAATACTTGGACCTTGCAAGAGGCTTGAAAAGATGTGAAATATGAGGGTAAAAGAGATACCAACTGTAGTTGGTGCACGTGAAACGGTCTCCAAAAGCTTAAAAAAGAGACTAGAGGAAGAATTGAGACTATCCAGACAGCATTGTTAAAATCGGCTAGAATACCCAGAAGACTCATGGAGACCTGAGGAGACTTGTTGTCACTCAGACCGAAGAAAGACTATCAGCTGACGCTGGTGTGAAAAACTCACAAGGAGTGAAATAATAGAAGTGGTTTTTTTTTTGTTGTTGTTTTTTAACGGCATATCAACCCCGGTGGGTCAATTAATAGCGACAAAGTTTTGAAATAAATTAATTCTTGATGGGTACGCAGTATTTTCATAAACATCATTTTTTTTCTATTTAACCCATAGATGGGGCCGTAACAGATACTAGCACTCTGGGTCAAAGTGGACCTGGGAGTAATGGTGATGAAGAAGTACTCCACATTCCCTAGGGCTCCAAAACTAGAACTTCGCCATCAGATAGATAACAATAAGACCCTCACCCATCGTCTTCTAGCACATATATGATAAAAGTGTTTGGGATTGCCATGAGGGCGTAGGGTCGGAACAATCATATAGGTGCTAGGATTTGACTTGACCAGCCGATTGATCAGAGGGGACCTCTCCGACCGAAAATCTAGCCTAAGTAATGGCCAAAGTGGAGTGTTGCAAGTGATGGACTGCTTAGCCACCGGGGTTCCGTCCTTACGCATTACGGGTCGCCACACACGGCCAACAGTTGGTCCTATTGGGGGGGTGGGGGTGGGGGTGCAGAGGTGCAGTGGGCTTCTCAATAGAATAATAGTATTAGTAGTAGTAATGATCTCAGATGATTTGGCATTAACCCTTCCATCTTGGAAAATTGGGCTCAGGAACGCCCTCGGTGGCGGCAGACTCTCCGTAACGGACTGTTCATACCCGAAGCCGCCCTGGCGCAACACCATGAAGCCAAGAGGTCCAGAAGAAAGGATGGGCAACAAAGCACCGGCACATCAACATCTTCAGGGACAGCCTTCACATGCGACATTTGTGGCCGAGAATGTTTTTCGAACATTGGACTCCACAGTCACAGGAGGCGATGTAACTTGAGGGGCACAATAACTATATTAAGCAGGATGTGATACAAGGTCAATTTCTTAAGCGGAGTTCAACAGGTTTGAATTCAGAGTTTTCCTTCTCCTAGACCGGTTACCTAGCCATGGTTAAAGAGCCCAGTCTGCTCTACTATTTACCCATAGCTGGAGGGAGAGAAGGATTCATACCTTTCCCAAAGGTATTAGCGCTAAGTGAAATGCAATTACCACGTCCAAGATTTGAACTCGGGGCGACGAGTCCATTTCCCATGACTTTAACCATTACACCGCGCGCTTCCTTCTAAATATATTATAGTCTTCCGAGACTGCAATGCCAATGAGTAGTAAGTACTAGTAAAGTGAAGGTCGCTAATGGTGTTCAGCTGTTTGTAATGTTTGGAATACACACGCCTCCTTTTAATTCGTTCACACTGTATTTATTCGGGCACTTACGTTATCTCTTAGACGGGTACTGGGCATCACCTGGAGGGACAGTATCACTAACACAGCAGTCCTAGAGAGAGCTCAACTCCCCAGCCTGTACTCTCTACTGAGACAACGTTGTCTCCGATGGTTGGGTCATGTACGTCGGATGGATGATGGATGAATCCCGAAAGACATCCTCTATGGAGAGCTAACATCTGGTAAAAGACAGATTGGTGGCCCCCTACTGCGATTGAAGGATGTCTGCAAAAATGATCTCAGGTGCTTTGGCATTGTCCCTTCCAGCTGGGAAAATTTGGCTCAAGACCGCCCTCGGTGGCGGCAGAATCTCATAGAGGACTGTACATGTCAGAAGTCACCCTGATACAACATCATGAAGCTAAGAGGTCCATAAGAAAGCAACGGCAACAAAGCATCGGAACATCATCATCTACAGGGACAACCTACAAATGCAAAATCTGTGGTCGAGAATGTTTCTCAAACATAGGACTTCGCAGTCACAGGAGGCGCTGCAACTTCAGGGGCACACAAACACTTTTATCATAGTCTTTCGAGACTGAATTGCCAATGAATGAGTCTTCCGAGACTGCAATGCCAATGAGTAGTAAGTATTAGTAAAGTGAAGATCGCTAATGGTGTTCAGCTGTTTGTAACGCTTGGAATACACACGCCTCCTTTTAATTCGTTCACACTGTGTTTATTCTGGTACTTACGTTATCTCGATTGTTTTCATTGATTTCCTCATGTGACACTTAATGCCGAGAATATTTCTCACTTGATATCTTCCACATAAAGCTGGGATTAATCTTATTAGTCTGCTAATAAGGGTTTGAATAGTGTATCCATTAATTGTTAATCAATTCGTCTTATCTGTCCTGTTCGTAATGGGCCATAAAGATAGCAACATACTTTTATATAGCCTTTTGCTTAGCACAGCAATTCGAAATGGAGGCGTATTTTAGCAGTGTACGCCTTTGTGTATGTGCAAGTACGCACACATACACACGCACACCACATCTTAATAAATGTTAGATTAATTTACAAGATTGGACTAAATCAGGCATGAAAAGACATAAACACACGGACGGACACACACAGTGGCGGACATTTAAAGACCGGCGAAATGTTTTTGCCTAATGGTCAGGATACTCGGATATATTTTTTTTTTTCATTTTTGTGTTTAAACTGTTTGTTTTCATTATTGATTGGAATAAATTAGGATGATAATCAAAAAATACTCAAAGCGAAGGCCGCCCCGTGCCGTGCCACCCCGTGCCGCGCCGACTAGCTTTAACAAAATGATAGACAAACAGACAAATAATTTGTTAAATAATGAAGTCATCAGTCAGATCTGCGGCTGGATCTTAAAACAAACCGACAGTTTCTGATAATTTAGACCTCTTCTATTCTCAGCCCTGTCGGCTGGGGCTTCAGAATACACAGACTGTACCTCTACATGGGGGTAAGTAGCACAGCAATTCGAAACGGAGGCGTATTTAGCAGTGTACGCCTTTGTGTATGTGCAAGTACGCACACATACGCACGCACACACATCTTAATAGATGTTAGATTAATTTGGACTAAATCAGGCATGAAAAGGTTTAACAAAATGATAGACCAGCAGACAAATAATTTGTTAAATTATGAAGTCATCCGTCAGATTTGCGGCTAGATCTAAAAAAAAAAAAAAAATTTTTAAAAACGACAGTTTCTGATGATTCAGACCTCTTCTCTTCTCAGCTCTGTCGGCTGGGGCTTCAGAATACACAGACTGAACCTCTACAGAGGGGTAAAATCCCCTCCCAATAGGGTCAATAAATAAAAGAGTTGTGATGTTAGTGGTGACGTAGTTTTGGTTACAGATAGACACTTACACAATCTCTATTATAATAAGATTTAACAAGAGAACAGTATACTTGATATGGCACTATCATAGCTGAAACAATAGTTGGATTCATACCTTGCCCATAGGTAGGATAGAAAATCCTGAAAAAAATAATTTTGCCAAAGAGGATCAAACAATATTAATTTGTTCCGGTTAAATACAAAATTCTTTTTTCTTCTTTGTTTAACTTCCTCTGAAAATACCCCCACCCGCGTTTCTTGAAAATGTTTCTAAACGTTTGTAATTCACTATAAACCTTGTTTTTCTCGGACTATTGTCCTCATCTTTATTATTATCTGCACAACGTTTCGGGTGATGTGCCCTCCGACCTTCTTCAGGTATTTCTTGTCGGAGTCAGGAACCTTCTCGAACTTTCGAACTTTCTCTTCGAACTCGGGAGCCTCCATGTCGTAATCGGGAGCTTTCACGGAACTTCGAACCGAACCCTTTATTCAATCTACAGAGGTAGACTGTTCTCATTCCGTTAATCATGACTGTGTACAAGTGTTAACCTGTGTTAATTAGTCTATGTTACTATCGCCCTTGACCAGGATTCGAACACTGGGCATAAAATAGAGAAAATTAAAGATCTAACCCACCAATCGAACTCTTCCTTTACCTAGATTCGAACACTGGTAGAAAATAGAGAAAATATAAAGATCTAACCCACCAATCGGAACTCTTCCTTTACCTAGATTCGAACACTGGGTAGAAAATAGAGAAATATAAAGATCTAACCCACAATCGGAACTCTTCTTTTCTGACATATGAGATGACAGTGCCTAGAACCCAGGAATTGATTTAGCATTTAGTCTTTCCGAGATCGATGAAATACATATTAAAGATGTTCAAGTGGAGATTCCTACCGAAGTTAGGTTGGGGTGGGTGCAAGTGGGTGGGGGGAGTGAGCAGTGAAAGCTTGTTTCTTTGAAAGACGACTGGAACAAAAAAAAAAGAAGTTGAGAATATTATTTAAGAAAAACGACCGAAACAAGAAATCCCCGAAATCTTTTATCTGGTGGGAAATCAATACGAAATGCTATCATCTAATTTTAATCAATTTCGTATTCTTCGAATTCCCAATTATTGTTTCTTGTAGGATTAGTTCGGTGCTCAGAGCGACAGTTGATGACTAAGTCTAATGTTTGATGCAAAGAAAAGACGACGTACGAATCGGCAATCTGATTGGAAAAAAATAACAAAAAAAAACAAAAAAAAACAAAAAAAAGGCCAGAAAGAAAAAAAGAAAAATGAGAAAGAAAGAAAATAAAGACGTTTTTGTTTAATATCCAATTCCTGCTATACTTACAAATAAGACATCACTTAATAAGTCCTGGGCCTGACATATAGATGGCGCCACTAATAAAAAATCCATATGATTTTTTATAAAGTATTAACCTTCAAATGGCATGTGTCAAATTTTGAGGCCAATCGGATTATTAGTTTACAAATTACAGTTATTTAAGTAAACTACTGTTGCATATTTTCAAAACAATGGAAAAATCTGAATTTTGTGTGTTGACAAAGCATTGCTTTCTGATAGGAAATATCATTGGCAATTCAGTCTCGAAAGACTATGATAAAAGTTTTTGTGTGACCCTGAAGTTGCAGCGCCTCCTGTGACTATGAAGTCCTATGTTTGAGAAACATTCTTGACCACAGATTTTGCATTTGTAGGTTGTCCCTGTAGATGATGATGTTCTGATGCTTTGTTGCCGTTGCTTTCTTATGGACCTCTTAGCTTCATGATGTTGTATCAGGGTGACTTCTGACATGTACAGTCCTCTATGGAGATTCTGCCGCCACCGAGAGAGGTCTTGAGCCAAATTTTCCCAGCTGGAATGGACAATGCCAAAGCACATGAGATCATTTTCAGGTGCTTTGGCATTAATATACGGTTCAAGCAAAGCAATGGCTTGACAAGTGTTATTCGGACTCTGCTTTTTTATTTTATGTTTTTATTTATTTCTGAGATAGGATAAAACAAAAGTTGTATTATTTGGGCTAGCAAAAAGACACCCTCTGGGTTGTGTAAAAATTAATTTTTGTAAAATATTGCCTGAGGGGGTGGGAGTTAAAATTCAATGTCAGAGTGTTTGTACTATAATTAAGTAAAATCATCAAATTTATGAAAGGAGTAAAAAATAAAACAGATTGAAATGGAAACTTAATTCTGATAACTTTAAATATATATTAGAATAAAAACAAACTATATATAAATATATAATACCGGTCGTGTATCTATTAAAATTTGTTTTAAAAAACAATGAGGATCATCTTTTTGTCCATGCATGCTCAAATTTAGAGTGTATTTATTCTGTTATGGCGATTCTGAGTAATGTGATGTAAGTGGTGGCGTAATTTCGGTTACGGACGAATATAGACCTAATCTTCATTATTAATAGATTACTCGGACAATTGTCCTTATCTTTACGATTACGACATGAAGCCTCCAGAGTTCGACTAGAAGGTTCTCGAGTTCAAAGATAAGGTTCCCAAGTTCGAGAAGGTTCCCGAGTCCAACAAGAAATGCCTGAAGAAGATCGGAGGGCACATCGACCGAAATATTGTGTATTTAACAATAAAGATGAGCACAATATTCCGAACAATCCAAATAATCCAAATTATCAAGCCACATCTCATAAATTCAGAGAAACATTTCGACCTATTCAAATGTCCCAACTCGGCTTCGCGGGGCCTTTTTACGCGAACATCTCCACAAACTTATCACATCTTATCCATTTCTACTCGCATTTCCAATAAATACATTTCCGTTTTGTTCATTTTGTTATCCCTACCATGTCGATCGCACGTCCTTTCTTTTTTCCAGGCGTTTGTTCCCTTACTTGTCTTATTTGGTCAGCAGGTGGACTACCGGATTTTTGTTACGTAGCGTCTTTTTCACGGCACTAAATCGTGTATGTAACGTAGCGGGTATAGTCGCAGTACTAAAAGCGATATATGTAGTAGTCGGACTTAAGAAAATCACAACACATGTGTATAGTAGAAAGTTTTGACTTTATTTCTTCTTACTCGGCTGTGCGTGGGTGACGAGCGTTGACAATGGAAATGCACGAGGGTTGACAATGACTGCTGAATTGGGTTGGTTAGGTAGAAGGGGTGGCTACGTGCGTCTCACAGCCTCTCAGCCGTGACCGACCGTGAGCAACTGTTCTCACTTGTTCTCTGTTCCGAGTCTTCTGTCTCACTAACTGCCGTCTCTGCTATCGACTTTCTTTTTATGTCTATAAACGCCCACGCATTTTCTTTTGTTATACTTATCAGCTGAAAAATCTACTTCCGATTTCTTTGTTCGTGTTAACCGGAAAAAGTCCTTTGTTATTTTTGTCGTCTTTTCTTTGTTTCGGTTTAACCGGAAAATCCTACTTCCGTCCGCACGATATGCAACATTTTTACCCACTCTCTCTATACTACCGAACGATTCCTATAACTACTGTGTCCTGGGTATGACGTTAAACTGTAGCTAATAGTGAAGTCCGAATTTTGGAGTTCAGGGTGTATGGAGTACCCTTCATTACTATTACTCCCAGGTACACTCTGATCCGGAAAGGAGTTACCTGTTAGGGTCCGACATATGGATTAATAGAAAAAAATGAGTTTCTTAAAAAATCTGTTAAAAATGAGTTTTAAAATTTTTTGAATACCCATCAAGCATCAATAGAACAAAACGTCTTTGGCTTAAAATAACCTAACAAGGGTTGACATGCTGTAAAATCTTACACACCTAACCAAACTTCCTACTACTACATTTATTTGGAGATGAGTGGTGAAATGGCCAGAGTCGTAGGAAATGGACTCGTCGACCCGAGTTCAAATCCTAGACGAGACTGTCTACATTTCACATAGCGCTAATACACTTGGGAAAGGTATGAATCCACCTGTTCTCCTTCCATCTATGGGTAAATAACAGGGCAGACTGGTGTCTTCTACCCTGGTTTGGCAACCAGTTTAAGAGAAGGAAAACTCTGAATTCAAACCTGTTAAACTCCGCTTAAGAAATTGACCTTGTGTCGCATCCTGCTCGTGCGGAGGGGTTGGTAAATACATATATATACAAAATATTCCAACAAGGTGTTTCTTGCAGAGGCCTATTTCTCATTGCAATTTTCAGTAATCGCTTTTTAAATGAATTTGATTCTTATTAGGATTGGATGGGTGGATTTTTTAAAAATTATAACAAATGTTGTAAATGATGACACAAGTCTGGAAGAAGAAAAAAAAACATTAAAATAAAATGGCGGAAAAAATGGCTGATAAAACAAAATGGCGGAAAATAATATCGTTGGTGGATTTTCAGAAATAAAAATAAGAAAATTAAATTATGAACGTTTGTGAAAATCCATTGAATGAAATAACAGGCCGAATAAAAGGTGATAGATAGATCGATAGATATGAATGGACGCAGACAGACTAATAGATAGAAAAATAGATATAAAAAGCCTGAGATAAATAGGTAGAAAGATAGAGATATGTGAACAGACTGAGATAGATAGATTGATAAATAGATAGATTGATATTCAGATACATAGATAGATAGATAGATAGGATAGATAGATAGATTTGAATAGACTGAGATAGATAGATAGATTGATAAATAGATAGATTGATAAATAGATAGATTGATGTTCAGATAGATAGATAGATAGATAGATAGATAGATGTGAACTGACTGAGATAGATAGATTGATAAATAGATAGATTCATATTCAGATAGATAGATAGATAGATAGATAGATAGATAGATAGATAGATAGATGTGAATAGACTGAGATAGATAGATAGATTGATAAATAGATATATTGATAAATAGATATATTGATGTTCAGATAGATAGATAGATAGATAGATAGATGTGAACTGACTGAGATAGATAGATTGATAAATAGATAGATTGATATTCAGATAGATAGATAGATAGATAGATAGATAGATAGATGTGAACTGACTGAGATAGATAGATTGATAAATAGATGATTGATATTCAGGATAGATAGATAGATAGATAGATAGATAGATTAGATAGAGTGAATAGACTGAGATAGATAGATAGATGATAAATAGATAGATTGATGTTCAGATAGATAGATAGATAGATAGATAGATGTGAACAGACTGAGATAGATAGATAGATTGATAAATAGATAGATATATATATAGATAGATAGGTAGATGTGAACTGACTGAGATAGATAGATTGATAAATAGATAGATTGATATTCAGATAGATAGATAGATAGATAGATAGATAGATAGATAGATAGATAGATAGATGTGAACAGACTGAGATAGATAGATTGATAAATAGATAGATTGATATTCAGATAGATAGATAGATAGATAGATAGATAGATAGATGTGAATAGACTGAGATAGATAGATAGATTGATAAATAGATATATTGATAAATAGATATATTGATGTTCAGATAGATAGATAGATAGATAGATAGATAGATGTGAACTGACTGAGATAGATAGATTGATAAATAGATAGATTGATATTCAGATAGATAGATAGATAGATAGATAGATAGATAGATGTGAACTGACTGAGATAGATAGATTGATAAATAGATAGATTGATATTCAGATAGATAGATAGATAGATAGATAGATAGATAGATAGATAGATGTGAATAGACTGAGATAGATAGATAGATAGATAGATTGATAAATAGATAGATTCATATTCAGATAGATAGATAGATAGATAGATAGATAGATAGATGTGAACTGACTGAGATAGATAGATAGATTGATAAATAGATATATTGATAAATAGATAGATTGATGTTTAGATAGATAGATAGATAGATAGATAGATAGATGTGAACTGACTGAGATAGATAGATTGATAAATAGATAGATTCATATTCAGATAGATAGATAGATAGATAGATAGATGTGAACTGAGTGAGATAGATAGATAGATTGATAAATAGATAGATTGATAAATAGATGGATTGATAAATAGATAGATTGATGTTCAGATAGATAGATAGATAGATAGATAGATAGATAGATGTGAACTGACTGAGATAGATAGATTG
Source organism: Doryteuthis pealeii (assembly GCA_023376005.1). Lineage (NCBI taxonomy): Eukaryota > Metazoa > Mollusca > Cephalopoda > Myopsida > Loliginidae > Doryteuthis > Doryteuthis pealeii. The sequence continues at coordinate 77,532,080 of CM042155.1, read as the reverse complement.
ATAAATAGATAGATTCATATTCAGATAGATAGATAGATAGATGTGAATAGACTGAGATAGATAGATAGATAGATAAATAGATAGATTGATAAATAGATAGATTGATGTTCAGATAGATAGATAGATAGATAGATAGATAGATAGATAGATGTGAACTGACTGAGATAGATAGATACATTGATAAATAGATAGATTGATAAATAGATAGATTGATGTTCAGATAGATAGATAGATAGATAGATAGATAGATGTGAACTGACTGAGATAGATAGATTGATAAATAGATAGATTCATATTCAGATAGATAGATAGATAGATAGATAGATAGATAGATAGATGTGAATAGACTGAGAGATAGATAGATAGATAAATAGATAGATTGATAAATAGATAGATTGATGTTCAGATAGATAGATAGATAGATAGATAGATAGATGTGAACTGACTGAGATAGATAGATTGATAAATAGATAGATTGATAAATAGATAGATTGATGTTCAGATAGATAGATAGATAGATAGATAGATAGATAGATAGATAGATAGATGTGAACTGACTGAGATAGATAGATTGATAAATAGATAGATTCATATTCAGATAGATAGATATAGATAGATAGATAGATAGATAGATGTGAACTGACTGAGATAGATAGATGATAAATAGATAGATTGATGTCAGATAGATAGATAGATAGATAGATAGATGTGAACTAGATAGATAGAGATAAATAGATAGAGATTCAGATAGATAGATAGATAGATAGATGTAGACTAGATAGATTGATAATGATAAATAGATAGATTGATGTTCAGATAGATAGATAGATAGATAGATAGATGTGAACTGACTGAGATGGATAGGTTGATAAATAGATAGATTGATTCAGATAGATAGATAGATAGATAGATGTGAACTGACTGAAATAGATAGATAGATAGATAGATAGATAGATAGATAGATAGATAGATGTGAACTGACTGAGATAGATATTGATAAATAGATAGATTGATAAATAGATAGATTGATATTCAGATAGATAGATAGATAGATAGATAGATAGGTGTGAACTGACTGAAATAGATAGATAGATAGATAGATAGATAGATAACTTTTCATTCAATTGAAAATTGTATTCTTATTAATTTTACTCGCATGAAAAGGCGTTAACGTATCATTGACGTTTACACACGCAGATATAAATACGCATAGAAGAACATCCCTGTCGGTGGGGCTTTAGAATACGCCGACTGCACTTTTGCGGAGGGGTAAGCACCCCCCCCCCCGACTCAATGGAGCCACCTGTTGGTCGTGGGGCAACCCATGATGCTTAAGGACGCAATCCTGGCATGCAACTCTCCACTGTGGGCCTTACTTAGGCTAGACGGACGGGTGGAGAGGCCACCTCCGATCAATCGGATGGTCATGTCAAGCCCTAGCACCTATATGATTGTCCCAACCCTATTACCCTCATGGCGAGCCCCAACCCTTTTTATCATATATGTGTTAGAAGGCGGTGGTTGAAGGTCTTCAAGTCTTGGGAATGATGTTCAACTCTATCTGATGGTGAGGTTCCTGTTCTGGAGGTCTGGGGAATGTGGATCACCTCTTCATCACCATTGCTCCCTGGTTCCCTCTGACTCGGAGTGGTAATACCTGTTAGGGTCCCATCTATGGGTTAAATAGAAAAATATGTTTATTAAAAATCCATTAGTATCCATTAAGAATGAATTTAATTTAAAACTTAGTCGGCTTTAAATGACCCACCAAGTTTGGTATGCCGTAAAACAAAACAAAACAAAACAAACATAAAAGAAGAAGAAATGTTTTTATCTATAAAAAGAATTAAGTAAAAATGCATGTGCTTTAAAAGGAGAATATTCTAGTATACTAGCAGCGGCTACCCAGCTACCCGGCGTCGACTGGGTAAATGGGGATTTTTTAAGTTAGTCCCACAGATCTATTATTACTGAATCATGAGTTGAATCCTCGTGTGATGCCGCATTTAAATCCTGTCAATATCAGTGATTAAATAGTTAACTATAGCAATATATCATTTTATTGAAAGCGATGTCAACGTACGTATAGGTAAGACGTGGGCTGCGTTTGACAGATTATCGATAACTAGCAGGACCTGTAAAATAAAATAATAATAGTCTTACGATTTTATGGGCCATCCTTTAGGCTTCAAGTAAAAGCGGTTGTCCATCGGAAATCATTGGTAAAGAATCCTTTAGTTGTTCCTCAGTATCGCAAGTTCCTTCGTCAATAATTGCAAATGGACGTCTGTCAGTATCAGCTATTAAGTAGTCAATCAGCCACGCTTTATGGCTGTTGATTGGCGGAGGAATAAACCACGTGACCTCGCCCAGTCTATAAATTTAAGTGGTGTATTGTAGCACAAATTATATATATATATATATATATATATATATATATATATATATATATGTATGTATGTATGTATGTATGTATGAAATAAATATTTTTAGAAAAAACAAACAAATGATGTTATAGTTCGCTGACAGAAATCTGTTTCGACCTTTTATTAAAGCGGTCTTCATCAAGAGCGAAATGTTTGTGATAGAAAGATGGTGTGAGTAAACCGTTACAAATAAAAGTGGTACACACGAACGTTCGTGTTCGGAGCCGGATTATTCTTTGGGGATTATAATGCTTCTGATTTAAAAATAAAATAAAATTTATTTTATTTTTAAAATAAAATAAAATTTATTCTATTTTTAAAACAGAATATGCATTTTCAAAATTTAAAAAAAAAGCGAACTATAACATCATTTGTTTGTTTTTTCTAAAAATATTTATTTCATACTGTCGGATTCACTTCCATTTACTTTTCATATACTGGCAAATATATGCACCCTCCGGGTGCAAGTATTTAAGTTTTAAGTTTTGATATAATAAAATATCATATTAAATTAGAAAGGCTAATGAAACTGACTAAGAATGCAGATAAAAAGATCTGCAACAGAGGGGGTATAATCGAAAAATAGAACAACTTTGAAACTAACTATTCCATCATTTTCCATTACTCCCCTCTTTCATTGGTAAATTTTCCTAATTTAACTATTTAGTTAAAATAGGAAGTAAAGGATAATATTACAGTTATTTCTTCTTGTAAATAAATTTCTTTTAAGATTTATCCACGAGATTTTTGTTTATATTCCTTAAGATAAAACCAAACAATTAGAAATCAATAATACCAAGCACATATTTATTAAAATAAAATTTTAAATATCAATATGCAAATTAGCCTTCTCGTTCAAACTGTAAACCGCTATTTTGTTGTATATATAAATACAATTGCATGTTATTAGTATGTAGACCTGGCCAACGCCGGGGGTCCAGTGGCTTCGGCCCTGGATCTTTACTAGTTAATAGCGTCGATCCCAGGGGGCCATCCCCCCAGGCAACACCTGCCCCCTCGATTTAAAGGGGCAGGGCTGGGTTTATTGCCCAGTGCCTGAGGCGCCCCCTTGAGGGGAATGCCGACGGGATCGACGCAATTTTTTCACCTGCCACTCCACGAGCTTCGGCCGTGGGTGGTCCCACGTTAATAGGGACTTTGTGCCTGACCCGTACAAGTGGGGTACGCGGTAAATACAGTAGACCTGGTCAACACCGGGGGTCCAGTGGCTTCGGCCCTGGATCTTTACAAGTTAATAGCGTCGATCCCAGGGGGCCATCCCCCCAGGCAACACCTGCCCCTCGATTTAAAGGGGCAGGACTGGGGTTTATTGCCCAGCGCCTGAGGCGCCCTCCTTGAGGGGAATACCGACGGGATCGACGCAATTTTTCACCTGCCACTCCATGAGCTTCGGCTTGTGGGTGGTCCCACGTTAATAGGGACTTTGTGCCTGACCCGTACAAGTGGGGTACGCGGTAAATAGTATGTAGATATGGTCAACAGTATTAATAATGTAAATTTTTTTATTAATAACTGAAGGTTTAAAAGAATGAAATCATGGAGAATTTGACGTAAATAATTAAGGGAATTGTGACTTGAGTAGTGATATAGTTTCGGTTACAGACAGAAAAACACACAATCTCCATTATAATAATATATATATATATATATATATATATATATATATATATATATATATATATAATATATAATATATGGACCACTTAACCACCATCTCAGAAAATATCCAAGTAAAACAAACAAGACATGCTGGATACTGCTGGAGAGTTAAGTATGCCCTCATAGTGACGTTCTCTTAAGGACTCCTATGTTGACTGACCGGCAAAAACTTACATTCGTCAGCTCTGTACGGTCGCTGGATGCTGTATAGAGGACTTACCAATGACCGAATGACGAGAAAGAGTCAAATGAATCCGTGATGGCGACACGTCTTCATGATACTGATAATGATGAGGGGTGTGCACATGCATATATATGTTTACCAACCCCTCCGCACAAGTAGGATGCGACACAATGTCAATTTCTAAGTGGAGTTTAACGGGTTTGAATTCAGAGTTTTTCTTCTCCTAGAATGGTTACCTAACGAAGGTTAAAGAGACCATTCTGTCCTTCTATATGCCTATAGCTGTAGGGATAATAATTGGATTCATACCTTTACCAAGGGTATTAGCGCTATGTGAAATGCAGACAGCCTCGTCCAGGATTTGAACTTGGGTCACAGAGCCCATTTCTTTCGACGATAATCATAGATGCCTCACTGAGGCATCTCTATTAATAATGGAGATTCGGTCTCTATTTGTCTGTAACTGAAACTACGTCACCGCTTACCTCACCATATCCAAAATCGTCAATATGTAAAATATGTGAAATGCAAACAGTCACGTCCAGGATTTGAACTTGGATCACAGAGCCCATTTCTTTCGATGATAATCATAGATGCCTTACTGAGGAATCTATTAATAAAGAAGATTCGGTTTCTGTTTGTCTGTAACTGAAACTACGTCACTGCTTACCAAAATCGCCAATACGTAAAATAAGAAACAACCTCAAAAATTGAGTAAAAAATTTAAAACTATTGTTTATTTTCCCCCTTTTTTTCAGTAAAAAGACCTTAACTAAAAATTTTACAAATAAATGAGTACCTACGTTTCTATGTAAAATTTATATGTAAAATATTTATGAAGGCGCGTGGTCTAATGGTTATAGTCGTAGGAAATAGACTCGTCGGTCCAAGTTCAATTCCTGGACGAAGCTGTTTGCACTTCACATGACGCCAATACCCTTGGGAAAGGTATGAATCCAATTATCTCTCTAGCTATGCGCAAATAGCAGCGCAGACTGGGCTCTTTAACCATGGCTAAGTAACCAGTCTAGGAGAAGGAAAACTCTGCGTTCAAACCTGTTAAACTGCTATATTTATAAGTTCACTCCTTTAATAAATTTGATGATTTTACTTACTTATGACACAAACTCTGTGACATTGAATTTATAACTCCTACCCCCTCAGGCAATGTCTTAAAAATTAAATTTTACTCTGCCCGGAGGGCGTTTTTATGCTTGTTGGTATAAAGGTTGCCTCACATGCATATAGATACTATATACTAATGAGTTGCTGAGATCAATATTTTGACAATCTGTGGGCGAAATAAAACGAGCAAAAGTGTTTTTAATTAAGCAATATTTCAATTTTAATCGATGGAATTATTTGACTGACAGTATCATAATTTAAAAAAACTGTTACAAAAATCAATACCTCATTATATTCACCGATCTTTTTACTTAATTTAATAAGTGTATATATATTTTCCAACCACTACGCAGGAGCAGGACGTGTCACAGGGTCACTAACTTAAGCGGAGTTTAACAGGTTCAAATTAAGATTTCCTAGGCTGATTACCTAACCAAGGTTAAAGGGTCCAGTTTGCCCTACTATTTACCCTTAGCTGAACGGAGATTAGTTGGATGCATACCTTTCCCAAGGGTATTAGTGCTAAGTGAAATGCAATTACCACGTCCAGGATTTGAACTCGGGGCGACGAGTCCATATCCTATGACTTTAACTATTACACCACGCAGTTCCTATTTTTGTATATATATATATATATATATATATATCAACCCCTCCGCACGAGCAGGATGTGACACAAGGTCAATTTCTTAAGCGGAGTTCAACAGGTTTGAATTCAGAGTTTTCCTTCTCCTAGATTGGTTGCCTAACCAAGGTTAAAGAGCCCAGTCTGCCCTACTATTTATCCATAGCTGGAGGGAGAGTAGGATTCATACCTTTCCCAATGGTATTAGCGCAAAGTTAAATGCAATTATCACGTCCAGAATTTGAACTCGGGGCGACGAGTCCATTTCCTATGACTTTAACCATCGCACCACGCGCTTCCTACTTTTGTATATAAGCTGCGCTGCAATAACCACTTAAATTTATAGATTAGGCGAGGCCACGTGGTTTGAACCTCAGCATTGTCCAGGATTTACACTTGGGTTGACGAGTCCATTTCTTACGACTCTAACTATTACAGTACGCGCCGCCATTTAATAAGACCCTCGACGGAATTGGTTGGTTGGATGTTACGGCATGTCAACTCCCTGGTCTTTTCCCTTTCTTTCTTTTTCTCTTTTTCCCTTTCTTTCTTTTTCTCTCTTTTCCCTTTCTTTCTTTTTCTCTCTTCTCACTGTATCTTTTTCTTTCTTCCCCGTGTGTGTGTGTCCCTGTATCTCTCTCTCCTTCTCTTTTACTTTCTTTCTTTTCTCTCATATATCCTAAAATTGGACCGTTATAACAAAAACCAGATACTGATTTTGCTTGATATTATTTGGTATAAAAAGAATCTTCTTTATGAGTGTTAACCAAAATTATAGTCTTTATCATAAACTATTTATTCTGAATTTAACTGTTTATTGAAAAGTGGAGATAAATACTTTTTTAAAACCCATATATTGTATTAATACATTTTGTCTTTGTTTTTTCAGACTAATGATAAAATTTGTTGTATTCTTTAAAACTGGAATCTTCTGAAAAAAGAAACAGAGGGATAGACTCCCTCGCTGGCAGGTTGATATTGATAATAGACCACTCCAACGACTTTACGAATCTCTGACTAGATTCCCTTAACTAAATAGCCCTGCAGAGGGGCAATAACCCGTTCAATGGAGCAACCTGTTGTCCGTGGGTGGTAACAATAATAATCCTGGTGGCTGAGCAGTCCAGGACTTGCAACACTCCTCTTTGGCCCTTACTTAGGCTAGACAGGCGGTCGGAGAGGCCCCCTCTGATCGATCGGCTGGTCACGTCAAGCCCTAGCACCTATATGATTGTTCCAGCCTTGTTGCCCTTATGGCAAGTCCAACACTTTTTGTTTTATACAAGTCGGTGACTGAGGGGCTTATTGTACTAGGTATGATGATGCTAAACTCTATCTGATGTTGAAGTTGCAGTTCTGGAGCTTGGTGAATATGAAGTACCATTGTAACGTAAGAGAGAGAGAGAGAGAGAGAGAGAGAGAGAGAGAGAGAGAGAGAGAATGGAAAGAATCAGTAGGTTAGCATGACCCGGAGTGGTAGTATTGGAAATTCCACAGTTAATTATCTCCCCCTGCCGCTAGGGGGAGAATCGTCATCATCGTATGTTGGCGCCAATACCAAAAACTTAACTTATCACGGAGCACCCACTGAGGGTAGTCGCGTAAATAGCGGTCCCTAAACTTCACTCATCACTTAGCCCAAAAATAGGGCTTACTTATCGCATAGTAGTACTGGAGGGGAGACGTAAATACACCAATCTTTCATTGCCAAGCCCAAAACAGGGCCCACTTATCACAGAACTACAACCAGCTCACTTCTAAGGCAATGTATCAGCATACGTTAAAAGGCGGGTACAATAGCACACTTACTGAAGGACGAGAAACTACCGAGACGAAGCGTCTTATCAAGATTTCCTACCGATGAAAAGAATACCCTGTTATCACCATTACCCCAAGAAAATTACTTAACTCAGATAAGTCTCGTAGCAAATACCATTCAAATTTGCAACAATTTTATGTAATTTTTGTCAATACAAGTGTCTGCATTTACTTTCGTGTTTGTTCCTTCTTTGTCCGACAATTTGCCTACAACTACGGAGAAATAAGAGCTCCTTCGAAATAAATACTCTTAGTAGTTCATATTAGGGTCCCATCTATGTGTTAATTAGAAAAATGTGTTTATAAAAATAAATTGTGTAACAATCAAGAATGGA
>CM042155.1:77503887-77513887 GCA_023376005.1 Doryteuthis pealeii | reverse complement strand
ACCCTAGAAAAGTTTTTTGTGATCTTGTTAGAGGTCTGTTGGTTGGTTGGCTGGTTGGTTGGTAGGTTGGGGTTTCGAGATGACAACCCATTAGGTTATTTTATACCGAAGACGTTTTTGTTTTATTTATTCTTGATGGGTACTCAATTTTTTAACACATTTTTTTTATTTAACCCATAGATGGGACCCTAAAGGTTAGTAACACTCCAGGTCAGAATGGACTTGGAAGTAATGATGATGAAGGGGTAGTCCACATTCCCCAGAGCTCCAGATTCACCATCAGGTAGAGTTTAACCTCATACCCAGGACACTAAGACCCTCAACCATCGCCTTCTAGCACATATATGATAAAAAGGTTTGGGGCTTACCATAAGAGCAATAGGGTTGGGACAATCATATAGGTGCTAGGGCTTGACGTGACTAGTCGATTGATCGGAGGACTGCCTGTCTAGCCTAAGTAAGTGCCAAAGTGGAGTGTTGTATGTCATGGACTGTTCAATCACCAGGATGACGTCCTTAAGCATCACAGGTTGCCACCCACTGTCAACAAGTGGACCAATTGGATGGGGCTCTTACCCCTCTGCTGAGGTGCAGTCGGTGTATTCTAAAGCCCCAGCCGATAGTGCCATGATAGGTGGCATTGTTTTCTATTGTACCCCCGGAAAGACAGAGGCACCATAAATATAGTATAAGATATATAACAAATTGTGTTAGAAAAGTGTTGAAAATATACTCGATGTTTTTGTTGCATAGCAGGTGTAAAACCCAAAATATGAAATTATGACACCGCGTTACCGAGTTTCAGGTGTCGTTTCTTGGAGCAACAGAACGAATATATATAGGAAATGACAACGAAGAAAAAAGTATCGTTTCAATAAAAAAAAAACTTTAGATAAAAAAAGTACTCGAAAAACGGCAAGCAGAGCATTATAAAACTGGTGTATTACCAACATTTTGGCTTCTGTGACTAGTAGTTTCACGCATGACTAAAACATAATTCCGATTCCAGTTACACCTTAATTGCTTCCAACTCAATTTTCTACTCTCCGATTCAGACTACGACTCAACAGACTCCGAATCAACAGTCCTGGTATTTAATAAACTGACCACAGATGCGGCGAAATTAAGGCATTAATATGTGTAAATTCAACTTGGGTCGGAGTCTGTATAGATTTACCAACTCCGACTGCAGTGACCCGTAATTGCTTTACCGACTCCGAGGAGAGACGAATAGATTCATGCAGTTATCATTTATCTAAGTTTGTTACAAGGCCTGAAATATAGGGCGCCGATAATCGTTCTCACCAAGAACGCTCAGCTTGACTAGATCACTATGACCCAACAAATAAATATTAAGCCATGATTTTTTTAGTAATCTATTCATAAGCACTGTGAACTGTATGACTTTACTGACTAAATTAAGCCCATATCAATTGTAAATTCAACTTGGTGGGAGTCTGTATAGTTTTACCAACTCCGATCCAGTGACCTCTTAATTGCTTCCGACTCCGACCTCACGACTCCGATTCTGACACTACTCCACCGTCCTGGTATTTACTAAATTGGCCACAGAACCGGCGAAATTAAGGCATTACAATGTGTAAATTCAACTTGAGTCGGAGTCTGTATACTTTTACCAACTCCGACTGCAGTGACCCCTTAATTGCTTTCGACTTGGGCACCTCACGTGGTTAGCAAGTTAGATTTGTTGACTTTTGTTAGCGAGTTCGATTCTCATTAGGCGCCCCATACATCTGGTCTTGTGCCACTTCTAAGCTTAGATTAGTACATAACTAATTGCTTCCGACTCCGTCGCCTCGACTCTGATTCTAACTCTGACTCCGTCTCCACAGCCCTTATATTTATGAAACTGACGACAGAAGAGGCGAAGAGCTTCATTAAGTTAGCATTAATTTAAGTTTGCAACAAGGCCAGGAATGTTAGAGCGCCGAGACCACATCTAAGCTTAACATAGTAAATAACTAATTGCTTCCGACTCCGACACCGACTCCGACGCAACGGTTATGACTGACTCTGACTCCGTCTCCACAGGCCTGATATTTACGAAACTGGCGACAGAAGAGGCAAAGAGATTCATAAAATTTGGCATTAATTTAAGTTTGCAACAAGGCCAGGAATTTTAGAGCTCCGAGACCGCATCTAAGCTTAGCATAGTAAATAACTAACTGCTTCCAACTCCGACTCCGACCCCGACTCCGACGCAACGGCTATGACTCTGACTCTGACTCCGTCTCCACAGCCCTGGTATTTACGAACCTGACGACAGAAGAGGCGAAGAGATTCATAAAGTTGGCATTAATTTAAGTTTGTAACAAGGCCAGGAATTTTAGAGCGCCGAGAATCGTACTCACTAGCTCGCTCAGCTCGCTCAGCTCGCTCAGCTCGCTCACCATAATTCGACTACGCAAGAATTTAATTCAGAGTTTTCGATACCAAGATCTCGGCAGATGTTTAGAGAGAATTGTGCCGTTAAATAATTCAGCCTTCGTAAGCGTACGGCGATTGTCTCATAAAAGGAAATGCCCCTTCTTGATTTTCGTCCTAACAATATAAACAGATCTCAGTAGCCATGTAGACTTACTTTAGCAATACAACTAACCTTCAATGCTCGCCTCACATTTTACAAAACGAGAAAGGGAGTCGGATCTAAACGCAGCATGAACTGAATTAACAATCAGTTTACTTCCAATTCCGAAAGACATTTTACACAAATCTATGGCGGGTCCTATCAGAGGAATTGTTCGGCTATTTCTTGTTGTTTCTTACAAAAATATCCATTATCTCATGACCCCACAAACTTTGCCGACGTTTAAAAGGTCAATGCGAGGCTTCTGATGGAAATAGGTGAAATATTTTCGGCCGCAGTTTATGAAAGAAAACTTTCAACTGCTCGTGTGAGCGACTCTTTGTTAATATTTGGAAACCAAATTATCTGGCAAAAAGAGCTACTGGCTTCGATTATTTTTGCCCAGCCTCAGAGGGGGGTGCGTCCCTTTCAATCAGGCGACTAAATTGGTCTTCGCTTGAAATCGAAAAACTTAGACTGTAGACTTTTATGTTGGAAGCGGGAAAAAGTTTGTAAACCCATGTCTGTGACCGCCCTGTCTTAGAATACACTGACCGTATGCCCTGAAGTGGTGTAACAGAAAAAGGGGGCTACTCCTGGTATGACACTAAACTGCATCTAATGGTGAGGCTCCAGTTCTGTAGATCTGTAGTAAAAAAGTAAAGTAAAGTCGTCGGGTGGGCTTAAGTCGGTACCAGCCAATCAGCGAGGGAGTCTATCCCCCTTTCACTAGACCAAGGAGCTTGTTTTTTGCGTCTGAGATGGAGCGCCATACCTACCGTCTTTATCGCACAGATCACTGTGCTACACATACGCTGAATTGGCGCGGGCCGGTATCGAAATAGAACCTTGTGGTTTCTAGCCGAACGCTCTACCGACTGAGCTAACCCGGCCTTAGATCTGTAGTTTTCTCCTTAATTGCCATTACTCCCAGAGCCGAGGCAGGTATTTATTCAGCTCATTTACCACGCGTAGGATGAGACAATATCACAAGTATGGGGCATCCAGTGAGGAACTAACTCGCTATTCCGTAGTAATGGATTTGCAAGATAAAATTGTTAAGCATTAACATACGATGGGACACCTTTTTTTTTGGGAAACCCATTTGTCGCGGGTAGGATGTGACCGTATACCCTGCAGATGGTTGGTTGGTTGGTTGGTTGGTTGGTTGGATTTTACCATTGTTGGGTTATTTTCATGCTGAATACATTTTGTTTGATTCCTTCTTGATGGGTATTCAAATTTTTTTTTCTAAACTCAGTTTTTAGAAACGCATTTTTTATCTTTTTTCTATTTAACCCATAGAGTGTCCCTAACAGGTACTACCACCCCTGGTTAGAGTGGACCTGGGAGTAATGGCGATGAAGGAGTACTCCTCTCTACCCAGAGTTCTAGAATTGGAACTTTACAATTAGATGAAGTTTAATCCAGAAGACTAAGACCTCAGCCACTGCCTTCTAGCACATAAAAAGGGTTGGGGATTGTTATAAGGGCAATAAGGGCAAGACGATCATATAGGTGCTAGGACTTGACGTGACCAGCCGATTGATCGGATGGGGCCTCTTCGACTGCCCGCCTAAGTAAGGACCAAAGAAATGCTGCATGTCATTGACTGCTCAGCCACCAGAGTTCCATCCTTAAGCATCACGGGTCTAGCCGATTGAACGGACAAGGCCTCTACTCCCACACATCTGACCTATGTAAGTCCAAAGTGTTCAGCCACCAGGATACCGTCCTTAAGCATCAGGGATCACCTCGCACGGCCAACGAGGAGTACCACTGGGGGGATTTTACTTCTCTGTAGAGGTGCAGTCTTTTTATTCTACACAGTCTCAGCTGACAGGGCGATTTTATTTCTTGAATTAATTGGAAGAAAATAAAATAAACTTAGTCGTAAAGAGTAAAAAATACTTTTACGAACTTGAATGAAGCTTTAGATTGATTTACGAACTTTTTTTTCAAGCAATGATGGATGAGTCTGTGAACAAGAAAACGTACGTCTAGATTTAAAACACTTCCTAAAATTAACTAGGCACCCGGGAACTTTGATTCAAATAAATCTTGTTAAATTAATGTTTAATTAAATAGATTGCTTACAAATGTTACTTTTTGTTTAACTCTCTGAATTAAATTAATGTTTATTATTATTGTGGGTGCATAACGCTCGGGCATATGCTATATACATTGGTATAGATTAGGGACTGGCAAACTGAGCCTAAAATGCGTTTTTGACAAAATGACTTTAGCCCCCTACAGAAAATAATTTACCAAAAATCAGGGATTATCGGATTTTAATGAAATTTTCAGTGTTTATTATCAATGATCTTTATAATGCATTATTTATTTTATTTCAAAACTTTCTCATTTTTTTCAGGTCGCTTAATTTTGATCCTCCACCCCTTATGTTGGGGGCGTAAAATGTTTTTCAAGTTGGTCATATATTGTACTAATTACAGTATAAATAATGTGATAAAAGACCGAACTTATGAATAGAAACAAAAAAATTTTTACGGTTGCGCTTCTATGAGAAAATAAGTACCAAAAATCGAAAAGTAAAATGTAAAAAAATAATAAAAAAATTATTGTTTGGAGATTTCTTTTTTACTCATTTCGATAATTATTTAATTGGCTATTATTTTATAAAAGAAAAAATTATACATCGATGTTTTTTTCTGCTTAAAAAGGGGAGGGGGTACATTTTCAATCGAGTTTTTCTTCAAAACGTATACTTTTTTCGAAAAAATAAGGTTTGCATTAAGTAGATATTTATTTTTAGAATCTAAAAATATAACATTTTAAACTTAAAATCCGAAAATTTTTATTTTAAATGAATTTTATATATTAATTCTTCATAGCAAAAATACTAAATTAAAATTTTGAAAAAAAAAAACTAATGCATTATAAAATTCATTAATTGTTAAATCAATACTGAAAATTTCATTAAAATCGGATGATTACCTGATTTTTGGTAATTTTTTTTCCATCCCAAATGTTACGTTAAAATTGTAAACAAGCGCCTAAAACCATTGAAAAACAGCCAAAATGGCGGGTCACGTCGAAATTGACCAAAACAAATAGTTTTAAATCTTTTAAAAATGAACTGCATATGTAATGATATTTTTCTTTTTTAATGATGGTTATTATGTTACTACTTATCGATTTAGACAAAGTTTAACCTTAAATAATAGATTTAATTATTCTTAATTCGCTTTTAAAACTCGTAGTATTCGATTTTTTTGGCTAGTCCCTAGTATAGATACAGTAAGATATATATGAGAATACACGAGTGTGACTTAGTCAAACACACACACACACACACCACACAACACACATACACTAACTAAAAAATCACTACTGCATCGTTCGTTCGAACTACTACCAATTCCCACAACCTCCCCCTACCAATTGTTACTACCTCTCACTTCCAATTCCTACGCTACTACTCGTTCTCCTTAAAAACGAGACACGGAACATACCATCAGTTTCCTACCTGATTATAAGCAAATTGTATTGCCGAAAGCGCTCCTAATGAAACCTTTGGTGGACTGTTAAACCAGTTCCACCCTGACATCAAAAATATGGCCCGAAAATTAGAAAGGATCGAACAAAAACTCGTCCAACAAGAATTGTCTGTACAGTTTAACACAACATGCTTAAAAGAAAAGATGCAACCAAAATACACTTATATAAATCTATATATATATATATATATATATATATATATATAAGTTATCCACAGACACGTGTTTCGAGGCTTACCTCTCATCAGTGTGGCTACACGTTAACAGCTACCCCTAGCCGGGTTTGAGACCTGAATGAATTTTTGTTCGCCAGGTCTCCTGTCCATGCGGCCAGTAGCGGCTGTCAAATATAGGAGAATATTTAATTGATACATAAGCGGAAATGAATTCACTAGAGTCCTCGAACTTTGTAAAAAAAGTGAGGGTTAGCTACATGCCAGAACAGTGAATTTTACAATTAAATCCCTATCTAGAGAACTCAACCAAATTGGTTGTATATATATATATATATAAATTCGCATAGTATCTCTAAAAATGATGAATCTTTATATTTGGGATCCATTTGAACGATAGGAAAGTGATGCATTGTATGATAAAATTTCGATTACTCATCAGATGATCTACTGATTGGGCAGTATCTTATCTTTGTGAAAGTAGATTCAGGATTGGTCATACAATAAACGCTCTAATGAAACATACTGGAATTGCAAAGGTGGCAAACAACTTGCAATTTAATAAAAATAACGTGGGGTTTTCTGACCGAATTCACTTCGACGATCAAATTTTCCCAACGAAAATTGAAGTATAATTATAGAACACTTATTTATTTATAACTACTTGATTAATTACAAGATCATTTGTATAAAAGGGATATGACACACCATCGATATTTATGTCCACTGAAGACAACCTAAAAGCGATCAGGAATTTATAAAATTATTGTTGGCTTTATAAAGGAAGTTTTAGTGGCTAGATAAAAATGGAATCGACGAACTAAGTTCAAATCTTAGACAATGATACTTGCGTTTCCCTTTGTGTTAATGCTTACAAATGTTGTTACACACTGGACCCGTCAAAGAACACAAACACTTGTATTTAGGAAAATGTAAGATGAGATGTTTATTTCCCCCGGTTGAGTACGGCTGAGAGTCGTTGGCCGGGTTACGCAAACGTGGAGCCTTCGGGAGTTCTTTTCAAGTGATCTCGAACCTGATCGTCGTATGTCTAATCGATCTCTACGGGCTTCTTTTATTGTAGTCTGACCCCCGGTGTCACGCCTCTTTGTTCGTGACACCTACGCAGTTTTTCTGTAGACACGCCTCTTCGCCCACGCAGGTTGTTTTCATTGGCTATGGGCTACGACTACAGATTTCTGCACCGAAATCATGTCAAATATTCACCTGCATTTCCAGGTGCAAAAGGTCATGCCAGGGCCACATCCTGTTTTCGTTTCCAGGCTGCACCTGACCCCCATGCACTTTTTATTCAGACTGGTCCTTGGGTGCACTGATCAGACAATATATTACAATGTTACTTTTTGCTTAACTCTATGAACTCTGGCCTCCTGATCGTAAATTTACCGTATCCTCTTTGGTTGGTTAGATTTTACGACGGGTCAACACTTATTGGGTTATTTTATGACGAAGATGTATTATTTTATTCATTCATCATGAGTATTCTTTTTTTATCTTTTAAACTCAACTTTTTAAACAATTTCTATGAACTCATTTTTTTTATTTAACCCATAGATGGAACCTGTAACAAGGTACACAAGGTCGTTAGTATGGGGCACCCAGCGAGTATTGAACTCGCGTTTCAGTAGTAATAGATCTGCAAGACTAGTTTGATAACCATTGCTCAATGATGGGACATTCTTTGTACTCAACCTGTTCGTCACAGGTAGGATATTTCACAATATCGTAAGTGTGGGGCACCCAGCGAGTATCAAACTCGTTTTTCAGTAATAATAATAAAAAAATTGATAATAACCATTACACCACGATAGGACGCCCATTTTATCAAACCCGTTCGCCAGAGATATATTGGGTGTAAAAATAAATAAGATAAATCCTAATTTTCAGCAATCTTAGCTGTTGATTTTTAATGGAAAATGCGGCACTGTGAGCTGCTAAAAATGGGAAAATGCTGCTGTAAAAGTGTTAAAATGTTTTGATGCGTTTGATGGTCTTCTTAAAAACTCCAGCTCAAATGCAACAGATAGACAGAATTCAATAACATGGAAAGAGGAGGATGAAATACAGAAGATGAGAAGTCTGTTTATTGCTTCGTAATAAACACCTTTGTGTCTGAGGTCGTATTGCGTGTCAAACTGTAAGAGTTAGAAATGAGATATAAAAATAAAAAAAAATAAAAACTAACTTGATCACCAGGCGAGTAGAAGCAAAGTTTATTCGCCCAAAAATAAATTGTCTCCGCCGAATTTTCTTCCTACAAATTCAATCATTTGAAATAATAATAATAATAATAATAATAATAATAATAATAATAATAATAATTCTCTGGGACTTTGAAATTAAAACGGATCACCTTATCCAGCAAGACCAGACCTAGTGTTGATTAACAAAAAAGAAAGAACTTGTCAACTGGTGGATTTGCAGTGCAGCGGATCACAGGGTGAAGTTAAAGGAAAATGAAAAATTGACAAATATCTGGACCTTGCCAGAACTGAAAAAGTTATGGAATATGAAAGTGAAAGTGATAATTGTAGTTGGTGCACTTGGAACAGTCCCAAAAGCATTAGAAAAGGGTTTGGAAAGTTTGGATATCAGAGGAAGGATTGAAACCATTCAGAACACTGCACTGCTGCAATCTGCCAGAATACTCAGAAGAGTCCTGGAGACCTGAGGAGACTTGCTGTCACTCAGACTCCAGTGAAAGACCATCAGCTAACACTGATGTGAAAACTCAAATAATAATAATAATAATGATAAAATTGCAGCACAAGATAATGCCATAAGGACAAACTACATAAAAGCAAAAATAGATAAGACACAACAGAACAGTAAATGTAGAATGTGTGGGGAAAGAGACGAAACTGTCAATCACATAATATGCGAATGCAGTAAACTCGCACAAAGAGAGTACAAGACTAGACACGACTGGGTGGGAAAGGTGATTCACTGGGAACTGTGCAAGAAATTCAATTTTCACCATTCAACTAAATGGTATATGCACAAATCTTAATCTGTCCTGGAGAATGAGACACACAAAATACTCTGGGACTTTGGGGTACAGACGGATCACCTAATACCGGCCAGGAGACCAGATCTTGTTTTGATTGACAAGAAGAGGAAGACTTGTCATCTCGTGGACTTTGCCGTCCCGGCCGATCACAGAGTGAAAATGAAAGAAAACGAAAAGATGGATAAATACTTAGACCTTGCCAGAGAACTAAGAAAACTGTGGAACATGAGGGTTAAGGTCGTGCCGATTGTGATTGCGGCCCTTGGAACAATCCCCAAGGGGTCGGAAAGGAGTCTGGATGAATAAAAAATCAGAGGAAGAATCGAGACCATCCAGACTACAGCATTATTGAGATCGGCTGGAATACTCAGAAGAGTCCTGGAGACCTGAAGAGACTTGCTGTCACTTCTGCAAGTGTGAAAAAACTGAGTAGAGTGAAATAAATAATAATAATAATAATAATAATAATAATAGAGTGAAGATGAAGGAAAACGAAAAGATAGACAAATACCTGGACCTTGGCAGAGAATTGAAAAAGCTGTGGAATATGAGGGTCAAAGTGATACCAATTGTAGTTGGTGCACTTGGAACGGTCCCAAAAAAAGCTTGGAAAAAGGACTGGAGGAACTGGAAATCATAGGAAGAATTGAGACCATCCAGACCACTGCATTGCTACAATCGGCCAGAA
>CM042155.1:77416387-77498887 GCA_023376005.1 Doryteuthis pealeii | reverse complement strand
ACAAAAACAATAATAACCAATTAGGCATCAAACTAGGACAGTTTACGAAGGATGAACTCGACTATACAATGTATATTATAATGGAGATCCAGTGTCCGTCTCTTTGTAACCGAAACTATGTCACTGCTAACGTGGCAATATCCTCAGGAATTGTGTAAGTTTACAATGAGTATTTAATTTATTGTCAAAATCCTTCATACGTAGAATAAATCTACCTAGACTTTAAAGTATATATGTATAGGTATATATATATATATATATATGTGTGTGTGTGTGTGTGTGTGTGTGTGTGTGTCTGTGTGTGTGTGTGTACGTATATACATGTAATATATATATATGTACATACATATATATAACGCATATACGCATGAATGTAAATATGTATATATGCATATAAGTATATATTTATATATATATATATATATATATATATGCATATTTATGCATATGTATATGTTTATATATACATAAGTACGAATGTATATACATGTTTTTGTATACGTATGTTTATACACATGTTTTTATATACATACGTACATACATACACACACACACACACACAACACACACACACATAATATATATATATATATATATATATATATATATATATATACTTAATCTTAAAGCAAGAATTATTGGCTCCGTCTCTATTAGAATACAAGTCCAATTTAATTGAACTGATGAATATACTAATTACATGAAATGTGATTTTGAACAAAATTCGCCTCCAGTTAAATCTATTTCTCTTCAGACTTAATATTATGATGATTTTCATGCGTGCAGAATATTAGGTCAAGTTTGAGGCTTGAATCTACAACAGGTACTCACCCATCTATACATATATAAAGGGCAATTAATATATACATATATAAAGGAAGCGCGTGGTGTAATGGTTAAAGTCATGGGAAATGGACTCATCGCCTCGAGTTCAAATCCTGGACGTGGTAATTGTATTTCACTTAGCGCTAATACCCTTGGGAAAGGTATGAATCCTACTCTCCCTCCAGCTATGGGTAAATAGCAGGGCAGACTGGGTTCTTTAACCATGGCTAGGCAACCAGTCTAGGAGAAGGAAAACTCTGAATTCAAACCTGTTAAACTCCATCTTAAGAAATTGACCTTGTGTCGTATCCTGCTCGTGCGGAGGAGTTGGTAAATATATATATAAAGGGCAATTGTGTGTATGTATTTATGTCCGGAGGAAACTACGAAAATAAAACAATTAATGACAGAGTAAATATATATATATATATACATTAGTATTATCTGCATTATTCGGACTATTGTCCCCATCTTCATTGTTATTTGTACAACGTTTCGGCCGATATGCCTCCGGCCTTCTTCGGGTATTTCTTGTTGGACTCTGGAACCTACTCGGATTCAGGAACCTTCTTTTCGAACTTGGGAACCTTCTGAAGAAGGCCGGAGGGTATATCGGCCGAAACGTTGTACAAATAACAATGAAGATGGGGACAATAGTCCGAATAATGCAGATTGTACTAATCATCAAACCTCATCTCAAACATTCAGAGAAATAGTATATATACACATATTTACTATCACTAGAGCTTGCTTTTTGTGCAAAAATTATGAAGATTCTATGTATATTTGGGAAGATATTTAGAAATTCAGATTTGAAAAGTAACAGAAGGGAAAGTCATTAGCGTGTTATTTTATTTATTTTATTTTATTTAAGTTTTTTCATTTTTTTTTCATTTTGAAATATAATATTGATTGATTGAATCGCCCCATCTATATCTTATTTTTAAAATCTATATCTATTTTTAAAATCTATATCTATTTTTAAAAGAATTGTAAATTATTGAATGACATTTTTTTACTATATTATTATATATTTACGTGAAGATTTTATGGGGCAACCAGCGAGGATCTCACTCGCGATAAGTAATAATGGATCTGCGAGACTATCTTTTTAAAAATCACCCCCCCCTACCCAGGCGACGCCCGGTATTCTAATTTTTCTAATTGTGCGTTTGTGAGTATACTAAGTCGTGTAGTTGCATATTCACCAGCAATAACCACGCACTTGATACACGTTCACTGACCTGTCAGCTGACTTTTTCCCAGTAGAGTGGTAAAAAAATTCTTTTTTTAAATTCCCTTTTTAAAATGTACAAATTTATAAAAAGTCTCTTTCTAAAAATATACACATTTTTCAAAACTTACCTCTATAAAAAAAAAAGCTGCTTTTTAAAATACAAAAAAAAATTATAAAAATCACTTTCCATTTGGCAAAATAGCAAATTACCAATTAAGAGGGGAACATCAACGCCGGGCAACCCCAGAGGCTCCGTAGGTAAAACTTGACTCACCTTACTTGTGGAAATTTTGCAGCAATGCCTTGTTGTGACCTTGATTGTGGTACGATGGGAAATAACCTCTTAGGTCTTGTAAAGTTACTGACAGGAAATCAAACGGTAAATAAAGGAATACTTCCTAATCGACAATAATTGTCCACTACAAAACTAGCTGGTAATGAGATATTTATAACCCATTTAATAAATCAAAGACGAGAATTAAATGTTAATATCAACAACAATAAATATAAAATATTGTTAAAGCATTCTTCGAGCTTTTCTTCCTTCCGAGGACTGCAGGTAAGTAAATGTTTACATAGCATTTTTTCCGACATTCAAAATACATAAATTAGTTGTTTTCTTTTAATCCACTTTCTAAAATGTACACATTTATGAAACATTAATTTATCAAATACATAGTTTTATGAAAACCACATTCTTACGATCAAGTCACGTTGAAAAGCACCGGTTAAGTTAAGCAGCAATGAAACTGTTCAATACTTAATTGGGTGACCACTTAAGCAACAGTCGGTATTGTAAGCTATTGAGACCTTCCTTCATGAAGATGCCCCCCCCCATCAATCGGCTGGTCACGTCAAACCCTATCAGCAATATGATTGTCCCAACCATTTTAACCTTTATGGCAAGCTAAAGCAATAAGTTTTAGCAACTTTATGCACCATTAAACCCCTTAAAATATACGAACATTGTCTTGTCTTTAATTCCTTTCTTAGCGGTATTTGGGACCTCAAATTTTCCAAACTGCACGTTACCCAAATACTGCAAGAGTTTTGACGTACCTGAGTATACATAACATTAGTTATTCTAAGTTGTGTCATTTTTTAGAATTTCCATTTCAAGATCTTGTATGTACTCATGTTATCATTATTTCGAAGGTATTTTTCTTTATCTGATGATACAGCCATTTCTATGTGAAGGCAAATTTTTGCTTGTGGTCTTTAATCACGATGTCTGTTCTTTTAGCTTTGATACTGTATGTCAGTATGAATGTACACATGATAAAAGTCATGCATATATTTGATTTTTTATGCAATTATTCTTTTAGAAAATAGAGGTAATAACATTATATATTTCTTTTCTTCTTTAATTACCATTTTTAATTACAATTTTCACATTCCAAAAAAAATATTTTATTTTTCTTCTTTTATCGCCTTCTTTCCCTTTCCATTCACCACTCTCTTTCTATTCTCTCTCTCTCTCTCTATATATTTATATATAATATATATATATATATATGTGTGTGTGTGTTGTGGTGTGTGTGTGTGTGTGTGTATCTATTCTCTCTTTCTCTTTCTCTCTCCTCCTCTCTCTCTCTCTCTCTCTCTCTCTATCTATCTATCTATCTATCTATCTCTATCTCTTCTCTATCTATCTATATAAGCTAAGCTTGACATTATTATTATTTCACTTCAAAATGTCTCTTCAGGTCTCCAGTAGTCTTCTGAGTATTCTAGCTGATCTTAACAATGATGTTGTCTTGATGGTTTTTATTCTTTACAATTCATCTAGTCTTTTTTCAAACCTTTGGAGACCGTTCTCAGGGCCCAAACTACCATTGGCTTCACTGACACTTTTATGTTACTTAGCATTTTCAGCCCTCTGGCAAGGTCCACGTATGATTCCAGCTTTTCGCTCTCTTCCTAGCTCTATTGGCTGGGGTTTTAGTATAGACACACTGAACCTCTGCAGAGGGGTAAATTCCTCATTGGGGCCACCTGTTGGCCGTGGATGGCGACCCGTTAAGGGTGCAACCCTGGTGACTGAGCATTCCTTGGCATGCAATACTCCTCTTTGTCCCTTACTTAGGCTAGACAGGCGGTCGGAAAGGTCACCTATGATCAATCGGCTGGGCAGGTCAAGCTCTAGTACCTATATGACTGTCCCAAACCTATTGCTCTTATGGTAAGCCCCAATCATTTTACCACATATGTGCTGGAAGGTGATGGCTGACGTTCTTAATGTCCTGGGTATGACGTTAAACTCTATCTGGTGAGGTTCCAGTTCTGGAACTCTGGGTAATGTGGAGCACATCTTCCTCGCCATTGCTCCCACGTCCACTCTGACCCGGAGTGGTAGTAACTCATCACTCAATAAGTCCCGGGCTTGACATATACATGGCGCCACTAATAAAAAAAATCCATATGAATTTTATAAAGTACTAACCTTCAAATGGCACGTGTCAAAATTTGAGCCCGATTGGATTATTAGTTTACAATTTAAAGTTATTTAAGTGAAACTACTGTTGCAAATTTTCAAAACAATGGAAAGATTTGAATTTCGTGTGTTGACAAAGCATTGCTTTCTGATGGGAAAAAATACTGTTCGAGCAAAGCAATGACTTGATAAGTGTTATTCAGACTCTGCTCCGTCGGAAACAACGGTTAAGAGGTTGTATGCAGACACAAATGATGCTGAACGCTCAGGTCGCCCAAATTCGGCAGTTGTCCGGAAAATTCAAAAAAACTCTACAAACTCATTTTGTCCGATCGTAAATTGAAGTTGAGATAGCAGAGGAGTCGAAGGTAGTGTATTCACCATTTTGCATGAACATTTGTCAATGAGAAAGCTGTGTTCAAAGTGGGTACCGCGTTTGCCCACAGTCGATCAAGAACAGCAACGCATCGACGATTCAGAGCGTTGTTTTCAGTTGTTTTAAAGCAACAAAAAGAAGTTTTTGCGTAAATATGTGACAATGGATGAAACAAGGATCCACCACTTCACTCCGGAGTCAAACTGCCAGTCAGCTGAGTGGACAGCAGCAGGTGAAAGCCGTCCAAAGCGACCAAAGATGCAAAGATCAGTAGGCAAGGTTTTGGCCTCCGTATTTTGGGATGCGCTAGGTATTTTGTTCATCGTTTACCCTGAGAAAAGAAGAACCATCAATAGCAAATATTATATAGCATTATTGGTGCGTTTGAAGGAAGAAATCGCAAAAAAAACGGCCATAAATGAGGAAGAAAAAAGTGTTTTTTCACCAAGACAACGTACCGTGTCACAAGTCGATCGCAATGATGGAAAACAACATGAATTGCACTTCGAATTGCTTCCGCACCCACCTTATTCTCCAGATCTGGCCTCCAGTGACTACTGGCTGTTTGCAGACCTCAAAAGAATGCTCCAGGGAAAGAGATTTGGCTTCAATGAAGAAGTGATATCGGAAACTGAGGCGTATTTTTATGCCAAAGACAAATCGGTCTATAAAAAAGGCATTGAATTGTTAGAGAAGCGTCGGAATCAGTGTATCACCCTAGAAGGAGACTATATTGATGAATAAAGTCAGATTTTGCCTAAAAGTTGTTGTTTTATTAGTTAGGCCCGAGACTTATTGAGTGATGTGTTATTTGTTAGTGTCTCATCTATGGGTTAAATAGAAAAAATGAGTATAAGAATGTGTTTAAAAAAGGTAGAACTCATCAAGAATGAATCTCTTTCAAAACTTTGTCGGCATTATATGACCCACCGAGGTTGATATGCCGTAAAACAAAAACAAACAAAACAAACAAACTTTCTTCCACTTTCACTCTGCGATACTCACAGGTACTCTCTGACCCGGAGTGAGGCCGTAGTTGTATCAGTGCTACAGTACGACTGCATCATCTGGACCTTACGAAACGACTAGAGAATAAGCTAGATGGAGGCTGTACAAGAATGCGGCGTGCAATCTTGAATAAATCATGAAAATAGCACCCCACGAGAAAACAACTGTTCGGTTATTTTCCCCCTATCACACAGACCATCCGAGTAAGACAAACGAGACACACTGGACACTGTTGAAGAAGCAGGGACGAACTCATAAATGACGTTCTCCTGTGGAAGCCAACACACTGACACGCCGGTGTGGGCCGTCCAACAAAAACGAACATAGACCAGCTCTGCGCGGATTCTGGATGCTGCTCAGAGGACCTCCCAGAGATAATGAGTGATAGGGGTGGTTGGCGAGAGATTGTCATGGATATCCGTACTACTAACGCGATATAGGGCTAATCAAAAAATTAAATAAAATGAAAAAATTATCCGAACAAAAACGCAAAAGAATTTTTAAAAAAAACTTTGCTGAAAAATAAAGAAAACGAGTCGCGTTGCAACGTTTATCGGGAGAACCTTCATTTTTAGATTCAAAACTCTTTATACGGCTTTATGGCCGGAAAGATAAACTGTCTCCCCCATTGGCAATCTTATCACGCGTGCACTGGAACCGGTTGAGACACTGAGAATCGCCAACTGGCCCGAAATGTGTCACTGTCAGACAGTTCCTATCTAGCACCAGACGCTGTCGAAATTTCCACCATTATTGGTCCATGCACGACCACGCTACAACAGAAGAGAAGCAGAATGTCTTTTGGCTTAAGGAAGAAGCCTCGCTAGGGGGAGTGGCTAATACAATGCATCTCACTGGCTGTTGGTATTGGTAATTCGGTTGCTTTCCTGTCGGTGATGCTAGACATATATACACTTATGCGCACATGTACACATATATACAAACACACACAGACATATATATATATATATATATATATACATATGTATATACGCGTATAAATGCGTGTGAGTGTACGTGTTTACGAGTTTATGAGTATATATATATATATATATATATATATATATATATATATATATATATATATTGGTTTGTTGGTTGGTTGGTTTTGAAGGCTGTCACAATGCGAGTGTAAAGAAAAAAGGTGATGTTTTTTGTTAACCTGTCATTTATATATATATATATATATATATATATATATATATATATATATATATATATAAATGTTGTTCTGGTTCCAACGGGAGAAAATTCAATATTTTATTAAAAAAAAGAAGGACCGCAAAATGTATTATGTTTTCAGAAAAAAATGTTATTCTTTTTATCTTACATATGCAACACGTGTTTCAGATCTTCTGGTATCTTCTTCAGGCTTTGATAAATATATATATATATATAAATATATATATATAGTATTACAGTGTGAATTGAAATAACCTACTCGAGTTTCATCATAAGGATCTTCAGGGTTAATTCCAATGAAGTAATCAACATATTGATTAATTACAGTTAATTGCGGAAGTGAATATTGCAATTAAATCCTCTCTACTAACATATGGACCACTTTATATTTGTTATAACACTGACTTATCCGGTTAATACTTGTATCAACCAAATATTGGGATTAACTCAATATTTTTTTACCGGTAAGTCATTCCCTTTATCGTATATATATATATATATATATATATATATATATATGTGTGTGTGTGTGTGTGTGTGTGTGTGTGCGTAGAGGTGTGAGCGTTGCGTGTATGAGACCCTTCGAATGGTCCAAAAGGAAATGCAAAAAAAATGTAAATCTTGATTTTCTGTTGTGGCTTATCCGCTGAATTCTTATTTCTTGTGAGTGTCGTCACCTCAATTAAATACTGAACCATTCCGTTTCTATAATAAAGAAAGAAAGGGAAGAAAATGACATTCTTCACCCCAAAAATATAACATAAAGGAAAGAAAGAAAGAAGGAGAGTAAGGAAAAACATAAGGAGAGGGAGTGAGCGTGCGGAAGCGATAATGCTAATCTGTTTCATTTGAACATAATGAAAAGATGAAAAGAAGCAAAGAAATAAAAAAAAGAGTGAGAGAGTTAAATCAAGACTATTATTTTTACATATTGAAATTTTTAGCAATAGCTCTTAAGTAAACATATCAAACGTTGTAATAATTAAATTCATCATACTGGGGTACATCCACAGGCCCTGCTAGTTAGAATAACTTCTGTTACACCTCATTTCTAAGTTCACCTGCAAAATTATTCCTTGTAAAAAATCGTAGATTTTGATTATTTTATTAGCTGGGTTACTTTTTTCCATCACACAAGCTATCAGTGTTCAAGTCACGATAAACGCCAAGATATTAGATGCTAATTATCAAGGAAATCTGGCGCAACACAATCATTCTTTTTTTTCTCGCTCCATTTACACGTGTGCCAGGGTTGGATAAAACTCAAATATATCGATTTTAGATATGTCGATTCTTTAAGAGAGACGGAAAGCACTTACGGTCACTTCAGACTGAAAATACCCCTCCCTCCCATCTACCTCATCTGCATGAACCCGATGACCGACTGCAAAGAAATGTTGAACTTGCTTTTTCGGTACTAACAGCAAAATTTCAGCTGATTGAAGGCAGACGAGATTTTATTTGCTGTCCAACAGTTTGTAAAATTCAATATGAACAACAAAAACTGAAATCGATTAAAATATTTCCAATGAATTTGTCTACGAATAAATCGAAAAATACTTTTTATTCGGCTATTTCCCAATTAAATTGAATATTTTGATATTGTTGGTTTTGTTGTTTAATATTGGTTTAATGGTTTAAGATTGTTTTAAGATGGTTTAATGGTTTAAGATTGATTTATATAGTTTAATGGTTTAAGATTGGTGTAATTGGGTTCAATGGTTTAAGATTTGTTTAAAATTAATTTGATGGTTTAAGATTGTTTTAAAATGGTTTAATGGTTTAAGATTGTTTTGATATAGTTTAATGGTTTAAGTTTGGTTTAAGATTAATTTAATGTTTTAAGATTGTTTTAAAATGGTTTAAGATTGGTTTAATATAGTTTAATGGTTTAAAATTCGTGTAATTGGGTTCAATGGTTTAAGATTTGTTTAAAATTAATTTGTTTAAGATTGTTTTAAAATGGTTTAATGGTTTAAGATTGGTTTAATATAGTTTAATTGTTTAAGAATGATGAATTTTGGTTTAATGGTTTAAGATAAATTTAATGTTTTAAGATTGTTTTAAGATAGTTCAATTGTTTAAAATTTGTTTAAGATGTTTTAATGGTTTAAGATTGGTTTACAATTCTTTTAAGATGGTGCAATGGTTTAAGATTGGTTTACGATTATTTCAATGGTTTAAGATTGGTTTAATATAGTTTAATGGTTTAAGACTGGTGTAATTTAGTTCAATGGTTTAAAATTGGTTTAAAATTAATTTGATGGTTTAAGATTGTTTTAAGATGGTTTAATGGTTTACGATTAGTTTAAAATCGGGCTAATGGTTTAAGATATTTTAAGATGGTGCAATTGTTTAAGATTGGTTTAGAGGTTTAAGATGTTCTATTGGGTTTAGATGGTCCATAATGGTGCAATGGTTTAAGATTGGTTTAAGGGTTTAAGATGTTCTATTGGGTTTAGATGGTCCATAATGGTGCAATGGTTTAAGATTGGTTTAGAGGTTTAAGATGTTCTATTGGGTTTAGATGGTCCATAATGGTGCAATGGTTTAAGATTGGTTTAGAGGTTTAAGATGTTCTATTGGGTTTAGATGGTCCATAATGGTGCAATGGTTTAAGATTGGTTTAGAGGTTTAAGATGTTCTATTGGGTTTAGATGGTCCATAATGGTGCAATGGTTTAAGATTGGTTTAGAGGTTTAAGATGTTCTATTGGTTTAGATGGTCCATAATGGTGCAATGGTTTAAGATTGGTTTAGAGGTTTAAGATGTTCTATTGGGTTTAGATGGTCCATAATGGTGCAATGGTTTAAGATTGGTTTAGAGGTTTAAGATGTTCTATTGGGTTTAGATGGTCCATAATGGTGCAATGGTTTAAGATTGGTTTAGAGGTTTAAGATGTTCTATTGGGTTTAGATGGTCCATAATGGTGCAATGGTTTAAGATTGGTTTAGAGGTTTAAGATGTTCTATTGGGTTTAGATGGTCCATAATGGTGCAATGGTTTAAGATTGGTTTAGAGGTTTAAGATGTTCTATTGGGTTTAGATGGTCCATAATGGTGCAATGGTTTAAGATTGGTTTAGAGGTTTTAAGATGTTCTATTGGGTTTAGATGGTCCATAATGGTGCAATGGTTTAAGATTGGTTTAGAGGTTTAAGATGTTCTATTGGGTTTAGATGGTCCATAATGGTGCAATGGTTTAAGATTGGTTTAGAGGTTTAAGATGTTCTATTGGGTTTAGATGGTCCATAATGGTGCAATGGTTTAAGATTGGTTTAGAGGTTAAGATGTTCTATTGGTTTAGATGGTCATAATGGTGCAATGGTTTAAGATTGGTTTAGAGGTTTAAGATGTTCTATTGGGTTTAGATGGTCCATAATGGTGCAATGGTTTAAGATTGGTTTAGAGGTTTAAGATGTTCTATTGGGTTTAGATGGTCCATAATGGTGCAATGGTTTAAGATTGGTTTAGAGGTTTAAGATGTTCTATTGGGTTTAGATGGTCATAATGGTGCAATGGTTTAAGATTGGTTTAGAGGTTTAAGATGTTCTATTGGGTTTAGATGGTCCATAATGGTGCAATGGTTTAAGATTGGTTTAGAGGTTTAAGATTCTATTGGGTTTAGATGGTCCATAATGGTGCAAATGGTTTAAGATTGGTTTAGAGGTTTAAGATGTTGGGTTTAGATGGTCCATAATGGTGCAATGGTTTAAGATTGGTTTTAGAGGTTTAAGATGTTCTATTGGGTTTAGATGGTCCATAATGGTGCAATGGTTTAAGATTGGTTTAGAGGTTTAAGATGTTCTATTGGGTTTAGATGGTCCATAATGGTGCAATGGTTTAAGATTGGTTTAGAGTTTAAGATGTTCTATTGGGTTTAGATGGTCCATAATGGTGCAATGGTTTAAGATTGGTTTAGAGGTTTAAGATGTTCTATTGGGTTTAGATGGTCCATAATGGTGCAATGGTTTAAGATTGGTTTAGAGGTTTAAGATTTCTATTGGGTTTAGATGGTCCATAATGGTGCAATGGTTTAAGATTGGTTTAGAGGTTTAAGATGTTCTATTGGGTTTAGATGGTCCATAATGGTGCAATGGTTTAAGATTGGTTTTAGAGGTTTAAGATGTTCTATTGGGTTTAGATGGTCCATAATGGTGCAATGGTTTAAGATTGGTTTAGAGGTTTAAGATGTTCTATTGGGTTTAGATGGTCCATAATGGTGCAATGGTTTAAGATTGGTTTAGAGGTTTAAGATGTTCTATTGGGTTTAGATGGTCCATAATGGTGCAATTGTTTAAGATTGGTTTAGAGGTTTAAGATGTTCTATTGGGTTTAGATGGTCCATAATGGTGCAATGGTTTAAGATTGGTTTAGAGGTTTAAGATGTTCTATTGGGTTTAGATGGTCCATAATGGTGCAATGGTTTAAGATTGGTTTAGAGGTTTAAGATGTTCTATTGGGTTTAGATGGTCCATAATGGTGCAATGGTTTAAGATTGGTTTAGAGGTTTAAGATGTTCTATTGGGTTTAGATGGTCCATAATGGTGCAATGGTTTAAGATTGGTTTAGAGGTTTAAGATGTTCTATTGGTTTAGATGGTCCATAATGGTGCAATTGTTTAAGATTGGTTTAGAGGTTTAAGATGTTCTATTGGGTTTAGATGGTCCATAATGGTGCAATGGTTTAAGATTGGTTTAGAGGTTTAAGATGTTCTATTGGGTTTAGATGGTCCATAATGGTGCAATGTTTAAGATTGGTTTAGAGGTTTTGTTCTATTGGGTTTAGATGGTCCATAATGTGCAGATGGGTTTAGATGAATGGTGCAATGGTTTAAGATTGGTTTAGAGGTTTAAGATGTTCTATTGGGTTTAGATGGTCCATAATGGTGCAATGGTTTAAGATTGGTTTAGAGGTTTAAGATGTTCTATTGGGTTTAGATGGTCCATAATGGTGCAATGGTTTAAGATTGATTCAAAATGATTGGCGTAAGATAATTGCAAAACTTTTTTATTGTCTCTAGTATTGTGCATTTACTGCATAGGTCACGAATCAGCTGCAACACGGTCATTTTTAAGTGAAATTACAGATGCTTTAAGTTTTCCTTCTCCTTGATCGGTTGTACTGCGTAGGCTAAATAACCCAGTCTGCACGACCATTTACCCATAGTGAGAGGCAGTAGTAATGGGTCCATGCCTTTTTATATAAGAATTAAAACGAAGGGAAACGCAAACGGACTCTTCTGGGTCGTCACGTCTATTTCATACAATGATAAATGCTACACGATGAGCACCATCCTAGAATTAAAATTCGAAATGTCACTCAAACAATCCTTCAAGCAAAAAGCAGTCACATAATTAATATTAATTTTTAGATGATCTGTCTCTCCAGACAGAAGTTTGCATTTGCTGTGCCAAATACCCATAGATAAGGGAAGGGGTGACAGGTTGGTGCCATTTCCAACAATATTAGAACGCAAACCGCTTCGTCAAGAATTTAAACTTGGATCATCTGTTACGATTTTTGTGGCCATCTTTAGGCTTCAAGCAAGATCGCTGTCCAGCGGAGATCCTTTGTGTTAAGCAGAGCGTGATCCTTAGTGAATAATCATTTGGTTGTTCCTTGGTGCTCCTCAGTCTTACCGGTCCTTTGTCAATGATTGCAAATAAACGTCTGTCAGTATCAACGATTAAGTAGTTAACCAACCACGTATTTTTTGCTGTTGATTGGCTGAGGTCTAAACCACGTGACTTCGTTCAGTCTATAATTTTAAGTGGTGTATTGTATCACACCTTATATATAAAAGATATTCCAACATCATCGCGTTCATTTCTTACAAAAATGACCGCTATTCCACGACCGTCATTCCTTCTATCAAAATACTCTGCCCTACTATTTACCCATAGTTAGGGTAAGATATCATGGATCCATGACCATGATGTTTAACGCTGATGGTGAAGTTCCAATTTTGGAGCTCTGGAGAATGTGGAGTGCCCCTTCATCATCATTACCCCCAGTTCCAGAGTGGTAGTACATGCTAGGGCCCTATTTATGTGTTAAACAGAAAAAAAATGAGTTTAAGGAGGGGGGTTAAAAAATTGCTTTTAAAAAGAAAATTGAGTACCCATCAAGCATTAATAGAACAAATAGTCATCGGTGAAAGTCCAGTTCTTGAGTTCTGGGGTGGGTGGATTACTCCTTCATCACCATTACTCCCAGGTCCACTCTGTACCATCTATGGATTAAATAGAAAGAATGAGTTTAAAAAGTGTTTTTTAAAAAATGTTTTGAAAAAAATTGAATACCTATCTAGAATGAATGAAACAAAATGTCGTCGGCATAAAATAACCCAACAAGCATTGACTTGCCGTAAAAGCCAACCAACCAGCCAACCAACCTGACCAACATTTCCTACAACGATAAACGCTACGTGACGAGCGCTATCCTAGTATTAAAATTCAAACTGTCGCTCAGACAATCCCCTAAGTAAAAAGCAGTTAGATTATTAATAATAATTTTCAGCTGATCTGTCTCTCGGAACAAAAGGTTGCATTTGTCGTGCCAATGCTAAAGAGCCCACTCTGTCCTACTATTTACCCATAGTTAAGGGAAGAAGTGATGGATTCGTGACTTTTCCAATAACATTAGAACTAAGCAAACAGCTTCGTCCAGAATTTGAACTCGAGTCATCGCGTCCATGCCTATGATGTTAAACACATCATTACTCCCAGGTCGACTCTGAGCCGGAGTGGTTGTACCTGTTAGGGTTTCATCTATGCATTAGATAGAAAAATGAGTTTAAAGGGAATGTGTTTGAAAAAAAAATGAATTTAAAAAGAAAATTGACTACTCATTAAGCATTAATATAACCAAACGTCTTCAGCATAAAATAACCCAATAACGGTTTACATGCCGTAAAATCCAACCAACCAGCCAACCAACAATTCCTACAACCATAAGCGCTACACAAAGAGCACTATCCTATTATTAAAATTTGAACTATCATTCAGACAATCCATTGAGTAAAAAGCAGTCAGATTATTAACAATAATTTTCAGCTGATCTGTCTCTCCAGATAAAAGTTTGCGTTTATCAGGCCAAGGCTAAAGAGCCCACTCTGCCCTACTATTTACATATAATAAGGGGAAGAGGTGATGGATTCGTGTCTTTTAAAAAGAAAATTGAGTACACATTAAAGATAAATAGAATCAAATGTCTTCAGCATGAAATATCCCAACACGGTTTGATATGTCGTAAAAGCCAACCAACCAACCTGACCAACATTTCCTACAACGATACACACAACGTGACGAGCGCCATACTAGTATTAAAATTCGAATTGTCACTCAGACAATCCCTTAAGTATAAAGCAGTCAGATTATTAACAATAATTTTCAGCTGATCTGTCTCTCCAGACGGAAGTTAGCATAAAGATGGAAACTGGTCAGTCGAACGAATATCATTGGCAAATCAAAACAAAAACAAAACAAATGAAAAAAGTCATTTTTTATCAAATATTTCAGGCAATTTGCGTTGTTGTTTGTTGTTGTTGTTGTTGTTATAATTTGATTTTGGTGATTTGTCGTTTGTATCGTTCTTAAAAACTGGAACAAACAAAATTGAATGGAATACAAATTAACAAAGAAATCTTGTTCTCTCAGAATAATTGAATTATAAGTTTCGTTCTGCGTCCATAACTTTTCTCGGTAGAAATTTGCCCAACCAAAAACAATTTAAATCATTATTTTTTTTAAAATCTTCCTAATTTGTTTGTTTCTTCTTCTTCTTCTTTTCTTTTCTTTTCTTTTTCTTTTCTTTTCTTTTTATTTTTTATTTTTATTTTTTGACAACTTTCTTACAATTTTTGCTTTCTTCTTTTCTTTCTTTCTTTCTTGCCCGAAAAAGAATTTCTAAATGTCCAGTGTTTTGTTGGGTTTATTTTTCTGTTGTTTTTTTTTTAATTTTTTAATTTTTTATTTATTGGACTCTTTGGATAAAGAAAACGAATTCGCCTTGTGGTGCGGGTGTATATTTCTCAGGGATGTCAGAGTTCAGTCCTCTAACCAAGACCAGAGCCAGAGTTTTGAATGCCAATTTTCAAGGCAAGAATTTTCTCTTCGCTTTGAAGATTACTGCAATTGTGGCAGTTTGAAGTTTTTCTTACCAAACGACTCAACCACATGTTGTATAATTAATCTAACTAGCAAAAATATGTGCCCTACGAGCATAAGTATCTAAGTTTAAATATAATTAAATATTATATTGAATTAGGAAGACTAATAAAATTAGATAAGAACACAAATAATATATTACTCTTATTTTTACTTTATTCTAATTTATTTCAATATAAAATTATACATGGGATTTCTTTTAACATGTCGGAGAAAAAAACAATGACATTAGAAATATAGTAAGTAAGTAAGTAAGTAAAGTTGATGGGGCGGCCTAAAGTTGGTATTAGCCAGTCAGCGAGGGAGTCTATCCCCTTTTCAATAGCGCTAGACCAAAGAGATTGTATTAGCATCTGAGGTGGAGCGCTACATCTACCATCAGCTCCTAACTTTACTGCACAGATCCCTGTGCTACTCATACGCTGAGTTGGCGGGGACCGGTATCGAACTAGGAATCTTGTGGTTTCTAGCCAAAATACAAAGTAATTATTTATTAAATACGTTTTTTTAAACCTGTATGCAAATTATTCACAACATATATCATGTAAACCTTTATTTCTTAGTGATATATAAGACACATTGCAGTATTCTTAAGGCACACATAGTATGGGCTGTTCTGAGGTAAATCTATCCCAGCTAGACCTTAATGGAGACATTGTTAATAAATAAGATACTAATTAAGATTAAATAATGATTACTTAATAACCATTGAGAATATAACGTAAATAATTAAGGGAATTGTAATTTTGGCGGTGATGTAGTTTCTGTTATAGACAAACAGATACATGATCTCTATTACAATAAGATATATTTCGTTTTTAAAATAAAATTATTTTGTCTCTACAAGGTGATCTCTTTGGTATCCAAGTCTTTATAAACTAACCTATATATTCTCTTCATCTTGATAGAGTAATTTGATTAGTGTTTTATTCTCGATAGTGACAACATATGGTGATACATTTGATCTATTCCCGCAAGATAGACTAATATATCTTATCACTAGGCGCTTAATAGGGTGATTTGTTAGGTATCCTATTCTTTGTAGAGTAATCTATCTACTCTCTTCGTCATGATAGTATAATTTGTTTGCTTCAGACTATCACCTCCTCGGCTCCATGTAAGTGGGTATAAGAGGCAAACATTATTCCAGTGACGAGGAAGTGAAATCTGCAGTGAAGAAGTGGCTCAAAGAACAGTCAATAGAATTTCACGGAGCAGAGATACATACTCTCATTCGAAGGTGGAACATTCCTATTGAGAGAAATGGTGACTATGTGGAGAATTAGGGATATGATCCACAGAGGACCGGCTTCATTTTAATGTATGATACATGTTTCTGTGTTGGTAATTATAGCTGTCCTAAACAAATTGGCATTACTTTTTAAATCACACTTGTAGGTTAGAGGATTTTGATACTAACACGGTATTGTCTGGGGAAAAAAGAGGGGACGTTATTATACAAGCCAAAATAGCTGTAATCAAGTGTGGCTAAAAACTTATCATAGCTCTTGTATAGAAGGAAGTAGAATATGAGATCATCATCATCATCATGCCACGCAAGTAGCATGGATATCCATGAAAATTTCTCACCAACCGTCCCTATCATCCATCCCCCTTGGAGGTCCTCCAGGCAACATCCAGTATCCACGCAGAGCTGTCAATGTACGTCTTTGTTGGGTCCCACACTGGCGTACCCGTGTGCTGGCTTCCACAGGAGAAAGCTTCTTATGAGTTTGCCAGCAGTGCCCCAGTGTGTCTTATTCGTCTTACTCGGATGGTTTGTGTGATATGGGGCAAGTGGCCGTACAACTCTTTTCTCGTGGGCTTTTGTTTCCACACAGCCATAACAATGCTACCCAGAACTATCGAAGAAATACACGAAAAGTAAACGTTAATTTTAAAAGGGCAATACAACAATATAAACTGTTTCCGACAAAGTTTGAACAGGTTTCTCCGATTTCATTCTACACGTCACTAACCATTTAAAATGATGATACAACAATATGAACTGTCCCAGACAAAGTTTGAACACGTTTCTCCGATTTCATTCTACACGACACTATTTAAAATGATAATACAACAATATAAACTGTTCCAGACAAAGTTTGAACTCGTTTCTCCGATTTCATTCTACACGTCACTAACCATTTAAAATGATAATAAAACAATATAAACTGTTCCAGACAAAGTTTGAACTCGTTTCTCCGATTTCATTCTACACGTCACTAACCATTTAAAATGATAATAAAACAATATAAGTTGTTCCAGACAAAGTTTGAACTTGTTTCTCCGATTTCATTCTACACGTCACTAACCATTTAAAATGATAATACAACAATATAAACTGTTCCAGACAACGTTTGAACTCGTTTCTCCGATTTCATTCTACACGTCACTAACCATTTAAAATGATAAAACAATATAAACTGTTCCAGACAAAGTTTGGTACTCGTTTCTCCGATTTTACTCTACACGTCACTAACCATTAAAATGATAATATAACAATATAAGGCTGTTCCAGACAAAATTTGAAACTCGTTTCTCTGATTTTATTCTAGCACGTCACTAACCATTTAAAATGAATAATACAACAATATAAATTGTTCCAGACAAAGTTTGAACTCGTCTCCGATTTTAGTTAAAATGATAATACAATATAAATTGTTCCAGACAAAGTTTGAACTCGTTCTCCGATTTCATTCTACACGTCACTAACCATTTAAATGATAATACAACAATATAAACTGTTCCTGACAAAGTTTGAACACGTTCTCTCCGATTTCATTCTACACGTCACTAACCATTTAAAATGATAATACAACAATATAAACTGTTCAGACAAAGTTTGAACTCGTTTCTCCGATTTCATCCTACACATCACTAACCATTTAAAATGATAATACAACAATAATAAACTGTTCCAGACAAAGTTTGAACTCGTTTCTCCGATTTCATCCTACACATCACTAAACCATTTAAAATGATAAATACAACAATATAATTGTTCCAGACAAAGTTTGAACTCGTTTCTCCGATTTCATCCTACACATCACTAACCATTTAAAATGATAATACAACAATATAAACTGTTCCAGACAAAGTTTGAACTCGTTTCTCCGATTTCATTCTACACGTCACTAACCATTTAAAATGATAATAAAACAATATAAACTGTTCCAGACAAAGTTTGTACTCGTTTCTCCGATTTTACTCTACACGTCACTAACCATTTAAAATGATAATATAACAATATAAGCTGTTCCAGACAAAATTTGAACTCGTTTCTCTGATTTTATTCTACACGTCACTAACCATTTAAAATGATAATACAACAATATAAATTGTTCCAGACAAAGTTTGAACTCGTTTCTCCGATTTTAGTTAAAATGATAATACAATATAAATTGTTCCAGACAAAGTTTGAACTCGTTTCTCCGATTTCATTCTACACGTCACTAACCATTTAAAATGATAATACAACAATATAAACTGTTCTGACAAAGTTTGAACACGTTTCTCCGATTTTCATTCTACACGTCACTAACCATTTAAAATGATAATACAACAATATAAACTGTTCCAGACAAAGTTTGAACTCGTTTCTCCGATTTCATCCTACACATCACTAACCATTTAAAATGATAATACAACAATATAAATTGTTCCAGACAAAGTTTGAACTCGTTTCTCCGATTTCATCCTACACATCACTAACCATTTAAAATGATAATACAACAATATAAACTGTTTCAGACAAAGTTTGAACTCGTTTCTCCGATTTCATCTACACATCACTAACCATTAGGTAACTTGAAGATCTAAAATCGCAGATATTTTAAGTAAAAACGTTAAAAAAATACAGTTTTATTTACTTTTTTTTGTTTGTTTGTCTATTTGTTTTTTCTTTTTCTTTTTCTTTTTGTTTTATTTTCTTTCAAGTTTCATTTTTATTTTTAAAGAAGAGGATCTATAGATAAAAACTCTATTCTTTGATTGTTTTGATAAAATAGCAACGTCTTTGAGCAACACTTTCGAGTTTTTTCAGCTCTTTTTTTTTTCTTTCATTCTTTAGAAAAATTCATCGAAAAAACAGTTTTCGCTATATGTTGGTTTATCTAAAAAGTACGTACTGTTATTGTCGCTATATCTTATTATAACAGAGATTCGGTGTCTGTCTGTCTGAAACAGAAATTACGTCACTGTTTACGTCACAATACCTCAGGAATTACGTAAGTTTTTTAATGACTATTCAATTTATAATCAAAATCCTTAATATTAATACATAGAATAAATCTTATTTATCAACGAGGTCTCTATGAGTTAGATTTGCATCAAAACAGCCGATGTTATTCGCGCGTTTAACATCCTGCAATGTGTCTTATATATCACTAAGAAATAAAGGTTTGCATAATATATGGTGTGGCTAATTTGTATACTGGTTTACTAAATAATTACTTGGTGCTATTGATCTCAAATATAATTGTTTTATTTTCCGTGTTAAAATGACTCATCTTATATAGAACCCAATTAAAATATGATTAAAATAAGTGTTATCTTTTTATATACGTTCTTTCTAATTTAATATATTTCATTACACTAAAGCTTAAATACTTACGCACTGAAGGGCATATATTCTTGCAAGTTGTATTAATTGACTTGTCTTTTTCCCTACTGAATATTCAGTGTTAGGTTACCTTCTTTTGGATTACCTAAAACATTATAAGATTACGGGTGTTAGCTATGAGTTAACGCACTGATAATTCTTATAGTTCTAATAAAGTGTCTAACGGGACATGATATAAGGGTTGAGTTAATACAGTTCTGAGGGACACTCATCTCTAGGGTGCAGGTTCAATCCTGGCCAAGGGCAATAATAACATAGAATACTTAACATAGCTTAACACTTTTATTCGGTCTTGGTTAACGGAATGAGAACAGTCTATCCCCTAGGATTGAATAAAGGTTTCGGTTCGGAGTGTCATGAAGGAGTCTTACAATATGAAGGTTCCCAAGTTCGACAAGAAGGTTCCTGAGTTTGAAGAGAAGATTCCAGAGTTCGACAACAAACACTTAAAGAAGGCCGGAGGGCCCATGGGCTAAAACGTTGTGTAGATAATAATAATAATAATAATAATAATAATAATAATAATAATTTTTATGCAAAAAATTAAATTTTGACCACACAACAAAATGGTATATGCATAAACCAGAATCTGTTCTTGAGAACGAAACGCACAAAATTCTCTGGGACTTTGAGATAAAAAAAGGATCACCTTATTCCCAGCAAGAAGGCCAGACCTAGTGTTGATAAACAAAAAGAAAGAACTTGTCAACTGTGGATTTTGCAGTGCCAGCAGATCACAGGATGAAGTTAAAGGAAAATGAAAAAAATAGACAAATATTTGGACCTTGCCAAAGAACTGAAAAAAGTTATGGAATATGAAAGTGAAAGTGATACCAATTGTGGTTGGTGCATTGGAACAGTCCCAAAGGGATTGGAAAAGGGTTTGGAAAGTTTGGATATCAGAGGAAGGATTTGAAACCATTCAGAACACTGCACTGCTGCAATCTGCCAGAATACTCAGAAGAGTCCTGGAGACCTGAGGAGACTTGCTGTCACTCAGACTCCAGTGAAAGACATCAGCTAACACTGATGTGAAAACTCAAAGGATATAAATAATAATAATAATAATAATAATAATAATAATAATAATAATAATAATAATAATAATAATAATAATAATCCAAATAATCCAAATTATTAAGCCTCATCTTTTGAATTCCGAGAAATAGTTTTGGATAAGAAGTATTTATGAAGTCATGTTAAAATTAGCTTTATCTAATACAGAAATCTATCATCAATATAAACTAATCCTCAGTCAATGGAAACAGTGAGATTGCTTCTTATTTGTCAATTTGTCAAGTCTTAGTTCGATAGGAAAGAGAGCCACGTATGTTAGGTTTGTTTCAGAAGATTTCCGAGTTCGACATGAAACACTTGAAGAAGGCCAGAGGGTACATCGGCCGAAACGTTGTGTAGATAACAATAAAGGTGAGGACAATAGTCCGAATAATTTAAAAAAACACAAATTATCAAGCCTCATCTCAAAAATTCAGAAAGGTAAAAGGAGCATTTAGTTTAAACTAAATGTAATTTAAAAGTTCGGCTTTGATACTTCTGCCGTAAGTGTCATCTTGGGTAAATATATTCATATTAAAAAAAATGGTTTATACACGAGGTAGAATCAAAAAGTAATGCCATTTTGTTTAGGACAGGTATAATACCAACACAGAAACATGTATCATACATCACAATGGAGCTGGTCCTCTGTGGATCACATCCCTTTTCTCCATATAGTCATCGTTTCTCTCAATAGCAATATTCCATCTTCGAATGAAAGCATGTATTCTTGACCCGTAAAATTCTGTTGATTGTTCTTGAGCCTCTTCTTCCCTACAGATTTCGCTTCCTCGTCACTGGAATAATGTTTACCTCTCAAACCCTCTTTCATGGGGCTGAAGAAAAACAGCAAAACCAATGTTCCTGGCCTATCACTTGCGAAAAGGGGATAGACTCCCTCATTGAACGGCTGATATCAATAACCGGCCACTCCACCAACTTTATTTCCCTACAGATATCACGATGTGTGGTTTTGTACTGGTCATTAATGCTCGTATATTTATGGATATTTGTGTGTGTGTGTGTGTGTGTGTGTGCGCGCGCATTTACGAAAATGATGTGTTTCAGTGTCAAATCTCTTGGTGCCGAAGACAATTTAATAAAGGAAATGAAAAGAAAAACAAATAAAATGAACAAACAAAGTTTTTTTGCTTTTTCTGTCTTTTTTATCAAAAAATAAAACATTCTTATTGATCTAAAAGTATTTTTTAGAGTCAAACGAATAACATCGATTTTTCAAAATATTTTCTTTCTTGTTTTCTTCTGCGGGTATTCCACAATTTCGCAGTTGTGTTTCATAATTGATGGGCGTACTATCAATTATGCACAGTTAGCGTAAAGAAAATTATTTGAATTCAAATATAAATGGTTAGAGATTTGATGGACATCTCGTAACCTTAGTTTTGACCCCTCTGTTTCCTGTTTTGTGAAGCAAGCGTCAGAGTTATAAGGTAACGTTCCCTGCTGCAGATGCATTGACCCCTGCGTATCGTATACAAGGAGGGCACAACGGTTTGTTTACCAAAACAACTTCTAGCGGTTCGCGTTCGGGGCCTTTCTCCCTCCGTGGTCAAGGGATATTTAGTTACAGCAGCCAGAGGAGGAGAAGATCAGTATACACTCGTCGTCGTCATGGTCAATTGACTTAAGTCAACAGATTATCTTTCTTTCTGGCTATCATCTTGTCTTGGGGTGAAACTGCCATTTGTTTTGTTTTGGTCTTTCATTCCATTCAAAAATCTTTTCGTATTGACGAAGTTTTTAGACAGGAGTTTCTTTTCTTTAACCAATTTATTGTCTGAGACAGTTTTCCAAGAGAGAGAGGGGGGAACCTCATTCAGTATCGTTCCCTGTGTCTTGCTTAAGTTTTCTTTGTATTCTTCGTTAAACCCGACTTAACTGATTTACCTGTCTGTAGCTCTCATCAACTTAATTCCAACTCCAAGTACCAGTTGTCAAGTCCAAACTCTAACTCGGGTCCGTTCTGTCCGAGCACCTAATCCCAACTGCTGTCTGCTTCTTATGGCAGGTGTTTAAATGCTTTTTCGTTCGGAAAATTCTAGAAGATTCTCGAACTTCCGAAACACGTGTTAAATATCTTGGTCACTCCTACCACCTGGTCACCCAGATCAAAGAAGACTAGCCCCTTTTCAGTCGCCATTAAGTCTGAAATTTTGGCGAAATTGTTTATAACTAGCCAGTAATGGGAAATTAATATCTCTCTCGGATTACTGGGGACACCTGTTTTAACCCTCGGATATTCTCGGATATCATTTTTCCTTCAGGCTTTAAGACACCTGCCTAATTACATTACAATAGTTAGTCTAGTCAGTTTCTAATTAGTCATCGACCGATGAAGAGAGGTTAGGTAGGCTCTCACTGCGCGGTTAGGGCCCGAACCTAAATAAGAGAAAAAAATGTGAATTCACTACATGAAATGTCTTGGGTTGTTAATTAAAAAATCTAACAACCAAGGCATCTCAACAACATCTTAAGAATGAGCCATCTTGATTAAGAAGATTGAACAGCTAAGAAAAAGACAAATGGCAGTATATCCCTCAGCACCCCCAAGCTGGCGTCCAGATTCCAAATATTATAGAGTCGCCAGCTAACTGAACAGCTGCCCAACAATCAGGATTCCAGCCTTCTCCGATGTAGTACCGGTATAGAGATAAGCATATTGAATATTTCTTTATCCACACATCGCCAATCCATTAGAAGTAAGAGTCGTAGTTTAAACAACATGGTGATTTAATGCTGAATCAAGACATTTTGATAAACAAAGGACTGAGGTTGCTTACAGTACCTGCTATTGTTTGAGTAGTCTAGTGGGAACCGGTGCCTTCAGAGCGTTTGTTTGTGTGGTCGAGCAGATTCCCAGCCCCCACGAACGAAACGAGTCCAGATATATTTGGCCTGTGCGAGGGGGGGTATGGCGAGTGACCACGGAAATTGAACTCGTCACCTCTTCGTTGCTGAAATGCTGGTGAAATTCCGCACGAGCAGTGCAGAGTAACCCGGATGTAAAGTCTCGTCGTGAGTATTGACGCGTGCTGATGAATGTCGAACGTGCAATTCAGAGTAAGGAGCCCGGATGAAACACAGCAATTGGGTATTTGGGGACCTGCCCTCCCAGATCGGAGGAGAAAGTCTGCAGTAGCATTTTGGCTGTCGAAACAAGTGGAAGAGAAAATCTATTTCGGATAGTGCTAATGAGAAGACTAGAACTGCTGAGAGAGCAAATCAATTATGTACGACGACTGTTGTGTGTGAAGGTGTTAGGAAGTACATCTCGTTTGCTAAAGTTTTGTTTTACGGCATATCAACCTCGGTGGTTCATTTAATGCCGGGAAAGTGTTGAAAGATTTGTAGCGATAGTTTGGTAGAAAATTATCTAAACTATTTTCTGAGAAACAAATTCTGTATTTAACTCATAAATTGAACCTTAACAGACACTACCACTCCGGGTCAGAGTGAACCTGGGAGCAATGGTGATGAAGGGGTGCTTAACATTCCCCAGTCCTCCGGAAATGGAACTTCGCCATCAGAGTTTAACGTCATTCCCAGGACAGGAAGACCCTCAGCCACTGCCTTCTAACACATATATGAGAAAAAAGGATTGTGAGTTTGCCATAAGGGCTGCCCTTATGGCAAACACCCAGCCCTTTCAGAATGACTTAACCGTAATGGGGAATGATGGTCAAGAATGATATGAAAATGTTTAAAGAATCTCGTTTTTTTTTCTGTCTCTTTAGGTATTTATATTTATTTACTAAGCTTAACATAGATGCGGCACAAGGCCAGAATATAGCAGAAGAAATTGATCATATGTCACATCCTACTTGTGCGGAGGGGTTGGGTTAAATATATATGTAGCATTTATCGAGCTTTGAAAGTATGGATAAATAGTTGAGCAGACTGGGTTTTTTTACGTTGGCTATGTAACCAGTATAATAGAATAAAAAAGAATTCAAATCTGTAAACTCCTCTTAAGAAATTGATCATATGTCACATCCTACTTGTACGGAGGGTTGGGTAAATATATATGTAGCATTTATCGAGCTTTTGAAAGTATGGATAAATAGTTGAGCAGACTGGGTTTTTTACGTTGGCTATGTAACCAGTATAATAGAAATAAAAAAGAATTCAAATCTGTTAAACTCCTCTTAAGAAATTTATCATGTGTCACATCCTACTTGTACGGAGGGGTTGGGTAAATATATATGTAGCATTTATCGAGTTTTGAAAGTATGGATAAATATGAATTCTTTTTATTCTCTTATACAGGTTACATAGCCAACGTAAAAAAAAAGTCTACGGGCACCTAGTGAGAATCGAACTCACTAACAATGGTTTGCTAATCTAGCCTGCTAACTATTAAACCACATGCGGTGCCTCTGTTTATGCTTTTATAAACCTAGAAAGAATGGTTATTTTCCTATTGTTCTATTTTATTAGGTTTTTTCTCTTTTCGTTTTTCTTTATTTTCTTTGTTTTCTATTTTATTTTATATAGTTTTGTTTGTTTTCAAGAAAGATATCTTTTTAAAAGTTTTCTGCTTAAAAATGCTTTTAAAAAAGTATTCGTTTCATGTGGCAAGGAAATGAACAACATTTTTTTGTAGGATCATGTTTTTTGTTTTTTTTTATAAAAACACACACACACACCACACACACACAACACATATA
Organism: Doryteuthis pealeii; assembly: GCA_023376005.1. Taxonomy (NCBI): domain Eukaryota; kingdom Metazoa; phylum Mollusca; class Cephalopoda; order Myopsida; family Loliginidae; genus Doryteuthis; species Doryteuthis pealeii. The sequence goes on along the minus strand of CM042155.1, from coordinate 77,473,288 downwards.
TATATATATAATATATATATATATTATGAAATTTTGAACTAATATGCGTGCATTATTCTATTTTGTTTTTCATTTTATCGCCATCATCTTATTTGCTTATTTGCTATAAACGCAAACACTTTTTTTAATCAGATATATGGAATGATAAATAATTCCGGTATGTGGAATATCAAAAAATATTAGGCAACTTTCAAAGTTCGATAAATGCAACATACATATTTACCCAACCCCTCCGCACAAGTAGGATGTGACACAAGATCAATTTCTTAAGCGGATTTTAACAGGTTTGAATTTGGGGATCAAGTTACCTTTAAACACCCCAGGGGCGACCTGGATTCAGAGGGACATGTTTCGCTTTGCACCGTCAACATCCGGTTGTTTTTTTTACCAGACGATTTTAGACGAATTTTTTTAAATATAAAAACTAACTGCTAACCCTAACCCTAACCCTAAACCCTAACCCTAACCCTAACAAACAACCGGATGTTGACAGTGCGAAGTGAAACACGTCCTTCTGAATCCAGGTCGCCCCTGGGGTGCTTAAATGTAACTTGGTCCGAATTCGGAGTTGTATTCTCTTATACTGGTTACATAGCCAACGTTAAAAACCCCAGTCTGCTCAACTATTTATCCATACTTTCAAAGCTCGATAAATGCTACATACATATTTACCCAACCCCTCCACACAAGTATGATGTGACTGATGATCAATTTCTTAAGCAGAGTTTAACAGGTTTAAATTCTTTTTATTCTCTTATACTGGTTATTTAGCCAACGTTAAAACACACAGTCTGCTCAACTATTTACCCATAGCAAGAGGAGTGGAAGGGGGCTTAAAGGACGCGCGTCGTCATAGTCAATTTAAGTTCATTGTGCCCAATTTCCTTATGGAAACAGATTATTTTTTACCCGGCTTGGGGTGAGTCTGTTTACTGTTCTGTTTAGCTTACGTTCCGTTCACACATCTTTACTGATGGACCAAGTTAGTAGACACAGAAATTTCTTTTCTTTATAAAAATTTATTGTCTCAGAAAGACATACAAAAGTGAGAGAGGAATTTCATTCCTTAAGTTGGCCTGTGTTCTTCGTTACTTAATTCGTCCGATCCAAGTAACCGCTGCTTCGCACCGTCCCAAGTACCAAGTTCTATAACTCTCCCGCGGGGTCCAAAGGCTTAGTTCCAACTGAGTCCTGCCTCTCGTGGCAGCTGTTTAAGTATTTTTCCGTTTGGAAGGTTCCAGAAGATTCTCGAACTTTCCGAACACGTGTTTTTATAATTTAATTTTCCTGGTCATTCCTAAGATCTAAAGGACTGATTCATTTCAGTCGCCATTAAATTTATATGTATATGGTGAAATTGTTTACAAAAATGAAACACAGGGTCTCGTTTTGTTTATCTCTAGCCAGTAATGGGAAAATAATTATCTCTCTCAATCAAACTTTTCTTTCATTATCATATTTTCTTCAGACTTTGAGACACCTGCTCAAGTCCAAGTCTGTAGTGTTCCTTATAATATATAATTGCAAGTCTGTAGTGGTCCTTGTAATATATTCAAGCACAAGTCTGTAGTGTTCTTTGTAATATGTATAGTTAGGTTTGGTTTGGTTTGTTTTGTTTTACGGCATATCAACCTCGGTGGGTTATTTAATGCCGACAAAGTTGTGAAATAAATTCATTCTTATGCATAATACAATTTTGTTTATAAACTCAGGTTTTCCTATTTAACCCATAGATGGGACCCTAACAGGTACTACCACTCCGGGTCAGAGTGGACCAGGGAGCAATGGTGATGAAGGGGTGCTCCACATTCCCCAAACCTCCAAAACTGGAACCTCACCATCAGATAGAGTTTAAAGTCATTCCCAGGACATGTAGCCTTCTTGCACCCATATGATAAAAGGGGTTGGGGCTTGTCATATGGGCAATAGGGTTGGGGAAATTATATAGGTGCTAAGGCTTGACGTAACCAGCCGATTGATCGGAGGGGGCTTCTCCGACCGCCCGTCTAGCCCAAGATAGGGCCAAAGTGGAGTATTGCGGGTCATGAACTGCTCATACACCTGGGTTCTATCCTTAAGCATCACGGGTCGCCACCCACGGCCAACAGGTGGCCCAATTAGGGGAGCCTTACCCCTCTGCAATGGTGCAGTCGATGCATTCTAACGCGTCAGCCGACAGGGCGGTATATAGTTAGGTCTGTAGTGTTCGTTGTAATATATACACACTCAAGTCTGTAGTGTTCCTTATGATATATATATAAATCCAGGTCTGAAGTGGCCCTTGTAATATGTATAAGTCAGGTGTCTGTGATTAGTCTCTGGTGTTAATCCAAAAGTTAGGTTTCCTGGCAGAATGTTCAACCAGCAATTGATTTGAGGATAGTTGCAAACGATCTTAAATGCTTTCTGGTATCTTATCTCATTGGCCACTTTCTACTGGAAATGGTTGCTACTGCTGGAAAAGCTCAGAAATAGAAGTGACGACTTTGCTTACATCTTATGCCTAGAGATAAGTCTAACATAGTCAGCATGGCCTAGATTATTTCTCTGTGCTCCATTTCCCGTTGACTCTTTTCCAGGTTTCTGGGAAATCTTCCGAAGACACTAACTGCGATTAGCATCACTGTCACCTTCATGTCCTACATCTTTTTCAGCTCTCTGGCAAGGTCCGGATATTTGTTCATTTTTCCGCTTTCTTTTGTTTTCACTCAGGTCTGATTTGTTTTCACTCAGGTCTGATTTGCATTGAGTGTTCCGTTTTTATCTCAATGCTCCAGAGAATTTTATGCGCCTCATTTTCAGTAACAGATTTTGGTTTGTGCATATATACCATCTATACATATATAAAGGGCAGTTGGTGTGTATGTATATGTCCTGAGGAAACTATGAAAATAAAACAATTGAAACAATATATATATTATATATATATATATATATAATATATATATATATTATAATAATATATAATCAATGGTAATATTATTTTACACTCATAACTTGAAGTTTCATGGTAATCCAATCATCAGATGAGATCAATGGTTGAGATGTTAAAAAACCAGTCGTGAAATGGTTGAGATGTTAAAAAACAAATTTTTTAGCGTTTATATGAAGCGTTTTTTACGTATATATATATATATATATATATATATATATATATATATATATATATATGTATATATATATATATTATATATATATATATATATATATTATATATATATATACATTAACAATCAGCAGATCTTGATTTTTGAGCAAAGGTAATGAAGAATTGATTATATATATTTGTGAAAATAATTACAAAAATAAAATCTAGGTAGTAACAGCATGGAATTTTTTCTTCTTTTTTTTTTTTGCATTTAATATTATAAAAAGGAGATATTGATTTTTTTATTTTCGTAGTGTCTGTGCAGTTTCTTTTCTGGCACTCCATCAGGTCGGATCAACGCAAGATCTTTTTTATATCAGGATTTTAATGGGGCATTCTACACGGATTCAACTCATGATTCAGTAATAATGGATCTGCGAGACCACCCTTTTTGCTCCCATATTTACCCAGGTGACGCTGGGTAGCCACTTCTAGTTTGTCAGAATAGCCAAACTTCAGTCAATTGGAAAAATTACAATGAATACCCTTCCCTAACTAAACAAGGACAACAAATTATCAAGTTAATTTTTTACATTATAATACATTAACACCAGAACATTCCAGTATCCAAATGAACATTAATACAAACATATAAGTTATATGACACACAATGTACCATTGTGTGTCATTTTGCTGTGTGGGAGAATATTAGAAATATTATTTAAGCAATTGTATTCCTTTTGTGCCAGTTTGCTGTATTCGCTTATTATGTGATTAACAGATTTCGAATTCAGAGTTTTTCACTCCTAAATCAATTTGCATTAGCAAGACTAAATAGCCCCGTCTGCTCTACTATTTATTATCGTTGGGGTTGGGGTGTAAAGAAGGTATCCTGTCTTGTTTTATGGTATTTTCCATCAAGTAAAACGCAAATAGCCTTGTTCAGGATTTGAACTCTGATTGCCGAGTTTTATTTTCTCCGACGAAAATTGTTATTCCCCAGCGTAACAATCAATAAAATTTTCTAAGTTTTTACATTTCATATATTTGAGAAAATCGCTATGTTTAAAAGAACATAGATGAAGACCATTGCCTTAAGAATAAAAATGAAAGTATAAATGCATATAAGTAATCATTTAATATATTTTTCAAATTCTATAAAATTAATATCATCCAAGATTGTTCATTCATTTGAAAGTGAAACTTTTTTTTATTCTTATATAAATAAAAAAAACAATCAAAACGTATATATTTAAAACAAGACAAAGCAAACCTTATATCTTGGTTTAGAAAAGCCTAAACGGAAAAAAATCGAAATAAGGATCTTTTGAAAGTTTTATATCATACTTCACTATATTATCCTTCATTGTGATTTCATTTTTATTTTTCATCGTGTTTTTCAAAATATAAAATACTAATAAATATCGAATCGTATGATCATATGAAAATCTACTTAAATTTGATCCCAGCTAAAAGGCAACCTATAAAGAGAATTGTATACAAAACTGAATTGGCCAATCATCTACCTGGGCAGATCTTAACAACCGTTCCTTGATCTCTGAAGATGTATCTGCAATTGGTGATTGCAACAAGACGAAAGAACATATAAACATAGAATAACATAAAAGGTAAATTTGAACTTTTGTTTAGTAAATTATAGTGTCCCAGAAAATACAGAACCCACAACTTTTGTAATAAAACTGTTAATTTTAACTAGGGGGTTTTAGGTTATGGTTAGGGTTTAGGGTTTAAGGTTGGGTTAGGGTTAGAGTATAGGGTTAGGTTAGGGTTAGGGTTAGGGGTTGGGTTACGGTTTGGGTTCTGTTTTCTGGGTCAGCCTGTACAGATAGCCCAGAAAAATAAGAACCCAAATTATTTATTTATTTTCCCATTAAACTAAACATAAAACCCTAAGCCCCAACCCAACCCTAAACCCCAACCCTAACCTTAACCCTAAACCCTAAATATAGAAAAATGAAAAAACAAAATGTTTCCAAAAAAATATGAATTATTATATTTATGTCGACGATTAAAAAGTTTCGGTTTATATAAAACCTTCTTCAGGACAATATGATAAAAAAAGAGATTCATATTGTCCTGAAGAAGGTTTTTTTTATATAAATCGAAACGTTTAAATATCGATATAATAAATCTTTTTGGGGACATTTTTTTTTTCTCATTTCTCTATACACACACACACACACACACATATATATATATATATATATATAGGTGTGTGGTGTGTGTGTCTCTCTCTCTCTCTCTCTCTCTCCTCTCTCTCTCTCTCTCTCCTTNATCCTTCTCCCCACACCCTTTCTTTCTTATTTTTTCTGTGATAGCATTTCTTTCTCTCCTTTCTTTCTTTATAATAAATGGAATGCTTCCATTATTAACCTAATCTTGACGACACTCATAAAGAGATAAAAATTCGACTGGATAAGCAACATCAGATAATCAGTGATTTATATTTTTGTTATTCATCTTGAATTTTGAATGATTGCACGTCTCATCTTACCAGAGGGCTTTCTAAGATGATAACGGTTGTGCAAATTAAGGAACACGAGTATTAAATGTATATGGATCCAACAAGGAGAGTTCAGCAGGGTCAAAACGCAAACAAACTCTCATAGCAATCACGTGCGACTTTGGAAAATGTCGAGACGGTGACAGTTGTCTCACGTAGCAAAAGTTAACTCGATATTTTGAGGTTTCAGTTGAAACCGCCGCCCCCTCCCCAGGCATCACCCAATCCACGTCGTGTGGAGTGCGCATCCACAAAGAAATCAATTCTTCCATCGACTTGAAGTATCACACACACGTATTCCTTAACGGTCTGAAGACGATCATATCCGAAATTAGAACAAAGTATTTGTGAGCAGAGAAAAGTAGAAAGAGCGTCTTTACTTCCTGATTATTATGATGGAGATAGTGTGTTTGTACCGAAACTATATCACTCTTCAATCACAATTCCTTTATTATTTACGTCACTTTTGTATGCTTTTATTTTTATTTGAACCTCAATTATATAAAATCGTTTTTACATTATTATACTGCTCTGTGCCTTATGACAGTATTTGCCTCTCATCCCAACTTATGAGCGCTGACAACAAGGTCCCTTTTGAACGTGGGTTCTACCCTAAGGCCGGAAGCTCATGGGTGGTAAGCAACAAAAAATACGTCGTCCCCTGGCATTTCCCCTCAATGGGCCGCGCCTCTGCGCTGAGGCAATTTAACCCAGCCCTGCCCTTTAAATCAAGGGGACAGGTATTGCCTGGGGGATATTCCCGTGATCGACGCTATTAACTTGTTAAAGATCCGGGGCCGAAAGCAATTGGACCCCCACCATGAGGGTCCGTGCGTCTACATAGTTTAATAACATGATATTTTCCACGATACTCCCACTTGGTAACGGGTCAGGCACAAATGCCCTATTTATGTGGGACCACCCACAAGCGAGACTCATGGGGTGGCAGGTTAAAAAATTGCGTCGATCCCGTCGGCATTCCCCCTCAAGGGGGGGGCTAGCGTCTGGGCAATTAAACCCAGCCCTACCCCTTTAAATCAAGGGGCAGTATTTGCTGGAGGATAGCCCCTTGAGATCGACGCTATTAACTTGTAAAGATCCGGGCCGAAGCGCAATTGGCCCCACCACGTAGGTTCGGTCTACATAGTATAACATGCAACATACAATAAAACATTGTATTATATATCAATAAAATAGCGGGTTTACAGTGTAAACGGGAAGACTAATTTGCATATGGATATGAAAAAATTGATTTTAATAAATATGATGCTTGCGTATTATTGATTCTAATTGTTTGTTTATCTTAATGAATATTGAGCAAAAATCTCCGGGGATAAATCCTTAAAAGAATCCATAAGAAGATTAGATAACTGTAATTCTATTCTTTTACTTCCTAATTTAACTAGATAGCCTAGATTAGAAAAGTCTGCAATGAAATACCTGAGTGAATGGAAGAGTAAGTTTTAGTTGTTCTATTTTTTCGATTATAGTCCCCCTCTATTTCAAATCTTTTTTATCTGCATTCTTTATAGTTTTCATCAATATGGCTAATTTAATATTAATATTTCATTACATTAAAATCTTGAAATACTTGCACCCGAGGTGTGCTAATTTGCTAGTAAATATAAAAAAAATTCCCAAAAACTGTTAGGTATAAAATAACCCCAGATGTTGGGTTGATATCTTTATCATAAAGATATTATGAACTGTATGTCTGTAACGAACTATATCACCACTGACATCACAGCAGTTCCTTAGTTAATTCAATCCTCAACATTAGAAATGTAATTTATAAACTTAATTAGCATTTATTATTAACAATGTCTCTATAGTCTAGCCGAGTAAGATTTACCGCAAAACTGGCCCATATTGATCAATGCAGTTAATAATACTGAAATATAGTGTTGTATATCTCTAAGAAATAAAATTTATCATACATAGTATATGTGTTAAGATTTGCATAAAATAACTAATTTAACAAAACTAGTTGAAATAAGTTATTTACTGTTACTGATTTCATATTATCACGGTTATTCTCAAACGTATTAAAAGCCAATCAAATGATTTATATAGAATCAATTCAATAACATTAAATTAAGTAATATTTATATATTTGTTCTTATTTAGTTGCATTAGTGCTTTCTAATTTAATATTTCTTTATGTTAAAACTTAAACTGGCCCAAGAGGCGCATATTTTACTATACCTTAATATAGATATCTCTCTCTTCTCTCTCCTCTCTCCTCTCTCTCTTCCTCTCTCTCTCTCTCATTATTATATATATATATATATATATATATAGTACCCCGGGACACCGCTTGGCTATATATATATATTTGTGAGGATATGTGCTTTAATTGAGTCATACCTAAATTTTGAAAAATTAATTAGTTAATAATTAATGAATTAGGCGGGCAATATGTTCAAATGTAAGGGCTAAACAAACGAGAAAATGTCAAATCCCTGTATGTACATTCGACCTATTAGGTCTTATCAGGCAGGTTATAGACAAGTGGACTGCTCCGTGTGTGACTCGAAATCTCGGACTGTCACACACGAAGCCATCTCCATGTCTATAACTTGCTGCATGGAGCCTAATAAAGGTCGAAATGTACATACCAGGGATTGACAAGTATTACATATTTTATTCAATTTGATGACAAAGAACAGTTCACACCGTTGATTTCATTATGCGTAAGTGCAAACAATCTCAGATGAGTTATACAAACGCTCACATTCTGCATGATCAAAACGTTCACATTCTAGTATAATGTGAATGTGTGCGAGATCTGATGCCCGTATACATACATTTGCACTGTCCATAAACACACATTACACATGTCAAAACACACATTCATACGCATAACATTTCATCCACTCATAACACACCTATGTCTATTAAACTTTTTGTAATTTTTGATTTTCGATTTGCCTTGCATTTAACAAACGTCACCGAAATTGTTGCACTACGCAGCATGAAACCAACGGTTGTGACTGTTCCTTTGTCCTCAAATAAATAGATAATGTAAACCTTTATATATTATTTTATTATATTATATAACAATTCTTTTCTATATTGACACTCTTCCAATAATACGCATTTTACAACACCGTTCCAGCAAAGCTGAAACAGTGACTAATCCCACACAATAGTATATATATTATATATATATATATCACAACAGACAGCTGAGGGGTGTCCCATGAAAAAGGAAAGTATATTACTTTATTTTCAAATTAATAAAAAGACAATTTCGCTGTCGACAGAATGTCACCTGAACCGACCTTCCTGGGAAAATTAGCATGAACGCATCTAACCAAATTTATTTGAGCTCCAATTTCTTTCCATTAATTATCATTTTTTTATAATTTTTTTACCACGACAATTCTGTTACGGTAAGGAGGAAGAAAAGACAAAGTCCTCATCACCCACCAATCAATGAAAAAAATATTCGATACGTAATATTTGATGCAAGGAAATGCATCGAAACTGTGTGTTGTGTGGGGGGGATATCTATAGTACTGTGGCGTGGAATGATTCACCTATGTATAAAATATATCTTCTTTTGATGCATCTTTCACACGCTCTGCATATCGGAATAAAAGAAGATTAGGATCTGTCTGCAAAACAGAAATTGATTAATAAAATAAACGAACAGTCTCTGCGGAGAATTTTCTTTTTTCTTTTTTCTTAATTGAAAGCACAGGTCATATTTTGAACTTTTTTCTTTAGACTGAAATTTTGCAAAGCCAGAGTAGCGCGCAAGGATAGTATCATTAGAATACATTCATACGTAAAATAGATTATTTATAGCATTAGATTATATATAGCCATTAGATTACGGAACTCCCGAAGTAGCCTAATCCTACACTAACTTTTTTTCTTCAATTGAATGGTACGGTTCAATATTCGTTGAGCTTATTTTTTGGAGCGTGCAAAATATAGTTTTAAATGAATTTTTACGTACAAATAACATTAAGATAAATTATTATAATTGAATTTTTTACGTACAAATTGCCTTGATAATATTATTAAAATGAATTTTTTACGTACAAATAGCATTAGATGCGGAAGCTTCCGGAGTTGCCAACCCTAACTAAATTTTTTTTCTTCTTTTTTATTAATGGCAGGGTCGGTATTCGTTTAACTTTTTTCTTTTTTTTCTTTATTTTGAGACAGAAAATGTAGTTTAAATGCAGAATAGCGCACAATTAAATAATCCTTGAATCCATTTACGTATATATAGCATTTAATTACGGAAAACTCCCGAAGTAGCCATAACACTAACACTAACTTTTTTTCTTCTTTAATTGAATGGCACGCGTCAATATTAGTTTAACTATTTTTAAGACATAAATTTGGACAGATGCAGAGTAGCGCGCAAAGGATAATATTAGTATCATATTTTATCATTTAGATATACGGAAACTTCGAAGTAGCCTACGCTACCCTAAAACTACCCTAAAACTTTTACCTTATTGTCTGAAAGGCTTCGGGTATTTCCGTGAAATGTAAGCTTTTTATACGTAAATCTAATGAATATTATCTCTTGTGAGCTTATTCTTATAGTACCAATTTTTTAACACATAATTTTGTTTAAATAAAAGATACTGAGAGTTTTTTTTTTCTTTTTTTTCAAGATTCAAGAAACCGAGTATTTTTCCTAAATAGAGAAAACAGCCCAGTGATAATAACGAAATTGTTTTGCTTTTAATGGAAATATAAATATTTATAAAAATATATTGAAATCAACAATATAATTTCTGGGTGGTTGGACTGATTTGGTTTAAATGGCATGTCAAATCTTTCTTGGGTTATTTTATGAACTATGCGAGGTTAGGAATTCGCCGTTTATTGTACGTTCACATTACGCTGATTATTCTATCGAATACAATAATTTAACATATCTATTTGAACCATAAATAAGACCTAACAGATCCTACCTCTCCTGGCTCAAATGGACCTGGGAGTAATGTCAATGAAGGATATCCACAACCCTCACCTCGACAACAACAAATAAATGAATTTAAAACTTAATTCAATTCTAACGTTTATTTAAACATCAAAAACCAATAGAACTTCAATATAAACGTCCTTCCATACATAGTCAATGTTTGAGGAACCTACCAGTCTGATTAAGAGGGAAATTGAGGATATCTTGGATCTTCTATTGAGTCAATCCTCTCATAGATGATTTTCGGTTAGAAGGTCCTATTGAAAATGGGTGCCAAATTTCTGGTCTTGTGTATGTGATTGCCTATGTCCTATTCACAGAAATGCTCTCACTCACTAAAATTCCCATACATAGAAATGAACGTACTGACCCAAAACATAATTAAAATCATTTCAAGTATCTACCTATTAAATAACTCTTTGTATCAACACAGATATACTTGAAACGATATAACTAACACAAAAAGTTGTATGGGTTTTTCTGTTGGATTATTTGGTTGATACAAGCCATACAATACACCACTTAAAGTCATAGGGACTTAGTGAGTCACGTGGTTTAAACCTCAGCCACATTCAACAGTCCCGAATGCGTGGCTGGTTAAACTACTTAATGATTTGATACTGAGAGACGTCCGTTTGCAATCATTGATGAAAGACTTGACAATACTGAGGAGCACCAAGGAACGACTAAAGATTCTTTACCAAGATTTCCACTGGAACAAGCTCGCTCCTTGCCTGAAGCCTAAAGGATGGCCACTAAATTCGAACAGCTTTCAAGTATTCCATTCTAGTAGTTTGCAAAAAGATCTTTGGTCCAGGGGTTAAGTTTCTGACCGCCATTCCTTGTGCCAGTTGAATCCTACGTAGTGTCAAAGCGTCAGTCGATATAATCCTGTGTTTTGTCATCCACGAAGGTTCAAAGCAGGTGTGAGTAGCTAAGATCAGAACAGCCGATATAAATACAATGCAGCAGCAGAGCATTGCCCAGTGATTGGCGCAATAAGATTTAGGTCACATGTTATCGCCGAGTCGATCATAAGAGGGTAGCACCATTTACCACCTGATGCCTTATATCTAAACACTCCGGGCGACCTCATATTGGTGTATAGGTTAGCAATTCCTGTCTTCACAGACCATGTTTAGTGAGTTCGATTCTCATTGGAGCCCCCATACTTCTGGCCTTGTGGCAATATTCTAAGCAAGCTTAGTAATAACTTTAGGCACCTCCATGGTGTATGGTTTAGCAAAAAGACTCGCTGCAAACCATGTAGTGAGTTCGATCTCACTGGCGCCCCATACTTCTGGCCTTGTGCCATATCTAAGCAAGCTTAGTAAATAACTATATCAAAAATTCCAGGCACTCAACGTGGTGTAATGGTTAGCAAGCTCGCTTCGCAAACCATTGTTAGTGAGTTCGATTCTCATTGGGAGCCCCATACTTCTGGCCTTGTGCAATATCTAAGCTAAGCTTAGTAATTAACTATATCTTAACATTCGGCGCCCATGGTGTAAGGTTAGCAAGCTCGCTTAGCAGACCATTGTTAGTGAGTTCGATTCTCATTGGGAGCCCCATACTTCTGGCCTTGCGCATATCTAAGCTAAAGCTTAGTAAATAACTATATCTAAAATTCGGCGCCTCACGTGTGTAATGGTTAGCAAGTTCCTTCGCAGACCATTGTAGTGGTTCGATTCTCATTGGGGTCCCATACTTCTGGCCTTGTGCCATATCTAAGCTAAGCTTAGTAAATAACTATATCAAAATTCTGGGCGCCTAGTCTGGTGTAATGGTTAGCAAGCCGCTTCGCAGACCATTTTAGTGAGTTCGATTCTCATTGGGCGCCCCATACTTCTGGCCTTGTGCATAGTCTAAGCAAGCTTAGTAATAACTTTTAAGGCACCTCACGTGCGTGTAATGGTTTAGCAGCTCCTTCGCAAACCATTGTAGTGAGTTCGATTCTCATTGGGAGTCCCATACTTCTGGCCTTGTGCCATATCTAAGCTAAGCTTAGTAAATAACTATATCAAAAATGGGCGCCTCATTGGTGTAATGGTTAGCAAGCCCTTGCAGACCATTGTTAGTGAGTTCGATTCTCATTGGGAGTCCCATACTTCTGGCCTTGTGCCATATCTAAGCTCAAGCTTAGTAAATAACTATATCTAAACATTCGGGCACCTCACGTGTGTAATGGTTAGCAAGCCCATGCAGACCATTGTTAGTGAGTTCGATTCTCACGGAGCCCGCATACTTCTGGCTTGCCATATCTAAGCTAAGCTTAGTAAAATAACTTAGCGGCACCCACGTGGTGTAAGGTTAGCAAGCTCGCTTCGCAAACCATTGTTAGTGAGTTCGATTCTCATTGGGAGCCCCATACTTCTGGCCTTGTGCCATATCTAAGCTAGCTTAGTAAATAACTATATCAAAAATACTGGCACCTCATGTTGGTGTAATGGTTAGCAGCCCTTCGCAGACCATTGTTAGTGAGTCTTCTCATTGGGAGCCCCATATTCTGGCCTTGTGCCATATCTAAGCTAAGCTTAGTAAATAACTCAGGGCACCTCACGTGGTGTAATGGTTTAGCAAGCTCGCTTCGCAAACCATTGTTAGTGAGTTCGATTCTCATTGGGAGCCCCATACTTCTGCCTTGTGCCATATCTAAGCTAAGCTTAGTAAATAACTTTAAGGCACACTCACGTGGTTGTAATTGGTTAGCAAGGCTCGCTTCGCCAAACCATTGTTAGTGAGTTCGATTCTCATTGGGAGCCCCATACTTCTGGCCTTGTGCCATATCTAAGCTAAGCTTAGTAAATAAACTATATCAAAATTACTGGCGCCTCGATGTGGTGTAATGGTTAGCAAGTTTTCTTTTTCTTTTCCTATTGCAAGACCATTGTAAGGAGTTCGATTCTATTGGAGCCCATCTCTGGCCTTGTGCATAATCTAAGCTAAGCTTAGTAATAACTAGGGCACCTCACGTGGTGTAAATGGTTAGCAAGCTCGCTTCGCAAACCATTGTTAGTGAGTTCGATTCTCATTGGAGCCCATACTTCTGGCCTTGTGCCTATCTAAGCTAAAGCTTTAGTAAATAACTATATCTAAAATTCGGGCACCTGCACGTGGTGTAATGGTTAGCAACCGCTTCGCAACCATTGTTAGTGAGTTCGATTCTCATTGGGGGCCCCATACTTCTGCCTTGTGCCATATCTAAGCTAAGCTTAGTAATAACTATATCAAAATCCAGGCACCTCACGTGGTGTAATGGTTAGCAAGTCGCTTCGCAAACCATTGTTATGAGTTCGATTCTCATTGGGAGCCCCATACTTCTGGCCTTGTGCCATATCTAAGCTAAGCTTAGTAAAATAAACAATAAGGGCACCTCACGTGTGTAATGGTTAGCAAGCTCGCTTCGCAAACCATTGTTAGTGAGTTCGATTCTCATTGGAGCCCCATACTTCTGGCCTTGTGCCATATCTAAGCTAAGCTTAGTAAATAACTATATCAAAACTGAGGCACCTCACGTGGTGTAATGGTTAGCAAGTCCCCTTTAGCAGACCATTGTTAGTGAGTTCGATTCTCATTGGGAGCCCCATACTTCTGGCCTTGTGCCATATCTAAGCTAAGCTAGTAAATAACTATATCTAAAATTCGGCGCCTCACGTGGTGTAATGGTTAGCAAGCGCGCTCGCAACCATTGTTAGTGAGTTCGATTCTCATTGGGAGCCCCATACTTCTGGCCTTTGTCCATATCTAAGCTAAGCTTAGTAAATAACTATATCTAAAACTGGGCACCTCACGTGGTGTAATGGTTAGCAAGTTCGCTTCGCAGACCATTGTTTAGTGAGTTCGATTCTCATTGGAGCCCATACTTCTGGCCTTGTGCCATATCTAAGCTAAGCTTAGGATAACTATATAAAAATACAGGCACCTCACGTGGTGTAATGGTTAGCAAGCTCGCTTCAGCAAACATTGTTAGTGAGTTCGATTCTCATTGGGAGCCCCATACTTCTGGCCTTGTGCCAATATCTAAGCTAAGCTTAGTAATAACTTTAAGGGCACCTCACGTGGTGTTAATGGTTAAGCAAGCTCGCTTCGCAAACCATTGTTAGTGAGTTCGATTCTCATTGGGAGCCCCATACTTCTGGCCTTGTTGCCATATCTAAGCTAAGCTTAGTAAATAACTATATCAAAAATTCTGGGCACCATGGTGGTTAATGGTTAGCAAGCTCGCTTCGCAAACCATTGTTAGTGAGTGAGTTCGATTCTCATTGGGAGCCCCATACTTCTGGCCTTGTGCCATATCTAAGCTAAGGCTTAGTAAATAACTATATCAAACATTCTAAGGGCACCTCACGTGTTGTAATGGTTAGCAAGTCCCTTGCAGACCATTGTTAGTGAGTTCGATTCTCATTGGGGCCCCATACTTCTGGCCCTTGTGCCATATCTAAGCAAAGCTTAGTAAGATAAGCTAATTAAACACTGCGCAGTCGTGTAATGGTTGCAAGCCTTCCAGACCATGTAGTGACGTTCGATTCTCATTCTGGAGCGCCCATACTTCTGGCCTTGTGCCATATCTAAGCTAAGCTTAGTAAATAATATAACTCCAGGCACCTCACGTGGTGTAATGGTTAGCAAGCTCGCTCGCAAACCATTGTTAGTGAGTTCGATTCTCATTGGGCCCCAACTTCTGCCTTGTGCCATATCTAAGCTAAGCTTAGTAATAACTATATCTAAACATCAGGGCACCTCACGTGTGTATGGTAGCAAGTCCCTTCGCAGACCATTGTTAGTAGAGTTCGATTCTCATTGGGCAGCCCATACTTCTGGCCTGTGCCATATCTAAGCTAAGCTTAGTAAATAACTATATAAAAACATCCAGGTCCCCTCAGGTGGTGTAATGGTTAGCAAGCTCCTTCGCAAACCATTGTTAGTGAGTTCGATTCTCATTGGAGCCCCATACTTCTGCCTTGTGCCATATCTAAGCTAAGCTTAGTAAAATAACTAGCACCTCACGTGGTGTAATGGTTAGCAAGCTCGCTTCGCAAACCATTGTTAGTGATTTCGATTCTCATGGAGCCCACTACTGTTCTGGCTTGTGCCATATCTAAGCTAGCTAGTAAATAACTATATCAAAACTTCTAGGCCCTCACGTGGTGTAATGGTTAGCAAGCCCTTCGCAGACCATTGTTATGAGTTCGATTCTCATTGGGCGCCCCATACTTCTGGCCTTGTGCCATATCTAAGCTAAGCTTAGTAATAATAAACTCAGGGCACCTCACGTGTGTAATGGTTAGCAAGCTCGCTTCGCAAACATTGTTAGTGAGTTCGATTCTCATTGGGAGCCCCATACTCTGCCTGTGCCATATCTAAGCTAAGCTTAGTAAATAACTAATCTAAACTTCGGGCACCGCCACGTGGTGTAATGGTTAGCAAGCTCGCTTCGCACACCATTGTTAGTGAGTTCGATTCTCATTGGGTGCCCCATACTTCTGGCCTTGTGGCCATATCTAACTCAAGCTTAGTAAATAACTATATCTAAAATTCTGGCGCCTCACGTGGTGTAATGGTTAGCAAAGTTCCATTGCAGACCATTGTTAGTGAGTTCGATTCTCATGGAGCCCCATACTTCTGGCCTTGTGCCATATCTAAGCTAAGCTTATGTAAATAACTGGGCACCTCACGTGGTGTAATGTTAGCAAGCTCGCTTCGCACACATTGTTAGTGAGTTCGATTCTCATTGGGAGCCCATACTTCTGGCCTTGTGCATATCTAAGCTAAGCTTAGTAAATAACTATATCAAAATTCTGGGCACCTCACGTGGTTGTAATGGTTAGCAAGCTCTCTTGCAGACCTTGTTAGTGAGTTCGATTCTCATTGGAGCCCCATACTTCTGGCCTTGTGCCATATCTAAGCTAGCTTAGTACAATAACTCCAGGCACACTACGTGGTTGTAATTTAGCAAGCTCGCTTCGCAAACCATTGTTAGTGAGTTCGATTCTCATTGGAGCCCCATACTTCTGGCCTTTGTGCCATATCTAAGCTAAGCTTAGTAAATAACTATATCTAAAATTCTGGCGCCCTCAGTGGTGTAATGGTTAAGCAAGCCCCTGTCGCAAACCCATTGTTAGTGAGTTCGATTCTCATTGGGAGCTCCCATACTTTGGCCTTGTGCCATATCTAAGCTCAGCTTAGTAAATAACTATATCAAAACATCTGGCGACCTCATCGTGGTGTAATGGTTAGCAAGCTCGCTTCGCAAACATTGTTAGTGAGTTCGATTCTCATTGGGAGCCCCATACTTCTGGCCTTGTGCCATATCTAAGCTAAGCTTAGTAAATAACTAGGGCACCTCACGTGGTGTAATGGTTAGCAAGCTCGCTTCGCAAACCATTGTTAGTGAGTTCGATTCTCATTGGGAGCCCATACTTCTGGCCTTGTGCGCATATCTAAGCTAAGCTTAGTAAATAACTATATCAAAATTTCGGGCACCCTCACGTGGTGTAATGGTTAGCAAGCCGCTTCGCAAACCATTGTTAGTGAGTTCGATTCTCATTGGAGCCCCATACTTCTGGCCTTGTGCATACTAAGCTCAGCTTAGTAAATAACTGGGCACCTCACGTGGTGTAATGGTTAGCAAGCTCGCTTCGCAAACCATTGTTAGTGAGTTCGATTCTCATTGGAGCCCCATACTTCTGGCCTTGTGCATATCTAAAGCTAAGCTTAGTAAATAACTATATCAAAATCTCCAGGGCCTCACGTGGTGTAATGGTTAGCAAGCTCCTTCCAGAACATTGTTAGTGAGTTCGATCTCATGGAGCCCCATACTTCTGGCCTTGTGCCATATCTAAGCAAGCTTAGTAAATAACTATATCTAAACTCAGGGAAGCCCTCACGTGTGTAATGGTTAGCAATCCCTTTCGCAACCATTGTTAGTGAGTTCGATTCTCATTGGGAGCCCATACTTCTGGCCTTGTGCCATATCTAAGCTAAGCTTAGTAAATAACTATATAAAATGGGCACCTACGTGGTGTAATGGTTAGCAAGCTCGCTCGCAACCATTGTTAGTGAGTTCGATCTCATTGAGCCCATACTTTGGCTGGCTGCATATCTAAGCTAAGCTTAGTAAAATAACTATATCAAATTCTCCGGCGCCTCAGTGGTGTAATGGTTAGCAAGTTCCGCTTGCGACCATTGTTAGTGAGTTCGATTCTCATTGGGAGCCCATACTTCTGGCCTTGTGCCATATCTAGCTAAGCTTAGTAATAACTATATCTAACTCTAGGCCTCACGTGGTGTAATGGTTAGCAAGCTCGCTTCGCAACCATTGTTAGTGAGTTCGATTCTCATTGGAGCCCATACTTTCTGGCCTTGGTGCCATATCTAAGCTAAGCTTAGTAAATAACTATATCCTAGGGCACCTCACGTGGTGTAATGGTTAGCAAGCTCGCTTCGCAAACCATTGTAGTGAGTTCGATTCTCATTGGGAGCCACCATACTTCTGGCCTTGTGCCATATCTCAAGCTAGGCTTAGTAAATAACTATATCAAAATTCTGGCGGCCCTCACGTGGTGTATATGGTAGCAAGCTCGCTTCGCAACATTGTTAGTGAGTTCGATTCTCATTGGAGCCCCATACTTCTGGCCTTGTGCCATATCTAAGCTAATGCTTAGTAAATAATATACAAGGCACATCGACGTGTGTGTGTATGGTTAGCAAGCTCGCTTCGCAAACCATTGTTAGTGAGTTCGATTCTCATTGGGACGCCCATACTTCTGGCCTTGTGCCATATCTAAGCTAAGCTTAGTAAATAACTATATCAAAACATTCGGCGACCTAGGTGGTGTAATGGTTAGCAAGCTCGCTCGCAAACCATTGTTAGTGAGTTCGATTTCTCATTGGGAGCCCCATACTTCTGGCCTTGTGCCATATCTAAGCTCAGCTTAGTAATAACTATATCAAAATCTGGCGCCCTCACGTGGTGTAATGGTAAGCAAGCCCGCTTCGCAACATGTGTTAGTGAGTCGATTCTCATTGGGAGCCCCAATACTTCTGGCCTTGTGCCATATCTAAGCTAATTGCTTAGTAAAATAAATCTCAGGGCACCTCACGTGGTGTAATGGTTAGCAAGCTCGCTTCGCAACCATTGTTAGTGAGTTCGATTCTCATTGGGAGCCCATTACTTCTGGCCTTGTGCCATATCTAAGCTAAGCTTAGTAATAACTATACAAAATTCTAGGCGCCCTACGTGGTGTAATGGTTAGCAAGCTCGCTTCGCAAACCATTGTTAGTGAGTTCGATTCTCATTGGAGCCCCATACTTCTGGCCTTGTGCCATAATCTAAGCTAAGCTTAGTAATATATAACTAGGGCACCTCACGTGGTGTAATGGTTAGCAAGCTCGCTTCGCAAACCATTGTTAGTGAGTTCGATTCTCATTGGAGGCCCCATACTTCTGGCCTTGTGCCATATCTAAGCGAAGCTTAGTAAATAACTATATCAAAATTCTGCAGACCTCACGTGGTGTAATGGTTAGCAAGCCCTCGCAAACATTGTTAGTGAGTTCGATTCTCATTGGGAGCCCCATACTTCTGGCCTTGTGCCATATCTAAGCTAAGCTTAGTAAATAATATATCAAAATTCTAGGCGAACCTCAGTGTGTAATGGTTAGCAAGCTCGCTTCGCAACCATTGTTTAGTGAGTTCGATTCTCATTGGGAGCCCCATACTTTGGCCTTGTGCCATATCTAAGCTAAGCTTAGTAAATAACTAGGGCACTCACACGTGGTGTAATGGTTAGCAAGCTCGCTTCGCAAACTCATTGTTAGTGAGTTCGATTCTCATTGGGACCCCATACTTTCTGGCCTTGTGCCATATCTAAGCTAGCTTAGTAAATAACTATATCAAAATTCTCCAGGCGCCTCACGTGGTTAATGGTTAGCAAGCTCGCTTCGCAACCATTGTTAGTGAGTTCGATTCTCATTGGAGCGCCCATACTTCTGGCCTTGTGCCATATCTAAGCTAAGCTTAGTAAATAAACTAGGGCACCTACGTGTGTAATGGTTAGAAGCTCGCTTCGCAAACCATTGTTAGTGAGTTCGATTCTCATTGGAGCCCCATACTTCTGGCCTTGTGCCATATCTAAGCTAGCTTAGTAAATAACTATATCAAAATTCCAGGGCGCCTCATTGGTGTAATGGTTAGCAAGCTCGCTTGCAGGACCATTGTAGTGAGTTCGATTCTCATTGGGAGCCCCATACTTCTGGCCTTGTGCCATATCTAAGCTAAGCTTAGTAAATAACTATAATCTAAAATCTCAGGCGCTAATGTGGTGTAATGGTTTAGCAAGCCTCGCTTCGCAACCATTGTTAGTGAGTTCAAGTCTCATGTGGGAGCCCCATACTTCTGGCCTCCTGTGCCATATCTAAGCTCAGCTTAGTAAAATAACTATATCACAAATTCTCCAGGCGACCTCAGCGTGGTGTAGTTTAGCAAGCTCGCTTCGCAACCATTGTTAGTGAGTTCGATTCTCATTGGGAGCCCATACTTCTGCCTTGTGCCATATCTAAGCTAAGCTTAGAATAATAATAACTAGGGCACCTCACGTGGTGTAATGGTTAGCAAGCTCGCTTCGCACAAACATTGTTAGGAGTTCGATTCTCATTGGGCGCCCAACTTCTGGCCTTGTGCATATCTAAGACTAAGCTTAGTAAATAACTATAATCTAAAACTGGGCCCTCATCGTGGTGTAATGTGTTAGCAGTCTCCTTTACGCAGACCAATTGTTAGGTGAGTTCGTTCTCATGGGAGCCCATACTTCTGTGCTCTTGTGCCAATCTCTAAGCTAAGTTAGAAAATACTATATAAACTAGTGCGGCACCTCCAACGTGGGAATGGTTCAGCAACTCGCTTCGCAAACGCATTGTAGGAGTTGATTCTCATTGGGGCCCATATCTGGCCTTGTGCCATATCTAAGCTAGCCTTAGTAAATAACTATATCAAAACTCTCGGCGCCCTATGCATCGTGGGTAATGTTAGCAAGCTTCGCTTGCAAACCATTGTTATCGAGTCGCTTCTCATTGGGACGCCCCATACTTCTGGCCTTGTGCCATATCTAAGCTACAGCTTAGTAAATAACTATATCTAAAAATTCTCAGGTTCTCCTCAGTGGGTGTAATGGTTAGCAATCCGCTTCGAACGCATTGTTAGTGAGTTCGATTCTCATTGGGGCCCCATACTTCTGGCTTGTGCGCATATCTAAGCTTAAGCTTAGTATACTATATCAAACTCAGGGGCACCTCACGTGGTGTAATGTTAGCCAAGCTCGCTTCGCAACACGCTGTGTTAGTGAGTTCGATTCTCATGGGCCGCCTCATACTTCTGGCCTGTGCCATCTCTAAGCTAAGCTTAGTACAACGACATATCTAAAACATTCTCAGGGCACCTCTCGTGGCTACTGGTTAGCAAGCCCGCTTGCCAACCATTGTTAGTGAGTTCGATTCTCATGGGTGCCTACCATACTTCTGGCCTTTGTGCCATATCTAGAGCTAAGCTGTAATATTACAATAACGTCAGGCATCCTCCGTGGTGTAATGGTTAGGCAAGCTCGCTCGCAAACCATTGTTAGTGAGTTCGATCCTTCATGGGGCCGCCATACTTCTCGGCCTTGTTGCATATCTAAGCTAAGCTTAGTAAATAAACTTATTAAACTCGGGCACCTCACGTGTGTAATGTAACAAGCTCGCTTCGCAAACCATTGTTAGTGAGTTTCGATTCTCAGTTGGGGCCCCATACTTCTGGCCTTAGTGCCCATATCTAAGCTCAAGCTTAGTAAATAACTATATCAAAACTCGGGCGCCTCACGTGGGTGTAATGGTTAGCAAGTTCCTCGTCTTGCAACCATTGTTAGTGGTTCGATTCTTCATTGGGAGCCCCATTACCTCGCCTTGGTGCCATTATCTAAGCAAGCTGTAAATAACTAGGCACCTCACGTGGTGTTAATGGTTAGCAAGCTCGCTTCGCAAACCATGTATGGAGTTCATTCCATTGGGAGCCCCATACTTCTGGGCCTTTGTGCCATATCTAAGCTAAGCTTAGTAAAATAACTATATTAAACTGCTGCGGCGCCTCATGTGGTGTATATGGTTTAGCAAGTTTCCCTTGCAGACCATTGTTAGTGAGTTCGATTCTCATTGGGAGCCCCCATAACTTCGGCCTTGTGCCATATCTAAGCTAAGGCTAGTAAATAACTAGGCACCTCCACGTGGTAATTTTAGCGCTCGCTCGCAAACCATTGTTAGTGAGTTATCTTCATTGGGAGACCCATACTTCTGGCCTTGTGCCATATCAAGGCTCAGCCTTGTAAATAACTATATCTAAACATTCTGAGCGCCTCATGTGGTGTAATGATTAGCAGTTCCCCTTGCAGGACCATTGTTAGTGAGTTCGATTCTCATTTGGGGCCCATACTTCTGGCCTTTGCCAATCTAAGCTAAGCTTAGTAAATAACTATAGCTAAATTCTGGGCGCCTCATTGTGGTGAATTTAGCAGTTCCCCTGCAGAACCATTTTTAGTGAGTTCGATTCTCATTGGAGCCCCAACTTCTGGCCTGTGCCATATCTACTAAGCTTAGTAAATAAACAGGCACCTCACGTGTTCTGGTACAGCTCGCTTCGCTAAACCATTGTCAGTAGTTCGATTCTCATTGGGAGCCCCATACTTCTGGCCTTGTGCCATATCTAAGCTAAGCTTAGTAAATAACTATATCAAAAGGGCACCTCACGTGGTGTAATGGTTAGCAAGCTCGCTTCGCAACCATTGTTAGTGAGTTCGATTCTCATTGGGAGCCCCATACTTCTGGCCTTGTGCCATATCTAAGCTAAGCTTAGTAATAACTAGGGCACCTCACGTGGTGTAATGGTTAGCAAGCTCGCTTCGCAAACCATTGTTAGTGAGTTCGATTCTCATTGGGAGCCCCATACTTCTGGCCTTGTGCCATATCTAAGCTAAGCTTAGTAAATAACTAGGGCACCTCACGTGGTGTAATGGTTAGCAAGCTCGCTTCGCAAACCATTGTTAGTGAGTTCGATTCTCATTGGGAGCCCCATACTTCTGGCCTTGTGCCATATCTAAGCTAAGCTTAGTAAATAACTATAGGGCACCTCACGTGGTGTAATGGTTAGCAAGCTCGCTTCGCAAACCATTGTTAGTGAGTTCGATTCTCATTGGGAGCCCCATACTTCTGGCCTTGTGCCATATCTAAGCTAAGCTTAGTAAATAACTAGGGCACCTCACGTGGTGTAATGGTTAGCAAGCTCGCTTCGCAACCATTGTTAGTGAGTTCGATTCTCATTGGGAGCCCCATACTTCTGGCCTTGTGCCATATCTAAGCTAAGCTTAGTAAATAACTATATACACCTCACGTGGTGTAATGGTTAGCAAGCTCGCTTCGCAAACCATTGTTAGTGAGTTCGATTCTCATTGGGAGCCCCATACTTCTGGCCTTGTGCCATATCTAAGCTAAGCTTAGTAAATAACTATAGGCACCTCACGTGGTGTAATGGTTAGCAAGCTCGCTTCGCAAACCATTGTTAGTGAGTTCGATTCTCATTGGGAGCCCCATACTTCTGGCCTTGTGCCATATCTAAGCTAAGCTTAGTAAATAACTAGGGCACCTCACGTGGTGTAATGGTTAGCAAGCTCGCTTCGCAAACCATTGTTAGTGAGTTCGATTCTCATTGGGAGCCCCATACTTCTGGCCTTGTGCCATATCTAAGCTAAGCTTAGTAAATAACTATAGGGCACCTCACGTGGTGTAATGGTTAGCAAGCTCGCTTCGCAAACCATTGTTAGTGAGTTCGATTCTCATTGGGAGCCCCATACTTCTGGCCTTGTGCCATATCTAAGCTAAGCTTAGTAAATAACTAGGGCACCTCACGTGGTGTAATGGTTAGCAAGCTCGCTTCGCAAACCATTGTTAGTGAGTTCGATTCTCATTGGGAGCCCCATACTTCTGGCCTTGTGCCATATCTAAGCTAAGCTTAGTAAATAACTATATCACCTCACGTGGTGTAATGGTTAGCAAGCTCTTCGCAAACCATTGTTAGTGAGTTCGATTCTCATTGGGCCCCATACTTCTGGCCTTGTGCCATATCTAAGCTAAGCTTAGTAAATAACTAGGGCACCTCACGTGGTGTAATGGTTAGCAAGCTCGCTTCGCAAACCATTGTTAGTGAGTTCGATTCTCATTGGGAGCCCCATACTTCTGGCCTTGTGCCATATCTAAGCTAAGCTTAGTAAATAACTAGGGCACCTCACGTGGTGTAATGGTTAGCAAGCTCGCTTCGCAAACCATTGTTAGTGAGTTCGATTCTCATTGGGAGCCCCATACTTCTGGCCTTGTGCCATATCTAAGCTAAGCTTAGTAAATAACTATATGGGCACCTCACGTGGTGTAATGGTTAGCAAGCTCGCTTCGCAAACCATTGTTAGTGAGTTCGATTCTCATTGGGAGCCCCATACTTCTGGCCTTGTGCCATATCTAAGCTAAGCTTAGTAAATAACTATAGGGCACCTCACGTGGTGTAATGGTTAGCAAGCTCGCTTCGCAAACCATTGTTAGTGAGTTCGATTCTCATTGGGAGCCCCATACTTCTGGCCTTGTGCCATATCTAAGCTAAGCTTAGTAAATAACTATATGGGCACCTCACGTGGTGTAATGGTTAGCAAGCTCGCTTCGCAACCATTGTTAGTGAGTTCGATTCTCATTGGGAGCCCCATACTTCTGGCCTTGTGCCATATCTAAGCTAAGCTTAGTAAATAACTAGGGCACCTCACGTGGTGTAATGGTTAGCAAGCTCGCTTCGCAAACCATTGTTAGTGAGTTCGATTCTCATTGGGCCCCATACTTCTGGCCTTGTGCCATATCTAAGCTAAGCTTAGTAAATAACTATAGGGCACCTCACGTGGTGTAATGGTTAGCAAGCTCGCTTCGCAAACCATTGTTAGTGAGTTCGATTCTCATTGGGAGCCCCATACTTCTGGCCTTGTGCCATATCTAAGCTAAGCTTAGTAAATAACTATATCAACACGTGGTGTAATGGTTAGCAAGCTCGCTTCGCAAACCATTGTTAGTGAGTTCGATTCTCATTGGGAGCCCCATACTTCTGGCCTTGTGCCATATCTAAGCTAAGCTTAGTAAATAACTAGGGCACCTCACGTGGTGTAATGGTTAGCAAGCTCGCTTCGCAAACCATTGTTAGTGAGTTCGATTCTCATTGGGAGCCCCATACTTCTGGCCTTGTGCCATATCTAAGCTAAGCTTAGTAAATAACTATAGGGCACCTCACGTGGTGTAATGGTTAGCAAGCTCGCTTCGCAAACCATTGTTAGTGAGTTCGATTCTCATTGGGAGCCCCATACTTCTGGCCTTGTGCCATATCTAAGCTAAGCTTAGTAAATAACTAGGGCACCTCACGTGGTGTAATGGTTAGCAAGCTCGCTTCGCAAACCATTGTTAGTGAGTTCGATTCTCATTGGGAGCCCCATACTTCTGGCCTTGTGCCATATCTAAGCTAAGCTTAGTAAATAACTATATGGGCACCTCACGTGGTGTAATGGTTAGCAAGCTCGCTTCGCAAACCATTGTTAGTGAGTTCGATTCTCATTGGGAGCCCCATACTTCTGGCCTTGTGCCATATCTAAGCTAAGCTTAGTAAATAACTATACACCTCACGTGGTGTAATGGTTAGCAAGCTCGCTTCGCAAACCATTGTTAGTGAGTTCGATTCTCATTGGGGCCCCATACTTCTGGCCTTGTGCCATATCTAAGCTAAGCTTAGTAAATAACTAGGGCACCTCACGTGGTGTAATGGTTAGCAAGCTCGCTTCGCAAACCATTGTTAGTGAGTTCGATTCTCATTGGGAGCCCCATACTTCTGGCCTTGTGCCATATCTAAGCTAAGCTTAGTAAATAACTATATAAAACACCTCACGTGGTGTAATGGTTAGCAAGCTCGCTTCGCAAACCATTGTTAGTGAGTTCGATTCTCATTGGGCCCCATACTTCTGGCCTTGTGCCATATCTAAGCTAAGCTTAGTAAATAACTAGGGCACCTCACGTGGTGTAATGGTTAGCAAGCTCGCTTCGCAAACCATTGTTAGTGAGTTCGATTCTCATTGGGAGCCCCATACTTCTGGCCTTGTGCCATATCTAAGCTAAGCTTAGTAAATAACTATATAAAAGGGCACCTCACGTGGTGTAATGGTTAGCAAGCTCGCTTCGCAACCATTGTTAGTGAGTTCGATTCTCATTGGGAGCCCCATACTTCTGGCCTTGTGCCATATCTAAGCTAAGCTTAGTAAATAACTATATGGGCACCTCACGTGGTGTAATGGTTAGCAAGCTCGCTTCGCAACCATTGTTAGTGAGTTCGATTCTCATTGGGAGCCCCATACTTCTGGCCTTGTGCCATATCTAAGCTAAGCTTAGTAAATAACTAGGGCACCTCACGTGGTGTAATGGTTAGCAAGCTCGCTTCGCAAACCATTGTTAGTGAGTTCGATTCTCATTGGGAGCCCCATACTTCTGGCCTTGTGCCATATCTAAGCTAAGCTTAGTAAATAACTATAGGGCACCTCACGTGGTGTAATGGTTAGCAAGCTCGCTTCGCAAACCATTGTTAGTGAGTTCGATTCTCATTGGGAGCCCCATACTTCTGGCCTTGTGCCATATCTAAGCTAAGCTTAGTAAATAACTATAGGGCACCTCACGTGGTGTAATGGTTAGCAAGCTCGCTTCGCAAACCATTGTTAGTGAGTTCGATTCTCATTGGGAGCCCCATACTTCTGGCCTTGTGCCATATCTAAGCTAAGCTTAGTAAATAACTATATCAAAAGGGCACCTCACGTGGTGTAATGGTTAGCAAGCTCGCAAACCATTGTTAGTGAGTTCGATTCTCATTGGGGCCCCATACTTCTGGCCTTGTGCCATATCTAAGCTAAGCTTAGTAAATAACTATAGGGCACCTCACGTGGTGTAATGGTTAGCAAGCTCGCTTCGCAAACCATTGTTAGTGAGTTCGATTCTCATTGGGAGCCCCATACTTCTGGCCTTGTGCCATATCTAAGCTAAGCTTAGTAAATAACTAGGGCACCTCACGTGGTGTAATGGTTAGCAAGCTCGCTTCGCAAACCATTGTTAGTGAGTTCGATTCTCATTGGGAGCCCCATACTTCTGGCCTTGTGCCATATCTAAGCTAAGCTTAGTAAATAACTATATGGGCACCTCACGTGGTGTAATGGTTAGCAAGCTCGCTTCGCAAACCATTGTTAGTGAGTTCGATTCTCATTGGGAGCCCCATACTTCTGGCCTTGTGCCATATCTAAGCTAAGCTTAGTAAATAACTATAGGCACCTCACGTGGTGTAATGGTTAGCAAGCTCGCTTCGCAAACCATTGTTAGTGAGTTCGATTCTCATTGGGAGCCCCATACTTCTGGCCTTGTGCCATATCTAAGCTAAGCTTAGTAAATAACTAGGGCACCTCACGTGGTGTAATGGTTAGCAAGCTCGCTTCGCAAACCATTGTTAGTGAGTTCGATTCTCATTGGGAGCCCCATACTTCTGGCCTTGTGCCATATCTAAGCTAAGCTTAGTAAATAACTATATAAAAGGGCACCTCACGTGGTGTAATGGTTAGCAAGCTCGCTTCGCAAACCATTGTTAGTGAGTTCGATTCTCATTGGGAGCCCCATACTTCTGGCCTTGTGCCATATCTAAGCTAAGCTTAGTAAATAACTAGGGCACCTCACGTGGTGTAATGGTTAGCAAGCTCGCTTCGCAAACCATTGTTAGTGAGTTCGATTCTCATTGGGAGCCCCATACTTCTGGCCTTGTGCCATATCTAAGCTAAGCTTAGTAAATAACTATATAAAAGGGCACCTCACGTGGTGTAATGGTTAGCAAGCTCGCTTCGCAAACCATTGTTAGTGAGTTCGATTCTCATTGGGAGCCCCATACTTCTGGCCTTGTGCCATATCTAAGCTAAGCTTAGTAAATAACTATATGGGCACCTCACGTGGTGTAATGGTTAGCAAGCTCGCTTCGCAAACCATTGTTAGTGAGTTCGATTCTCATTGGGAGCCCCATACTTCTGGCCTTGTGCCATATCTAAGCTAAGCTTAGTAAATAACTATAGGCACCTCACGTGGTGTAATGGTTAGCAAGCTCGCTTCGCAAACCATTGTTAGTGAGTTCGATTCTCATTGGGCCCCATACTTCTGGCCTTGTGCCATATCTAAGCTAAGCTTAGTAAATAACTATATAAAAGGGCACCTCACGTGGTGTAATGGTTAGCAAGCTCGCTTCGCAACCATTGTTAGTGAGTTCGATTCTCATTGGGAGCCCCATACTTCTGGCCTTGTGCCATATCTAAGCTAAGCTTAGTAAATAACTAGGGCACCTCACGTGGTGTAATGGTTAGCAAGCTCGCTTCGCAAACCATTGTTAGTGAGTTCGATTCTCATTGGGAGCCCCATACTTCTGGCCTTGTGCCATATCTAAGCTAAGCTTAGTAAATAACTATATGGGCACCTCACGTGGTGTAATGGTTAGCAAGCTCGCTTCGCAACCATTGTTAGTGAGTTCGATTCTCATTGGGAGCCCCATACTTCTGGCCTTGTGCCATATCTAAGCTAAGCTTAGTAAATAACTATATAAAAGGGCACCTCACGTGGTGTAATGGTTAGCAAGCTCGCTTCGCAAACCATTGTTAGTGAGTTCGATTCTCATTGGGCCCCATACTTCTGGCCTTGTGCCATATCTAAGCTAAGCTTAGTAAATAACTAGGGCACCTCACGTGGTGTAATGGTTAGCAAGCTCGCTTCGCAAACCATTGTTAGTGAGTTCGATTCTCATTGGGAGCCCCATACTTCTGGCCTTGTGCCATATCTAAGCTAAGCTTAGTAAATAACTATATCAAAGGGCACCTCACGTGGTGTAATGGTTAGCAAGCTCGCTTCGCAAACCATTGTTAGTGAGTTCGATTCTCATTGGGAGCCCCATACTTCTGGCCTTGTGCCATATCTAAGCTAAGCTTAGTAAATAACTATAGGGCACCTCACGTGGTGTAATGGTTAGCAAGCTCGCTTCGCAAACCATTGTTAGTGAGTTCGATTCTCATTGGGAGCCCCATACTTCTGGCCTTGTGCCATATCTAAGCTAAGCTTAGTAAATAACTATATAAAAGGCACCTCACGTGGTGTAATGGTTAGCAAGCTCGCTTCGCAAACCATTGTTAGTGAGTTCGATTCTCATTGGGAGCCCCATACTTCTGGCCTTGTGCCATATCTAAGCTAAGCTTAGTAAATAACTATATGGGCACCTCACGTGGTGTAATGGTTAGCAAGCTCGCTTCGCAAACCATTGTTAGTGAGTTCGATTCTCATTGGGAGCCCCATACTTCTGGCCTTGTGCCATATCTAAGCTAAGCTTAGTAAATAACTATATAAAAGGGCACCTCACGTGGTGTAATGGTTAGCAAGCTCGCTTCGCAAACCATTGTTAGTGAGTTCGATTCTCATTGGGCCCCATACTTCTGGCCTTGTGCCATATCTAAGCTAAGCTTAGTAAATAACTAGGGCACCTCACGTGGTGTAATGGTTAGCAAGCTCGCTTCGCAAACCATTGTTAGTGAGTTCGATTCTCATTGGGAGCCCCATACTTCTGGCCTTGTGCCATATCTAAGCTAAGCTTAGTAAATAACTATATAAAGGGCACCTCGTGGTGTAATGGTTAGCAAGCTCGCAAACCATTGTTAGTGAGTTCGATTCTCATTGGGAGCCCCATACTTCTGGCCTTGTGCCATATCTAAGCTAAGCTTAGTAAATAACTAGGGCACCTCACGTGGTGTAATGGTTAGCAAGCTCGCTTCGCAAACCATTGTTAGTGAGTTCGATTCTCATTGGGAGCCCCATACTTCTGGCCTTGTGCCATATCTAAGCTAAGCTTAGTAAATAACTATATAAAAGGGCACCTCACGTGGTGTAATGGTTAGCAAGCTCGCTTCGCAAACCATTGTTAGTGAGTTCGATTCTCATTGGGAGCCCCATACTTCTGGCCTTGTGCCATATCTAAGCTAAGCTTAGTAAATAACTATATAAAAGGGCACCTCACGTGGTGTAATGGTTAGCAAGCTCGCTTCGCAAACCATTGTTAGTGAGTTCGATTCTCATTGGGAGCCCCATACTTCTGGCCTTGTGCCATATCTAAGCTAAGCTTAGTAAATAACTAGGGCACCTCACGTGGTGTAATGGTTAGCAAGCTCGCTTCGCAAACCATTGTTAGTGAGTTCGATTCTCATTGGGAGCCCCATACTTCTGGCCTTGTGCCATATCTAAGCTAAGCTTAGTAAATAACTATATAAAAGGGCACCTCACGTGGTGTAATGGTTAGCAAGCTCGCTTCGCAAACCATTGTTAGTGAGTTCGATTCTCATTGGGAGCCCCATACTTCTGGCCTTGTGCCATATCTAAGCTAAGCTTAGTAAATAACTAGGGCACCTCACGTGGTGTAATGGTTAGCAAGCTCGCTTCGCAAACCATTGTTAGTGAGTTCGATTCTCATTGGGAGCCCCATACTTCTGGCCTTGTGCCATATCTAAGCTAAGCTTAGTAAATAACTATATAAAGGGCACCTCACGTGGTGTAATGGTTAGCAAGCTCGCTTCGCAAACCATTGTTAGTGAGTTCGATTCTCATTGGGAGCCCCATACTTCTGGCCTTGTGCCATATCTAAGCTAAGCTTAGTAAATAACTATATGGGCACCTCACGTGGTGTAATGGTTAGCAAGCTCGCTTCGCAAACCATTGTTAGTGAGTTCGATTCTCATTGGGAGCCCCATACTTCTGGCCTTGTGCCATATCTAAGCTAAGCTTAGTAAATAACTAGGGCACCTCACGTGGTGTAATGGTTAGCAAGCTCGCTTCGCAAACCATTGTTAGTGAGTTCGATTCTCATTGGGAGCCCCATACTTCTGGCCTTGTGCCATATCTAAGCTAAGCTTAGTAAATAACTATATAAAAGGGCACCTCACGTGGTGTAATGGTTAGCAAGCTCGCTTCGCAAACCATTGTTAGTGAGTTCGATTCTCATTGGGAGCCCCATACTTCTGGCCTTGTGCCATATCTAAGCTAAGCTTAGTAAATAACTATATCACCTCACGTGGTGTAATGGTTAGCAAGCTCGCTTCGCAAACCATTGTTAGTGAGTTCGATTCTCATTGGGCCCCATACTTCTGGCCTTGTGCCATATCTAAGCTAAGCTTAGTAAATAACTATAGGGCACCTCACGTGGTGTAATGGTTAGCAAGCTCGCTTCGCAAACCATTGTTAGTGAGTTCGATTCTCATTGGGAGCCCCATACTTCTGGCCTTGTGCCATATCTAAGCTAAGCTTAGTAAATAACTATATAAAAGGGCACCTCACGTGGTGTAATGGTTAGCAAGCTCGCTTCGCAACCATTGTTAGTGAGTTCGATTCTCATTGGGAGCCCCATACTTCTGGCCTTGTGCCATATCTAAGCTAAGCTTAGTAAATAACTAGGGCACCTCACGTGGTGTAATGGTTAGCAAGCTCGCTTCGCAAACCATTGTTAGTGAGTTCGATTCTCATTGGGCCCCATACTTCTGGCCTTGTGCCATATCTAAGCTAAGCTTAGTAAATAACTATATAAAACACCTCACGTGGTGTAATGGTTAGCAAGCTCTTCGCAACCATTGTTAGTGAGTTCGATTCTCATTGGGAGCCCCATACTTCTGGCCTTGTGCCATATCTAAGCTAAGCTTAGTAAATAACTATATGGGCACCTCACGTGGTGTAATGGTTAGCAAGCTCTTCGCAAACCATTGTTAGTGAGTTCGATTCTCATTGGGAGCCCCATACTTCTGGCCTTGTGCCATATCTAAGCTAAGCTTAGTAAATAACTAGGGCACCTCACGTGGTGTAATGGTTAGCAAGCTCGCTTCGCAAACCATTGTTAGTGAGTTCGATTCTCATTGGGAGCCCCATACTTCTGGCCTTGTGCCATATCTAAGCTAAGCTTAGTAAATAACTATATAAAAGGGCACCTCACGTGGTGTAATGGTTAGCAAGCTCGCTTCGCAAACCATTGTTAGTGAGTTCGATTCTCATTGGGAGCCCCATACTTCTGGCCTTGTGCCATATCTAAGCTAAGCTTAGTAAATAACTAGGGCACCTCACGTGGTGTAATGGTTAGCAAGCTCGCTTCGCAAACCATTGTTAGTGAGTTCGATTCTCATTGGGAGCCCCATACTTCTGGCCTTGTGCCATATCTAAGCTAAGCTTAGTAAATAACTATATAAAAGGGCACCTCACGTGGTGTAATGGTTAGCAAGCTCGCTTCGCAACCATTGTTAGTGAGTTCGATTCTCATTGGGAGCCCCATACTTCTGGCCTTGTGCCATATCTAAGCTAAGCTTAGTAAATAACTAGGGCACCTCACGTGGTGTAATGGTTAGCAAGCTCGCTTCGCAAACCATTGTTAGTGAGTTCGATTCTCATTGGGAGCCCCATACTTCTGGCCTTGTGCCATATCTAAGCTAAGCTTAGTAAATAACTATATGGGCACCTCACGTGGTGTAATGGTTAGCAAGCTTTCGCAACCATTGTTAGTGAGTTCGATTCTCATTGGGAGCCCCATACTTCTGGCCTTGTGCCATATCTAAGCTAAGCTTAGTAAATAACTATAGGGCACCTCACGTGGTGTAATGGTTAGCAAGCTTTCGCAAACCATTGTTAGTGAGTTCGATTCTCATTGGGAGCCCCATACTTCTGGCCTTGTGCCATATCTAAGCTAAGCTTAGTAAATAACTATATCAAATGGTGTAATGGTTAGCAAGCTCGCTTGCAGACCATTGTTAGTGAGTTCGATTCTCATTGGGAGCCCCATACTTCTGGCCTTGTGCCATATCTAAGCTAAGCTTAGTAAATAACTAGGGCACCTCACGTGGTGTAATGGTTAGCAAGCTCGCTTCGCAAACCATTGTTAGTGAGTTCGATTCTCATTGGGAGCCCCATACTTCTGGCCTTGTGCCATATCTAAGCTAAGCTTAGTAAATAACTATATAAAAGGGCACCTCACGTGGTGTAATGGTTAGCAAGCTGCAGACCATTGTTAGTGAGTTCGATTCTCATTGGGCCCCATACTTCTGGCCTTGTGCCATATCTAAGCTAAGCTTAGTAAATAACTATATGTGGTGTAATGGTTAGCAAGCTTTGCAACCATTGTTAGTGAGTTCGATTCTCATTGGGAGCCCCATACTTCTGGCCTTGTGCCATATCTAAGCTAAGCTTAGTAAATAACTAGGGCACCTCACGTGGTGTAATGGTTAGCAAGCTCGCTTCGCAAACCATTGTTAGTGAGTTCGATTCTCATTGGGAGCCCCATACTTCTGGCCTTGTGCCATATCTAAGCTAAGCTTAGTAAATAACTAGGGCACCTCACGTGGTGTAATGGTTAGCAAGCTCGCTTCGCAAACCATTGTTAGTGAGTTCGATTCTCATTGGGAGCCCCATACTTCTGGCCTTGTGCCATATCTAAGCTAAGCTTAGTAAATAACTAGGGCACCTCACGTGGTGTAATGGTTAGCAAGCTCGCTTCGCAAACCATTGTTAGTGAGTTCGATTCTCATTGGGAGCCCCATACTTCTGGCCTTGTGCCATATCTAAGCTAAGCTTAGTAAATAACTATATAGGGCACCTCATGTGGTGTAATGGTTAGCAAGCTCGCAGACCATTGTTAGTGAGTTCGATTCTCATTGGGCCCCATACTTCTGGCCTTGTGCCATATCTAAGCTAAGCTTAGTAAATAACTAGGGCACCTCACGTGGTGTAATGGTTAGCAAGCTCGCTTCGCAAACCATTGTTAGTGAGTTCGATTCTCATTGGGCCCCATACTTCTGGCCTTGTGCCATATCTAAGCTAAGCTTAGTAAATAACTATATCTAAAAGGGCACCTCATGTGGTGTAATGGTTAGCAAGCTAGCTTAGACCATTGTTAGTGAGTTCGATTCTCACTGGGCGCCCCATACTTCTGGCCTTGTGCCATATCTAAGCTAAGCTTAGTAAATAACTATATCTAAACATTCTCAACACAGGGTCCCATCTTTGGGTCAGAGAGTAATGACAAGAGAGGGCTACCCGGCACTACCAGAACTGGAAGAATACACAGATTGCACTTCTGCTGGTCACTACTAGAATAAGCTCAGTTCTATTTCGTGATCATTCTCCACACATTACTACAACAACCAACATTAATTCAAAAAAATCTCCCGTCAAGCTCTAAAAGGTGGCTTAACCTATTAATTATTACTTAATTAATTGTGTTTTTTTTTTTTTTGTATTTTGTTGTTTTTTGCAAAGTTTATCAGTATTTGATGGTGTGTCATTGTTTATATTGGGTAATATATGGAAATGAACAATTTTGATTTGATTTGATTTTTATCAAAAATAGGCTCTCATATTGTACGCAACAAATTGTGATGTCACACTTTAAGGTGTACATTTCTAGACACCCTCAATACTCAACAAATACCAGGATCTTGAATGAGGGTAAACTTACTTTATACTTACGCATTAACTTTATATAAAGAGATTCAGCTTTTACCATTCTTTTCAGACTGGAATTTTTCTGAATGTTGAGCAGCTGCGAAAGAAAAAAGTTGCTTTGACGAACAAAAGATACAAAATATCTTTCGAGTTCAGTAAATTAAAAAAAAATGTTTGACAATGCAAAAAGTTGCTTTCCTGTATGGAAAAATGTGGCACAGTAGTTTTAATGGAAGAGAAATCTCAGATTGTTATGCATAGAGGCTAAAAGCCTCCACACCTTATAACAATAAAGACACTTTCTTAGGAAGGCATAAGAATCGACAGAGGAAGCTTCCTTAAAGAAATCGAGGGGAATGGTAAAATGTTTTGTATGTTGGTTATAATACATGAATGTCTATTGTTTGTTGTTAGCAGGAAGACTAGCGAATATGAAGTGAGTCGAAGAACTGCTTGGAAACAGTTTGGAAAAATGTATTTTCCACTTGCTCTGTAAGCGGGGCTTTGAATATGCCGACTGCATCGGGATACGACCCCCACCCCGGAATTTTAAAAATGCTCCAGGTCTTCAAGTCGTCTGGTCTACAGGTATCATTCGCAAGCGTCGACGTGCAGATTGACACGGACAATTGGTTCTCCCAGCTGAAAACAGTCATTAGTTATTTACTAAGCTTAGCTTAGATGTGACACAAGGCCAGTAGTATGGGCCCAATTAGAACCAAGCTCACTAACAATGGTCGGCAAATCTAGCTTGTTAACCATCAATCACGTGAGGCGTCCGACAGTAATTATTTTTTTTACTATGCTTAGCTTAGATGTGACACAAGGCCAGAAGTATGGGAGACCCAAGCAGAATCGAATTCACTAATAATGGTCTGTGAATCTAGTTTGCTCGCCATTACACCACGTGAGGTGCCCGGAAAAAAGTAATTAGGTATTTACTAAGCTTAGCTTAGATGTGGCACAAGGCCAGAAGTATGGGGTGCCCAATGAGAACCGAACTCACAAACAATGGTCGGCAAATCTAGCTTGCTAGCCATTACACCACGTGAGGTGTCCGTCAGTAATTACTCCCCCGAGAGAAACAGTCTCGGCTTTTATACCTCCTCACCAGCCGAACCACTCCAACTAACAGGGATGACAGGATGCTTATCAAGTGTCACCACTCACAACCTGCGAGTTGTAAGTTCAATCTCTGTAGCCTCGCCAAGTAGTTCACCAAGTAATTCCCCAGTCTCCAGAGGCAAAAGGCCTCCGCACCTTATAACAATGAAGACACTTTCTTAGGAAGCTATATGTTGGAACATATTTCAGATATATATATTTACCAACTCCTCCGCACGAGCAGGATACGACACAAGGTCAATTTCTTAAGCGGAGTTCAACAGGTTTGAATTCAGAGTTTTCCTTCTCCTAGACTGGTTACCTAGCCATGATTAAAGAACCCAGTCTCCCCTGCTATTTACCCATAGCTGGAGGGAGAGTAGGATTCATACCTTTCCCAAGGATATTAGCGCTAAGTGAAATGCAATTACCACGTCCAGGATTTGAACTCGGGGCGACGAGTCCATTTCCCATGACTTTAACCATTACACCACGCGCTTCCTAACATATTCAGATATAAGGTGTGCTCTAACTCCTCACCTAGATTTATAGACTAGCCTAAGTCACGTGGTTTATTACTTCGCCAATCACGAACCATACTGCGTGGCTGATACACTACTTAAACCCCCACATTGGCATAATTCTAATTACACTCATTGGGGAGGGCTTACAATACCGGACGATTACCAATACTCAGGACTTTTTACAAGGATCCAATTCCACTGAACAAGCGCTCTGGCTTAAGGCCTACAGGATGGCAAAACACATTGTAACGATGGAGAAAGCTTCGTTAAATAATTCGAGGGAAAATGCTTTGTATGTTGGTTATAATACATGAATGCCTATTGTTTATTAGCAGAAAGACTACAGAATATATAGTGACTCGAAGAACTGCTTGGAAACTATAAAAACATATTAGTGCCGTTATAGTATGTGGTCTACCTTTTTGATCCTTTTATATCATGTGGCCTACCAGGTTTGAATGTGTCCTACCTCAGTAAGAGTATATTTATAGATAAAAGTAGTAGGTAACTTATTGAAACTAATTATTTTTCAACATATATTCAATTTCAAGAAATGCAATTCAGTCATAAGCTGTATATAGTAATTAAGAATAATTAGAAAATAATTTATCCATAATTTGCACGAATCAGAGATCTATTTAATTCTAAAATATTCTAAAATTCTGAAATAGGCGCAGGGTTTAGCAGTTATTATTATAACCTTATAAGATGTTTTTTTATGGTAGGCCACATACTATAAGAGAGACATGATTTTGTAGGCCACATTAAAAAGGTAGGTCACATACTATAATTGTACCTACACATTTTCTACTTGCCCTGTCAGCGGGACTTCGAATACAGGAGGTGTACGACCCCACCCCCAAAGAGTGTCCTGAGTATGACACAAAACCCCTTCATTGCCATTACTCCCAAATGTACTTGTCCTCTGGTCATGTCAAGCCCTAGCACCTATATGATTGTCCCAACCCTATTGCCATTAGGGCAAGCCCAACACTTTTTATCATATGGGTGCTAGAAGGTGGTGTTCTATCTGATGGTGAGGTTGCAATTCCAAAATGAGTGAGAGTGAGTTAAATCAAGATTATTATACTTTTTACTTATTGAACTATTTTCAATAGCTCTTAGGTTAACATACCAAACGTTGGATCACTCACAGAGCAGTTTCCCGTCTATAACTCTGCTGATGAGCATAATATCCCGAAATGTACATACAGAGATCGACTTTTTCTCAATTTGTTTACGCCTTACATTTGAACAGATATATTCGCCTAATTCATTAATTATCAACTAATTAATTTTCAAATTAGGTATGACTTCAATTAAGCACATATTCTCCCAAAAATACCAAACGTTGTAATAATTAAATTATCATACTGTGGCATATCGACAGGTCCGGCTAGTCACTATGAGTACACGAATACAATATAGGTGTTTGCCGACAAACATCTCGTCTATAATTGGTAACCCGACAAAAACACAACTTTATTATTGTGCTATACTTGGCCTGTGTATTTTAGCATTTTTATAGATGTCTAAAGCGACCAGCTCATGTATTTATAGAGGCGATTACTTGTAGCGTTTAATTACGAGATTCCTGTGAACAAGGTGTTTGTTTTTTTGTTTTTTGGGTTTTTTTTTCTTCTTGCGATTGTTCATTTAGTCTCATTTGTTTTGTTTGTTTTTTGGCAACGAGCAATGTTTCTTTTGTTTATTTCTCAGTAGGCTTTACAAAGTCTGAAATCAAAAGACAATTTCTTGTCTGCCCCCCAAAAAAACCTCACCTTCAAAAGGCATTATTTGAATTCTGAAAAAAGAATATCTATAAATTAACATTCGTGTTCTTAAATTATACGACCGTTATCCCACCCTGTCGGCTGGGGCGTTAGAATGCACCGACTGTACCTCTGCAGAGGGGTAAGACTCCCCCAATGAAGTCACCTGTTGGCCGTGGGTGGCGACCCGTGATGCTTAAAGATAGAGCCCAGGTGGATGAGCAGTTCATGACATGCAATACTCCACTTTGGCCCTATCTTGGGCTAGACGGGCGGTCGGAGAGGCCCCCTCCGATCAATCGGCTGGTCACGTCAAGCCCTAGCACCTATATGATTTTTCCCAACCCTATTGCCCTTATGGCAAGCCCCAACCCTTTTATCATATGGGTGCTGGAAGGCGGTGGCTGCGGGTCTACATGTCCTGGGAATGACGTTAAACTCTATCTGATGATGAGTCCAGTTTTGGAGGTTTGGGGAATGTGGAGCACCCCTTCATCATCATTGCTCCCTGGTCCACTCTGACCCGGAGTGGTAGTACCTGTTAGGGTCCCATCTATGGGTTAAATAGAAAAATGTATTTATAAAAAAAATTGTATTATCCATTAAGAATTGATTTATTTCAAAACTTTATCGGCATTAAATGACCCACTGAGGTTGATATGCCGTAAAACAAAACAAACCAAAACAAACAAACGACCGTTATCATCTTAGAAGACCCCCTGGTTAAAAATGAGACCGTCCAAATAGTCCAATATGAATTGCAAAAATGTAAACCCTGATTATCTACTGTTTCTTATTCTCCAGATTTTTATTTCTTATGAAAATAAATGAATTAAAACTTTGTTAAATTCTAACGGTTTATTAAACAACAAAACAATGACTAACAATACAAACGTCTTTCCTATACACAGTCAAGTTTAAGATACCCACCAGTCTAATGAAGAGGTAAATGGAGGTTATCTGGTATCTTCTATTTGAGCTAATCCTCTCATAGTTTCTGGCCCGAAGGTGTCTATTGAATATACTCCCTCGATGTCTGGCTGATACCGACTTTAGGCCACCCCGACGACTTTACTTTACTTATAGGCCACCCTTTAGAGGTGGTCTTGTACTTCAGCAAGGAATGCAGTTCATGTATTTTAGGTTTTATCGATAACGAGGAGATATTTATTTCGAGCGCGGCATGCAAGCTATTGTTCATCTCAAAATAAAACGAATAGGTAATGGTCATGGCTATGTGAGCAAAATAGAACTGCGTTTTGTAGCAAAAAACTTGCTCTATCCAGTAGTATAATCATACACAGTTGTCGATTCCAAACAAAAAAATTTATAGACTCTGCGTAGGCACGTGGATTAGAAACCAGCCAATCAACAGCCCGAATACGTGGGTAGTTAACTATTTAAAATCGCCGATCTAGAAAGCCGTTCATTTGCACGTACGCTCCACTGACGAACGGACATGCAACCAAGTACTTTGCTTAACGCAAGGATTTTACCCAACACTAAGGGACACCAAGGAACAACCAAAGGTTTCTTCACTTCTCTTTGCTTAACACAAGAGATCTCCACTGTAAAGTGCTCTCACTTGAAACCTAAAAATGGCCACAGAAATCATAACAGGACCTTCGTCCTAGCTGTTTTGTATCTGTATTTTGTGTTAAATGTGCTCAGACAATAAAGTCTGTATTTTGTTATGTACGTCTTTGTTGGATTTCTTTGTATATGTTCACCTACGTAAGAAACATCTCTGAAGCCTCCTAACGTAGTATATGAAGTGGTTTTGTCTACTGCAGTTATAACTACATCTAATTCTTATAGTGGTATAAGTCACTAACAAAGATAGTAATACTTGTTTCCAGTGGGATTAGAAGATTCCTCTGACATTGATGGGAACTTAAAAATACTTCAAGCCCCCTTTCACCCCACAACACCACCAAAAAGATAATCGAAGAAAAACAATAAAATATGGAAATCATAGTACAAAAAAAAAGTTTATAGGACATAAAGTCAGGATTTTGCCGGCCTGACGAGAATTGATGTCTGCTAAATGATAGCAAGGAAGTCACATTTTTTTTATCTTGTAATAAACTGATGGAAATAAAAATAAAAACTTTTTAACCTTAAATAGCGATAATGAAAAATATTTAAAAAATGACAGAAAGAAAAAGTGAAAACCTAAAAAGGTAACTTGAGATTTATCAACCGTAAATGTCAAAAAAGTTTAGGACTTAATACCTAAAACAATCTCGGTGGTCTACATCACATTTGATTGGCAGTCCAGAGTGAGAGACCAGCTAGAGTATTAGACTGGAGACCGTGAGACCCCCGCCCTGTCATCTGAGGCGTTAGAATACACGAACTGCATTTCTGCAGAGGGGTAAGACTCCCCCAATGGGGTCAACTGTTGGCCGTGGGTGGTGACACGTAATGCTTAAGGATGGAATCCTGGTGGATGAGCTGTCCATGATATGCAACACACCACTTAGATCCTTACTTAGGCTAGACGGGCGATCGTAGAGGCCCCCTTCGATCAATCGGCTGGTCACGTCAAGCCCTAGCACCTATATGATTGTCCCAACCCTATTGCCATTATGGCAAGCCCTAACCCTTTTTATCATATATATGCTAGAAGGCGGTGGCTGAGGATCTTCATGTCCTGGGAATGACGTTAATCTCTATTTGATAGTGAGGTTCCAGTTCTGAATAGATGTGAATATGGAGTACCCCTTTATCCCCATTGCTCCAATGTCCACTCTGATCCGGGGTGGTAGTTCCTATAAGGGCCCCATCTATGGGTTAAATTTTAAAAAATGAAAATTGAGTTTAAAAAAAAATTGGAATGCCCATCAAGTATGAATAGATCAAAACGTTTTCGGCATAAAATAACCTAACAAGGCTTGGCATGCCGTAAAATCCAACAAACCAAACCATTACACCACGCGAGGCGTAATAAACCAAGCATAACTTAGATTTAGCACAAGGTCGAACCCACTATTCAGTAGAAATGGATATGCAAACCCACCCGGTTTCGACCGGGGGTCCTGTGAGCTTCGGCCGCTGGACTGGTTATGTTATAATAATAGCGTTGATCCCAGGGGGCCATCCACCCAGGCAACACCTGCCCCCTTGATTTAAAGGGGTAGGGCTGGGTTTATTGCCCAGTGCCTGAGGCGCCCCCCCTTAAGAGGGAATGCTGATGGGATCGACGCAATTTTTCACCTGCCACCCATGAGCTTCGGTTTGTGGGTGGTCCCACGTTAATAGGGCCTTGTGTCTAACCCGTACAAGTGGGGTACGAGGTAAATACAATGCGAGTCTAGCTTGCTAACTATTACACCACAATGAGCGACACCCAGTGGTCGATATATCTGCCTGGTTTAAACATCAAGGGAGATAATCTTATTAGTTTGAACTCAAATGGAATTAGGCTTTCTAGATGCCAAGTTGTAATGGCGAGACAAAATAAGGAAAACTATCACTTGATTAATACAACAATTAAGAAATAATGGCTGCTTAAGATAGCGTTCCGGTGCGAAAATGAGATAGAAATTAACACCGGGAGAGAAATAATAATCAAATGAACAAGACCAACCATTACTTACAGCTTTCAACCTTTTTGTCTATAGTATTTTACAACGTTCTGTTGCTATCAATGTCGCATTTTTGAGCGAAATGTTTTCTGATTGTACGGCATGTAAACCCACCTTGGACTATTTAATGCCGAAGTTAGTAGTTTTTTGCAAGCAGTTATATGATTTTTAAGGTTGGTTGATTTGTTGGTTGGATTTACGGCATGTCAACACTTGTTGGGTTATTTAATGCCGATGTTAGTAGTTTTTGCAAGCAGTTA
This sequence comes from Doryteuthis pealeii, assembly GCA_023376005.1. NCBI lineage: Eukaryota > Metazoa > Mollusca > Cephalopoda > Myopsida > Loliginidae > Doryteuthis > Doryteuthis pealeii. The sequence continues at coordinate 77,431,859 of CM042155.1, read as the reverse complement.
TATGATTTTAAGGTTGGTTGGTTTGTTGGTTGGATTTTACGCATGTCAACACTTGTTGGGTTATTTAATGCCGATGTTAGTAGTTTTTTGCAAGCAGTTATGATTTTAAGGTTGGTTGGATTTTACGGCATGTCAACACTTGTTGGATTATTTAATGCCGATGTTAGTAGTTTTTTGCAAGCAGTTATATGATTTTAAGGTTGGTTTTTAATAACACAACTTGGTTTGTTGGTTGGATTTTACGGCATGTCAACACTTGTTGGATTATTTAATACCGAAATTAGTCTTTTTTACAAGCAGTTTTATGATTTTAAGGCTGGTTGGTTTGTTGGTTGGATTTTACGGCATGTCAACACTTGTTGGGTTATTTAATGCCGATGTTAGTAGTTTTTTGCAAGCAGTTATAATGATTTTAAGGTTGGTTGGATTTTACGGCATGTCAACACTTGTTGGATTATTTAATGCCGATGTTAGTAGTTTTTTTGCAAGCAGTTATATGATTTTTAAGGTTGGTTTTTAATAACACAACTTGGTTTGTTGGTTGGATTTTACGCATGTCAACACTTGTTGGATTATTTAATACCGAAATTAGTCTTTACAAGCAGTTTTATGGGCTGGTTGGTTTGTTGGTTGGATTTTACGGCATGTCAACACTTGTTGGTTATTTAATGCCGATGTAGTCTTTTTTGCCAGCAGTTTATGATTTTAAGGTTGGTTGGTTTGTTGGTTGATTTTACGGCATGTCAACCCTTGTTGGATTATTTAATGCCAAAGTTAGTTTTTTTTACAAGCAGTTATATGATTTTAAGGTTGGTTGGTTTGTTGGTTGGATTTTACGGCATGTCAACACTTGCTGAGTTATTTAATGCCGAAGTTAGTCTTTTTTACAAGCAGTTATGTGATTTTAAGGTTGGTTGGTTTTTGGTTGGATTTTACGGCATGTCAACACTTGCTGAGTTTATTTAAATGCCGAAGTTAGTCTTTTTTACAAGCAGTTTATGATTTTAAGGTTTGTTGGTTGGATTTTACGCATGTCAACACTTGCTGAGTTATTTAATGCCGAAGTTAGTCTTTTTTACAAGCAGTTATATGATTTTAAGGTTGGTTGGTTTGTTGGTTGGATTTTACGGCATGTCAACACTTGCTGAGTTATTTAATGCCGAAGTTAGTCTTTTTACAAGCAGTTATATGATTTTAAGGTTGGTTGGTTTGTTGGTTGGATTTTACGGCATGTCAACACTTGTTGAGTTATTTAATGCCGAAGTTGGTCTTTTTTGCCAGCAGTTATATGATTTTAAGGTTGGTTGGTTTGTTGGTTGGATTTTACGGCATCTCAACCATTGATTATAAGTTTACTTATACGTATTAAAAATTTCTATTTTGATAAATAATTTGAGTTGGTGAGCAAACATTTTAGTGAAATCAATGTTTGGAATCTTTTTTTTGTTTTTTGTTATTGTATTACAATCGTTGATGCATGATCCTGTGATAGATTTTCTCGGAAAAAATAGAGGGCGAATACGCCAATATACGATATTAGCAACGAAATTAAATTCCTAGACAAAAGTCACTTATCGTGTTAGGCAGTCAACCAGCGAGTCGTTTTTTCAAGCGCTCCCTTCACCTTTAACCACACCTTCACCCTCAGCAAGATAAGTCTGGCCGCAAACGCCACAATTTTTGCAACACTTTTTTACCTTTTTGAGTATGTTTTTATTTTTTTATATTATATCATTTTTTTATATTATATGTTTTTTATCTTCAATTGTTGTTCTCGTCTTTTTTCAGCCGAATTTACTTGCTTACAACTGGGAAATTATAAGAGACCCGCAAAAAGCTCTTAATTTAAGGCCATAAGTTTTAGTGTTGGCAAATGGTTGAAAGATAAATTTCAAAACTCCAATATAGTTCTATTCATTAAACACTCTCTTCGTTCATTATTTGAAAAAAAAACCTCTACAAGCGCAAGTTCACGAACTCCACTTGAGGTTAATGAAATTTGACCTGTGTGTATCATCAAATGTTTATGAATGTAAGGTTTTTTTGTGGGTTTTTTTTTTCATCTCTTCTTTGGTGGTTGGCTACTTCTGAAATAACAACAAAAAAAAGATTTTTATTGGAAAATTTACCAATATTGGTTATTTTTTGTGATGTAATTTGAATGAAATTATTTTTTGTAAATTGACTTTATTAAGTATGAGTAGATGTTTATGTAATTAATGGACAATTTTTATAGCCTTTTCGCTCATCTCGAATTAATCTGACTTTAATATTGAGAAAATATGTTCTGAAACATTTTTAATGCAACATTCGCTATTTCGGTCAACTGCATAATGAAGATATACAGTTGTTTGTTATAGAATTTATTTCTTTAATTATGAAAAATATGGGTTACCCTCCCCTAACACTGAACCCGGAAAAGGGTAAAAACCCGGGAATAAAAAAACTGGATATCGGTCATCCCCTTAGAAGGTCTTCCCCAAGGCATCCAGCATTCGCAAATAGCTGATTGATGTAGTTTTTAAAGACGGAGATCAAACAGGCCCATGTGTTGTCTCGTTTACGCATTATAAAATTGAAAATAAATCTTTTGGGGTCTTTTTTAATTATTGTCCGATGATTAGGTTCATTATTGAATCTTTCTCACCAACTGTCGCTATGGGTCATCACTCCTGGCAGGTCTTCCGCGCGGCATCCAGCATCCGCAGATAGCTGATTGTAGTTTTTAAAGACGGAGATCCAACAGGCTCATGTGTTGTGTAATTTACGCATTATAAAATTGAAAAGGAAATCTTTTGTGGGCTTTTTTTAATCATTGTCCGATGATTAAGTTCATTATTACTTTGACAATTAATAACGAAGTTTTTCGTATTGATTTCGCGAACTTCGACCCGCTAACAAAAGAAAAAAAAATCTCTTCCCACGGAGAGGAAAAATTTACACGCCTGCTTGAGTCAAACATAATTAAACTGTCACTATTTGAAGCGAGGAGAAAACTCAGCCAAGTATGTCGACGCATTTATTGGATCAGAGGTCAATATAACAAAAAAAGTGTTCGTTTCAGTCTCGAAGGGAAGGAGGGGAGGAAATAGAAATAAAATATACGACAAAAAGATATAAAATAAAAATGATAAAAATGTCATCCGTGTATGAACGCAGAAAGGGTCACAGTTCAAGAACTGTGATTATTGTAAATTTTGATAGCTGCGTAATGACATAAAATGTATCTCTTTTTTTTAATCAATATTTATTGATGATTCATAATTAACTTAACTCAATCAAAATATGAACTTTGATAAACGGAGTGAAGTGGGGTGGGGGGAGAAAATATAGAATCAGTTTTTTTTATGATATACACTTGATGATCGTGATGAGCTTGTTCAATACTTAGATGGGTGACTATTTAGTTATTTACTAAGCTGAGCTTAAATGTGGCACAAGGCCAGAAGTATGGGGCGTCCAATGAGAATCGAACTCACTATCAACCTTCTGCTAATCTAACTCACTAACCATTACACCACGTGGGGTGACTATTTAAGCAACAGTGGGTAGTGTAAGCAACCTGATATCAAATTGATTCGGCATTAATTGACCCCAAAAGGGTTGAAAAGCCGTAAAAAAACAACCAACAATCAAACAAACCAACATTTAATAATAAATGACTGAAATTACGAGGGCAAGTAAAAATAATGCCCTTTTGTTTAGGACAGGTATAATTACCAACACAGGAACATGTATCATACATCAAAATGAAGCTGGTCCTCTGTGCATCACATCCCTACCTCTCCACACAGGTGAGTCAAAAAGTAATGCCATTTTGTTTAAGACAGGTATAATTACCAACACAGGAACATGTATCATACATCAAAATGAAGTTGGTCCTTTGTGGATCACATCCCTACTTCTCCACATAGGTGAGTTAAAAAGTACTGCCATTTTGTTTAGCACAGGTGTCATTACCAACACAGGAAGATGTATCATACATCAAAATGAAGCTGGTCCTCTGTGCATCACATCCCTACCTCTCCACACAGGTGAATAAAAAAGTAATACCATTTTATTTAGGACAGGTATAATTCCCAACACAGGAACATTTATCATACATCAAAATGAAGCTGGTCCTCTGTGGATCACATCACTACTTCTCCACATAGTCACTGTTTCTCTCAATAGCAATGTTCCACCTTCAAATGAGAGCATGTATCCGTGCCCTGTAAAATTCTGTTGGCTGTTCTTCGAGTCACTTCTTCACTACAGATTTCACTTCCTCGTCACTAGAATAACGTTTGCCTCTCAAACCCTCTTTCATGGGGCCGAAGAGATGATAGTCTGAAGGCGCCAAATCTGGTGAGTATGAAGGATGCGGTAAAGTTGTCCACACGAATAGGGCGGTTTTCTCCCTTGTCCTGTTGCTTGTGTAGAGACATCGTTAATAAATAAGATATATTCTATGTATTAATAATTTTGAATATAAATTAAATACTCATTGATAAACTTACGCAATTCCTAAGAGTCTTGTGACGTAAGCAGTGACATTGTTTCGGTTACAAACAGACACCGAATCTCCATTATAATATGATTAGATAGGATACCAGTTAAAATAAATCAGTGTATAGTAATAATTCATCTCCGAAATTCCTTGATAAATTACTGATATTGGTATTTGACGTAATTCATGATGAAGTGTAAAAAGATTTTTTTTAAGAAAAAGAAAAGAAAAACGAAACGAAAATCCTGTTTTGAAGAAAAGGAAATGACGACAGAAAATAAATTGTTTTGTTTTTTTTTTGTTTTGTTTTTTCGAACAGGTGCACTTAGGAAAATTGTCTGACGGTCGGCAGCTGAGTTTCAAAGTTTGAATATTTTTTATTTTCTTCGACAAGAAAATAAAAACTCTAGTCTAGTTTGAAAATAAATTACGTAACCGGATTGGATAAAATGATTATCATTCTTTTTCTTTTTTAATTTTATCTGATGTTTTAAAGGATTTTTGGAAAAAATATCGGCAGTGACAGTCAAATTTTTCAAATCATAAAGTACGTATTTACCCAACCCCTCCACGATGGGTAGGCTGTGACACAAGGTCAATTTTCAAACCGAGTAAATCTGGTTTTAATTAGGTTTTCCTTCTCCTAGAATAGTTGCCTAAGGCTAATGAATCCAATTTGTCTTATTTACCCATGTCCGGTATGTCACGTTAAACTCCAGCTGGTGGTTCCAATTCTGGAGCTCTGGGGAATGTGGAGTACCCTTTATTACCATTACTCCCAGGTCCACTCTGACCCAGAGCGGTAGTACCTGTTAGGGTTACATCTATGAGTTGAAAAGATTAAAAAACGTGTTTAAAAATGTTTTAATTGAATTCCCAACAAGAAGGAATAAAACAAAAAAGGTTTTTCGCATAAAATAACCCAAGGGTTGATACGCTGTAAAATCCAACCAACCAACCAACCAACCTATTTATTCATTGCTGGGGCAGGGAGAACATATGGATTCATGCCATTTCCCAGTTAGTAGGTAAAATTTTAAAATTAGTGGAAATAGATCACTAATTTGGACTGTGCCTATTCTAGTAGTGACCACCCCAAGCGGATTTAACAGGTTTGAATTCAGAGTTTTCCTTCTCCTAGACTGGTTGCCTAACCAAGGTTAAAGAGCCATGTCTGCCCTACTATTTACTCATAGCTGGGGGGGGAGTGGTTAGATTCATACTTTTCCCAAGGGTATTAGAGCTGTGTGAACTGTAGCTTCGTCCATGATTTGAACTTGGGTCGACGAGTCCATTTCCTATAACTCTAACCATTACACCACGGCCTCCAACTAGTGGCATCACTTCACTGACTGCACCTTTGCATAGGAGTAAAATCTCCCAACGGGGCTACCTGTTGACTGTGAGTGGCGTCCCGTGAAGCTTAAGTACGGAATCCTGGTGAGTGAGTAGTCCATGATATGCAACACTTCACTTTGGCCCTTACTTAGGCTAAATGAGCCGTCGGAGAGACCAATTATTAATCGGCTATAAAAACCCTATATGATTGTCCCGACCCTATTATATATGTGCTAGAAGGTGGTTGATGGATTTCTTAGTGTCCTGGGTATGACGTTAAACTATATCTAGCGGTGAGGTCCCGATTCTGAAGCTCAGGGCAGTGTGTAGTACTTCATCGCCATTGCTCTCAGGTAAACTTTGAACCAGAGTGGTAGTACCTGTTAGAGGGTCCCATCTAGGGGTTAAATAGATAAAAAGAGTTTAATTTTTTTTTTTTTACCCAGACCTCCAGAGAGATGTTTAATGTCATACCCACGATATGAAGACTCTCTGCCACCGCTTTCTAGCACCCATATGGTAAAAAGGGCTAGGGTTGTCGTAAGGGCAATAGGGTTGGGACAATCATATAGGTGCTAGGGCTTGACGTGATCAACCGATAGATCGGAGGGGGCCTCTCCGACCGCCCGTCTAGCCTAAGTAAGTTTTAAAAACAAGAATGAATAAAACAAAAACGTATTCGGCATAAAATAATCCAACAAGTTTTGACGTGCCGTAAAATCCAACGAAACTTGTTTGTTTGTTTGTTTGTTTTGTTTTACGGCATATCAACCTCAGTGGGTCATTTAATGCCGATAAAGATTTGAAATAAATCAATTCTTAATGGATAATACAATTTTTTTATAAATACATTTTTCTATTTAACCCATAGATGAGACCCTAACAGGTACTACCACTCCGGGTAAGAGTGGACCAGGGAGCAATGGTGATGAAGGTGTGCTCCACATTCCCCAAACCTCCAAAACTGGAACCTCACCATCAGATAGAGTTTAACGTCATTCCCAGGACATGTAGACCCGCAGCCACCGCCTTCTAGCACCCATATAATAAAAAGGGGTTGGGGCTTGTCATAAGGGGAATAGGGTTGGGGAAATCATATAGGTACTAGGGTTTGACCAACGAAACTTGATCCAAAGGGTCAAAATGACTGTGTGCCTTATCAACGGAATATGTCTGCATATGACACCCAAAATAATTGCACCGAGAGCAAATTCATTATCTTTATCATAATCTTTTTTCTTTCTTTTTTTTTCTTTTTTTTTTTTTTGACGGTTCAATTAGATAAGAAAGTTTTTTTTTATATAATGAAAAGAAATCCCATCGAAAAATAAGTCACTGACTAATTGATAAGAATATCACATGAAAGACGGAATGTAATTGCAGTAATCATGCGCACCTGCAATTTTTCTTTTTTTTTTCTTTTTTTTTTTTTTTTTTTTTTTTCTGTTTAAATTATTTAACACGGAAGTTTTTTTTTTTGTTTTTTTAAGAAATTGGTCGCACCAAGCAATCAACTTTTTGTGCATATTTTACAAACGGAAGACAAACTTCCGACATAATCAAAAGAAAAATGCCAGTTCTTGCTTTACCGCAAAAAAAAGTCGATAATATTTAAACTTGCTGACAGAAGGATAAATGATTATTAATTCAAAGTAATGAATATCATCGATAATACTTATTTACATATAATCGAAATTCATTCATTAGTTAACATAATGCGTTATAGGTGTAATGATTATCTTCATAGGAAATGGACACAGTGACACGAGCTCAATTGCTTGACAAGGCTGGTTTCATTTCACATAGCGCTAATATCCTTGAGAAAGGCATGCATCCAAATATTCCTCCTCCAGATATGGATAAATAGTAGGGCAGACTGTGAACTTTAACAGTTGTGCTGAAAACCACGACTTATAATTATAAACTGTTAAAAAACAGCGGTGGCTGAATAGGCCAATCAAAAACGCCCAAACATGTATTTAATATTTTAAAAGGCTGTGTGGACGGAGATACAATTTGCGTCTAGTTCTGACGGCTGGAGAGTCCTGGAGAGAGATCTTTTGCAGCACTGCCTTTAAATATCCAGTTCGCAATGTTTACCTAACGGCAAACCTTAACAAGTAAGAGAAGATAATTCCACACCTAACAGCAAACCATAGCAAGTAAGGAAAGATAATCCCACACCTAACGACAAACCATAGCAAGTAAGGGAAGATAATCTCACACCTAACGACAAACCAAAGCAAGTAAGGGAAGATAATCCCACACCTAACGACAAACCAAAGCAAGTAAAAGAAGATAATCCCACATCTAACGGCAAACCATAGCAAGTAAGGGAAGATAATCCCACACCTAACGACAAACCATAGCAAGTAAGGGAAGATAATCTCACACCTAACGGCAAACCATAGCAAGTAAGGGAAGATAATCCCACACCCAACGATAAACCATGGCAAGTAAGGGAAGATAACCCCACCACTAACGGCAAACCATAGCAAGTAAAGGAAGATGATCTCACACCCAACGGCAAACCTTAGCAAGTAAGGGAAGATAATCTCACACCTAAGGGCAAACCATAGCAAGTAAGGGAAGAAATTCCCACACATAACGGCTAACCATAGCAAGTAAAGGAAGATAATCTCACACCCAACGACAAACCATAGCATGTAAGAAAAGATAATCCCACACCTAAGGGCAAACCAAAGCAAGTCAGGGAAGATAATCCCACACCTAACAGCAAACCATAGCAAGTAAGGGAAGATATTCCCACACCTAACGGCAAACCATAGCAAGTAAAAGAAGATAATCTTACACCTAACGGCAAACCATAGCAAGTAAAAGAAGATAATCTTACACCTAACGGCAAACCATAGGAAGTAAGGGAAGATAATCCCAACACTAGCTGTGGTAGTCGAGCTCGCTAACTATTGTGCTTTGGTAGGCAACTAAATTAGGACAAAGTAAATACGCCATACGAAGAAACGTTCGGACGGAAAGGACTTGAATGAAAGTATCGTTTAGCATTCTGTAATCTTCCAAACAATGTTAGACTCCAACTCAAATTAACAAAACCCAGCCGATAAGGAGACACTTAGTTCTAATTTGAATAAAACGAAATATTTTCCCCCTTAAGAGACTTTGTTTTGTTGTACGGTATATCAAACTCAGTGGGTCATTTAATGCCGATTAAGATTTGAAATAAGTTAATTCTTAATGGATGCGCAATTTTTTAAATAAATACACTTTTCTATTTAATCCATAGATGGGACCCTAACAGGTACTACCACTCTGGGTCAGAGTGGACCAGGGAGCAATGGTGATGAAAGGGTGCTCCACATTCCCCAAACCACCAAAACTGGAACCTCACCATCAAATAGAGTTTAACGTCATTCTCAGGACGTAGACCCTTAGCCACCGCTTTCTAGCACCCATATGATAAAAAGGGCTTAGGCTTGCCATAAGAACAATAGGGTTGGGGCAATCATATAGGTGCTATGGCTTGACGTGACCAGCCGATTTATCGGATGGGGCATCTCCGACCACCCGTCTAGCCTAAGTAAGGATCTAAGTGGAGTGTTGCAGGTCATACACTGCTCATCCACCAAGACTCCGTCCTTAAGCATCACGGGTCGCCACCCACGGCCAACAGGTGACCCCATTTGGGGGAGTCTTACTCCTCTGCAGAGGTCCAGTCGGTGCATTCTAACGCCCCACCAGAGACTTTGACAAATCAATAAACGGGACGACGTTAATTGGCAGGTGCACTTTGTCGGGCCTGTTTGTGGGTTGGGGGTCAAACGAGAAATCAGTACCAGCGGCAAATCAGCTGAATCGTATCGGAAATGTCACTACCTCGAAGCAAATCAGGTGGAACGGAACTGAATATCCAGAAATCGCTTTTGAAAACCAATCAGTCAGTGCGTGGGGGGGGGGGTCTCCTTAGTTTTATGGAGACCATCAATGGGTACGGAGACGATAGAAGTGAGAAGGACACATAAAAGAGACGCTAAATGACATTGCACTTGAGGTGAACCGGTTGATGCTGTCGAAACCCACATTTTGTAATAATGGATGGAGGGAGGGGAAAGACTGTGGGTGACTAGGATTAGAAAGGAATACGCCTTTTGAAGTCAAGATATATTGGTTCATTATATCTATTAATAATGGAGATTAAGTTGCTATTTGTCTTAGTCAAATTTTCACGAAATTTTTTATACTTATTCACCTTTAGATGAATTTATGTTTAAAATAGTTTTTTTCTAAAATATATTAGGGGAAATATTTTATTACTAGCTCGAACCCCCACTTTTCAATTTGTCTTGTAAAAGGAAAACTGAATTCAAAACAGCTTTACTCCATTAAAAAGTTGACCTTGTGTCACATCTTGCCTGTGGTGGAGGGAGTGGGTAAATACTTATTGAAAATATCTATAATGATATTGTTCTTAAGAATTCCAACTTGGTTTGATGATTTTGTTTTTGTGGTGATATCAATTACATTTCTACTTAGCAGCTTCAGTAGAAATTAATAATGGTAATTTAAAGTATGTTTATGATACAGATTTTTAAATACTTATTCAAAAAGTCCATAATGATCAGATGCCAACTAAAAATTTTAATATCACAAATATTTAAAACAAAGCAATAAAGATAGTTTTAGAAATCCGGACAAAATATATTTTACTCGTACGAGCTTTAAATTTTCTTAAATAAAATATTAAAGGCTCGTACGAGTAAAATATATTTTTGTCCGGATTTCTAAAACTAATCTTTATTGCTTTTGTTTTAAATATTTGTGATATTAAAATTCTTTAGTTGGCATCTGATCATTATGGACTTTTTGAATAAGTATTTAAAAATCTGTATCATAAACATACTTTAAATTACCATTATCATATTTCTACTGAAGGCTGCTAAGTAGAAATGTAATTGATATCACCACAAAAACAAAATCATCAAAACCAAGTTGGGAATTCTTAAGAACAATATCATTAAGATATTTTCAATAAGTATTTACCCACTCCTCCACCACAGGCAAAGATGTGACACAAGGTCAACTTTTTAATGGAGTAAAGCTGTTTTGAATTCAGTTTCCTTTTACAAGACAAATTGAAAAAGTGGGGGTTCGAGCTAGTAATAAAATATTTCCCCTAAAATATATTTTAGAAAAAAAACTATTTTAAACATAAATTCATCTAAAGGTGAATAAGTATAAAAAATTTCGTGAAAATTTGACTAAGACAAATAGCAACTTAATCTCCATTATTAATAGATATAATGACCAATATATCTTGACTCCAAAAGGCGTATTCCTTTCTAATCCTAGTCACCCACAGTCTTTCCCCTCCCTCCATCCATTATTACAAAATGTGGGTTTTCGACAGCAATCAAACCGGTTTCCCTCAAAGTGCAATGTCATTTAGCGTCTCTTTTATGTGTCCTTCTCACTTCTATCGTCTCCGTACCCATTGATGGTCTCCATAAAACTAAGGAGACCCCCCCCCCCACGCACTGACTGATTGGTTTTCAAAGCGATTTCTGGATATTTCAGTTCCGTTCCACCTGATTTGCTTCGAGGTAGTGACATTTCCGATACGATTTTCAGCTGATTTTGCCGCTGGTACTGATTTCTCGTTTGACCCCCAACCACAAACAGGCCCGACAAAGTGCACCTGCCAATTAAGTCGTCCCGTTTATTGATTTGTCAAAGTCTCTGGTGGGGCGTTAGAAATGCACCGACTGGACCTCTGCAGAGGAGTAAGACTCCCCCAATGGGGTCACCTGTTGGCCGTGGGTGGCGACCCGTGATGCTTAAGGACGGAGTCTTGGTGGATGAGCAGTGTATGACCTGCAACACTCCACTTAGATCCTTACTTAGGCCTAGACGGGTGGTCGGAGATGCCCCATCCGATAAATCGGCTGGTCACGTCAAGCCATAGCACCTATATGATTGCCCCAACCCTATTGTTCTTATGGCAAGCCTAAGCCCTTTTATCATATGGGTGCTAGAAAGCGGTGGCTAAGGGCTACGTCCTGAGAATGACGTTAAAACTCTATTTGGATGGTGAGGTTCCAGTTTTGGTGGTTTGGGGAATGTGGAGCAACCCTTTCATCACCATTGCTCCCTGGTCACTTCTGACCCAGAGTGGTAGTACCCTGTAGGGTCCCATTTTCTATGGATTAAATAGAAAAAGTGTATTTATTTAAAAAAATTGGCATCCATTAAGAATTAACTTAATTTCAAATCTTAATCGGCATTAAATGACCCACTGAGTTGATATACCGTACAACAAAACAAAGTCTCTTAAGGGGGAAAAATATTTCGTTTTATTCAAATTAGAACTAAGTGTCTCCTTATCGGCTGGGTTTTGTTAATTTGAGTTGGTCTAACATTGTTTGGAAGATTACGAATGCTAAAACGATACTTTCAAATTCAAGTCCTTCCGTCCGGAACGTTTCTTCGTATGGCGTATTTACTTTGTCCTAATTTAGTTGCCTACCAAAGCAACAATAGTTAGCGAGCTCGACTACCACAGCTAGTGTTGGGATTATCTTCCCTTACTTCCTATGGTTGCCGGTTAGGTGTAAGATTATCTTCTTTTACTTGCTATGGTTTGCCGTTAGGTGTAAAGATTATCTTCTTTTACTTGCTATGGTTTGCCGTTAGGTGTGGGAATATCTTCCCTTACTTGCTATGTTTTTGCTGTTAGGTGTGGGATTATCTTCCCTGACTTGCTTTGGTTTGCCCTTAGGTGTGGGATTATCTTTTTCTTACATGCTATGGTTTGTCGTTGGGTGTGAGATTATCTTCCTTTACTTGCTATGGTTAGCCGTTATGTGTGGGAATTTCTTCCCTTACTTGCTATGGTTTGCCCTTAGGTGTGAGATTATCTCCTTACTTGCTAAGGTTTGCCCGTTGGGTGTGAGATCATCTCTTTACTTGCTATGGTTTGCCGTTAGTGGTGGGGTTATCTTCTTAACTTGCCATGGTTTATCGTTGGGTGTGGGATTATCTTTCCCTTACTTGCTATGGTTTGCCGTTAGGTGTGAGATTATCTTCCCTTACTTGCTTGGTTTGTCGTTAGGTGTGGGATTTATCTTCCCTTAACTTGCTATGGTTTGCCGTTAGATGTGGATTATCTTCTTTTACTTGCTTTGGTTTGTCGTTAGGTGTGGGATTATCTTCCTTACTTGCTTTGTTTGTCGTTAGGTGTGAGATTATCTTCCCTTACTTGCATGGTTTGTCGTTAGGTGTGGGATTATCTTCCTTACTTGCTATGGTTTTGCTGTTAGGTGTGGAATTATCTTCTCTTACTTGTTAGGTTTGCCGTTAGGTAAACATTGCGAAACTGGATTATTTAAAGCAGTGCTGCAAAAGTCTCTCTCCAGGACTCTCCAGCCGTCAGAACTAGACGCAAAATTGTATCTCCGTCCACACAGCCTTTTAAAAATATTAAATACATGTTTGGGCGTTTTTGATTGGCCTATTCAGCCACCGCTGTTTTTTAACAGTTTAATAATTATAAGTCGTGGTTTTCAGCACAACTGTTAAAGTTCACCAGTCTGCCCTACTATTATCCATATCTGGAGGAGGAATATTTGGAATGCATGCCTTTCTCAAGGATATTAGCGCTATGTGAAATGAAACCAGCCTTGTCAAGCAATTGAGCTCGGTGTCACTGTGTCCATTTCCTATGAAGATAATCATTACACCTATAACGCATTATGTTAACTAATGAATGAATTTCGATTATATGTAAATAAAGTATTATCGATGGATATTCATTACTTTGAATTAATAATCATTTATCCTTCTGTCAGCAAGTTTAAAATAAATTATCGACTTTTTTTTTGGCGGTAAAGAAGAACTGGCATTTTTCTTTTGAATTATGTCGAAGTTTGTTCTTCCGTTTGTAAAAATATGCACAAAAAGTTGATTGCTTAGGTGGCGACCAATTTCTTAAAAAAAAACAAAAAAAAAACTTCCGTGTTAAATAAATTTAAAACAAGAAAAGAAAATAAAAAAAAAGAAAAAAAAAAGAAAAATTGCAGGTGCGCATGATTACTGCAATTACATTCCGTCTTTCATGTGGAATTCTATCATTAAGTCAGTACTTTTTTCGATGGGATTTCTTTTCATTAAATAAAAAAAAACTTTCTTATCTAATTGAAAACCGTCAAAAAAAAAAAAAAGAAAAAAAAAGAAAGAAAAAAGATTCATGATAAAGATAATGAAAATTTGCTCTCGGTGGCATTATTTTGGTTGTCCATATGCAGACATTATTCCGTTGATAAGGCACACAGTCATTTTGACCTTTGGATCAAAGTTTTCGTTGGTCAAAACCCCTAGTACCTATATGATTTCCCAACCATTCCCCTATGAACAATGCCCCAACCCCTTTTTATTTATATGGGGTGCTAAGAAGGCGGTGCTGCGGGTCTAACCTGTCCTGGGAATGACGTTAAACTCTATCTGATGGTGAGGTTCCAGTTTTGGAGGTTGGGGAATGTGGAGACACCTTCAATCAACCATTGCTCCCTGGTGCCCCACTCTACCCGAAAGTGGTAGTACCTGTTAGGGTCTCATCTATTGGGGTTTAATAGAAAAAATGTATTTATAAAAAAAATTGTATATCCATTAAGAATTGATTTTATTTCAAATCTTTAATCGGCATTAAATGACCCACTGAGGTTGATATGCCGTAAAACAAAACAAACAAACAAACAACAAGTTTCCGTTGGATTTTACGGCACGTCAAAACTTGTTGGATTATTTTATGCCGAATACGTTTTTGTTTTATTCATTTCTTGTTTTTAAAACTTACTTAGGCTAGACGGGCGGTCGAGAGGCCCCCCTCCGACTATCGGTTGATCAACGTCAAGCCCTAGCACCTTAATTGATTGTCCCAACCCTATTGCCCTTCGAACACCCTACCCTTTTTTACCATATGGGTGCTAGAAAGCGGTGGCCGAGATCTTCATATCGTGGGTATGACATTAAACATCTCTCTGGAGGTCTGGGTAAAAAAAAAAAAATTAAACCTTTTTCTATTTAACCCCTAGAATGGGAACCCTCTAACAGGTACTACCCAACTCTGGTTCAAGTTTACCCTGAGAGGCAATGGCGATGAAAGTACTACACCACTGCCTGAAAGCTTCAGAATCGGGACCTCAACCGCTAGATATTAGTTTAACGTCCCATCCCAGGACACTAAGAAATCCCATCACCACCCTTCTGCACATATAATAGGGTCGGGACAATTCATATAGGTTTTTTATAGCCGATTAATAATTGGTCTCTCCGACGGCTCATTTAGCCTAAGTAAGGGCCAAAGTGAAGTGTTGCCATCTCATGGACTCAACTACAACTCACCAGGATCCGGTACTTAAGCTTCACGGGACGCCAAACTCACAGTCAACAGTAGCCCCGTTTGGGAGATTTTACTCCTATGCAAAAGGTGCAGTCAGTGAAGTGATGCCACTAGTTGGAGGCCGTGGTGGTAATGTGTTAGAGTTATAGGAAATGACTCGTGACCAAGTTCAAAATCATGGCGAAGCTAAACAGTTCACACAGCTCTAATAACCCTTGGGAAAAGTAATGAATCTAACCACTCCCCCAGCCTAATGGTAAAATAGTAAGGGCAGA
>CM042155.1:77260909-77416287 GCA_023376005.1 Doryteuthis pealeii | reverse complement strand
AAAAAAAAGAGAGAGATAAGAATCATTTATTATGCAGGATGCTTTTTTTTCATTGATGTGTAATACATAGATAAAGATATTATATATTAATACTGTTATGCATAACATAACATATATGCTCATTATTTATATTATGACATATTTGGGGTGAAGTGATTGATAAATCGACAAATGTGTTGTAAAATAGGAAAAGGGATATAACAAACGCACTAAATTAATTGATATTTTGCTTATTTATATCTATATTAGTATTTATAATATATATTTTTATAAATACATTTATATTTATATATTTATAATATAAAATTATTTATATAAATTTTTGAAAAAGCTTCAGCCCAATGAGGCGAAATATTTAATTGAATTTAGTTGCTGTGTTGTTATATCCACTTTTTCCCTCTATTTTCAACCACACACACACACAAACACACATATATATATAATATATATATATATATATATATATATATATATATAAGGATATAAATAGTATACCCATATACCTATATATATTATATATATATATATATCATGTGGGAGAAATTTATACATGTATGTTTACATCTACATATGTTAAGATATGCATACATGTTTATTACATATTTTCATATCTACATATGCATATATATATATATATATATATAATATATATGTGTGTGTGTGTGTGTGTGTGTGTGTGTGTGTGTGTGTGTGTGTGCATATATGTGTATATACACATAGATGATTTAAAAATCGTTCCTACGTAATAAAATAAATACAACCAGCACCAATATACAAAAGTCAAGATACAACTAAACCATACAAAAGAACAATTAGATTATAATCAAGGCAAAATAGATAAACCAGAAATTCCGTTGAAGACACACAAAAACCATGGCAGGCAGTAAATGAAGCTAAAAATTGCCT
The DNA here is from genome assembly GCA_023376005.1 of Doryteuthis pealeii. Classification (NCBI taxonomy): domain Eukaryota; kingdom Metazoa; phylum Mollusca; class Cephalopoda; order Myopsida; family Loliginidae; genus Doryteuthis; species Doryteuthis pealeii. Next base: position 77,415,381 of record CM042155.1, on the reverse strand, counting down.
GCCAAGAAGATAAACTTCAGAAGTGGAAAGAACAGTTATGAAAAAAAAACACTCCTTGTAAACTCTCCGAGAATCAATTTTCTCCTTCTGTTTTAAAGAGTGCAATATTACAGTAAGACTACTTGATAACTGGGATAGACATCAAACACTTTTACTTTTGTCTCTCCTTCTTCTGAATCTCTTTTCTGTAGTGGCTTCTTTCCCCCTCTTTTTCTCTCCTTTTCATCCCTTGTTTGACAAGAAGGTGCCAGGCCGCTCGGTTTTCTGCTACAACCTCCATGTGTTGGTGTTGATGTGCCATGTCTTCATGTCCTTCTTGCAGACGTCTTTAAAGCGTAGGCATGGTCTCCCTACCGGTCGGCCTTCTACTAATTCGCAATACAGTAGGTCTTTGGGGATGCGGCCTTTGTCCATCAACCTGACATTTCACCTTCCCGTTTAAAGAGTTTAATATCTACAGTAAGACTATTTGATAACTGGGATAGACATCAAACACTTTTACAATAGATATCGCCATCTTTAATCACAGTAACAATATATGTTATCTTTTAAAGCACATGGACTTTTAATAGTTAATAATAAAACACATTTAATACCGACAAAATTTTTAAATAGTTTCTCAATTTCTTTAAGCATATTCTAATCTAATTTTTTCTATTCAACCCATTGATAAGACCCTAACAGGTACTACCACTCCGGATAAGAATGTACCTGGTAGTAATGGCGATGAACGGGGTACTCCACATCCTCTAGAGCTCTAAAATTGGAACCTCATCATCAGATAGAGTTTAACATCATACCCAACAGGGTAACACACTTAGCCACCGCTGTCTAGCACATATGATAAAAAGGGCTGGGGCTTGTCATAAAGATAATATGGTTGGGACAATCATATTTCTGATAGGGTTTGACGTGACCAGCCGATTGATTGGAGGGGGCATCTCTGAACGCCCGTCTATCCTAAGTAAAGACCAAAATGGGGTGTTACATGTCATAGTCTGCTCAGCCATCAAACACTTTTACAATAGATATTGGTAACAATATATGTTATCTTTTAAAGCACATGGACTTACACTTTATACATTTAATCTATCATGTTTATTTATGACACTTCTTTTCTGACAATACCAAATTGGATGGGCCTCGTCATCTTAAAAATTAATTTTGAAAAGACTAAAAAAAAACAATAACAGCCAATTAGGCATCAAGCTAGGACAGTTTACGAAGGATGAACTCGACTATACAATGTATATTATAATGGAGATTCAGTGTCCGTCTCTTTGTAACCGAAATTATGTATCTGCTTACGTGGCAATATCCTCAGGAATTGTGTAAGTTTGTCAATGATTATGTAATTTATTGTCAAAATCCTTCATACGTAGAATAGATCTACCTAGACTTAACTTTTTATATATGCAAATTTATTTATGTATATATATATATATATATATATATATTATATTATATATAAATGTATGTGTGTGTGTACGCATATACATGTATATATATATGTACATACATATATATACGTATATACACATGTATGTAAATATGTATATATGCATATAAGTATATATATATATATATATGTATACATATTTATGCATATGTATGCATATGTATATGTTTATATATACATAAGTACGTATGTATATACATGTTTTTGTATACGTATGTTAATACAAATGTTTTCATATACATACGTACATACATACATGCATATATATATATATATATATATATATATATATATATATATATATATATATATATATATATATATACTTAATCTTAAAGCAATAATTATTGGCTCCCGTCTCTATTAGAGAATACAAGTCCAATCTAATTGAACTGATGAATATACTAATTACATGAAAATGTGATTTTGAACAAAATTCGCCTCCAGTTAAATCTATTTCTCTTCAGACTTAATATTATGATGGTTTTCATGCGAGCAGAATATTAGGTCAAGTTTGAGGCTTGAATCTACAACAGGTACTCACCCATCTATACATATATAAAGGGCAATTGTGTGTATGTGTGTATGTCCGGAGGAAACTACGAAAATAAAACAATTAATGACAGAGTAAATATATATATATATATACATTAGTATTATCTGCATTATTCGGACTATTGTCCCCATCTTCATTCTTATTTGTACAACGTTTCGGTCGATATGCCTTCCGGCCTTCTTCGGGTATTTCTTGTCGGACTCTGGAACCTACTCGGACTCGGGGAACTTCTTTTAGAACTCGGGAACTTTCTGAAGAAGGCCGGAGGGCATATCGGCCGAAACGTTGTACAAATAACAATAAAGATGGGGACAATAGTCCGAATAATGCAGATTGTACTAATCATCAAGCCTCATCTCAAACATTCAGAGAAATAGTATATTATATATATTATATATATATATATATATTATAATATATTTTACTATCATTATAGCTTGCTTTTTGCAAGTAACAGAATGGAAAGTCATTAGCGTGTTATTTTATTTATTTTATTTTATTTTTTTTTTTTTGCATTTTTTTTTTTTTCGCTTTGAAATTAATATTGATTGATTGAATCGCCAAATCTATATTTATTTTTAATCTATATTTCAAAAATCTATATCTATTTTTAAAGAATTGTAAATTATCGAAAGAAATTTTTTACTATATTGTTATATATTTACGTGAGGATTTTATGGGGCAGCCAGCGAGGATCTCACTCGCGATAAGTAATAATGGATCTGCGAGACTAACTTTTTAAAAATCAGGCGACGCCGGGTATTCTGATTTTTCTAATTGTGCGTTTGTGAGTATACTAAGTCGTGTGGTTGCATATTCACCAGCAATAACCACGCACTTGATACACGTTGATTGACCTGTCAGCTGACTTTTTCACAGTAGAGTGGTAAAAAATATTTTTTTTAAATTCCCTTTTTAAAATGTACAAATTTATAAAAAGTCTCTTTCTAAAAATACACACATTTTTAAAACCTTACCTCTATAAAAAAAAAAGCTGCTTTTTAAAATACAAAAAAAATTATAAAAATCACTTTCCATTTGGCAAAATAGCAAATTACCAATTAAGAGGGGAACATCAACGCCGGGCAACCCCAGAGGCTCCGTAGGTAAAACTTGACTCACCTTACTTGTGGAAATTTTGCAGCAATGCCTTGTTGTGACCTTGATTGTGGTACGATGGGAAATAACCTCTTAGGTCTTGTAAAGTTACTGACAGGAAATCAAACGGTAAATAAAGGAATACTTCCTAATCGACAATAATTGTCTACTACAAAACTAGCTGCTAATGAGGTATTTATAACCCATTTAATAAATCAAAGACGAGAATTAAATGTTAATATCAACAACAATAAATATAAAATACTGTTAACGCATTCTTCGAGCTTTTCTTCGCTCCGAAGACTGCAGGGAAGTAAATATTTACATAGCATTTTTTCCGACATTCAAAATACATAAATTAGTTGTTTTCTTTTAATCCACTTTCTAAAATGTACAAATTTATGAAACATTAATTTATCAAATACATAGTTTTATGAAAACCACATTCTTACGATCAAGTCACGTTGAACAGCACCGGTTAAGTTAAGCAGTGATGAACCTGTTCAATACTTAATTGGGTGACCACTTAAGCAACAGTCGGTATTGTAAACTTTATGAAGATGCCCCCACCTATCAATCGGCTGGTCACGTCAAACCCTATCAGCAATATGATTGTCCCAACCATTTTACCTTTATGGCAAGCTAAAGCAATAAGTTTTAGCAACTTTATGCACCATTAAACCCCTTAAAATATACGAACCTTGTCTTGTCTTTCATTGCTTTCTTAGCGGTATTTGGGACCGCAAATTTTCCAAACTGCACGTTACCCAAATACTGCAAGAGTTTTGACGTACCTGAGTATACATAACATTAGTTATTCTAAGTTGTGTCATTTTTTAGAATTTCCATTTCAAGATCTTGTATGTACTCATGTTATCACTATTTCGAAGGTATTTTTCTTTATCTGATGATACAGCCATTTCTATGTGAAGGCAAATTTTTGCTTGTGGTCTTTAATCACGATGTCTGTTCTTTTAGCTTTGATACTGTATGTCAGTATGAATGTACACATGATAAAAGTCATGCATATATTTGATTTTTTATGCAATTATTCTTTTAGAAAATAGAGTTAATAACATTATATATTTCTTTTCTTCTTTAATTACCATTTTTAATTACAATTTTCACATTCCAAAAAAATCTTTTATTTTTCTTTTATCACCTTCTTTCCCTTTTCCATTCACCACTCTCTTCCCCCCTCTCTCTCTTTCTCCCTCTCTCTCTCTCTCTATATATATATATATATATATATATATCTTTCTCTCTCTCTTTCTCTTCTCTCTCGCCCCCATCTCTCTCTCTCTCTCTTTCTATTCTCTCTATCTATCTATCTAAGCTAAGCTTGACATTATTATTATTTCACTTCAAAATGTCTCTTCAGGTCTCCAGTAGTCTTCTGAGTATTCTAGCTGATCTTAACAATGATGTTGTCTTGATGGTTTTTATTCTTCACAATTCTTCAGTCCCGAAAAAAATCTTTTACTTTTCTACTTTTATCGCTTTCTTTCCCTTTTCCATTCACCACTCTCTTTCTCTCTTCTTCTCTCTCTCTCTCTCCCCCCCTCTCTCTCTCTCTCTCTCTCTCTCTCTCTCTCTCTCTTCTCTCTCTCTCTCTCTCTTCTTTCTCTTCTCCCCCTCTCTCTATCTATTAAAGCTAAACTTAACATTATTATTATTTTCACTTCAAAATGTCTCTTCAGGTCTCCAGTATTCTTCTGAGCATACTAGCTGATCTTAACAATGACGTTGTCTTGATGGTTTTTATTCTTTACAATTCATCTAGTCTTTTTCCAAACCTTTGGAGACCGTTCTGAGGGCCCGAACTACCATTGGCTTCACTGTCACTTTTATGTTACTTAGCATTTTCAGCCCTCTGGCAAGGTCCACGTATAATTCCAGCTTTTCGCTTTCTTCCTAGCTCTATTGGCTGGGGTTTTAGTATAGACAGACTGAACCTCTACAGAGGGGTAAAATTCTTCAATGGGGACACCTGTTGGCCGTGGATGCCGACTCGTTAAGGATGGAACCCTGGTGGCTGAGCATTCCATGGCATGCAACACTCTACTTTGTCCCTTACTTAGGCTAGACAGGCGGTCGGAGAGGTCCCCTATGATCAATCGGCTAGTTTGGTCAAGCCCTAGTACCTATATGATTGTCCCAAACCTATTGCTCTTATGGTAAGCCCCAATCATTTTACCACATATGTGCTGGAAGGCGATGGCTGACGTTCTTAATGTCCTGGGTATGACGTTAAACTCTATCTGGTGAGGTTCCAGTTCTGGAACTCTGGGTAATGTGGAGCACATCTTCCTCGCCATTGCTCCCACGTCCACTCTGACCCGGAGTGGTAGTAGCACATCACTCAATAAGTCCCGGGCTTGACATATAGATGGCGCCACTAATTTTTAAAAATCCATATGAATTTTATAAAGTACTAACCTTCAAATGACACGTGCCAAAATTTGAGCCCATTCAGATTATTAGTTTACAATTTAAAGTTATTTAAGTGAAACTACTGTTGCAAATTTTCAAAACAATGGAAAGATTTGAATTTCGTGTGTTGACAAAGCATTGCTTTCTGATGGGAAAAAATACTGTTCGAGCAAAGCAATGACTTGATAAGTGTTATTCGGATTCTGCTCCGTCGGAAACAACGGTTAAGATGTGGTATGCAGACACAAATGATGCTGAACGCTCAGGTCGCCCAAATTCGGCAGTTGTCCCGGAAAATTAAAAAAAACTCCACAAACTCATTTTGGCCGATAAGTAAATTGAAGTTGAGATAGCAGAGAAGTCGAAGGTCGTGTATTCACCATTTTGCATGAACATTTATCAATGAGAAAGCTGTGTTCAAAGTGGGTGCCGCATTTGCTCACAGTCGATCAAGAACAGCAATGCGTCGACGATTCAGAGCGTTGTTTTCAGCTGTTTTAAAGCAACAAAAAGAAGTTTTTGTGTAAATATGTGACAATGGATGAGACATGGATCCACCACTTTACTCCGGAGTCAAATTGCCAGTCAGCTGAGTGGACAGCAGCTGGTGAAAGCCGTCCAAAGCGACCAAAGACGCAAAGATCAGTAGGCAAGGTTTTGCCCTCCGTATTTTGGGATGCGCAAGGTATTTTGTTCATCAATTACCTTGAAAAAGGAAGAACCATCAATAGCAAATATTCTATAGCCTTATTGGTGCATTTGAAGGAAGATATCGCCAAAAAAACGGCCACAAATGAGGAGGAAATAAGTCCTCTTTCACCAAGACAATGCAACGTGTCACAAGTCGATCGCAACGATGGAAAGCAACATGAATTGCACTTCAAATTGCTTCCGCACCCACCTTATTCTCTAGATCTGGCCTCCAGTGACTACTGGCTGTTTGCAGACCTCAAAAGAATGCTCCAGGGAAAGAGATTTGGCTCCAATGAAGAAGTGATATCGGAAACTGAGGCGTATTTTTATGCCAAGACAAATCGGTCTATAAAAAGGGTATTGAATTGTTAGAGAAGCGTTGGAATCAGTGCATCACCCTAAAAGTTGTTGTTTTATTAGTTAGGCCCGAGACTTATTGAGTGATGTGTTATTTGTTAGTGTCTCATCTATGGGTTAAATAGAAAAAATGAGTATAAGAATGTGTTTAAAAAAGGTAGAACTCATCAAGAATGAATCTCTTTCAAAACTTTGTCGGCATTATATGACCCACCGAGGTTGATATGCCGTAAAAACAAACAAAAAAACTTTCTTCCACTTTCACTCTGCGATACTCACAGGTACTCTCTGACCCGGAGTGAGGCCGTAGTTGTATCAGTGCTACAGTACGACTGCATCATCTGGACCTTACGAAACGACTAGAGAATAAGCTAGATGGAGGCTGTACAAGAATGCGGCGTGCAATCTTGAATAAATCATGAAAATAGCACCCCACGAGAAAACAACTGTTCGGTTATTTTCCCCCTATCACACAGACCATCCGAGTAAGACAAACGAGACACACTGGACACTGTTGAAGAAGCAGGGACGAACTCATAAATGACGTTCTCCTGTGGAAGCCAACACACTGACACGCCGGTGTGGGCCGTCCAACAAAAACGAACATAGACCAGCTCTGCGCGGATTCTGGATGCTGCTCAGAGGACCTCCCAGAGATAATGAGTGATAGGGGTGGTTGGCGAGAGATTGTCATGGATATCCGTACTACTAACGCGATATAGGGCTAATCAAAAAATTAAATAAAATGAAAAAATTATCCGAACAAAAACGCAAAAGAATTTAAACTTTGCTGAAAAATAAAAAAACGAGTCGCGTTGCAACGTTTATCGAGAGAACCTTCATTTTTAGATTCAAACTCTTTATACGGCTTTATGGCCGGAAAGATAAACTGTCTCCCCCATTGGCAATCTTATCACGCGTGCACTGGAACCGGTTGAGACACTGAGAATCGCCAACTGGCCCGAAATGTGTCACTGTCAGACAGTTCCTATCTAGCACCAGACGCTGTCGAAATTTCCACCATTATTGGTCCATGCACGACCACGCTACAACAGAAGAGAAGCAGAATGTCTTTTGGCTTAAGGAAGAAGCCTCGCTAGGGGAGTGGCTAATACAATGCATCTCACTGGCTGTTGTATTGGTAATTCGGTTGCTTTCCTGTCGGTGATGCTAGACATATATACACTTATGCGCACATGTACACATATATACAAACACACACAGACATTATATATATATATATATATATACATATGTATATACGCGTATAAATGCGTGTGAGTGTACGTGTTTACGAGTTTATGAGTATATATATATATATATATATATATATATATATATATATATATATATATATATATATATATATTGGTTTGTTGGTTGGTTGGTTTTGAAGGCTGTCACAATGCGAGTGTAAAGAAAAAAGAAGGTGATGTTTTTTGTTAACCTGTCATTTTATATATATATATATATATATATATATATATATATATATATATAATGTTGTTCTGGTTCCAACGGGAGAAAAATTCAATATTTTATTAAAAAAAAGAAGGACCGCAAAATGTATTATGTTTTCAGAAAAAAATGTTATTCTTTTTATCTTACATATGCAACACGTGTTTCAGATCTTCTGGTATCTTCTTCAGGCTTTGATAAATATATATATATATATAAATATATATATATAGTATTACAGTGTGAATTGAAATAACCTACTCGAGTTTCATCATAAGGATCTTCAGGGTTAATTCCAATGAAGTAATCAACATATTGATTAATTACAGTTAATTGCGGAAGTGAATATTGCAATTAAATCCTCTCTACTAACATATGGACCACTTTATATTTGTTATAACACTGACTTATCCGGTTAATACTTGTATCAACCAAATATTGGGATTAACTCAATATTTTTTTACCGGTAAGTCATTCCCTTTATCGTTATTATATATATATATATATATATATATATTATATGTGTGTGTGTGTGTGTGTGTGTGTGTGTGTGCGTAGAGGTGTGAGCGTTGCGTGTATGAGACCCTTCGAATGGTCCAAAAGGAAATGCAAAAAAATGTAAATCTTGATTTTCTGTTGTGGCTTATCCGCTGAATTCTTATTTCTTGTGAGTGTCGTCACCTCAATTAAATACTGAACCATTCCGTTTCTATAATAAAGAAAGAAAGGGAAGAAAATGACATTCTTCACCCCAAAATATAACATAAAGGAAAGAAAGAAAGAAGGAGAGTAAGGAAAAACATAAGGAGAGGGAGTGAGCGTGCGGAAGCGATAATGCTAATCTGTTTCATTTGAACATAATGAAAAGATGAAAAGAAGCAAAGAAATAAAAAAAAGAGTGAGAGAGTTAAATCAAGACTATTATTTTTACATATTGAAATTTTTAGCAATAGCTCTTAAGTAAACATATCAAACGTTGTAATAATTAAATTCATCATACTGGGGTACATCCACAGGCCCTGCTAGTTAGAATAACTTCTGTTACACCTCATTTCTAAGTTCACTGCAAAATTATTCCTTGTAAAAAATCGTAGATTTTGATTATTTTATTAGCTGGGTTACTTTTTTCCATCACACAAGCTATCAGTGTTCAAGTCACGATAAACGCCAAGATATTAGATGCTAATTATCAAGGAAATCTGGCGCAACACAATCATTCTTTTTTTTCTCGCTCCATTTACACGTGTGCCAGGGTTGGATAAAACTCAAATATATCGATTTTAGATATGTCGATTCTTTAAGAGAGACGGAAAGCACTTACGGTCACTTCAGACTGAAAATACCCCTCCCCTCCCATCTACCTCATCTGCATGAACCCGATGACCGACTGCAAAGAAATGTTGAACTTGCTTTTTCGGTACTAACAGCAAAATTTCAGCTGATTGAAGGCAGACGAGATTTTATTTGCTGTCCAACAGTTTGTAAAATTCAATATGAACAACAAAAACTGAAATCGATTAAAATATTTCCAATGAATTTGTCTACGAATAAATCGAAAAATACTTTTTATTCGGCTATTTCCCAATTAAATTGAATATTTTGATATTGTTGGTTTTGTTGTTTAATATTGGTTTAATGGTTTAAGATTGTTTTAAGATGGTTTAATGGTTTAAGATTGATTTATATAGTTTAATGGTTTAAGATTGGTGTAATTGGGTTCAATGGTTTAAGATTTGTTTAAAATTAATTTGATGGTTTAAGATTGTTTTTAAAATGGTTTAATGGTTTAAGATTGTTTTGATATAGTTTAATGGTTTAAGTTTGGTTTAAGATTAATTTAATGTTTTAAGATTGTTTTAAAATGGTTTAAGATTGGTTTAATATAGTTTAATGGTTTAAAATTCGTGTAATTGGGTTCAATGGTTTAAGATTTGTTTAAAATTAATTTGTTTAAGATTGTTTTAAAATGGTTTAATGGTTTAAGATTGGTTTAATATAGTTTAATTGTTTAAGAATGATGAATTTTGGTTTAATGGTTTAAGATTGCTTTAAGATAAATTTAATGTTTTAAGATTGTTTTAAGATAGTTCAATTGTTTAACATTTGTTTAAGATGTTTTAATGGTTTAAGATTGGTTTACAATTCTTTTAGGATGGTGCAATGGTTTAAGATTGGTTTAAGATTAGTTCAATGGTTTAAGATTGGTTTAATATAGTTTAATGGTTTAAGATTGGTGTAATTTAGTTCAATGGTTTAAGATTGGTTTAAAATTAATTTGATGGTTTAAGATTTTTTTAAAGATGGTTTAATGGTTTACGATTAGTTTAAAATCAGGCTAATGGTTTAAGTTTTTTTTTAAGGTGGTGCAATTGTTTAAGATTGGTTTAGAGGTTTAAGATGTTCTATTGGGTTTAGATGGTCCATAATGGTGCAATGGTTTAAGATTGATTCAAATTAATTGGCGTAAGATAGTTGCAAAACTTTTTATTGTCTCTAGTATTGTGCATTTACTGCATAGGTCACGAATCAGCTGCAACACGGTCAATTTTTGAGTGGAATCACAGATGCTTTAAATTTAGAGTTTTCCTTCTCCTTGATCGGTTGCACTGCGTAGGCTAAATAACCCAGCCTGCACGACCGTTTACCCATAGTTAGAGGCAGTAGTGATGGGTTCATGCCTTTCCCATTAGAATCAAAACGAAGGGAAACGCAAACGGACTCTTCCGGGTCGTCGCGTCTATTTCATACTGTAACAAGATGGCTTCTTTTGTTGGCGTTAACTAATTTTTAACGAAAAAGGAAAAGTGTAGAATACTTTTTTTGTGTTAGTGTCATTGGGTTTGTTTAGGTGCAAAATGCAAAAATCAAAAATATCAAGTACATTTTTGGTTTTGCATATTGTTTATATATACAGGAAAGATTGCAGTGTTAATATTAAAAGATTTGACATTGCTGTCAGATCAAAAGGGTGACCTTGGGATTCACACTCATTTCACCTCAGTCCGATGACACAGATATAGATACAATTGTTTATATCAAAATAATTCTCATTTTTAAAAAGGTGAGCAGAGAGACCGAAGTAGAGACCGACACAAGCAGTCGGGCCCCGGGGATGGTCGAGTTTGAATCGAAAAACGAAATTTGTCACTGGAAATTTGTTACGGGAAATTCTTAATTAAGAGGGTTACAACTAGAAAAACTGACTTTTGCAGCTAAAATCGATTCCAGAATTTCGCATAAAACAAAATGCCAACCGAAGCTCATCGTGTTTTTATTTATCCAGACAAGTGTGCAAAACATATATTATTCCTATTCATTATATGATAACTGCTACTCGATGAGCGCCATCCTAGAATTAAAATTCGAAACGTCACTCAGACAATCCTTCAAACAAAAAGCAGTCACATTATCAACAATAATTTTTAGATGATCTGTCTCTCCAGACAGAAGTTTGTATTTGCCGTGCCAAATACCCATAGATAAGGGAAGGGCTGATGGGTTCGTGCCTTTATCAACAATATTAGAACGAAGGGAAACGCAAACCGCTTCATCCAGAATTTCGACTCGGATCATCTGTTACGATTTTTGTGGCCATCTCTTAGGCTTCAAGCAAGAGCGATGTCCAGCGGAGATCCTTTGTGTTAAGCAGAGCGCGATCCTTAGTGAAGAATCCTTTTGTTGTTCCTTGGTGCTCCTCAGTCTTACAGGTCCTTAGTCAACGATTGCAAATGAACGTCTGTCAGTATCAACGATTAAGTAGTTAGCCAACCACGTATTTGGGCTGTTGATTGGCTGAGATTTAAACCACGTGAGTTCGCTCAGTCTATAATTTTAAGTGCTGTATTGTATCACACCTTATATATCAAAATATTCCAACATCATCGCGTTCATTTCTTACAAAAATAACCGCTATTGCACGACCATCATTCCTTCTATCAAAATACTCTGCCCTACTATTTACTCATAGTTAGGGTAAGATATCATGGATCCATGACCATGATGTTTAACTTTGATGGTGAAGTTCCAAATTTGGAGCTCTGGGGAATGTGGAGTGCCCCTTCATCATCATTACGCCCAGTTCCACTCTGAGCCAGAGTGGTAGTACATGCTAGGATCCTATTTATTTTTTAAACAGAAAAAAATGAGTTTAAGCGGGGGGGGTAAAAAATTGCTTTTAAAATGAAAATTGAGTACCCATCAAGCATTAATAGAACAAATAGTCTTCGGTGAAGTTCCAATTCTTGAGTTCTGCGGTGGGTGGATTACTCCTTCATCACCATTACTCCCAGGTCCACTCTGTACCATCTATGGGTTAAATAGAAAGAATGAGTTTAAAAAGTGTTTTAACAATTTTTTTTTTAATTGAATACCTATCTAGAATGAATAAAACAAAATGTCGTCGACATAAAATAACCCAACAAGCATTGACATGCCGTAAAATCCAACCAACCAACCAACCAACCTACATTTCCTTCAACGATAAACATTACGTGACGAGCGCTATCCTAGTATTAAAATTCAAACTGTCGCTCAGACAATCTCCTAACTAAAAAGCAGTTAGATTATTAACAATAATTTTCAGCTGATCTGTCTTTCCAGACAAAAGTTTGCATTTATCGTGCCAAAGCAAAAGAGCCCACTCTGCCCTACTATTTACCCATAGTTAAGGGAAGAAGTGATGGATTCGTGACTTTTCCAATAACATTAGAACTAAGCAAACAGAATTTGAACTCGAGTCATCGCGTCCATGCCTATGATGTTAAACACATCATTACTCCCAGGTCGACTCTGAGCCGGAGTGGTTGTACCTGTTAGGGTTTCATCTATGCATTAGATAGAAAAATGAGTTTAAAGGGAATGTGTTTGAAAAAAATTGAATTTTAAAAGGAAAATTGACTACTCATTAAGCATTAATATAACCAAACGTCTTCAGCATAAAATAACCCAATAACGGTTTACATGCCGTAAAATCCAACCAACCAGCCAACCAATAATTCCTACAACCATAAGCGCTACACAAAGAGCACCATCCTAGTATCAAAATTCGAACTATCATTCAGACAATCCCTTAAGTAAAAAGCAGTTAGAGTATTAACAATAATTTTCAGCTGATCTGTCTCTCCAGACAAAAGTTTGCGTTTATCGTACCAAGGCTAAAGAGCCCACTCTGTCCTACTATTTACATATAATAAGGGGAAGACGTGATGGATTCGTGCCTTTTAAAAAGAAAATTGAGTACACATTAAAGATAAATAGAACCAAATGTCTTCAGCATGAAATATCCCAACACGGTTTGATATGTCGTAAAAGCCAACCAACCAACCAACCTGACCAACATTTCCTACAACGATACACACAACGTGACGAGCGCCATACTAGTATTAAAATTCGAATTGTCACTCAGACAATCCCTTAAGTATAAAGCAGTCAGATTATTAACAATAATTTTCAGCTGATCTGTCTCTCCAGACGGAAGTTAGCATAAAGATGGAAACTGGTCAGTCGAACGAATATCATTGGCAAATCAAAACAAAAAACAAAACAAATGAAAAAAGTCATTTTTTATCAAATATTTCAGGCAATTTGCGTTGTTGTTGTTGTTGTTGTTGTTGTTGTTATAATTTGATTTTGGTGATTTGTCGTTTGTATCGTTCTTAAAAACTGGAACAAACAAAATTGAATGGAATACAAATTAACAAAGAAATCTTGTTCTCTCAGAATAATTGAATTATAAGTTTCGTTCTGCGTCCATAACTTTTCTCGGTAGAAATTTGCCCAACCAAAACAATTTAAATCATTATTTTTTAAAATCTTCCTAATTTGTTGTTTCTTCTTCTTCTTCTTTCTTTTCTTTTCTTTTTATTTATTTTTTTTTTTTTTTTTTTTTTTTTTTTGACAACTTTCTTACATTTTTGCTTTCTTCTTTTCTTTCTTTCTTTCTTGCCCGAAAAAAATTTCTAAATGTCCAGTGTTTTGTTGGGTTTATTTTTCTGTTCTTTTTTTTTTTTTTTTTTTTTCATTTATTGGACTCTTTGGATTAAAGAAAACGAATTCGCCTTGTGGTGGTGGGTGTATATTTCTCAGGATGCCAGAGTTCAGTGCTCTAACCCAGACCAGAGCCAGAGTTTGAATGCCAATTTTCAAGGCAAAATTTTTTCTTCGCTTTGAAGATTACTGCAATTGTGGCCGTTTGAAGTTTTTCTTACCAAACGACTCAACCACATGTTGTATAATTAATCTAACTAGCAAAAATTTGTGCCCTACGAGCATAAGTATCTAAGTTTAAATATAATTAAATATTATATTGAATTAGGAAGATTAATAAAATTAGATAAGAACACAAAAAAAATATTACTCTTATTTTTACTTTATTCTAATTGATTTCAATATAAAATTATACATAGGATTTCTTTTAACATGTCGGAGAATAAAACAATGATATTAGAAATATAAGTAAAAGTCGTCGGGGCGGCCTAATGTCGGTATCAGCCAGACAGCGAGGGAGTCTATCCCCTTTTCACTAGCGCTAGACCAAAGAGATTATTTTAGCGTCTGAGGTGGAGCGCCATACCTACCATCAGCTCCTTACTTTACCGCACAGATCCCTGTGCTACTCATAACGCTGAGTTGGCGAGGACCAGAAACGAACTAGGGACCTTGTGGTTTCTAGCCGAGCGCTCTACCGACTGAGCTCACCCGGCCCTTATTAGAAATATAATACCAGGTAATTATTTATTAAATATGTTTTTAAAACCAATATGCAAATTATTCACAACATATATCATGTAAACCTCTATTTCTTAGTGATATATAAGACACATTACAGTATTCTTAAGGCACACATAGTATGGGCTGTTTTGAGGTAAATCTATCTCAGCTAGACCTTAATGGAGACATTGTTAATAAATAAGATACTAATTAAGATTAAATAATGATTACTTAATAACCATTGAGAATATAACGTAAATAATTAAGGGAATTGTAATTTTGGCGGTGATGTAGTTTCTGTTATAGACAAACAGATACATGATCTCTATTACAATAAGATATATTTCGTTTTTAAAATAAAATTATTTGGTCTCTACAAGGTGATCCCTTTGGTATCCAAGTCTTTATAGACTAACCTATATATTCTCTTCGTCTTGATAGAGTAATTTGATTAGTGTTTTATTCTCGATAGTGACAACATATGGTGATACATTTGATCTATTCCCGCAAGATAGACTAATATATCTTATCACTAGGCGCTTAATAGGGTGATTTGTTAGGTATCCTATTCTTTGTAGAGTAATCTATCTACTCTCTTCGTCATGATAGTATAATTTGTTTGCTTCAGACTATCACCTCCTCGGCTCCATGTAAGTGGGTATAAGAGGCAAACATTATTCCAGTGACGAGGAAGTGAAATCTGCAGTGAAGAAGTGGCTCAAAGAACAGTCAATAGAATTTCACGGAGCAGAGATACATACTCTCATTCGAAGGTGGAACATTCCTATTGAGAGAAATGGTGACTATGTGGAGAATTAGGGATATGATCCACAGAGGACCGGCTTCATTTTAATGTATGATACATGTTTCTGTGTTGGTAATTATACCTGTCCTAAACAAATTGGCATTACTTTTTAAATCACACTTGTAGGTTAGAGGATTTGGATACTAACACGGTATTGTCTGGGGAAAAAAGAGGGGACGTTATTATACAAGCCAAAATAGCTGTAATCAAGTATGGCTAAAAACTTATCATAGCCCACTGTATAAGAAGAAAGTAGAATATGAGATCATCATCATCATCATGCCACGCAAGTAGCATGGATATCCATGAAAATTTCTCACCAACCGTCCCTATCATCCATCACCCTTGGGAGGTCCTCCAGGCAACATCCAGTATCCACGCAGAGCTGGTCAATGTACGTCTTTGTTGGGTCCCACACTGGCGTACCCGTGTGCTGGCTTCCACAGGAGAAAGCTTCTTATGAGTTTGCCAGCAGTGCCCAGTGTGTCTTATTCGTCTTACTTGGATGGTTTGTGTGATATGGGGCAAGTGGCCGTACAACTCTTTTCTCGTGGGCTTTTGTTTCCACAACAGCCATAACAATGCTACCCTGAACTATCGAAGAAATACATGAAAAGTAAACGTTAATTTTAAAATGGCAATACAACAATATAAACTGTTTCCGACAACGTTTGAACAGGTTTCTCCGATTTCATTCTACACGTCACTAACCATTTAAAATGATGATACAATAATATGAACTGTTCCAGACAAAGTTTGAACACGTTTCTCCGATTTCATTCTGCACGACACTACTTAATTTGATAATACAACAATATAAGCTGTTTCAGACAAAGTTTGAACTCGTTTCTCCGATTTTATTTAAAATGATAATACAACAATATAAACTGTTCCAGACAATGGTTGAACTCGTTTCTCCGATTTCATTCTACACATCACTAACCATTAGGTAACTTGAAGATCTAAAATCGCAGATATTTTAAGTAAAAAAAAACACAGTTTTATTTACTTTTTTTTGTTTGTTTATCTATTTGTTTTTTGGTTTTGTTTTTATTTTTGGGTTTTTTTTTTTTCAAGTTTCATTTTTATTTTTAAAGAAGAGGATCTATAGATAAAAACTCTATTCTTTGATTGTTTTGATAAAATAGCAACGTCTTTGAGCAACACTTTCGAGTTTTTTCAGCTCTTTTTTTTTTCTTTCATTCTTTAGAAAAATTCCTCGAAAAAACAGTTTTCGCTATATGTTGGTTTATCTAAAAAGTACGTTCTGTTATTCTCGCTATATCTTATTATAACAGAGATTCGGTGTCTGCCTGTCTGAAACAGAAATTACGTCACTGTTTACGTCACAATACCTCAGGAATTGCGTAAGTTTATTAATGACTATTCAATTTATAATCAAAATCCTTGATATTAATACATAGAATAAATCTTATTTATCAACGAGGTCTCTAAGAGTTAGATTTGCCTCAAAACAGCCGATTTTATTGGCGCGTTTAACATCCTGCAATGTGTCTTATATATCACTAAGAAATAAAGGTTTTCATAATATATGGTGTGGCTAATTTGCATACTGGTTTAAACAAAATCGGGTTGAATAAATAATTACTTGGTGCTATAGATCTCTAATATTATTGTTTTATTTTCCGTGTTAAAATCAATCCTATGACTGATCTTATATAGAACCCAATTAAAATATGATTAAAATAAGTGTTATCTTTTTATATACGTTCTTTCTAATTTAATATATTTCATTACACTAAAGCTTAAATACTTACGCACTGAAGGGCATATATTCTTGCAAGTTGTATTAATTGACTTGTCTTTTTCCCTACCGAATATTCAGTGTTAGGTTACCCTCTTTTGGATTACCTAAAACATTATAAGATTACGAGTTAACGCACTGCTAATTCTTATAGTTCTAATAAAGTGTATAACGAGACATGACGCAACTGATATAAGGGTTGAGTTAATACAGTTCTGAGGGACACTCATCTCTAGGGTGCAGGTTCAATCCTGGCCAAGGGCAATAATAACATAGAATACTTAACATAGCTTAACACTTTTATTAGGTCTTGGTTAACGGAATGAGAACAGTCTGTCCCCATAGGATTGAATAAAGGTTTTGGTTCGGAGTGTCGTGAAGGAGTCTTACGATATGAAGGTTCCCAATTCGACAAGAAGGTTCTGGGGTTTGAAGAGAAGATTCCAGAGTTCGACAACAAACACTTAAAGAAGGCCGGAGGGCCCATGGGCTAAAACGTTGTGTAGATAATAATAATAATAATAATAATAATAATAATAATAATAATAATAATAATAATCATTTTTATGCAAAAAATTAAATTTTGACCACACAACAAAATGGTATATGCATAAACCAGAATCTGTTCTTGAGAACGAAACGCACAAAATTCTCTGGGACTTTGAGATAAAAACGGATCACCTTATTCCAGCAGGAAGGCCAGACCTAGTGTTGATAAACAAAAAAGAAAGAACTTGTCAACTGGTGGATTTTGTAGTGCCAACAGATCACAGGGTGAAGTTAAAGGAAAATGAAAAAATAGACAAATATCTGGACCTTGCCAGAGAACTGAAAAAGTTATGGAATATGATAGTGAAAGTGATACCAATTGTGTTTGGTGCACTTGGAACAGTCCCAAAGGGATTGGAAAAGGGTTTGGAAAGTTTGGATATCAGAGGAAGGATTGAAACCATTCAGAACACTGCACTGCTGCAATCTGCCAGAATACTCAGAAGAGTCCTGGAGACCTGAGGAGACTTGCTGTCACTCAGACTCCAGTGAAAGACCATCAGCTAACACTGATGTGAAAACTCAAAAGGAGTAAATAATAATAATAATAATCCAAATAATCCAAATTATTAAGCCTCATCTTTTGAATTCAGAGAAATAGTTTTGGATAAAAAGTATTTATGCAGGCATGTTAAAATTAGCTTTATCTAATACAGAAATCTATCATCAATATAAACTAATCCCCAGTCAATGGGAACAGTGAGATTGCTTCTTATTTGTCAATTTGTTAAGTCTTAGTTCGATAGGAAAGAGAGCCACGTATGTTAGGCTTGTTTCAGAAGGTTCCCGAGTTCGACAAGAAACACTTGAAGAAGGCCAGAGGGTACATCGGCCGAAACGTTGTGTAGATAACAATAAAGGTGAGGACAATAGTCCGAATAATTTAAAAAAACACAAATTATCAAGCCTCATCTCAAAAATTCAGAAAGGGTAAAAGGAGCATTTAGTTTAAACTAAATGCAATTTAAAAGTTCGGCTTTGATACTTCTGCCGTAAGTGTCGTCTTGGGTAAATATATTCATATTAAAATATGGTTTATACACGAGGTAGAATCAAAAAGTAATGCCATTTTGTTTAGGACAAGTATAATTACCAACACAGGAACATGTATCATACATCAAAATGGAGCTGGTCCTCTGTGGATCACATCCCTTTTTCTCCATATAGTCATCGTTTCTCTCAATAGCAATATTCCATCTTCGAAGGAAAGCATGTATTCTTGACCCGTAAAATTCTGTTGATTGTTCTTTGAGCCTCTTCTTCCCTACAGATTTCACTTCCTCGTCACTGGAATAATGTTTACCTCTCAAACCCTCTTTCATGGGGCTGAAGAAAAACAGCAAAACCAATGTCCCTGGCCTATCACTTGCGAAAAGGGGATAGACTCCCTCATTGAACGGTTGATATCAATAATCGGCCACTCCACCAACTTTATTTCGCTACAGATATCACGATGTGTGGTTTTGTACTGGTCATTAATGCTCGTATATTTATGGATATTTGTGTGTGTGTGTGTGTGTGTGTGTGTGTGTGTGTGTGCGTGCGCGCGCGCGCGCACATTTACCAAAATGATGTGTTTCAGTGTCAAATCTCTTGGTGCCGAAGACAATTTAATAAAGGAAATAAAAAGAAAAACAAATAAAATTAACGAACAAAGTTTTTTTGTTGTTGCTTTTTTCTGTCTTTTTTATCAAAAAATAAAACATTCTTATTGATCTAAAAGTATTTTTTAGAGTCAAACGAATAACATCGATTTTTCAAAATATTTTCTTTCTTGTTTTCTTCTGCGGGTATTCCACAATTTCGCAGTTGTGTTTCATAATTGATGGGCGTACTATCAATTATGCACAGTTAGTGTAAAGAAAATTATTTGAATTCAAATCTAAGTGGTTAGAGATTTGACGGACATCTCGTAACCTTAGTTTTGACCCCTCTGTTTCCTTTTTTGTGAAGCAAGCGTCAGAGTTATAGGGTAACGTGCCCTGCTGCAGATGCATTGACCCCTGCGTATCGTAGACGATACGTAATGCAAACGTATACAAGGAGGGCGCAACGGTTTGTTTACCAAAACAACTTCTAGCAGTTCGCGTTTGGGGCCTTTCTCCCTCCATAGTCAAGGGATATTTAGTTACAGTGGCCAGAGGAGGAGAAGATCAGTATACACTCGTCGTCGTCATGGTCAATTGACTTAAGTCAACAGATTATCTTTCTCTCTGGCTATCATCTTGTCTTGGGGTGAAACTGCCATTTGTTTTGTTTTGGTCTTTCATTCCATTCACAAATCTTTTCGTAGTGACGAAGTTTTTAGACAGGAGTTTCTTTTCTTTAACCAATTTATTGTCTCAGACAGTTTTCCAAGAGAGGGAGAGGGGAAAACCTCATTCAGTTTCGTTCCCTGTGTCTTGCTTAGGTTTTCTTTGTATTCTTCGTTAAACTCGACTTAACTGATTTACCTGTCTGTAGCTCTCATCAACTTAATTCAAACTCCAAGTACCAGTCGTCAAGTCCCAACTCTAACTCGGGTTCGTTCCGTCCGAGCACCTAATTCCAACTGCTGCTTACTTCTCAGGGCAGGTGTTTAAATGCTTTTTCGTTCGGAAAAATTCTAGAAGATTCTCGAACTTCCGAAACACGTGTTAAATATCTTGGTCACTCCTACCACCTGGTCACCCAGATCAAAGAAGACTAGCCCTTTTTCAGTCGCCATTAAGTCTGAAATTTTGGCGAAATTGTTTATAACTAGCCAGTAATGGGAAATTAATATCTCTCTCGGATTACTGGGGACACCTGTTTTAACCATCGGATATTCTCGGATATCATTTTTCCTTCAGGCTTTAAGACACCTGCCTAATTACATTACAATAGTTAGTCTAGTCAGTGTCTAGTTAGTCACCGACCGACGAAGAGAGGTTAGGTAGGCTCTCACTGCGCTGTTAGGGTCCGAACTTAAATAAGAGAAAAATATATGAATTCCCTACATGAAATGTCTTGAGTTGTTAATTAAAAAAATCTAACAACCAAGGCATCTCAACAACATCTTAAGAATGACCCATATTGATTAAGATAGAACAGTTAAGAAAAAGACAAATGGCAGTATATCCCTCAGCACCCCCAAGCTAGCGTCTAGATTCCAAATATTATAGAGTTGCCAGCTAACTGAACAGCTGCCCAGCAATCAGGATTCCAGCCTTCTCCGATGTAGTACCGGTACAGAGATAAGCATATTGAATATTTCTTTATCCACACATCGCCAATCCATTAGATGTAAGAGCCGTAGTTAAAGCAACATGGTGATTTAATGCTGAATCAAGACATTTTGATAAACAAAGGACTGAGGTTGCTTACAGTACCTGCTGTTGTTTAAGTAGTCTAGCGGGAACCGGTGCTTTCAGAGTGTTTGTTTGTGTGGTCGAGCAGATCCCCAGCCCCCACGAACGAAACGAGTCCGGATATGTTTGGCCTGTGCGAGGGGGAGGAGTGTGGCGAGTGACCACGGAAATTGAACTCGTCACCTCTTGGTTGCTGAAATGCTAGTGAAATTCCGCACGAACAGTGCAGAGTAACCCGTATGTAAAGTCTCGTCGTGAGGATTGACGCGTGCTGATGAATGTCGAACGTGCAATTCAGAGTGAGGAGCCCGGATGAAACACAGCAATTGGGTATTTGGGGACCTGCCCTCCCAGATCGGAGGAGAAAGTCTGCAGTAGCATTTTGGCTGTCGAAACAAGTGGAAGAGAAAATCTATTTCGGATAGTGCTAATGAGAAGACTAGAACTGCTGGGAGAGCAAATCAATTACGTACGACGACTGCTGTGTGTGAAGGTGTCAGGAAGTGCATCTTGTTTGCTAAAGTTTGTTTTGTTTTGTTTTACGGCATATCAACCTCGGTGGTTCATTTAATGCCGGCAAAGTGTTGAAAGATTTGCTGCGATAGTTTGGTAGAACATTATCTAAACTATTTTCTGATAAACAAATTCTCTATTTAATTCATAGATTGGACCTTAACAGACACTACCACTCCGGGTCAGAGTGAACCTGGGAGCAATGGTGATGAATGGGTGCTTCACATTCCCCAGTCCTCCAGAAATAGAATTTCGCCATCAGATTGAGTTTAACATCATTCCCAGGATATAAAGACCCTCAGCCACTGCCCTCTAACACATATATGATAAAAAGGATTGTGAGTTTGTCATAAGGGTTGCCCTTATCGAAAAACCCCAACCCTTTCAGAATGACTTAACCGTAATGGGGAATGATGGTCAAGAATGATATGAAAAAGGTTTAAAGAATCTCGTTTTTTTCTGTTTCTTTAGGTATTTATATTTATTTACTAAGCTTAACATAGATGCGGCACAAGGCCAGAATATAGCAGAAGAAATTGATCATATGTCACATCCTACTTGTGCGGAGGGGTTGGGTAAATATATATGTAGCATTTATCGAGCTTTGAAAGTATGGATAAATAGTTGAGCAGACTGGGGTTTTTTTTACGTTGGCTATGTAACCAGTATAATAGAATAAAAAGAATTCAAATCTGTTAAATTCCTCTTAAGAAATTGATCATGTGTCACATCCTACTTGAGCGGAGGGGTTGGGTAAATATATATGTAGCATTTATCGAGTTTTGAAAGTATGGATAAATAGTTGAGCAGACTGGGGTTTTTTTTACGTTGGCTATGTAACCAGTATAATAGAATAAAAAGAATTCAAATCGGTTAAACTCCTCTTAAGAAATTGATCATGTGTCACATCCTACTTGTGCGGAGGGGTTGGGTAAATATATATGTAGCATTTATCGAGCTTTGAAAGTATGGATAAATATGAATTCTTTTATATATACTAGCAAATATATGCACCCTCCGGGTGCAAGTATTTAAGTTTTAATGTAATAAGATATTGTATTAAATTAGAAAGGCTAATGAAACTAAATAAGAATGCAGATAAAAAGATTTGAAACAGAGAGGGGGGTATAATCGAAAAATAGATCAACTGAAACTTACACTTCCATCACTCTCGTCTTTCATTGTTATTTTTTCGAATTTAAGTATTTAGTGAAAAGAGGAAGTAAAGAATAAAATGACAGTTATTTCTTCTTGTTAATGGATTTAATTTAAGATTCATTGAAGAGATTTTTTCTCATATTCATTAATATAAAACCAAACAATTAAAAATCCATTTACTAAGCACATATTTATTAAAATCAATTTTTTTATATCAATATGCAAATTAGCCTTCCCGTTCACAATGTAAACTGCTATTATGTTGTATATATAAATATAATTGCATGGTATCAGTATGTAGATAAGGTCAACAGTATTAATAATGTACAACAATTTTATTAATAAAGGTTTAAATAAAAATAAAATCATAGAGAATGCGATGTACATAACAAAGGGAATTGTGACTTGAGTAGTGATATAGTTTCGGTTACAGACAGACAAACTCACAATCTCCATTATAATAAGATACTGGTTACATAGCCAACGTAAAAAAAAAGTCTACGGGCACCTAGTGAGAATCGAACTCACTAACAATGGTTTGCTAATCTAGCCTGCTAACTATTACACCACATGCAGTGCCTCTGTTTATGCTTTTATAAACCTAGAAAGAATGGTTATTTTCCTATTGTTCTATTTTATTAGGTTTTTTTCTTTTTCTTTTTTCTTTATTTCTTTTTTACTTTTGTTTTCTATTTTATTTTATATAGTTTTTGTTTGTTTTCAAGTAAAGATATCTTTTTAAAAGTTTTCTGCTTAAAAATGCTTTTAAAAACTATTCGTTTCATGTGGCAAGGAATGAACAACATTTTTTTGTAGGATCATGTTTTTTGTTTTTTTATAACACACACACACACACACACACACACACACACATATATATATATATATATATATATATATATATATATATTTATGAAAATTTTGAACTAATATGCGTGCATTATTCTATTTTGTTTTTCATTTTATCGCCATCATCTTATTTGCTTATTTGCTATAAACGCAACACTTTTTTTTTAATCAGATATATGGAATGATAAATAATTCCGGTATGTGGAATATCAAAAAATATTAGGCAACTTTCAAAGTTCGATAAATGCAACATACATATTTACCCAACCCCTCCGCACAAGTAGGATGTGACACAAGATCGATTTCTTAAGCGGATTTTAACAGATTTGAATTTGGGGATCAAGTTACCTTTAAGCACCCCAGGGGCGACCAGGGTTTAGAAGGACATGTTTTGCTTTGCACCGTCAACATCCGGTTGTTTTTTAACAGGCGATTTTTAGACACATATTTTTTTAATTATACCAGTATAAGAGAATACAACTCCGAATTCGGACCAAGTTACCTTTAAGCACCCCAGGGGTGACCTGGATTCAGAAGGACATGCTTCGCTTTGCACCGTCAACATCCAACTGTTTGTTAGGGTTAGGGTTTGGGATTAGGGTTATGGGTTAGTGTTAGGGTTAGGGTTAGCAGTTAGTTTTATAATTTTTTTAAATGCGTCTAAAAATCGTCTGTTAAAAAACAACCGGATGTTGACGGTGCAAAGCGAAACATGTCCTTCTGATTTCAGGTCGCCCCTGGGGTGCCTAAAGGTAAGAATTCGCATCGCCGGGTCCATTTCGTACGACGATAACCATTATGCACAAGCGCCTCCATGAAACATTTGAAACATCTTCACCTGATGATTGCCTCGCATGAAACCAATATGGTCATGAATGTTCCTTTGTCACCTAATAAATAGATATGTAAAACCTTTATATATTTATTTCATTATATTATATAACAGCTCTATTTTATATTGAGCACTCTACCAATAATACTGTCTTTGGTACGCCATTCCAGCAAAAGCTGAAACAGTGACCATCTCACACTATAGTATATATAATATATATATATTATATATATATATATATATATATATATATATTAAAAATCACCAGATCTTTATTTTTGATCAAAAGTAATGAAGAATTGATTTATATTTGTGAAAATAATTACAAAAATAAAATTTAGGTAGTAACAGCATGGAATTTTTCTTCTTTTTTTTGCATTTAATATTATAAAAAGGAGATATTATTTTTTTTCTTTTCATAGTGTCTGTGCACTTTTTTTCTGACGCTCCACCAGGTCGGATCAACGAATAAACCTCTGGAACTGGAGCCTCACCACTATATATAGTTTAGTGTCATGCCCAGGATACTTTTTGTGGAGTAGGGTTCTTCTTTCGTTTTTCTGTCTATGGTGTTTCTAAGAAACATAAAACAATAAAGATAAGGATAACAGTCCGAAAAATCAAAATTATGCACATCAAGCATCGCAATCCTCAGATAAAATATGTCATAAAGTTATTGTGGCAAACATAGATATATGTCATGTTTTGTTTTTTGATTTTAATTTTTTAATTTCTTTGATATCAGGATTTTAATGGGGCATCTTACAAGGATCTAACTCGTGATTCAGTAATAATGGATCTGCGAGACCACCCTTTTTGCTCCCATATCTAACCAGGTGATGCTGGGTAGCCACTTCTAGTTTGTCAGAACAGCCAAACTTCAGTCAATTGGAAAAATAACAATGAATACCCTTCCCTAACTAAACAAGGACAACAAATTATCAAGTTAATTTTTTACATTATAATACATTAACACCAGAACATTCCAGTATCCAAATGAACATTAATACAAACATATAAGTTATATGACACACAATGTACCATTGCGTGTCATTTTGCTGTGTGGGAGAATATTAGAAATATTATTTAAGCAATTGTATTCCTTTTGTGCCAGTTTGCTGTATTCGCTTATTATGTGATTAACAGATTTCGAATTCAGAGTTTTTCTACTCCTAAATCAATTTGCATTAGCAAGACTAAATAACCCTGTCTGCTCTACTATTTATTATCGTTGGGGTTGGGGTGTAAAGAAGGTATCCTGTCATGTTTTATGGTATTTCCGTCAAGTAAAACGCAAATAGCCTTGTTCAGGATTTGAACTCTGATTGCCGAGTTTATTTTCTCCGACGAAAATTGTTATTCCCCAGCGTAATAATCAATAAAATTTTCTAAGTTTTTACATTTCATATATTTGAGAAAATCGCTATGTTTAAAAGAACATAGATGAAGACCATTGCCTTAAGAATAAAAATGAAAGTATAAATGCATATAAGTATCATTATGTATATTTTTCAAATTCTATAAAAATAATATCATCCAAGATTGTTCAATCCTTTGAAAGTGAAACTTTTTTTTATTCTTATATAAAAAAAACAATCAAAACGTATATATTTAAAACAAGACAAAGCAAACCTTATATCTTGGTTTAGAAAAGCCTAAACGGAAAAAAAATCGAAATAAGGATCTTTTGAAAGTTTTATATCATACTTCACTATTATTATCCTTCATTGTGATTTCATTTTTATTTTTCATCGTGTTTTCAAAATATAAAATACTAATAAATATCGAATCGTATGATCATATGAAAATCTACTTAAATTTTGATCCCAGCTAAAGGCAACCCTATAAAGAGAATTGTATACAAAACTGAATTGGCCAATCATCTACCTGGGCAGATCTTAACAACCGTTCCTTGATCTTCTGAAAAGATGTATCTGCAATTGGTGATTGCAACAAGACGAAGAATAAACATAGAATAACATAAAAGGTAATTTTGAACTTTTGTTTAGTAAATTATAGTGTCCCAGAAAATACAGAACCCACAACTTTTGTAATAAAACTGTTAATTTTAACTAGGGGGTTTAGGGTTAAGGTTAGGGTTTAGGGTTAAGGTTGGGGTTAGGGTTAGAGTTAGGGTTGGGGTTAGGGTTAGGGTTGGGTTAAGGTTTGGATTCTGTTTTTTCTTAGTCACCCTGTACAGATGGCCCAGAAAAAACAGAACCCAAATTATTTATTTATTTTCCCATTAAACTAAACATAAACCCTAAGCCCCAACCCAAACCCTAAACCCCAACCCTAACCTTAACCCTAAACCCTAAATATAGAAAAATAAAAAACAAAATGTTCCAAAAAAGATGAATTTATTATATTTATGTCGACGATTAAAAGTTTCGGTTTATATAAAACCTTCTTCAGGACAATATGATAAAAAAAGAGATTCATATTGTCCTGAAGAAGGTTTTATATAAATCGAAACGTTTAAATATCGATATAATAAATCTTTTTGGGGACATTTTGTTTTTCTCATTTCTCTATATACGCATATATATATATATATATATATATATATATAGGTGTGTGTGTGTGTGTCTCTCTCTCTCTCTCTCTCTCTCTCTCTCTCTCTCTCTCTCTCTCTCTCTCTCTGCACACAGAGAGAGAGAGAGAGAGAGAGAGAGAGAGAGAGAGAGAAAGTAAAAGACAGAGATGAAAAGCAACTTAGAATAAGTTGAGAAAGATGTAAATTAAAAACTTAGATGAATACATAAATAAACACACACACGAATTCACCAAACATATGTGGATGTCTGTCTGCCTGTCTGTATGTATGTGTGTGTGTGTGTGTGTGTGTGGAGAGAGAGAGAGGCAGAGGTAGAAAAAGAAAAAGAAAGAGAGAGATAAAAACAAACTTAGATCACGCACTCACAAACACACACACACACACACACACACACACACACACAGATATATATATATATATATATATATATATATATATATATATATATATATATTCGCACACATTTATTCCAATACTTCAAACATTTACAGATTATATTTGTCACGATGCTCAAGGGGATAAGCGGCCGAAAATAACAGGATCAAATCGCCAAACTTTTTGGGTTCTCTTAGGAAGCCATTTTGTTTTGCTACATTCTTTCGACAGACAAAAAATATCAGCAAAAGATCAGTGAATTTATTTTAAAAGTATTAATTTCATCTGACGTATCAGCAATACTTTTTAAATAACACACAGACAGATAGATAGATAGATAGATAGATAGATAGATAGATAGATATCTCTAATGATAGATAGAAACATTTGATGGTAGATAGATAAATAAATAGAAACTTCTAATGATAGCTAGAAAGAAACTTCTGAAAATAGATAGATAGATAGATAGATAGATAGATAGATAGAGAGAAAATTATGATGATAGATAGAAAGAAAGAAACTTCTGAAGATAGATAGATAGTTAGATAGATAGATAAAAACTTCTGGAGATTGATTGATAGATAGAAAGATAGATACAAAGAAATTTCTGTAGATAGATAGAAATATAGATAGAGAAATAGATAGATAGATAGATAAACAGATAGATAGAGAGATAGAGAGATAGAAAATTTTGAAGATAGATAGATAGATAGATCGATATCTCTAATGATAGATAGAAACATATGATGATAGATAGATAAATAGATAGAAACTTCTAAGGATAGCTAGAAAGAAACTTTTGAAAATAGATAGATAGATAGATCGATAGATAGATAGATAGATAGATAGATAGGTAGAAAATTCTGATAGGTAGATAGAAAGAAAGAAACTTCTGAAGATAGATAGATAGTTAGATAGATAAAAACTTCTGGAGATCGATTGATAGATAGAAAGATAGATACAAAGAAATTTCTGTAGATAGATAGAAATAGATAGAAATAGATAGATAGAGAAATAGATAGATAGACAGATAGATATAAATATAGATAGAGAGATAGAGGATAGAAACTTCTGAAGATAGAGGATAGATAGATTGAACTTTCTGAAGAAAGAAACGTATGATACACACACACATATACACACACACATAAACACACACACACACATACACACACACACACACACACATATATATATATATATATATGTGTGTGTGTGTGTGTGTGTGTGTGCTACACAATTTTTTAAACATAAAGTATTGTTTTCCAAACATTTTTAAGCCGGATGAAGTGCAGTTAAAAATGTACAAGTGTTTCAATCGGTTCAGTATCTTCAGATAGCCATATACATGATCCTATAATAGATTATGTATATGGCTATCTGAAGATATCTGAAGATATATATATATATATATATATATATATATATATATATATATATATATATTATATATATATATCAGTTGTCAATACTTTCCCAAGTATTGACAACTGTCCAGATAATACTTTAAAATAGAGAGTTACTTTTCAATCACCTTATTTAATTTTGTTAGTGTTTCAATCAACTTATTTAATTTTGTTAGTCTTTTCATTACACGAAAAGTCTTTTCATTACACGAAAACTTAAATACCGGAGGGTGCATATTCTTGTTAGTTATATTAATTGACTTGTCTTTTCTCTTACCGAATATTCTGTGTTAGGTTACACTTTTTTGGATAACCTAATGAGATTACGGGTGTTAGCTACCAGTTAACACACTGCTAATTCTTATAGCACTAATAAAGTGAGTGTCTCCTTTTTCCAGATGTGAATTTGTTGTCATATCTCCGCCGTGGCCCAGAAATATAACACACAATGTATGGCAATGAATGTGTTTCAGTAATAATATCCGATTCACAGTCGTTTCCTTCCTTTGTCGACCAATTTGAATGCTGTCCAAATTTTGTAGCAAAACAAGAACTCACATTTCTCTTTCTAAATTTTTTTTAAGTTGTCTTTTGTTACAAAATATGGACAGAAGTTCCTCAGTGCTTGGTGAAACTAGTTTCTTACAAACTCAAAGTTTAATGGTTTAACTCTTTGCCTACCACAGATAATAGGGTTTTGTGTGGTTTCTAGAGGTTTACTGTTTAAAGGTAGCTGTGGTTATTCCTTGTGTGTGTTCACAGTTTGCCTTTAACCCCATCTTATTTGGTCGAGCTGAAAAGGAATTCAAGGAAAGAAAATGAAGAGACAAAAATAAAGGTAGTTTTAGGATTTAGGCTTTATTCACCGGTCATAGCCACCAAGTGGTAGGGAAATTTCCTCATGTCCAGAAGTCGTGTCTCGCCCCAGTTAAGGCCTAAGTTCGAATGGCTGAGATATCTTGGAATCGGAAGTGGGTCCTTTTTCCGCACATGTTCGGAGGGGTCTGAAGGCTCTTGTGAGTTTTTTTTCTTTTTTTTTTTTTCAATTTTATTTTAATCCCCACAGATTAAAAGAAAAGAAACCAGCGAGCATGCACCAAATAACCTAAAAACCTAATCCAACGCATAAGATACCTAAACCCCATGAATGTTTCCTGCTTATTTGGATTATAATATTGAAAGTTTTATACTGCTATCTATTATGTAAAGAAATATGAGGCACGGGTTATTGTCCTTGTCTACGAGCCTCGCTATCAAACCAACCAATCACGGGCCAGCATTCTTTGGCGACAAAGCCAAAAAGGCAAATTCTTTCGCTCTCTGATTGATCAGCATCGGAATCGGACGACGAACAAGGGTGTCTCTTATATCCAGCGGAGCGACCAGATAGCCGTAGCGAAGGGGCTCCGATAATACCCTACCTCAGGATTTCAGCTAAGTGGACAATTATTCTAGATAACATTCCCGCAGACAAACCAAAGTTTGCAACTATTTGTTATGTACGCACGTAATACATGTCTATTCTAATTCTAAGTTTGTGTTTGTGTTTTTATCTTTAACTCTAACTGGTCTGTCACCACTCGTGGTCTGAATCACCACGATTAGTAAATCCATGATTTTTGCATGTGCTTTTGATAGTACTTGCTTTTATGTTCATCTAATGGTAGCTTTGATCAAAACGTCTTGTCGAAAGAAAATTCTGAACATATATCATAGACAAAACAAGATCACAGCTGATTAAATTTAAAGGCTTCAATTCTAGTCATTATTAGTAAATCTATGATTTATTAGAAATATTATTTAAGCAATTATCTCTCTTTGTCTATAGCAACAGAGCTCTAGTGACTTAGCCATAAACAGATGAGAAAACTCATGCGATTGGTTAAAGGCCTTTGTCAGCGACCAATCAGAGCACACGTTACGAGGCTCTGTTTGGGCTGCCAATTTTGATAGTGGAAAACTGCTATCAGGCTCTTTTAGCTGGGACTCTGGTCAAGCATGACGTGTTTTCATACAGCAGACGTCGGGAAGATGGAGTCAATGGAACAGCATGGGGCCATAGATTTTGTAAAAGTCAATACAAGAGACAGATAAGTTTAGCAAAGGCATTAATTTGCAAACCATTACACACCATTACATCTTTATACAATACATTTTGTAAACCTGCTTGCATTTTGTACCTCAACCTTACATATTGTATTTCGTATGTTAAATGTTCTCTTGTTTGATAAACATATTGTTTTGTTTATAAGCCTTGTTGTGTTCATTACCTGTAATCTTTATCCTTGTCTTATCTTGTCTCTATAATTACAACAGATTTTCGCATGTGCTTTTGATAGTACTTGCTTTTATTTTCATCTAATGGTAGCTTTAAACAAGATATTATGATCAAAGCTACCATTAACAGATGAAAATAAAAACTGCTATCTATCCATACGAAACTAAAATAATTTTTTAAACTTTCTTCAAGAAATGTTTCCTTTAGATTATGTGTTTTTTGCATTGAGTACATGGATATTTTTGGAATGAAGAAAAGATTCATAACAATTTTAAGTACTAGCAAGAATACGCACCCTCTGCCGCACTAAAGAATTTAAGTTTTAATGTAATAAAATGTCTTAAATTAGAAAGACTAACTTTAGCAAACGAAATGTACTTCCTTTCGTCGTCAGCACAGTCTCTACCAACTGAGCACGTTACTCACTTCCTGACACCTTCAAACAAAGCAGTCGTCATACGGAATTGCTTTGCTCTCCCAGCAGTTCTAGTCTTCTCACTAGCATTATACAAATACTTCTCTTCCACTCTTTTCGACAGCCAAAATGCTACTGCAGACTTTTCTCCCCGATCTGGGAGGGCAGGTCCTTATATACCCAATTGCTGTGTTTCATCCTGGTTCCTTACTCCGAATTGCACGTTCGACATTCATCAGTACGCGTCAAATCTCACAACGAGACTTTACATCCGGGTTACTCTGCACTGCTTGCGCAGCATTTCAGCAACAAAGAGGTGACGAGTTCAATTTCCATGGTCACTCGCCACACTAACAAAATTGAATAAGTACATTATGAAAAGATTACACTTATTCTTGATATATTCCAGGACTAAATGAAGCATTTACACAATCATTTAGTTTATAAATAAGACTTTCAGTGAGACTACAATGAGCGTGGAGAAAAGTCGCTCTCTGTTTTCGATTACCTGAGTAAGATCCGAGTAATCTCAAGGCAAAGCTTACACGAGAAAATACGAAACTATGGCCTCTAGTTATCTTCACTCCTTGCATTGCTGTTGTCAACTCGCTAAAAGACATAGATAACAGCTAGAGTTAACACATTAACTCTTAGTTCTGTTTTTCGAGAAAGATAAAAATCTTTGTTCATTCGCGTCGTAAACTTTAAATTAAATTTATTGAATTATAAACACCCCTTTTTGGGGAGAGGTTTTTGCTGTAATTCCATCTCAGGGAAAACAAGAGTGTGTAAGTAAACAAGGATTTCATCGTGTAAGATTCTTTACTTTTCTTTCTTGAGAATACAGAAGCTGTAGAAATCTTTTCTAGAAACCGTTTCTCTCCAGCAAAAAATTAAAACTATTTAAAGATGTGAAGATAAGTTTGTTTGTTTTTTTGTTTTTGTTTTTGTTTTTTGTTTGTTTTTTTTTTTGGGGGGGGGTTCTTAATTGCTTTCATAGCGTAAAATTTGAAAACACAGTGGAATTTGTATAGAAATATTTCTTTTAGTTGAAATAGATAAAATCACCATTAGCTCTACTGTTGATAACGCAATCAGCGCCAAATTGTTTGTGCTAATTCAAATTTAGAACGTAAAAACAACTGTAATACATTGATTCATTCCCTGCAGAGGTAAAACCCGAAAAGGTGTATCCTGGGTATTGTTACAATTTATGAGAAGTCATAAATTGTGAGCGTATCTGTAGTTAGAATTTGAATTAAGGTTTATTAAATTTAAAAGCAAGAGGTGGGTAATTTTCCATAACCGTTCGGGATTATGATTGACATTTTAGATGACCCCAACTGACCTCTGGTACAGACACGTGAAAATACATTCTAGTTTTAGTTAGCAGATACGACCCAGATTTCGAAGGAGAGAGAAGCGATTGTCGGCTCTCACGGGGCCAGCTCCTCCCCGCGGCGGAATCAATATGGGCTAAGAAAATAAAACTTGATGAAATATAACCAAGTCTTGTTGTTGCATTAATTAAAAAGTAAAGACGATGTTAATCTCAGCCCAGCAAGAAGAATTAGCAAGGAAGAAGATCACCCCCAGCAGATAGAAGTCAGCCCAAACAAGATGGCGGCCAGACAAGTTAGACGAAGAAGAAAAAGCAGTAGGCAATAAGTAAGTAACCAGCAGAGTAATCAAGTAAGTAAGAACTATCATCTACTATCATCTCTAATATATCTCTCTGTCTCTCTTCTCTCTCTATTTTATACCCAAGAACTCTCTCCCCGTTTATATGCACAATGTTGATCACGAGTATGTAACAGGTATTATACTTGATCTGATGGCGAAAGTCCAGCTCTGGCTAGTGTGATGTACCCCATCATTGCAATTATTCCCAGATTCACTCAGACCTGGAGAGGCAGTACCTGTTAAGGTCCTATTTACAGATCAAATAGATATGTTTTAATTATTTGTATTAGATAGGAATACTTAATATTGTATAACCGTGTGTAAAAAAGAATTAAGAAACTACAAAAAATGCAAATATAAACTTATAATGTACGCAATTTCCCAACTGCAGTGTATAAAATAACCCTGACGGGTTGACATGCCGTTAAAATAAAAATAAAAATCAATCAAGTATGAAAAGTAATATTGTTTGATAAATCAGAACGACTTAGCTTGAATTGTTATATACTGGACCCGACAAAGAAAACGGAACACATGTATTTATAAAAATATAAAATTATATCTTTATTTCATCGGTTGTGTGTAGACTGAGAGTCGTAAGCATGGTTGCACATACAACGGAGCCTTCGGGAGTTCTGACTACAAGCAATCTCGAACCTGATATCGGTCTCCCAGCCCAGATTTCCACGGGCTTTTTTATTATTGTTGAATTCACAGGGTCACGCCTCTTGGATCGTGACACCTACGTATTTTTTCTGTAGACACACCTCCTCACCCATGTAGCCTGTTTTCATTGGTCATGGGCTACGCCTAGAGATTTTCTGTGCATACACAGTGCCAAATGTATATCTGCATTTTAGGTGCCAAAGGTCAGTTCAATGCCATATCCTGTTTTTGTTTCCAGGTCCATGCTTGACACCACGCACTTCCTGTGTGCAGCCCGAGCTCCATATATATTGAAATTACATGTTCCTCCATCAGACGACACGTCACATATCGAAAGTAATGACCGTACATACAATAACTCTAAATGGATCCCGCCATGTCACATATGGAGATTTACCTACAACTTCATTTACACAAAAGGAAAACAGAATTTGTTGAACTCAGCAAAAACGTTTAACCTTGCGCCACATCTAACTCGTGCAGAGGGGTTGGAATATATATATATATATATATATATATATATATATATATATATAGAGAGAGAGAGAGAGAGAGAGAGAGAGAGAGAGAGAGAGGCGAGAATGAGTAAAAAATTATGCCATTTTGTTTAGGAAAAGTATTATTATCAAAATAGGTATCATACATTAAAATGAAGCTGGCCCCTGTGGGTCACATTCTTACTTCTCCACATTTGTCTCTATAGCAAGATTCCACCTTCGAATGACAGTATGGATCCCTGCTCCGTAATATTCTGTTGACTGTTCTGTGAGCCACTTCTTTACTACATATTTCACTTCCTCGTCACTGGAATAATGTTTGCTTTCAGACTATCATCTTTCGGACCCATGAAAGAGGGGTTGAGATACAAATATTATTCCAGGCTTATTGGCAAAATTCTGATTCGATAGAGAAAAATGAAATGGAAGAAGTTACTTATTCAAAAAACTGAAATTCAGATTTATTTTTTAGAATTAGTAACTTTTTCCATTTAACTTTTACAGTTACTTGGACGTTGTGTTCATACGCAATAAAGATGAGGACAACAGTCCGAAATATCATATGAAGAAAATATCATATCATGTGAAGAACAGGCTGGATTACTGGTTTTACGGCATGTCAACCAATTGGGTCATTTTATAGAAAATTTTTAAATAATTATATGATGAAAAAAAAAATTTAATTATACGTTATGTAATAATGGGACCCTAACAGGTACTACCACTCCGGGTCAGAGTGGATCAGGGAGCAATGGTGATGAAGTGGTGCTCCACATTCCCCAAACCTCCAATGCACCGACTGCACCTCTGCAGAGGGGTAAGACTCCCCCAATGGAGCCACCTGTTGGCCGTGGGTGGCGACCCGTGATGCTTAAGGATAGAGCCCAGGTGGCTGAGCAGTTCATGACATGCAATACTCCACTTTGGCCCTATCTTGGGCTAGACGGGCGGTCGGAGAGGCTCCCTCCGATCAATCGGCTGGTCACGTCAAGCCCTAGCACCTATATAATTTTCCCAACCCTAGTGCCCTTATGGCAAGCCCCAACCCCTTTTTATCATATGGATGCTAGAAGGCGGTGGCTGCGGTCTACATGTCCTGGGAATGACGGTAAACTCTCTCTGATGGTGAGGTTCCTGTTTTGGAGGTTTGGGGAATGTGGAGCACCCCTTCATCACCATTGCTCCCTGGTCCACTCTGACCCGGAGTGGTACCTGTTAGGGTCCCATCTATGGGTTAAATAGAAAAATGTATTTATAAAAAAATTGTATTATCCATTAAGAATTGATTTATTTCAAAACTTTATCGGCATTAAATGACCCACTGAGGTTGATATGCCGTAAAACAAAACAAAACTGTTTACAGACCGCAATGTTACATTTTTCCACGTTTTCTATTTGCAACATTTTTTTTTCTCCTGCGAGAATATTTTTGGTTGGATTTTGAAAATTCCTGATTATATTTGTCAAAACTAAAAATGATAACTTTCTCGATTTTTCTCATCGGATTGGTTAGACTTCTTTTTTTTTCCTTTTTTTTTTTTCTTAAAAATAAATTCCCAACATCCTTTCGTGTCACGCACCTGCTTCACCGATATTTCGACTTTTCGTAGAGGTGCCATCTTCCTCTTATCTTGTTTGATAACTTCGCATCTTTTTAGGAATTCTTTGTCAGTTTCTTTTTTCTTTCTTTTTCTTTCTTTTCATCCTGATATTCTTCTGACACTTGACATTGCGATATATGGAATTGGCAAGGGGGAGACTTTTTCCTTGGGGGTTGGGGGGAGGTGATTGTTAGTTTTATTGATTATGATGATATCAGTTTTATCATATTCATGAAATATCGATCTATTTGAACTGAATAACTTCCAAGAATCATTTGTCTGGATGTTTTAGATGAGGTTTGATAATTTGTATTATTTGGATTTTTCGGACTATTGTCCTCATCTTTATTGTTATATACACAACTAGCGGGACCCGTGGAATGTCTACAAAAGGAAACAAAAATCAAGAGGGGCTATTGAAGCCAGAAACGATTATTTGCAATTTCATTACATATAAATCCTACTGTTGTTTTTGCAATAAATAATACAAAAATATACACTAATAACCGATATGATATCTAATACACACATTATTAGTATCTCATTCTACAGAAATTTCAAGATCAATATAGTTGCATAGCGTGAATTAGGACAAAGACCTGGACGACATATGATCAAAATAACCAAAATATCTACCATAATTCAAAATTTCAATATTATAAATAAAACAAACGTAATTTTTTTTCAATTAATTTAATTTTACGTTGGACATTTAAACGGCGCACGACCATTTGGAATATTTCATTTTTAAGATTGGGTGGAATAAAATGGGACAAATAAGTAATCTGCGATCAAGCGACACCAGATAATCTGGATTGCATATAGGACGATTTGGACGGTCTCATTTTTAACCAGAGGATGATAACGAACGGAAGATTTAGGAACAACCGTATTATATACACAATGTTTCGGTCGATGTGCCCTCCAGCCTTCTTCGGGTGTTTCTTGACGAACAATTGTTCTTGTTGAACACATGGCGCAATGGATATAAGGATTGGGTTTATATTTTACAAGCATGTTGTGTACTTTGAACAAATCATCCAAGTAGGACGAGCAATACATACCGGGTACTGCTGGAGAAGAACGAACTCTTAAGTGACATTCTCCTATGGACTCTAACACACGGACATACGAGTGTGGGCCGACAAACAAAAACTTATATCCATAAGCTCGATATGAACCCTGGGTACCGTGTAGAGGACCTACCAAGATAAGATCTGTATGGACACTGTATGCCATGTAGAGGACCTGCCAAGAGCGATGGCTGATATGGGCCAATGGTGAGATACTTATAAGAATCAGTAAGGTCATCACGGCTCAATGATGATTTCCCTGTATAATGTCTGCCATTAAGAACGAACTTTTAAGTGACATTCTCTTATGGACTCCTACACACGGACACTCCATTGTGGACCAGCAAGCAAAAACTTACATCCATAATCTCGGTGTACTGTTTAGAGGAGATACCAAGATAAGATCTGTATTGACACTGTATGGCGTGTAGAGGATCTGCCAAGAGCGATGGCTGATAGGAACGGATGGTGAGATAGTTAGAGGAATCCGTGCTGTCAGCATGACTTAATGATGATTTCCCCCAAGAATGTCAGCCATCAATTTCTTCCAAGACGTAAACAACAGTGATGTAATTAAATTAACTGTCAGTGGGACTCTATGCAATAAGATTAAACTTAGAAAACATTCAACAAATGAAATTCCCAATCTTTATTTGTGCTTCCGGTTGTGATTTCTCGTAAACAAACAGTCGGTGGGTCTCTGTGATGAAATGGCTAACGTGCTGCACTGCGAGATCGTAGTAAGCGTGTTCAATCTCCAGTGGTTCTATTACGTTTGCATTCCAACTCATCTTTCATAGCTATGGCTTAAATTGCACCACTGCTGTTTTGCAGGGATATCTTTGGCATTAAATAAGCCTCGAAGGTTGATATGTCATTAAACAAACCAAAAAAAAGTCGACTGTTCCAAATATTCAGAGTAAACCATTGAAATTTATTTTCCTTTTTTTTTCTTTTGTGTTTTCACGAGACGAGCTGTGAAATTGTTGGGTCCCCGTTGTAATAGTGTTGGACAATCAGGACATGAGGATATACCACAGTATGATAACTTGATTATTCCAACGTTTGATAGGTTTATTTAAGAGCTATTGCGATATAGTTCAATATGTAAAAACTATAATAATCTTAATTTAACTATCTCACTCTTTTTTTTCTTTCCTTCTTTTCCTCTTTAATGTTCAATTGAAACAGTGTTATTGCTTCTGCTCTCCCCCTCTCTCCCTCTCTCTCTCTCTCTCTCTCTCTCTCTCTCTCTCTCCCTCTCTCTCTCTGTATATATATATCCTTCTCCCCACACCCTTTCTTTCTTATATTTTTCT
The DNA here is from genome assembly GCA_023376005.1 of Doryteuthis pealeii. NCBI lineage: Eukaryota > Metazoa > Mollusca > Cephalopoda > Myopsida > Loliginidae > Doryteuthis > Doryteuthis pealeii. The sequence continues at coordinate 77,376,949 of CM042155.1, read as the reverse complement.
GTGTAGCATTTCTTTCTCTCCTTTCTTTCTTTATAATAAAAATGGAACTGACGACACTCATAAGAGATAAAATTCGCTGGATAAGCAACATCAGATAATCAGGATTTATTTTTTGTATTTCATCTTGAATTGAATGATTTGCACGGTCTCATTTTAACCAGAGGGTGTTGCAAGATGATAACGGTTGTGCAATTAAGGAACACGAGTATTAATGTATATGGATCCAACAAGGAGAGTTCAGAGGGTCAAACGCACAAACTCTCGAAGCAATCACGTGCGACTTTGGAAAATTCGAAGAGGTGACAGTTTGTCTCGACGTAGCAAAGAGTTAACTCGTATATTTTGAGGTTCAGTGAAACCGCCGCCCCCCTCCAGCATCACCCATCCAGTCGGGTGGAGTGCGACGATCCACAAAGAAATCAATTCTTCCATCGACTGTGAAGTATCACACACTACGTATTCCTTAACGGTCTGAAGAAGATCATATCTGAAATAGAACAAGAGTGATTTTTGTGAGAGAGAAAAGAAGAAAGAGCGTCTTTACTTCCTGATCTTATTATAATGGAGATAGTGTGTTTGTAATCGAAACTATATCACTCCTCAAGTCACAATTCCCTTTATTATTTACGTCACGTTTTGTATGCTTTTATTTTTATTTAAACCTCAATTATTAATAAAATCGTTTTACATTATTAATACTGTTGGCCTTATGTACAGGTATTTGCCTCTCATCCCACTTATGAGCGCTGGACACAAGGTCCCGTTTTAACGTGGGTTCACCCATAAGCCGAAGCTCATGGGTGGTAAGCACAAAAATTACGTCGATCCCCTGGCATTCCCCCTCAATGGGGGCGCCTCAGGCGCTGAGCAATAAACCTAGCCCTGCCCCTTTAAATCAAGGGGACAGGTATTGCCTGGGGGAGGACGCTATTAACTTGCCCAGAAAGGGGCAGGTATTGCCTGGAGGGATAGCCCCCTGAGATCGACGCTATTAACTTGTAAAGATCCGGGGCCGAAGCCAATTGGACCCCCACCACGAGGTCGGGTCTACATAGTAATAACATGCAATTAATATTGTATTTATATAAAATAAAATAGCGATTTACAGTGTAAACGGGAAGACTAATTTGCATATTGATATGAAAAATTTGATTTTAATAAATATATGCTTGGTATTATTGATTTCTAATTGTTTGGTTTTATCTTAATGAATATGAGCAAAAATCTAGGGGATAAATCTTAAAAGAAATCCATTAAGAAGATTAATAACTGTAATTTATTCTTTACTTCCTAATTTAACTAGATAGCTAGATTAAGAAAAGTCTGCAATGAAATACCTGAGTGATGGAAGAGTAAGTTTTAGTTGTTCTATTTTTCGATTATATACCCCTCTGTTTCAAATCTTTTTTATCTGCATTCTTATTTAGTTTCATCAATATTTCTAATTTAATATAATATTTCATTACATTAAAATTTGAATACTTGCACCCGAGGTGGTGCATATATTTGCTAGTAAATATAAAAAATTCTCAAACTGTTAGGTATAAAATAACCCCAGATGGGTTGATATCTTATCATAATAGATATTATGTAACTGTATGTCTGTAAAACTATATCACCACTGACATCACGAGTTCCTTAGTTAATATCCTCAACGATTAGGAAATAGTAATTATTTAATCTTAATTAGCATCTTATTTATTAACGATGTCTCTATTAAAGTCTAGCCGAGTAAGATTTACCGCAAAACTGTCCATATTATCAATGCATTTAAAATACTGAAATATATGTTGTATATCTCTAAGAAATAAAGATTTACATAGTATATGGTGTTAATAATTTGCATAATGATTTTAACAAAACTAGTTTGAATAGTTATTTACTGTTACTGATTTCCAATATTATGTTATTCTCAAACGTATTAAAAGCAATTCAAAATGATTTTATATAGAAATCAATTAAAATAACACTAAATTAAATAATATTTTTATATTTGTTCTTATTTAGTTTCATTAGTCTTTCTAATTTAATATTTCATTATGTTAAAACTTAAATACTTGTGCCCAAGAGGCGCATATTTTTACTAGTACCATTAATCTCTCTCTCTCTCTCTCTCTCTCTCTCTCTCTCTCTCTCTCTCTCTCTCATTATATATATATATATATATATATATATATATATATATATATATATATTTGGAGGATATGTGCTTAATTGAAGTCATACCTAAATTTTTGAAAATTAATTAGTTAATAATTAATGAATTTAGGCGGGCATATATGTTCAAATGTAAGGCTAAACAAATCGAGAAAATGTCAATCCCTGTATGTACATTTCGACCTATTAGGTCTCATCAGCAAGGTTATAGACAAGTGAGACTGCTCCGTGTGTGACTCGAAATCTCGACTGTCACACACGGAGCAGTCTCCCATGTCTATAACCTTGCTGATGAGACCTAATAGGTCGAAATGTACATACAGGGATTGACAAGGTATTACATATTTATTCATTTGATGACAAAGAACAGTCACAACCGTTGATTTCATTCCTGCGTAAGTGCAAACAATCTTCAGATGACGTTATACAAACGCTCACATGTCTGCATTGATCAAACGTTGCACATTCGTAGTATAATGTGAATGTGTGCGAGATCTGATGTCCCGTATACATAACCTTTGTACTGTCCATAAACACACATACACATTCAAAACACCACATTCATACGCATAACATTTCATCCAATCATACACATCCTATGTCTATTAAACTTTTTGTAATTTTTTGATTTTCGATTTTCCTTGCATTTGAAACAACGTCACCTGAAGATTGTTTGCACCTACGCAGGCATGAAACCAACGGTTGTGACTGTTCCTTTGTCCTCAAATAAATAGATATGTAATACCTTTATATATTTATTTTATTATATTATATAACAATTCTATTTCTATATTGAGCACTCTTCCAATAATACTGCATTTTGACACACCGTTCCAGCAAAAGCTGAAACAGTGACAATCCCACACAATATATATATATATATATATATATATATCACAAACAGACAGCTGAGGGGTGTCCCATGAAAATAAGGAAAAGTATATTACTTTATTTTCAAATTAATAAAAAGACAATTTCTCTGTCGACAGAATGTCACCTGAACGACCTTCCTGGGGAAAATTAGCATGAACGCTATCTCAACCACTAATTTATTTGAGCTCCAATTTCTTTCCATAATTATTCATTTTTTTATAATTTTTTTTTACCTACGACAATTCTGTTATCGGTAATGAGGGAAGAAAAGACAAGTCCCTCATCCCCACCACATCAATGAAAAAATATTCGATACGTATATATTTGATGCAAGGAATGTGTGTGTGTGTGGGGGGGGATATCTATAGTACTGTGTGTGAATGATTTCACCTATGTTATAAAATGATATCTTCTTTTGATGTCATCTTTACACGCTTGCATATCGTAATAAAAGAAAGATTAGGATCTGTCTGCAAACAGAAATTGATTAATAAAATAAACGAACAGTCTCTTGGGAGAATTTTTCTTTTTTTCTTTTTTCTTTAATTGAATGGCACGGGTCAATATTTTTTTAAACTTTTTTCTTAGACTGAAATTTGGTACAAATGCAGAGTAGCGCGCAAGGGATAGTATCATTAGAATAACATTCTATACGTAAAATAGATTATATATAGCATTAGATTATATATAGCATTAGATTACGGAAACTCCCGAAGTAGCCTAATCCTACACTGAACTTTTTTTCTTCAATTGAATGGTACGGGTCAATATTCGTTTAGCTTTTTTTTGGAGCGTGCAAGAGATAATATTTTTAAATTGAATTTTTTACGTACAAATAACATTAGATAATATTATTATAATTGAATTTTTTACGTACAAATTGCCTTAGATAATATTATTAAAATTGAATTTTTTACGTACAAATAGCATTAGATTGCGGAAGCTTCCGGAGTTGCCCAACCCTAACACTAAATTTTTTTCTTCTTTTTTTTTAATTAAATGGCAGGGGTCGGTATTCGTTTAACTTTTTTCTTTTTTTTATTTTATTTTTGAGACAGAAATGTTAGTATAAATGCAGAATAGCGCACAAGAAATAATCCTTAGAATCGCATTTTACGTATATATAGCATTAGATTACGAAAACTCCCGAAGTAGCCTAACCCTAACACTAAAACTTTTTTTCTTCTTTAATTGAATGGCACGCGTCAATATTAGTTTAACTATTTTTTAAGACATAAATTTTGGTACAGATGCAGAGTAGCGCGCAAGAGATAATATTAGTATCATATTTTATGCATTAGATTACGGAAACTTCCGAAGTAGCCTAACGCTAACCCTAAAACTAACCCTAAACTTTACCTTATTGTCTGAAAGGCTTCGGGTATTTCCGTGAAATGTAATGCTTTTTATACGTAATCTAATGATATTATCTCTTGTGAGCTATTCTGTATTAGTACCAATTTTTTTAACACATAATTTTGTTTAAATAAAGATACTGAGAGTTTTTTTTTTTTTTTTTTCAAGATTCAAGAAACGAGTATTTTTTCCTAAAATAGAGAAACAGCCCAGTTGATAAAACGAAATTGTTTTGCTTTTAATGGAAATTAAATATATAAAAATATATTGAAATCAACAATATAATTTTCTGGGGTGGGTTGACTGATTGGTTTAAATGGCATGTCAATCTTTCTTGGGTTATTTTATGACTATGCGAGGTTAGGGAATCGCGTTTATTGTACGTTCACATTTACGCGTGATATTTATCGAATACGAATAATTTAACATATCTATTTGAACCATAAATAAGACCCTAACAGATACTACCTCTCAGGGTCAAAGTGGACCTGGGAGTAATGTCAATGAAGGAATAATCTACACCCTCACTTCGACAACACAAATAAATGAATTAAAACTTAATGATAATTCAATTCTAACGGTTTATTAAACATCAAAACAATGACTATCAATATAAACGTCCTTCTATACATAGTCAAGTTTGAGAGACCTACCAGTCTGATTAAGAGGGAAATTGAGGATATCTGGTATCTTCTATTTGAGTCAATCCTCTCATAGATGATTTTCGGTTAGAAGGTGCCTATTGAAAAATGGGTGCACAAAATTTCTGGTGTGTCATGTGATTGCTATGTCCTATCACAGAAATGCTCTCACTCACTAAATTCCATACATAGAAATGAACGTATGACTGACCCAAAACATAATTAAATCATTTCAAGTATCTACCTATTAAATAACTCTTTGTTTCAACACAGATATACTTAAAACGATATAACTAACACAAATAAGTTGTATGGTTTCTGTTGGCTATTTGGTGATACAAGCCATGCTACAATACACCACTTAAATTCATAGACTTAGTGAGGTCACGTGGTTTAAACCTCAGCCAATCAACAGCCCGAATGCGTGGCTGGTTAACTACTTAATGATTTATACTGAGAGACGTCCGTTTGCAATCATTAACGAAGACTTGCAAAACTGAGGAGCACTAAGGAACAACTAAAGGATTCTTTACCAAGGATTTCACTGGACAAGCGCTCTTGCTTGAAGCCTAAAGGATGGCAACTAAATTCGTAACAGTTTCAAGTATTCCAATCTAGTAGTTTGCAAAAAGATCTTTGGTCCAGGGTGTTAAGTTTCTGACCGCCATCCTTGGCCAGTTGGAATCCTACGTAGTGTCAAAGGTCCAGTGATATAATCCTGTGTTTTGTCATCCACGAAGGTTCAAAGCAGGTGTGAGTAGCTAAGATCAGAACAGCCGATATAAATACAATATCAGCAGCAGAGCATTGCCAGTGATTGGCCAATAGGTTGGTCACATGATTATCGCCGAGTCGATAAGTAAGAGTGGCATTTACCACACGCCTTATATCTAAACATTGTTTGTGAGTTCGATTCTCACTGGGCGCCCCACACTTCTGGCCTTGTGCATATATCTAAGCAAAGCTTAGTAAATAACTATATCTATTTTGTTTCGATTCTCACTGGGCGCCCCACACTTCTGGCCTTGTGCTATATCTAAGCTAAGCTTAGTAAATAACTATATCTAAACATTCTCAACACAGGGTCCCATCTTTGGGTCAGAGAGTAATGACCAGAGAGGGCTACCCGGCACTACCAGAACTGGAAGAATACACAGATTGTACTTCTGCTGGTCACTACTAGAATAAGCTCAGTTCTATTTCGTGATCATTCTCCACACATTACTACAACAATCAACATTAATTCAAAAAAATCTCCCCTCAAGCTCTAAAGGTGGCTTAACCTATTAATTATTACTTAATTAATTGTGTTTTTGTTTTTTTTGTATTTTGTTGTTTTTTTGCAAAGTTTATCAGTATTTGACGGTGTTGTGTCATTGTTTATGGGGTAATATATGGAAATGAACAATTTGATTTTTGATTTGATTTTTATCAAAATAGGCTCTCATATTGTACGCAACAAATTGTGATGTCACACTTTATGGTGTACATTTCTAGACACCCTCAATACTCAACAAATACCAGGATCTTGAATGAGGGTAAACTTACTTTTATACTTACGCCATTAACTTTATATAAAGAGATTCAGCTTTTACCATTCTTTTCAGACTGGAATTTTTCTGAATGTTGAGCAGCTGCGAAAGAAAAAAGCTTTGACGAACAAAAGATACAAAATATCTTTCGAGTTCAGTAAATTAAAAAAAAATGTTTGACAATGCAAAAAGTTGCTTTCCTGTATGGAAAATGTGGCACAGTAGTTTTAATGGAAGAGAAATCTCAGATTGTTATGCATAGAGGCTAAAAGCCTCCACACCTTATAACAATAAAGACACTTTCTTAGGAAGGCATAAGAATCGACAGAGGAAGCTTCCTTAAAGAAATCGAGGGGAATGGTAAAATGTTTTGTATGTTGGTTATAATACATGAATGTCTATTGTTTGTTGTTAGCAGGAAGACTAGCGAATATGAAGTGAGTCGAAGAACTGCTTGGAAACAGTTTGGAAAAATGTATTTTCCACTTGCTCTGTAAGCGGGGCTTTGAATATGCCGACTGCATCGGGATACGACCCCCACCCCGGAATTTTAAAAATGCTCCAGGTATTCAAGTCGTCTGGTCTTCAGGTATCCTTCGCAAGCGTCGACGTGCAGATTGACACGGACAATTGGTTCTCCCAGCTGAAAACAGTCATTAGTTATTTACTAAGCTTAGCTTGGATGTGACACAAGGCCAGTAGTATGGGCCCAATTAGAACCAAGCTCACTAACAATGGTCGGCAAATCTAGCTTGTTAACCATTAATCACGTGAGGCGTCCGACAGTAATTATTTTTTTTACTAAGCTTAGCTTAGATGTGACACAAGGCCAGAAGTATGGGAGACCCAAGCAGAATCGAATTCACTAATAATGGTCTGTGAATCTAGTTTGCTCGCCATTACACCACGTGAGGTGCCCGGAAAAAAGTAATTAGGTATTTACTAAGCTTAGCTTAGATGTGGCACAAGGCCAGAAGTATGGGGTGCCCAATGAGAACCGAACTCACAAACAATGGTCGGCAAATCTAGCATGCTAGCCATTACACCACGTGAGGTGTCCGTCAGTAATTACTCCCCCGAGAGAAACAGTCTCGGCTTTTATACCTCCTCACCAGCCGAACCACTCCAACTAACAGGGATGACAGGATGCTTATCAAGTGTCACCACTCACAACCTGCGAGTTGTAAGTTCAATCTCTGTAGCCTCGCCAAGTAGTTCACCAAGTAATTCCCCAGTCTCCAGAGGCAAAAGGCCTCCGCACCTTATAACAATGAAGACACTTTCTTAGGGAGCTATATGTTGGAACATATTCAGATATATATATTTACCAACTCCTCCGCACGAGCAGGATACGACACAAGGTCAATTTCTTAAGCGGAGTTCAACAGGTTTGAATTCAGAGTTTTCCTTCTCCTAGACTGGTTACCTAGCCATGATTAAAGAACCCAGTCTCCCCTGCTATTTACCCATAGCTGGAGGGAGAGTAGGATTCATACCTTTCCCAAGGATATTAGCGCTAAGTGAAATGCAATTACCACGTCCAGGATTTGAACTCGGGGCGACGAGTCCATTTCCCATGACTTTAACCATTACACCACGCGCTTCCTAACATATTCAGATATAAGGTGTGCTCTAACTCCTCACCTAGATTTATAGACTAGCCTAAGTCACGTGGTTTATTACTTCGCCAATCACGAACCATACTGCGTGGCTGATACACTACTTAAACCCCCACATTGGACATAATTCTAATTACACTCATTGGGGAGGGGCTTACAATACCGGACGATTACCAATACTCAGGACTTTTTACAAAGGATCCAATTCCACTGAACAAGCGCTCTGGCTTAAGGCCTACAGGATGGCAAAACACATTGTAACGATGGAGAAAGCTTCGTTAAATAATTCGAGGGGAAAATGCTTTGTATGTTGGTTATAATACATGAATGCCTATTGTTTATTAGCAGAAAGACTACAGAATATATAGTGACTCGAAGAACTGCTTGGAAACTATAAAAACATATTAGTGCCGTTATAGTATGTGGTCTACCTTTTTGATCCTTTTATATCATGTGGCCTACCCGGTTTGAATGTGTCCTACCTCAGTAAGAGTATATTTATAGATAAAAGTAGTAGGTAACTTATTGAAACTAATTATTTTTCACATATATTCAATTTCAAGAAATGCAATTCAGTCATAAGCTGTATATAGTAATTAAGAATAATTAGAAAATAATTTATCCATAATTTGCACGAATCAGAGATCTATTTAATTCTAAAATATTCTAAAATTCTGAAATAGGCGCAGGGTTTAGCAGTTATTATTATAACCTTATGATATGTTTTTTTATGGTAGGCCACATACTATAAGAGAGACATGATTTTGTAGGCCACATTAAAAAGGTAGGTCACATACTATAATTGTACCTACACATTTTCCACTTGCCCTGTCAGCGGGACTTCGAATACAGGAGGTGTACGACCCCCCCCAAAGAGTGTCCTGAGTATGACACAAAACCCCCTTCATTGCCATTACTCCTAAATGTACTTGTCCTCTGGTCATGTCAAGCCCTAGCACCTATATGATTGTCCCAACCCTATTGCCATTAGGGCAAGACCCAACACTTTTTATCATATGGGTGCTAGAAGGTGGTGTTCTATCTGATGGTGAGGTTGCAATTCCAAAATGAGTGAGAGTGAGTTAAATCAAGATTATTATACTTTTACTTATTGAACTATTTTCAATAGCTCTTAGGTTAACATACCAAACGTTGGATCACTCACAGAGCAGTTTCCCGTCTATAACTCTGCTGATGAGCATAATATGCCGAAATGTACATACAGAGATCGACTTTTCTCAATTTGTTTACGCCTTACATTTGAACAGATATATTCGCCTAATTCATTAATTATCAACTAATTAATTTTCAAAATTAGGTATGACTTCAATTAAGCACATATTCTCCCAAAAATACCAAACGTTGTAACAATTAAATTATCATACTGTGGCATATCGACAGGTCCGGCTAGTCACTATGAGTACACGAATACAATATAGGTGTTTGCCGACAAAACATCTCGTCTATAATTGGTAACCCGACAAAAACACAACTTTATTATTGTGCTATACTTGGCCTGTGTATTTTAGCATTTTTATAGATGTCTAAAGCGACCAGCTCATGTATTTATAGAGGCGATTACTTGTAGCGTTTAATTACGAGATTCCTGTGAACAAGGTGTTGTTTTTTGTTTTTTGGGTTTTTTTTTTCTTCTTGCGATTGTTCATTAGTCTCATTTGTTTTGTTTGTTTTTTGGCAACGAGCAATGTTTCTAACAGAGGCTTTACAAATCAAAAGACAATTTCTTGTCTGCCCCCCAAAAAAACTCACCTTCAAAAGGCATTATTTGAATTCTGAAAAAAGAATATCTATAAATTAACATTCGTGTTCTTAAATTATACGACCGTTATCCCCCCTGTCGGCTGGGGCGTTAGAATGCACCGAATGGACCTCTGCAGAGGGTAAGACCCCCCCCAATGAATCACCTGTTGGCCGTGGTGGCGACCCGTGATGCTTAAGGATAGAGCCCAGGTGGATGAGCAGTTCATGACATGCAATACTCCACTTTGGCCCTATCTTGGGCTAGACGGCGGTCGGAGAGCCCCCCGATCAATCGGGGTCACGTCAAGCCCTAGCACCTATATGATTTTCCCAACCCTATTGCTTATGGCAAGCCCACCCCTTTTATCATATGGGTGCTGGAAGGCGGTGGCTGCGGGTCTACATGTCCTGGGAATGACGTTAAACTCTATCTGATGATGAGGTTCCAGTTTTGGAGGTTTGGGGAATGTGGAGCACCCTTCATCACCATTGCTCCCTGGTCCACTCTGACCCGGAGTGGTAGTACCTGTTAGGGTCCCATCTATGGGCTAAATAGAAAAATGTATTTATAAAAGAAATTGTATTATCGATTAAGAATTGATTTATTTCAAAACTTTATCGGCATTAAACGACCCACTGAGGTTGATATGCCGTAAAACTAAACAAACCAAAACAAACAAACGACCGTTATCATCTTAGAAGACCCCCTGGTTAAAAATGAGAACGTCCAAATAGTCTAATATGAATTGCAAAAATGTAAACCCTGATTATCTACTGTTTCTTATTTTTATTTCTTGTGAAAATAAATGAATTAAAACTTTGTTAAATTCTAACGGTTTATTAAACAACAAAACAATGACTAACAATACAAACGTCTTTCCTATACACAGTCAAGTTTGAGATAGCCACCAGTCTAATGAAGACGTAAATGGAGGATATCTGGTATCTTCTATTTGAGCTAATCCTCTCATAGATAATTTCTGGCCCGAAGGTGTCTATTGAATACACTCCCTCGCTGTCTGGCTGATACCGACTTTAGGCCACCCCGACGACTTTACTTTACTTATAGGCCACCCTTTAGAGGTGGTCTTGTACTTCAGCAAGGAATGCAGTTCATGTATTTTAGGTTTTATCGATAACGAGGAAATATTTATTTCGAGCGCGTCGATTCCAAACAAAACAATGTATAGACTCTGCGTAGGCACGTGGATTAGAAACCAGCCAATCAACAGCTCGAATACGTGGTTAGTTAACTATTTAAAATCGCCGATCTAGAAAGCCGTTCATTTGCACGTATGCTCCACTGACGAACGGACCTGCAACCAAGGACTTTGCTTAACGCAAGGATTTTACCCAACACTAAGAGACACCAAGGAACTCCAAAGGTTTCTTCACTAAGGATCAGTCTTTGCTTAACACAAGAGATCTCCACTGTAAAGTGCTCTCACTTGAAACCTAAAAATGGCCACAGAAATCAATAACAGGACCTTCGTCCTAGCCGTTTTGTATCTGTATTTTTGTGTTAAATGTGCTCAGACAATAAAGTCTGTATTTTGTTTATGTACGTCTTTGTTGGATTTTCTTTGTTATGTTCACCTACGTAAGATAACATCTCTGAAGCCTCCTAACGTAGTATAGTGAAGTGGTTTTGTCTACTGCAGTTATAATACATCTAATCTTATAGTGGGTATAAGTCACTAACAAAGATAGTAATACTTGTTTCCAGTGGGATTAGAAGATTTCCTCTGACATTGATGGGAACTTAAAAATACTTCAAGCCCCCTTTCACCCACAACACCACCAAAAAGATAATCGAAAAAAAACAATAAAATATGGAAATCATAGTACAAAAAAAAAGTTTATAGGACATAAAGTCAGGATTTGCCGGCCTGACGAGAATTGATGTCTGCTAAATGATAGCAAGGAAGTCACATTTTTTTTATCTTGTAATAAACTGATGGAAATAAAAATAAAAACTTTTTAACCTTAAAATAGCGATAATGAAAAATAAAAAAATGACAGAAAGAAAAGTGAAACCTAAAAAGGTAACTTGAGATTTATCAACCGTAAATGTCAAAAAAGTTTAGGACTTAATACCTAAAACAATCTCGGTGGTCTACATCACATTTGATTGGCAGTCCAGAGTGAGAGACCAGCCAGAGTATTAAACTGGAGACCGTGAGACCCCCGCCTTGTCAGCTGGGGCGTTAGAATACACGGACTGCACCTCTGCAGAGTGGTAAAACTCCCCCAATGGGGCCACCTGTTGGCCGTGGGTGGCAACCCGTGATGCTTAAGGATGGAACCCTGGTGTATGAGCTGTCCATGATATGCAACACACCACTTAGATCCTTACTTAGGCTAGACGGGCGATCGGAGAGGCTCCCTTCGATCAATCGGCTAGTCACGTCAAGCCCTAGCACCTATATGATTGTCCCAACCCTATTGCGCTTATGGCAAGGTCCAACCTTTTTTATCATATGGGTGCTAGAAGGCGGTGACTGAGGATCTTTATATCCTGGGAATGACGTTAATCTCTATTTGATAGTGAGGTTCCAGTTCTGAATAGATGTGAATATGGAGTACCCCTTTATCCCCATTGCTCCAAGGTCCACTCTGATCCGGGGTGGTAGTTCCTATAAGGGCCCCATCTATGGGTTAAATTTAAAAAAATGAAAAATTGAGTTTAAAAAAAAATTTGAATGCCCATCAAGTATGAATAGATCAAAACGTTTTCGGCATAAAATAACCTAACAAGGCTTGGCATGCCGTAAAATCCAAAAAAAAACAAACCATTACACCACGCGAGGCGTAATAAACCAAGCATAACTTAGATTTAGCACAAGGTCGAACCCACTATTCAGTAGAAATGGATATGCAAACCCACCCGGTTTCGACCGGGGGCCCGGTGAGCTTCGGCCACTGGACCGGTTATGTTATAATAATAGCGTTGATCCCAGGGGGCCATCCCCCCAGGCAACACCTGCCCCCTTGATTTAAAGGGGCAGGGCTGGGTTTATTGCCCAGTGCCTGAGGCGCCCCCCTTAAGAGGGAATGCCGACGGGATCGACGCAATTTTTCACCTGTCACTCATGAGCTTCGGTTTGTGGGTGGTCCCACGTTAATAGGGCCTTGTGTCTAACCCGTACAAGTGGGGTATGAGGTAAATACAATGCGAGTCTAGCTTGCTAACTATTACACCACAATGAGCGACACCCAGTGGTCGATATATCTGCCTGGTTTAAACATCAAGGGAGATAATCTTATTAGTTTGAACTCAAATGGAATTAGGCTTTCTAGATGCCAAGTTGTAATGGCGAGACAAAATAAGGAAAACTATCACTTGATTAATACAACAATTAAGAAATAATGGCTGCTTAAGATAGCGTTCCGGTGCGAAAATGAGATAGAAATTAACACCGGGAGAGAAATAATAATCAAATGAACAAGACCAACCATTACTTACAGCTTTTAACCTTTTTGTCTATAGTATTTTACAACGTTCTGTTGCTATCAATGTCGCATTTTTGAGCGAAATGTTTTCTGATTGTACGGCATGTAAACCCACGTTGGACTATTTAATGCCGAAGTTAGTAGTTTTTTGCAAGCAGTTATATGATTTTAAGGTTGGTTGATTTGTTGGTTGGATTCTACGGCATGTCAACACTTGTTGGGTTATTTAATGCCGATGTTAGTAGTTTTTTGCAAGCAGTTATATGATTTTAAGGTTGGTTGATTTGTTGGTTGGATTTTACGGCATGTCAACACTTGTTGGGTTATTTAATGCCGATGTTAGTAGTTTTTTTGCAAGCAGTTATATGATTTTAAGGTTGGTTGATTTGTTGTTGGATTTTACGGCATGTCAACACTTGTTGGGTTATTTAATGCCGATGTTAGTAGTTTTTTTGCAAGCAGTTATATGATTTTAAGGTTGGTTGGATTTTTACGGCATGTCAACACTTGTTGGATTATTTAATGCTAGTCTTTTTTACAAGCAGTTTTATGATTTTAAGGCTGGTTGGTTTGTTGGTTGGATTTTACGGCATGTCAACACTTGTTGGGTTATTTAATGCCAATGTTAGTCTTTTTTGCCAGCAGTTATATGATTTTAAGGTTGGTTGGTTTCTTGGTTGGGTTTTACGGCATGTCAACCATTGTTGGGTTATGTAATGACGAAGTTAGTCTTTTTTACAAGAAGTTTCATGATTTTAAGGTTGGTTGGTTTGTTGGTTGGATTTTACGGCATGTCAACCATTGTTGGGTTATGTAATGCCAAAGTTAGTTTTTTTTACAAGCAGTTTCATGATTTTAAGGTTGGTTGGTTTGTTGGTTGGATTTTACGGCATGTCAACCATTGTTGGGTTATGTAATGACGAAGTTAGTCTTTTTACAAGCAGTTTCATGATTTTAAGGTTGGTTGGTTTGTTGGTTGGATTTTACGGCATGTCAAATTGTTGGGTTATGTAATGCCAAAGATAGATTTTTTTACAAGCAGTTTCATGATTTAAGGTTGGTTGGTTTGTTGGTTGGATTTTACGGCATGTCAACCATTGTTGGGTTATGTAATGACGAAGTTAGTCTTTTTTACAAGCAGTTTCATGATTTTAAGGTTGGTTGATTTGTTGGTTAGATTTTACGGCATGTCAACACTTGTTGGGTTATTTAATGTCGAAGTTGGTCTTTTTTACAAGCAGTTTTATGATTTTAAGGTTGGTTGGGTTGTTGGTTGGATTCTACGGCATGTCAACCATTGTTGGGTTATGTAATGACGAAGTTAGTCTTTTTTACAAGCAGTTTTATGATTTTAAGGTTGGTTGGTTTGTTGGTTGGATTTTAAGGCATGTCAACCATTTCTTGGGTTATGTAATGACGAAGTTAGTCTTTTTTACAAGCAGTTATATGATTTTAAGGTTGGTTGGTTTGTTGGTTGGATTTTACGGCATGTCAACCATTGTTGGGTTATGTAATGCCGATGTTAGTCTTTTTTACAAGCAGTTATATGATTCTAAGGTCGGCTGGTTTGTTGGTTGGATTTTACGCTATCTCAACCATTGATTATAAGTTTACTTATACGTATTAAAAAATTCTATTTTGATAAAAAATTTGAGTTAGTAAGCAAACATTTTAGTAAAATCAATGTTTGGAATTTTTTTGTTAGGATATTCTAATCGTTGACGCGGAATCCTGTGATTGATTTTCTCGGAAAAAATAGAGAGCGAATAAGCCCATATACGATATTAGCAACGAAATTAAATTCCTAGACAAAAGTCACTTATCGTGTTAGGCAGTCAACTAGCGAGTCGTTTTTTCAAGCGCTCCCTTCACCTTCAACCAGACCTTCACCCTCAGCAAGATAAGTCTGGCCGCAAACGCCACAATTTTTCCAACCTTTTTGTACCTTTTTGAATATATGTTTTTATTTTGTTATATTATATTATTTTTTATATTATATGTTTTTTTTATCTTCAATTGTTGTTCTCGTCTTCTTTCATCCGAATTTACTTGCTTACAACTGGGAAATTATAAGAGCCCCGCAAAAACCTCTTAATTTAAGGCCATAAGTTTTAGTGTTGGCAAATGGTTGGAAGATAAATTTCAAAACTCCAATATAGTTCCATTCATTAAACACTCTCTTCGTTTATTATTTGAAAAAAAAACTCTACAAGCGCAAGTTCACGAACTCCACTTGAGGTTAATGAAATTTGACCTGTGTGTATCATCAAATGTTTATCAATGTAAGGTTTTTTTTTTGTGTTTTTTTTTTTTTTTTCATCTCTTCTTTGGTGGTTGGCTACTTCTGAAACAAAAAAAAAAAAGATTTTTATTGGAAAATTTACCAATATTGGTTATTTTTTGTGATGTAATTTGAATGAAATTATTTTTTTGTAATTGACTTTATTAAGTATGAGTAGATGTTTATGTAATTAATGGACAATTTTTATAGCCTTTTCACTCATCTCGAATTAATCTGACTTTAATATTGAGAAAATATGTTCTGAAACATTTTTAATGCAACATTCGCTATTTCGATCAACTGCATAATGAAGATATACAGTTGTTTGTTATAGAATTTATTTCTTTAATTATGAAAAATATGGGTTACCCTCTCCTAACACTGAACCCGAAAAAAGGTAAAACCCGGGAATGAAAATATCCCGGATATCTGTCATCCCCTTAGAAGGTCTTCCCCAAGGCATCCAGCATTTGCAAATAGCTGATTGATGTAGTTTTTAAAGACGGAGACCCAACAGGCTTAAGTGTTGTCTAGTTTACGTATTATAAAATTGAAAATAAATCTGTTGGGGTCTTTTTTAATCATTGTCCGATGATTAGGTTCATTATTGAATCTTTTCTCACCAACTGTCGCTATCGGTCATCACTCCTGGCAGGTCTTCCGCGCGGCATCCAGCATCCGCAGATAGCTGATTGATGTAGTTTTTAAAGACGGAGATCCAACAGGCTCATGTGTTGTCTAATTTACGCATTATAAAATTGAAAAGGAAATCTTTTGTGGGCTTTTTTTAATCATTGTCCGATGATTAAGTTCATTATTACTTTGACAATTAATAACGAAGTTTTTCGTATTGATTTCGCGAACTTCGACCCGCTAACAAAAGAAAAAAAAATCTCTTCCCTCGGAGAGGAAAAATTTACACGCCTGCTTGAGACAAACATAATTAAACTGTCACTATTTGAAGCGAGGAGAAAACTCAGCCAAGTATGTCGACGCATTTATTGGATCAGAGGTCAATATAACAAAAAAGTGTTCGTTTCAGTCTCGAAGGGAAGGAGGGGAGGAAATAGAAATAAAATATACGACAAAAAGATATAAAATAAAAATGATAAAAATGTCATCCGTGTATGAACGCAGAAAGGGTCACAGTTCAAGAACTGTGATTATTGTAAATTTTGATAGCTGCGTAATGACATAAAATGTATCTCTTTTTTTAATCAATATTTATTGATGATTCATAATTAACTTAACTCAATCAAAATATGAACTTTTGATAAACTGAGTGAAGTGGGGGGGGGGAGAAAATATAGAATCAGTTTTTTTAATGATATACACTTAATGATCGTGATGAGCCTGTTCAATACGTAGATGGGTGACTATTTAGTTATTTACTAAGCTGAGCTTAAATGTGGCACAAGGCCAGAAGTATGGGGCGTCCAATGAGAATCGAACTCACTATCAACCTTCTGCTAATCTAACCCACTAACCATTAAACCACGTGGGGTGACTATTTAAGCAACAGCGGGTAGTGTAAGCAGCCTGATATCAAATTGATTCGGCATTAATTGACCCCAAAAGGGTTGAAAAGCCGTAAAAAAAACAACCAACAATCAAACAAACCAACATTTAATAATAAATGGCTGAAATTACGAGGGTGAGTCAAAACGTAATGCCATTTTGTATAGGACAGGTATAATTACCAACACAGGAACATTTATCATACATCAAAATGAAGCTGGTCCTCTGTGGATCACATCCCCACCTCTCCAGATAGATGAGTCAAAAAGTAATGCCATTTTGTTTAGGACAGGTATAATTACCAACACAGGGACATGTATCATACATCAAAATGAAGCTGGTCCTTTGTGGATCACATCCCTACTTCTCCACATAGGTGAGTTAAAAAGTAATGACATTTTGTTTAGCACAGGTATCATTACCAACACAGGAAGATGTATCATACATCAAAATGAAGCTGGTCCTTTGTGGATCACATCCCTACCTCTCCACACAGGTGAATAAAAAAGTAATACCATTTTATTTAGGACAGGTATAATTACCAACACAGGAACATTTATCATACATCAAAATGAAGCTGGTCCTCTGTGCATCACATCCCTACCTCTCTACATAGGTGTGTCAAAAAGTAATGCCATTTTATTTAGCACAGGTATAATTACCAACACAGGAACATGTATCATACATCAAAATGAAGCTGGTCCTCTGTGGATCACATCTCTACTTCTCCACATAGTCACCGTTTCTCTCAATAGCAACGTTCCACTTTCGAATGAGAGCATGTATCCGTGCCCTGTAAAATTCTGTTGACTGTTCTTTGAGTCACTTCTTCACTACAGATTTCACTTCCACATCACTAGAATAACGTTTGCCTCTCAAACCCTCTTTCATGGGGCCGAAGAGATGATAGTCTGAAAGCGCGAAATCTGGTGAGTATGAAGGATGCGGTAAAGTTGTCCACACGAATGGGGCGGTTTTCTCCCTTGTCCTGTTGCTTGTGTAGAGACATCTTTAATAAATAAGATATATTATATGTATTAATAATTTTGAATAAAAATTAAATACTCATTGATAAACTTACGCAATTCCTAAGAGTCTTGTGACGTAAGCAGTGACATTGTTTCGGTTACAAACAGACACCGAATAGATAGGATACCAGTTAAAATAAATCAGTGTATAGTAATAATTCATCTCCGAAATTCCTTGATAAATTACTGATATTGGTATTTGACGTAATTCATGATGAAGTGTAAAAAGATTTTTTTTAAGAAAAAGAAAAACGAAACAAAAATCCTGTTTTGAAGAAAAGGAAATGACGACAGAAAATAAATTGTTTTTTTTGTTTTTTTTGTTGTTTTCGAACAGGTGCACTTAGGAAAATTGTCTGACGGTCGGCAGCTGAGTTTCAAAGTTTGAATATTTTTTATTTTCTTCGACAAGAAAATAAAAACTCTAGTCTAGTTTGAAAATAAATTACGTAACCGGATTGGATAAAATGATTATCATTCTTTTTTTTTTTTTAATTTTATCTGATGTTTTAAAGGATTTTGAAAAAAAATATCGGCAGTGAAAGTCAAATTTTTCAAATCATAAAGTACGTATTTACCCAACCCCTGGGTAGGATGTGACACAAGGTCAATTTTCAAACCGAGTAAATCTGGTTTTAATTAGGTTTTCCTTCTCCAAGAATAGTTGCCTAAGGCTTATGAATCCAATTTGTCCTATTTACCCATGTCCTGTATGTCACGTTAAACTCCAGCTGGTGGTTCCAATTATGGAGCTCTGGGGAATGTGGAGTACCTTTTATTACCATTACTCCCAGGTCCACTCTGACCCAGAGCGGTAGTACCTGTTAGAGTTACATCTATGGGTTGAAAAGATTAAAAAACGTGCTTAAAATGTTTTTAATTGAATTCCCATCAAGAATGAATAAAACAAAAACGTTTTTCGCATAAAATAACCCAAGGGTTGATATGCTGTAAAATCCAACCAACCAACCAACCAACCAACCTATTTATTCATTGCCGGGACAGGGAGAACATATGGATTCATGCCATTTCCCAGTTAGTAGGTAAAATTTTGAAATTAGTGGAAATAGATCATTGATTTGGACTGTGCCTATTCTAGTAGTGACCACCCCAAGCG
This sequence comes from Doryteuthis pealeii, assembly GCA_023376005.1. Lineage (NCBI taxonomy): Eukaryota > Metazoa > Mollusca > Cephalopoda > Myopsida > Loliginidae > Doryteuthis > Doryteuthis pealeii. The sequence goes on along the minus strand of CM042155.1, from coordinate 77,357,613 downwards.
GACTTAACAGGTTTGAATTCAGAGTTTTCCTTCTCCTAGACTGGCTGCCTAGCCAAGGTTAAAGAGCCATGTCTGCCCTACTATTTACTCATAGCTGGGAGGAGAGTGGTTAGATTCATACTTTTCCCAAGGGTATTAGAGCTATGTGAACTGTAGCATCGTCCAGGATTTGAACTTGGATTGACGAGTCCATTTCCTATAACTTTAACCATTACACCACAGCCTCCAACTAGTGGCATCACTTCACTGACTGCACCTTTGCATAAGGGTAAAATCTCCCAACGGGGCTACCTGTTGGTCGTGAGTGGCGACCCGTGAAGCTTAAGTACGGAATCCTGGTGACTGAGTAGTCCATGACATGCAACACTTCCCTTTGGCCCTTACTTAGGCTAGATGAGCCGTCGGGGAGACCAATTATTAATCGGCTGGTCATGTCAAACCCTATATGATTGTCCCGACCCTATTATATATGTGCTAGAAGGTGGTTGATGGATTTCTTAGTGTCCTGGGTATGACTTTAAACTGTATCTAGCGGTGAGGTCCCGATTCTGAAGCTCGGGGCAGTGTGTAGTACCTCTTCATCGCCATTGCTCTCAGGTAAACTTTGAACCAGAGTGCTAGTACCTGTTAGAGGGTCTCATCTAGGGGTTAAATAGATAAAAAGAGTTTAATTTTTTTTTACCCAGACCTCCAGAACTGGAATCTCACCATCAGAGAAATGTTTAATGTCATACCCACGACATGAAGACCCTCAGCCACCGCTTTCTAGTACCCATATGGTAAAAAGGGCTAGGGTTGTCGTAAGGGCAATAGGGTTGGGACAATCATATAGGTGCTAGGGCTTGACGTGATCAACCGATAGATCGGAGGGGGCCTCTCCGACCGCCCGTCTAGCCTAAGTAAGTTTTAAAAACAAGAATGAATAAAACAAAAACGTATTCGGCATAAAATAATCCAACAAGGTTTGACGTGCCGTAAAATCCAACAAAACTTGTTTGTTTGTTTTGTTTTACGGCATATCAACCTCAGTGGGTCATTTAATGCCGATAAAGATTTGAAATAAATCAATTCTTAATGGATAATACAATTTTTTTATAAATACATTTTTCTATTTAACCCATAGATGGGACCCTAACAGGTACTACCACTCCGGGTCAGAGTGGACCAGGGAGCAATGGTGATGAAGGGGTGCTCCACATTCCCCAAACCTCCAAAACTGGAACCTCACCATTAGACAGAGTTTAACGTCATTCCCAGGACATGTAGACCCGCAGCCACCGCCTTCTAGCATCTAAATGATAAAAAGGGGTTGGGGCTTGTCATAAGGGCAATAGGGTTGGGAAAATCATATAGGTGCTAGGGCTTGACCAACGAAACTTGATCCAAAGGGTCAAAATGACTGTGTGCCTTATCAACGGAATATGTCTGCATATGACACCCAAAATAATTGCACCGAGAGCAAATTCATTATCTTTATCATAATCATTTTTTTTCTTTTTTTCTTTTTTTTTTTTTTTTTTGACGGTTCAATTAGATAAGAAAGTTTTTTTTATATAATGAAAAGAAATCCCATCGAAAATAAGTCACTGACTAATTGATAAGAATATCACATGAAAGACGGAATGTAATTGCAGTAATCATGCGCACCTGCAATTTTTTTTTTTTTTTCTTTTTTTTTTCTTTTTCTGTTTAAATTATTCAACACGAAGTTTTTGTTTTTTTTAAGAAATTTGGTCGCACCAAGCAATCAGCTTTTTGTGCATATTTTACAAACGGAAGACAAACTTCCGACATAATCAAAAGAAAAATGCCAGTTCTTGCTTTACCGCAAAAAGAAAAGTCGATAATATTTAAACTTGCTGACAGAAGGATAAATGATTATTAATTCATAGTAATGAATATCATCGATAATACTTATTTACATATAATCGAAATTCATTCATTAGTTAACATAATGCGTTATAGGTGTAATGATTATCGTCATAGGAAATGGACACAGTGACACGAGCTCAATTGCTTGACAAGGCTGGTTTCATTTCACATAGCGCTAATATCCTTGAGAAAGGCATGCATCCAAATATTCTCCCTCCAGATATGGATAAATAGTAGGGCAGACTGTGAACTTTAACAGTTGTGCTGAAAACCACGACTTATAATTATAAACTGTTAAAAAAACAGCGGTGACTGAATAGGCCAATCAAAAACGCCCAAACATGTATTTAATATTTTAAAAGGCTGTGTGGACGGAGATACAACTTGCGTCTAGTTCTGACAGCTGGAGAGTCCTGGAGAGAGATCTTTTGCGGCACTGCCTTTAAATATTCAGGTTGCAACGCTACCTAACGGCAAACCTTAACAAGTAAGGGAAGATAATCCCACCCCTAACGGCAAACCTTAGCAAGTAAAGGAAGATAATCTCACACCCAACGGCAAACCATAGCAAGTAAGGGAAGATAATCTCACACCTAAGGGCAAACCAAGTAGCAAGTAAAGAAGATAATCCCACCACTAACGGCAAACCATAGCAAGTAAAGGAAGATAATCTCACACCCAACGGCAAACCATAGCAAGTAAGGGAAGATAATCTCACACCTAAGGGCAAACAAAAGCAAGTAAGAGAAGATATTCCCACACCCAGCGGCAAACCTTAGCAAGTAAAGGAAGATAATTTCACACCCAACGGCAAACCATAGCAAGTAAGGGAAGATAATCTCACACCTAAGGGCAAACCAAAGCAAGTCAGGGAAGATAATCCCACATCTAACGGCAAACCATAGCAAGTAAAAGAAGATAATCTCACACCCAACGATAAACCATAGCATGTAAGGAAAGATAATCCCACACCTAAGGGCAAACCAAAGCAAGTAAGGGAATATAATCCCACACCTAACGGCAAACCATAGCAAGTAAGGGAAGATATTCCCACACCTAACGGCAAACCATAGCAAGTAAAAGAAGATAATCTTACACCTAACGGCAAACCATAGCAAGTAAGGGAAGATAATCCCAACACTAGCTGTGGTAGTCGAGCTCGCTAACTATTGTGCTTTGGTTGGCAACTAAATTAGGACAAAGTAAATACGCCATACGAAGAAAATAGGTCGTTCGGACGGAAAGGACTTGAATGAAAGTATCGTTTAACATTCTGTAATCTTCCAAACAATGTTAGACTCCAACTCAAATTAACAAACAGCCGATAAGGAGACACTTAGTTTTAATTTGAATAAAACGAAACATTTTCCCCCCCTTAAGAGACTGTGTTTTGTTTTGTTTTGTTTGTTTTACGGTATATCAAACTCAGTGGGTCATTTAATGCCGATTAAGATTTGAAATAAGTTAATTCTTAATGGATACACAATTTTTTTTTAAATAAATACACTTTTCTATTTAACCCAAAGATGGGACCCTAACAGGTACTACCAATCCGGTTCAGAGTGGACCAGAGAGCAATGGTGATGAAAGGGTGCTCCACATTCCCCAAACCTCCAAAACTGGAACCTCACCATCAGATAGAGTTTAACGTCATTCCCAGGACATGTAGACCCTCAGCCACCGCCTTTTAGCACCCATATGATAAAAAGGGATTGGGGCTTGCCATAAGTGCAATCATCTAGGTACTAGGGCTTGACATGACCAGGCGATTGATCGGAGGTGGCATCTCCGACCGCCCGTCTAGCCTAAGTAAGGGTCTAAGTGGAGTGTTGCATGTCATGGACTGCTCATCCACCAAGACTCCGTCCTTAAAGCATCACCGGTCGCCACCCACGGTCAACCGGTGGCCCCATTTGTGGGAGTCTTACCCCTCTGCAGAGGTCCAGTCGGTGCATTCTAACGCCCCACCGACAGGGTGGTTAAGAGACTTTGACAAATCAATAAACGGGACGACGTTAATTGGCAGGTGCACTTTGTCGGGCTTGTTTGTGGGTTGGAGGTCAAACGAGAAATCAGTACCAGCGGCAAATCAGCTGAATCGTATCGGAAATGTCACTACCTCGAAGTAAATCAGGTGGAACAAAACTGAATATCCAGAAATCGCTTTTGAAAACCAATCAGTTTGGGGGGGGCTCCTTAGTTTTATGGAGACCATCAATGGGTACGGAGACGATAGAAGTGAGAAGGACACATAAAAGAGACGCTAAATGACATTGCACTTGAGGTGAACCGGTTGATGCTGTCGAAACCCACTTTTTGTAATAATGGATGGAGGGAGGGGGAGGCTGTGGGTGACTAGGATTAGAAAGGAATACACCTTTTGAGGTCAAGATATATTGGTTCATTACATCTATTAATAATGGAGATTAAGTTGCTATTTGTCTTAGTCAAATTTTCACGAAAATGTTTATACTTATTCACCTTTAGATGAATTTATGTTTAAAATAGTTTTTTTCTAAAATATATTAGAAGAATTATTATATATTATTTTATTACTAGGTCGAACCCTCACTTTTCAATTGGTCTTGTAAAAGGAAAACTGAATTCAAAACAGCTTTACTCCACTAAAAAGTTGACCTTGTGTCACATCTTGCCTGTGGTGGAGGGAGTGGGTAAATACTTATTGAAAATATCTGTAATGATATTGTTCTTAAGAATTCCAACTTGGTTTGATGATTTTGTTTTTGTGGTGATATCAATTACATTCTACTTAGCAGCTTCAGTAGAAATAATGATAATGGTAATTTAAAGTATGTTTATAATACAGATTTTTAAATACTTATTCAAAAAGTCCATAATGATCAGATGCCAACTAAAGAATTTTAATATCACAAATATTTAAAACAAAAGCAATAAAGATAGTTTATGAAATCCGGACAAAATATATTTTACTCGTACGAGCTTTAAATTTTCTATGAAATATAAGAGTCTGAATAATTAAATCAGAAATTTTTAGAAACCCTTTGGGGTCCTTACTGTCGTAAAACAAAACAAATATCTCAGTGGAGTAGAGTGGAGTGGAATGGAGTGAATATGATGACTTTTAAGTATTTTTTTTAAATATCATAGATTTTATTTTATTTATTTGATTTTTCCCACACCACTCAGGCAATATCTTTCAAAAAATTATTTTACACCGCCCAGAGGGTGTTTTTTGGCAAGTTTTAGTAATATAGTAAAAATACAAACCAAAAGAATCAACATTTCTAAAAAGGATATTTAAAAATGCCGGAAGCTGTAGATGTTGTAAAAATGGTATCAACCAAATAACCGAGCCATAAGTGGTTCGACTTGGAATACAGCTTCAATCTTGATACTTTCATGACACACCTTGTATTCTGAAAAAAATAACGTTCTCTTCATTGTTCATTTCTACCTTGGTAAATACAGCATCATTTTTTGACACATCTTGTACATATAATCATATTTTTTAGATGAGGGTGTAATTAAACATGAAATGATAAAATACAGACATATTTTCTTTTCTTCTCTAAATAATCGATTTCCTAATGTTTTCTTTTTTCTTTCTTTTTTTGTTTTTTCTTTTCGAAACTAATGCTATATTTCTACTTTTTAATTGTATCATCATCGAAAGCCCTGTCAATTGGGGCTTTAGAATACACCGACTGCACCTCTGCAGAGGGTTGAGACACCCCCACCCACCCACTGGGGACCACCACGTGATTCTTATGGATGGAACCATAGTGGCTGAGCAGATATATTGAATTAAAATAGTTTTTAAGTGTCTAGTTGGGTGAGGATAACACTATAACAAAAAGTAGCAGTCCTAGCGATTTGAATGTTAAACAGGATGTCTGTAAATGACAATAATATATGCTCCCAAAGCCCAGTAGAGCTCTCTGGAAGGGACTCTAAATGATTTTCACCGTTAGCGTAAAGCAAGGGTCGCTGTTATTTACGGATTTGAGCTCTCTAATGAGCGTAACATATATACCGGTGTATGTATTTATCAGTTAAAATTCCGCTTCTTACTGGCAGCTTTTGACGACCGAGAGGTTAAGGAATCGGAATGATGAAAAGTCAGTCGATAGAAGTAGTTGTAAAGTCTAGCCACACAGAAGAGACATAAAACGTCGAAACACGGTGTCTGTGGATGACTCTCTCTCTCTCTCTCTTCTCTCTATATATATATAATATATATATATATATATATATATATATATATATATATATATAAGTAAAGAAATAACAAAAGACTTGGAGATTTAGCATATAGTCTATTTCAGGGAACTTAGACAAATAGTCTAATGCTAAATCTCTAAGTCTTTTGTTATTTCTTTACTTATATATTTGCTCTGTGACTCTAACATTAAGAGCTCTCAAACTGTGACAGGTTTTTTTAAATAAAACTCTTGTGTCGTAAGGAAAATTTATTCTCTGGACTTTTGGATTATATATATATATATATATATATATATATATATATATATATATATATATTCATCCACAGACACCGTGTTTCGATGTATCACATCTATATATGCCAACGTCGCCAGACAACTTATATTCGTTTAATAGAGAGTCTTGCTTAAGCTAAATTCCTTCAGAAGCCCAACCAGGTTTGGGAACACACACACACACAACACACACACACACCACACACACATATATATATATATATATATATATATATGTGTGTGTGTGTGTGTCTGTGTGTGTGTGTGTGTGTACACTATAATTCATTATATATAAAAAATAAAGAATGTTCAATATCATTAATTGATATTATTATTATAGCTTTATTTTTAACTTTTTAAATCCCAACCAAATCTCGGTAACTCTGCTAGTATATATAACCGTTGATAGTCTGAGCAAGAATGACGAGATATTCCATTTCTCTCTTTTTTAAAGGACTGAATTCTAAATACAAAACTAGTTACGTCGTTGTCAAAAACTCCGAACAGATTCATCAGTTATTTTTAACATCAAGTTGTAATTAGTTTTTACATCATTGAGTAAGCGATTTGTTATTAATATTTTATTACAATGTGTAATCAAAGAAACTTCAGCACATTTGCTTAATATCTTCTTATTCCCGTTTGCTTATTTTTTATTTATTTATCTTTTTTTATTGGAAAACAATTCTCCGAATTCCTAACACAAGTGAAAAGTCCAGTATTTTGTATTTGATTGAATCTGCACGTTATTTTCAATCTAAATCGGTTATCGGTTGACTAATTAAATTTACTTGAGGACGACTCTTTGTTATTCTTATTACGAGTAGAAAACCGATAACTTCATGGTTATTCATTAATCTAAAAATATAACACCAATTGCTGAGTCTTCGTGTTTATCATATAACGCTACTTGAAAACTGTGCATTGCTGGTATTTTAAGCGACAAGAAAAAAGAATAACTCGATGCTTTCTCATAATTTGATTAGTCAATCTTTAACCAGAGCAAGATGATAACGGTCGGAAGATTATGGAACAAAAGTATTAATATATATATTTACCAACCCCTCCGCACGAGCAGGATGTGACACAAGGTCAATTTCTTAAGCGGAGTTTAACAGGTTTGAATTCAGAGTTTTCCTTCTCCTAGACTGGTTACCTGGCCATGGTTAAAGAGCCCAGTCTGCCCTGCTATTTACCCATGACTGGAGGGAGTATTGGATTCATACCTTTCCCGAGGGTATTAGCGCAATGTGAGATTCAAATAGCTTCGTCCAGGAATTGAACTCGAGTCGACGAGTCCATTTCCTACGACTCTAACCATTAGACCACGCGCCTCCCGTATTAATATATAGAAGATCCGAAGGTAAATTTTTCCTTAACTTTGAACCGCACCCCCACACCGGCATCGATGGGTAGGTTATTTGTTGATTGGTTCATAATCATCAGCTGTCTGTATGAGATGTCTTCAAATAACCAATAATTATTTCCGCTTGTGTAACCCGACTTCGATTCATTGGATAAGCGTTGAAATGTTTATTCAAACTACCATACAATGCTATCTCGAATATAATACACAGCGCGTTCTTATGGGAAAACCGATAGTAAAATTAACTTCCCCTGCCGCTAGGGGGCGAATCGCCAACATACGATGTTGGCGGTAAAATCAAACCCCATGACTTATCTGAAGGCTGTTGACCTGAGGAGTCACTTTAACAAGGGCTCCATTCACTTTAAAGGGCAGTTAACCAGGCGAGTCGCTAAAAAAAACACTCCCCGACACTTTTACTTATCGGACGAGAACCGACCAGGAGAGAGACGTTTTTAACAACCTCCAAAACTACAGCGAGTAGAATCCCTTTCTAGCGCCACTTCACCAACGAACTGTTAATTTCACCTCTCAAGATAAGTCTTGTAGCAAATACCAACAAATTTGCAGCAATTTTTGTACCTTTATAATACAAGTGTTTTAATTCCATTGTGTTGTTTGTCTTCTTTCATCCGAAATAATTGCCAACCACCGGGAGATTTAAGAGCTGCCTACGACTCCCGTAATTTCTCTTATTCTGTAATGGTTATCGTCGTATGAAATGCACATGGTGACAAATCCCGGACGATGCTGTTTGAATTTTACATATCATTAATACCCATAGGGGTTAAATCGAACTTAACGGACCTAAATTCCACCATCGTATGTCACCCTGCCGAAAGGAAAAAAAATACCAAAAATCAGGGAATTAACCGAATTTAATGAAATTTTCAGTGTTGATATATTAATTAATAGAATATATAATGCACCAGTTATTTTATTTAAAAACCTTTACATTTTTTCAGGTCAGATAATTTTGAACTACGTATCTTTGAGGCGTAACACATATTCTCAAAGATACGTGGTTCAAAGTTAACTGACCTTAAAAAATGTAAAAGTTTTTAAATAAAGTAACTGGTGCATTATATCATGTTACTGCTAGCGCAGTGGTTGAGAGATTGAACTCTGTCGTCTTTTCCTCGCTTGCTGTTTTTTTTTTTTTTTTTTTTTTTTCATAACTCTTCCACTCGCATCCTGGTACCACTCGCCTAAAATGCTTCATTGGTGTCGCAGATCATTTACTATTGAGTGGTGACTTCTATTCTCACTGGGCGCCCTTTACTCCTGCCTTGTACTAAACTAAGCTTAATTAAGTTCAATCAGTTTGTACCAGTCATAGTTTTCAGTTTTCCAGTCTAGAAGATTTAATATCCTTAGTATTTAAAAATATTTAATAGATTCAATATCCTTAGTATTTAAAAAACAAAAACCAAAAAAAGGAAACTTTTACGTGATAACCCCAAGACACTTTTTCATGAATACTGAATAGTACATCAAGGAATCCATGCATTATCTCCCCTTGAATTCTATAAATAGAAGAAAGATAAAAACAAACGTTTTTTTTTTTTTTTTGTTTTATTTTTGTTAGACCAATAAGACACCAGAGCAGGGTTTTTTTTTATTACACCATTTATTTAGAATAAGGAAAATATGTCTGTGTGATATAATTCCATAGCGAAAAGAAATATCTTAGCATATCTAATTCATAAAACCTTTTTTTTAAGAAAATGATAAACTTGTATCCTCTAAGCAATGTTTCTGGAAGATTTCTGATAATATCTACAGGTTTAGCTCAGTCGGTAGAGCGTCCGCCTAAGAATCACAAGGTCCCTGGTTCGATACCGTCTCTCGCCAACTCAGCGTAGGAATAGCATAGGGATCTGTGCAGTAAAGTAAGGAGCTGTGTGACGCTTCACCTCAGACACAAAAACAATCTCCTTGGTCTACCGTTAGTGAAAAGGGGATAGACTCTCTCGCTATCTGACTGATACCGACGACTTATTTCTCAATATAATTCACCTAATTTTTTTCTGTTGACGTTGACTTTCGGACTATCAACATTGGACCTATGCACTCTTTTGCCAAAAAGTGTCAGGTCCGTGTTTTGGATGGGGGTCCGTAGGTCATCTAAGTACTGCTGGGCAGAGCAACACGGTGCTAGGTAGGAGAGGAATTCCTCTAGGGTACAGAGAAAGGCAACTAAAATTTAAGGATGTCTACCAGTATGATCTCAAGTCAACCCAGTCAGATGAGAAAATTTGGCTCAGGAACGCATTCGGTGGCTGCATGTTATTCATATCTGAAATCAACACCGTGAAGAAAAGTTGTTCAAGAGATAGCAACAGTAACAGAGCACCGGCGTACCATCAACATCTTCAGGACCAGCCCCCCCTCTCTCTCTCTCTCTCTCTCTCTCTATATATATATATTATATATATATATATATATATATATATAATATATTATATTATTTATCTTTCTCTCTTTTCTTTCTTTTCTCTCTTCTTTCTTTCTTTCTTTCTTTCTTTCTCTCTTTCTTTCTCTCTCTCTTTCTCTCTCTTTCTTTCTCTCTCTTTCTTTCTATCAATCTCTCTCTCTCTCTCTCTCTACCTCTTTCTTTCTTTCCCTCTCTCACTATTTCTTTCTCTCTCTCTCTCCGCTCTCTTCTTTCTCTCTCTCTTTCTTTCTCTCTCGTTCTTTCTCTAAAAAAAAGTGCTGCGCTAGATCATAACTTCAGGGCATGAAAAATCTATGGTCTTCCGAGACTGTGATGCCGATGAATGAATGAATATATATATATATATATATATATATATATATATATATATATATATATATATATGACACATTAGGATTAACTTTACTATTTGCACTGTGGAAGCCATCATATGGGCACACCAGCGTGGGCCGATCGACAAAGACATATAGTGACCAGTTCTGTGCGGATACTGGATGCAACAAGAGGACTTCCTAGGAACAATGAATGATAGGAAAAGTTGGCGAGAGATTGTCATGGATATCCGTGCAGTTACATTTTAGCTTTTGACAATCCTAGTGGTTTATATATGTATATATATTTTGTATATTTTTTTTCTTTTGTCCAAGTGTTATAGTATTAATCGATTATTTTTAGTTGGTGGGACCCTCTTGGTTTTTTCTTTTTTCATTTTTTCTCCAGGTGAAGTATGGTAGTATATTTTTACTAAAAAAATATTTGCTGGTTTTTTTTCCAACCGCAAGGGTTTACCAATGGGATTATTATATATATATATATATATATATATTATATAATTATATATATATATATAGTTAATTCTTTGTTTTTATTATTGGAGAAATGATTATAAAGTGCTCAATTACTTCTGTAAGAGCTGTATTTATTTATTTATAGTCACCAATACATTTAAAAGTCCGTTTTACCAATGGTTTCGGAACCATCACTTTTAGGTGATTATCCGTCATCAGAAACGTGATGTTCCGAAACCATTGTAAAACTGACTTTTAAATGTATCGGTGACTATATATATATATTATATATATATATATATATATATGTGTGTGTGTGTGTGTGTGTGTGTGTGTGTGTGTGTGTGTGTGTGTGTGTGTGTGTGATTATTTTCTCTCCTTACACAGTCTGAAGAAGGGAGCATAAAAATCCGGAAAATTTACTACTACTAAATAAACGAAACTCTACTAAAAACAACTGAGTTTCTGATATTTAATATGTTAATGCTTCGTACAAATGCTCAAATCTGATATATGTACCTCCCACAAACGGATACATATACCAAAATAATCACAAATATATATACTTACTAGAAACATACGGAAATTCTTAGACAACACTACATACATATATATATATATATATTTGTGTGTGTGTGTGTGTTTGTGTGTGTGTGCGTGTGCGTGTGCGTGTGTGTGTGTGTGTGTGAATTATAATAAATGTACCGTGAAATGTTGAAATTATAACTAAAAATAACACTGCGATTTTTCGCTCCATGTCTCCTGTAGATATTGATGTGCGCCGAAGTCTTTTTTCTGTTCATATGAATGTAAGTCATTATTGAAACTCATAAATAAAGATGATTCATTTTCGAAAAGTTCAAAGCATGAAGAATTAAGGGCGCCATTGATTTCCTCGTCTGCAGAGAATCAATCAATCTATTTACTGCTTGAACCGAAATTGAATTTAGGTAATGAAATTTGTCATGTTTGCATATAATAAGTACATTTAGGAATTATATTTTCTCTCTCTCTCTCTCTCTCTCCTTCAATCTCTCTCTTTCTTTCTCTCTCTCTCTCTCTCTCTCTCTTCTCTCTCTTTTCTTTCTCTCTCTTTCTTTCTCTCTCTTTCTCTTTCTTTGTCTCTTTCTCTCTCTTCTTTCTTTCTCTCTCTCTCTCTCTCTCTTTTCTCCCTCTCTCTCTTTCTCTCTCTCTCTATCTCTTTTTTCTCTTTCAATCTTTCTTTCTCTCTCCGCTCTCTCTCTCTCTTTCTTACTCTCTTTCTTTCTTTCTTTCTTTCTTTCTCTCTCTCTCTCTCTCTCTCTCTCTCTCTCTCTCTCTCTATCTATCTATCTATCTATCTATATCTCTCTCTTTCTCTCTCGCTTTTTCGCTCTATATCTCTCTTTCTTCCCTTTCTATCTTTCTTTCTCTCTCTCTCTTTCTCTCTCTCTTCCTCTCTCTCTTTCTTTCTCTCTCTTTCTCTTTCTTGTCTCTTTCTCTTTCTTTCTTTCTCTCTCTCTCTTTCTTTTTTCTCCCTCTCTCTTTCTCTCTCTATCCTCTCTTTCCCCTTTCTCTCTTTCTTCCTCTCTCACTCTCTCTCCTCTCTCTCTCTTTCTTTCTCACTCTCTTTCTTTCTTTCTTTCTCTCCTCTCTCTCTCTCTCTCTCTCTATATATATATCTTTCTCTTCTCTCTTCTTTTCTCTCGCTTTTTCACTATATCTTCTTTCTTTCCCTTTCTATCTTTCTTTCTTCTCTCTCTCTCTCTCTCTCCTCTCTTTCTTCTTCTCTCTCTCTCTCTCTCTCTCTCTCTTTTACTTACTCTCTTTCTTTCTTTCTTTCTCTCTCTCCCTTCTTCTCTCCTCTTTCTCCCTTCTCTTTCTCTCTCTCTCTTTTCCCTCTTTCTTCTTTCTCTTTCTCTCTCTCTCTCTTCTCCCCCTCTCTCTTCTCCCCCCCCCTCTCTCTCTCTCTCTCTTTCATGCGTATAAACTAGTTGTCTTTATAAAGATGTGTATCTGTATTCATACCTTCACACATATGCACGTCTAAAATAAATAAATATTGTTTGTAATCACGACGTAAAAATACAGAGGGGGTCAATAGACTTACGTGTATTCTAATTTTATAAAGTGCTTTTGGGCGGGAGAAATGAAAAAAATATTTTCTAGATATGTAAAAATTAATTAAACAAAGGTTAATTTGATAACACGAATTTCCAAATTGTTTCCAATTATACATTTTCAATGGATTTTCAACTCTGACTCAAACTTTTCTTAAAAACTTATCCATCATCGATTTGTACACACACCACACACACACACACACACACACACATTAATAATATATATATATATATTATATATATTATATATAAAGAATAAGTGTTTAATTGGAGTCGTCCGGCCTGTCAGCTTGACGGTCCGGTTTCAAATCACGCACAGGGCGGTCTTCCGATCTATAGCTCTGATGAGGGCCTAATAGGCCGAAATGTACATACAGAGATTGATTTTTCTCGATTTGTTTAGCTCATTTTAATAGGTATTCCCGCCTAATTCATTATTAATTAATTAATTTTCAAAATTATGTACGACTCCAATTAAACACTTATTCTCCAAAAAATTATCGGCAAAAAGCCATTCTAAACAAACCTTGTTTACAACTTACCATATATATATATATATATATATAATAGAGTAAGCCTAATGAGTCAGAGAATATCTACCTAGGTTTCTCCTAACGGATCCTCAGGATAATTCTGAGTCAGAATTCTCCTGATGACCCGTTAGAAGAAACCTAGCTCGATATTCTCTGATTCATTAGGCTTACTCTATTATTGCTCTACTTTTTGTATTGGGCTCTTTAGTATATTTAACTTTTACAGTATCTTTTCTTTTGGCCATTTTTATAGTACCATCTGATTTGGTCTTTTCTTTTTTCATAAATATATTTTTTCTCCAGGCAAAAGTTTGTATTATGTAATTACAAACTATAAAACCGGGAGTTTTTTTTATACTGTCGGAGTTTAGAAATGAATTATATATATATATATATATATATATATATATATATATATTATAGTGTGTGAGATGGTGACTGTTTCAGCTTTTGCTGGAATGGCGTACCAAAGGCAGTATTATTGGTAGAGTGCTCAATACAAAATAGAGCTGTTATATAATATAATAAAATAAATATATAAAGGTTTTACATATTTATTTATTAGGTGACAAAGGAACATTCACGACAATATACATCTCCTCCCCCATCGCATCACAACACACGCCGCCCACATTCAGACATGCAAAAAACATACACACCCACACACACACACACACACAAGCATTGATCAAATGTCACACATTCACAGAACAATGTATTATGTGTGTGACCACTTACCCGCGTACGCAACCTTTATGCTATCCATAAACACTCTCATACATTCAAATTACCACCACATACATACGCACATCATTTTATCCAATCATACACATCCCATGTCTATTGAATTTTCTGAATTTTTTTGAAATTTTTTCGATTTTCCTTGCATTTGAAACATCTTCACCTGATGATTGCATCGCATGTAACCAATATGGTCGTGAATGTTCCTTTGTCACCAAATAAATAGATATGTAAACTTTTATATATTTATTTTATTATAATATATATATTATTATATATATATATATTATAATATATATATATATATATATTATAGGGTGATTGAAAAGTAACTCCTATTTTAAACTATTTATATATTTATATGCAGTTGTCAATACTTGGGAGAATATTGAAAACTTGATTTTTATGCAAGATGGTGCTCCTCCACATTTTGTTGTTGTAGTTCGTGAATGGGTGAATTACCGTTTACCTGGGAGATGGATGGGTAGACGTGGTCCGAATGAGTGGTCGGCCAGGGGCCCTGATTTAACACCCTGCGACTTTTTTCTTTGGGGTTGTAGGAGCAAGTCTACTCTACGAATCTAATGACTTTGGAAGAACTGGAAGGACGAATACGAGAATTTATTTCTGCCATTCCACAGGAGTTCCTGTGAAGATCAGTTGATGCGATTCCCGAGTGACTTGAGAGGCTGGATGCGTAAATTCTTACTATAGTCTATTGGACAGATCTTAGTGGAATATGAAATGAAGTCCAATGTATATATTTTTAATTTCTCAACTGGGATTAATACTTTTAATTAAAATGAAACTCTATGGAAAACATAACTTTACGTTTAATTCGTTTATGAGTTTTAAATAATTAAACGACTGCATTAATTAATGTTGTATAAATTTAAAGTTGTTGCGTAGTCATTCAGTTTTAAACATATTAATGAACTAACGTATTAAGTTATGTTTTCCTAAGAGTTTTGATTTTATTTGTGGGGATTTTTATCCCCGGAAAGACACTGTTTAAACCCTACGTTTTCTAGGAGAATAAACCGTACTTCGAACGCAGTAAGATAGGTGCTGTTTTTGAAGAAAGGAGACAAACAACTTTTTATAGAACAAAATGTTTACTGAACATGTAAAACATAAAAAAATATCAAACAGGGGTATACAACATACATGAAGTGAAACAACCAAACGAGTTTTTAAAGAATGTTCATAGAGTCCAAAGAGAATTGAAAGTGTTCAATGTGTTTGGTAGATAAAATGTAGTTTGTGGAGAATTAAATGTAATTAAAGGGTTAAAGGTTGCAGATAAAAGTGCCTGCAGAACTTAGCTGAAATCGTTGAGAGTTTTGTTCCTCGTAACTTGTTGAGCCCTGTAGAATTGGGTTTAGGTGTGTGTTTACCGCTCCAGCTTCTAACGTGGGGGTGAGGATTCCGAGTCGTCACCGTCTGTGGTTCTAACGATACGGAGCCAGTGCAGCTAGCCTAAGCTAGAGGCAAAAAGAGGCCGAATTCTTTGGTGCCCCCTATTTTATAGTTGGCATTATGTGACCCTAAGAGACTGCTGCTAGTCCGGTGAAACAGGATTACCATTCCCTTAATAAATTTCTACATATTAAAAGTATTAATCCCAGTTCAGAAATTAGAAATATGTGGGGTGGCATGATATTTAACGTTTTAGGCTTAAAAGGTAGTTGGTTATTTTGGTGCGTGTTGCTATGGTTTGCTTTTAACTCTATCACCTAAAACTCCGAATTGTGCACTTTTTTCACCATCAGTAAATTCAAGGCATTAGAATCCATGAGCAAAAACAATAAAATCGATAACGTACATTTTCATTAAAATACGTAGACTTATAATGGCTGAAAAATGTCATTTTGGGGGCACCTTTGAAGCCCCATATCTCCCCCAATTCTCAAGCGAACTCATCCATCTTTTACTATGTGATACCCCTCATTGTCGAGCTGAAAAGTAAAAAATTCAAGCAAAGAAAAAAAAAAGATAAAGACAGAAGGTGGTTTTATGATTTAGGCTTTATTTACGGGTCATAGCCACCACGTAGCAAGGAAATATCTCCCTGGTCAGTAATAGTGACTAGACACAATTAAGACACAATTAAGGCCTAAACTCGAATTGTCGAGAGATGCTCTTGGGAGTCGGAAGTGGTCCCTTTTTCCCGCACATGATCGGAGGGTTCTTCTGGTGAAGGCTCATGGGAGTTTATTATTTCTTTATTTGAATTTTATTTGAATTCTATTTTAATCCCCACAAAATATATACATTGGACTTCATTTCATATTCTACTGACATCTGTCCGATAGACTATGGTAAAAAGATTACGCTCTTGAATTCACTGTCTACCCGTATATGTGTATAAATATTTTTCATGGAAGTAAGGAGAGTATGCATGGATATTTTCAAATTAGAAAAAATGTTGCTATTTTTTTTTAAACACACCTCCAAACCAAGATAAGATAACTCTACAATTGAAACGCACTTCTGCTTTTTATTTAATAATCCCTGCCGACGGGGCTATGAATACGCTGACTGTATGCCCTGCAGATGAGTATGACACCCCTCCCCAGAAAAAAATGATGTCCAAGGTATAATACTAAATTGTATCTTTCATTATTCCCAGGTTTGCTCTGACCGGGAGTGACTGTACATATTAGTGTTCTATCTATTTCTATATACCCCTTTTATCTTTTTTTTTTTCTTTTTTTTTTTTTTTTTTTTTTTTTTTTTGTCGGGAAAAATGTATTGGAGATAATCGTTATCACTTTGCTTTGCGAGCAGTCTCTCAATACTAATACAAATACAAATTATTGAAGAGAACGAATCCCTTTTTAGAGTCTTATCATCTGATGTCCGTTTTCTGCCTAAATTCATTTGTCTGACGATTAATAAAAACCACAAGCTTCCTCTACTGATTGTAAAGATATCCAGCCAACAGCTTTCTTCATCCAATAACTCAAACAATTTAATATCATTTGTTATTCTCAACCATTACAAATGGCGACTCTTTGGCCAGCAACTGATTAAATTTGACTGTTAAATCCGTCAAAATCATGTCATCTGGTCGGAAGAGGAGAGAGAATAGGCCAGTCGACTAAGTGTTATCTCCCTTTCCCTCCAGTCAGAATTTTTGCCAGCCTCGGTCTGGTTTTGCTGGCTGTTTATTAATCTTACTCTTTGATATTCAAAACTGTTGATCGTGCGAACGTTTAATAATTCATCTAATATTAAGAATCGGATAACATCTATTCTGTTGGCAGCGTTCTTTATAATAGCAGGACCTGTGGATATACCACAGTACGATAATCTAATTATTACAACGTTTGATATGTTTACTTAAGAACTATGGCAAAATAGTTCACTACTTAAAAAGTATAATAATCTTGATTTAACTCTCTCTCTCTCTCTCTCTCCCGCTCTCTCTCTCTCTCTCTCACACACACACCACACACACACACACACACTCTCTCTTCTCTCTCTCTCTCCTCTCTATCTTCTCTCACACACACACACACAAACTTTCTCTCTCTCTCTCTCTCTCTCCTCTCTCTCTCACACACACACACACACTTTCTCTCTCTTTTCTCTTTTTTTTCTCTCTCTTTCTCTCTCTCTCACACACACACACACTCTCTCACACACACACAGACTCTCTCCACACCACCACTCTCTCTCTTTCTCTCTTTCTCTCTCACACAATACACTCTCTCTCTCTTTCTTACACACACACTCTCTCTCTCACACACACACACACTCTCTCACTCTCTCTTTCTTTCTCTCTCTTTCTTTTCTCTCTCTCTCTCTCTCTCACACACACACACACACACACTTTCTCTCTCTTTCTCTTTTTCTCTCTCTTTCTCTCTCTCTCTCACACACACCACACTCTCTCACACACACACAGACTCTCTCTCACACACACACACACTCTCTCTCTTTCTCCTCTTTCTCTCCACACACATACACTCTCTCTCTCTTTCTCACACACACACACTCTCTCTCTCCACACACACACACACACTCTCTCACTCTCTCTCTTTTCTCTCTCTCTCTCTCTCTCTCCTCTCTCTCTTCTCTCTCTTCCTTCTTATCATTATATTCAATTGAAACATTATTATCATCATCATCATCATCATGTCGCGCTTGTAACACGGATAACAATCGCTCGCCAACTGTACCTATCATTCATTGCCCTCGGCAAGTCCTTTGCGTAGCATCCAGTATCCGTACATAGCTGGTCAATGTAGGTCTTTGTGGACGGCCAGCACTGGCATTTCCATGTGCTGGTTTACACAGGAGAACGTCGCTATTTTATGCCGAATATGTTTTTGTTTTATTCATTATTAATGGTTACTCAATGTATTTTAAACGCGTTTCTATTTTCAATTTAACCCATAGATAGGACCTAAACAGGTACGAAAATTCCGGGTCAGAGATAACCAGGGGGAAATGGTGATGAAGGGGTACTCCACCTTCCCCAGACCTCCATAACAGGAACCTCACCATCAGATAGAGTTTAACGTCTTACCCAGAACATTAAGACCCTCAGCCACAGCCTTCTAGCACATGAATGATAAAAAGGGTTGGAGATTGCCATAATGGTAATAGGATTGGGACCATCATATAGGTGCTAGGGCTTGACGTGACCAGATCGTCTAACCTAAGTAAGGTCAAAATGGAGAGTTGCATACTATGGACTGCTCAGCCACCAGGATTCCGTCTTAAGTATCATGGGTCGCCACCCAAGGCCAACAGGTGACCTCATTGGGGAAGGGTCTTACCCCTCTGCAGAGGTGCACTCGGTATATTCTAAAACCGCAGCCGACAGGGCTTACTGTTGAGTGTGGAGATGCCATATTGGCAGTATGAATTTTCTCGTTGGATATATATATATATATATACCAACCCTTCCGCACGAGCAGGATGCGACACAAGGTCAATTTCTTAAGCGGAATTTAACAGGTTTGAATTCAGAGTTTTCCTTCTCCTAGACTGGTTAACTTCCAAGGTTAAAGAGCCCAGTCTGCCCTACTATTTACCCATAGCTGGGGATATGGATTCATACCTTTCCCAAGGGTATTAGTGCCATGTGAAATGCAAACAGCCACGTCCAGGATTTGAATTCGGGTCGACGAGTCCATTTCTCCACGATTCTAACCATTAGACCACGCACCTCTCTGTGGAGAGATATAAGAACAGGTCTTCACTCCAAAGTCATGACCAAAAAGGAGGATAGGAAAAAGATCTCGTTTCTCATGTTGGGTACCCTTATAACACATAATGGGGAGAGAGAGAGACAGAGTAGAGATGGGATGAGGGTTCTTACTTGTTAACAGCCGCTTTACTGCTTCTAACTCGTCGGTCGCCATATTCTTCGCGGGCTGACCTCTCGGGTTGATCCTGTGGGTTGCTTTTACTTCTTATTGGTTCTTTCTTCCTTCTTGTTGGGCTGGTCATTTCTTGTTTAATAACTCAACAAGACTTGGTTGTTTTTTCTTATGTGTTTATTTAAAACAACCCAGCCCATATAGGTTAAACCGCGCGGATCGAGGCGACTTCTCGATAGCCAACAATAGCTTCCGCTCTCGACGAAAATCTAGTCGCATCTGAAAACTAAACTAAACATTAATTCTCACGCCTCTAATAGCGCTCTTTTCGTAAATGTTAAGTCGGGGTCATCATCAATCACTCATAACCCTAACGGTTATGGAAATTCCCCACTTAACTCCCTCCGATTTTAAATCTAACGAACTGTTGATTCAAAATATCTTACTACAGGTACGTACATAATTCATTGACTATCTATGAATTATGTAACAATGGGACCAACGGTCATAAGATGAGAGCAGCGATATCTCAAGAGATGAAAAAATCACCTCCAAACCAAGATAAGATAACATCTTGTTACTCTACACTTCTGCTTTTTACTTAATAATCCCTGTCGGCGGGGCTATGAATACGCTGACTGTATGTCCTGCAGAAGAGTATTACACCCCTCCCCAGAAAAAAAAGGATGTCCGAAGGTATAATACTAAATTGTATCTGATTTCATTATTCCCAGTTTGCTCTGACCGGGAGTGACTGTACATATTAGTGTTCTATCTATTTTTATATACCCCTTTTATCTTTTCTGGCACCTTCATAGTTAATCTTCTATTTTTTTTACTTAACTTTCGGGTGTAGCTGGCTGTTATTTCTTATTCTCTTCTGTTTCTTGTAGTCTGTAGCTATCTTTATGGCTTCTTCTAACTGGTCTTTTGTCGATTGTTCTAGTTCTGCTATAAGTCTGGTTCTTCAGATACTGGTCTGTTGTTGACTGGTCTGATTACGCCAAGGCTGCCATTATTTCTCTTAGAGACAACACAAGGCATGTATTTCTTTGTGATCACATTTTCATTAATTTCAGAACCAGACTTTTCTCAACTGTGCGGAGGGGGGGGGGGGTGAAGCCACACACAAAAACAGTATTGTGCACCCTGTGAGAATCAAATTCACTTCTAATAGCCTGGTTTGTTAACCATTGCATCACGTAGAATACCCAACACCTTATTTCTATTATCTGGGGATTTAGAATGCAGCAACTGCTCCTCTGCAGATGAGTAAGAGCCCACCCAATGGGGTCACCTGTTGGTCGTGGGTCGTGATTCGTGATGCTTAAGGATGGAATCCTTGTGGCTGAGCAGTCTATGACATTCAACACTCCACTTGGCCCTTTCTTCGACTAGACGAGTAGTCGGAGAGGCCCCTTCGATTAATTGCTTGCCATACCAAGCCCTAGCACCAATATGATTGTCCCAACCCTATTGTCTTTATGAAAAAACCCAAGTCCTTTTATCCTCTATGTGATAGAAGGCGTTGTCTGAGGGTCTTATTATCCTGGGTATGCCGTTAAACTGCATTTAATGGGGAAGTTTCAATTTTGGGGCTCTGAATGTGGAGTACTACTTTATCGTTATTACTCCTAGGTCCACTCTGACCCGGAATGGTAGTACCTGTTAGGGTCCCATCCATGGGTTAAATAAAAAAAAAATATTTTTTAAAAACTTGAGAATTAATAATTAAAAAGAATGAATAAAACAAAATGCCCTCGGTATAAAATAACCCAACAAGGTTTGACATGCCGTGAAATCCAACCAACCAGCTAAACAATATTTCGATTTGTAAAAATCATCTTCAGAACTTACCAGTTTATACTCCAGACTTATCAATAGCGGAGACGAAAATAATATGAATTCAAATCGAAACTGGGATGCATCATGAACATTTTTTATACTTATTATACAATTTTTTTATATATTTTTACATCAAACTCTTTTGAGTTTTTATTATGGATTATAATGCTTCTGTTTTTAAATAAATTTTATCTTATTTTTAACTCAGCTTCTTTTTTTTTTCTTTTTTTTTTTTTTTTTTCTCTCTATTTCCACTTACACATTCTGCGAGCTGCTGAAGAATTCTGAAGAATGGAGAATTCCCCGAAAGAACACAAGAGAATCCAGTTTCTTTGATGTTTCTCTCCCTTTGCATAGAAACATGTAATTTTCAGCTACAATTGTAAGTGTTCTTCAGTAATTAACTGCAATCTATGAGAAACTTTTTTCTTTTTCTTCTTTTTTGGGGGTGGGTGGGGGTGGAGTGTTAAGACAGCTACGTTGACTGTTATTAATAAAACTTCCTAATTTTTCATTATTAATATATTCGTACATTTTCTCCCCCGTCTTCAAACATAAATTCATGTAGCGATAAATCCTTCACTTGGAATTCTCCCACGTTGAGTCGATATCCTGGTATATCTCGGGAGTTCCAATGTTTTAATTACGCATCTATTTTCCTGGCGTTGTGTATTTCGACATGTTTATTAGGTTCGTGTTATGATTGAGTTATTTCGTCTACGCTTCACTGGTTTTATACGAGGAATTCTAGCCGGAAAAGAGATGGTCATAAAAAGAGACAGTTTTCATTTTAGCTACTAGCAAGAATATTAGAATTAGAAAGACTAACGAAATTAAATAAGAATGCATATAAAAAGATTACACTTATTTTAATTGGTTTCTATATAAAAAATCAATCATAGGATTTTACGCGTGGAATTTAGCAAAGAATATTAAGAAAGCAGGTTTGATTTTATTTTAAGTATTTAAGTTTTGGTGTAATGAAATATATTGAATTTTGGTGTAATATAATATATTGAATTTTGGTGTAATGAAATATAGTGAATTTTGGTGTAATTAAATATAGTGAATCACACGATGGATTTTAATATATTAGAAAATAAAACAATGAGATCAATAACATTAATTATTTATTAAATCCAGTTTTGTTAAAATCATTATGTAAATTAACCACTCCATATATTATTTAAAGCTTTATTTCTTAGTGATATATAAAATGTGTTGCAGGATTTTAAACGCAGTAATAACATAGGCGTTTTGAGGCAAATCGAACTCACAGACATTATTGTTATATAAGATTTATTCTCTTCTACGTATTAATGATTTTGAATATAAATTAAATACTCAGTGATAAACTTACGTAATTCATGAGGATGTTGTGACATAAACAGTGACGTAATTTCGGTTACAGACACTGAATCTCCATTCTGATATGATATTATTTTCTTTCCTTTCCTCTTCTTTTCATCCGGTTTTCCTCAGCTTTCTCTCCTTTGTGTCAAGCAGAGCGCGATCCTTAGTGAAGAATCTTCTAACCGTAATTTCGTTACAGACACTGAATCTCCATTTTGATATGATATTATTTTCTTTCCTTTCCTCTTCTTTTCATCCGGTTTTCCTCAGCTTTCTCTCCTTTGTGTCAAGCAGAGCGCGATCCTTAGTGAAGAATCTTCTAACCGTAATTTCGGTTACAGACACTGAATCTCCATTCTGATATGATATTATTTCTTTCCTTTCCTCTTCTTTTCATCCGGTTTTCCTCAGCTTTCTCTCCTTTGTGTCAAGCAGAGCGCGATCCTTAGTGAAGAATCTTCTAACCGTAATTTCGGTTACAGACACTGAATCTCCATTCTGATATGATATTATTTTCTTTCCTTTCCTCTTCTTTTCATCCGGTTTTCCTCAGCTTTCTCTCCTTTGTGTCAAGCAGAGCGCGATCCTTAGTGAAGAATCTCTAACCGTAATTTCGGTTACAGACACTGAATCTCCATTCTGATATGATATTATTTTTTTCCTTTCCTCTTCTTTTCATCCGGTTTTCCTCAGCTTTCTCTCCTTTGTGTCAAGCAGAGCGCGATCCTTAGTGAAGAATCATCTAACCGTAATTTCGGTTACAGACACTGAATCTCCATTCTGATATGATATTATTTTCTTTCCTTTCCTCTTCTTTTCATCCGGTTTTCCTCAGCTTTCTCTCCTTTGTGTCAAGCAGAGCGCGATCCTTAGTGAAGAATCTTCTAACCGTAATTTCGGTTACAGACACTGAATCTCCATTCTGATATGATATTATTTCTTTCCTTTCCTCTTCTTTTCATCCGGTTTTCCTCAGCTTTCTCTCCTTTGTGTCAAGCAGAGCGCGATCCTTAGTGAAGAATCTTCTAACCGTAATTTCGGTTACAGACACTGAATCTCCATTCTGATATGATATTATTTTCTTTCCTTTCCTCTTCTTTTCATCCGGTTTTCCTCAGCTTTCTCTCCTTTGTGTCAAGCAGAGCGCGATCCTTAGTGAAGAATCTTCTAACCGTAATTTCGGTTACAGACACTGAATCTCCATTCTGATATGATATTATTTTCTTTCCTTTCCTCTTCTTTTCATCCGGTTTTCCTCAGCTTTCTCTCCTTTGTGTCAAGCAGAGCGCGATCCTTAGTGAAGAATCTTCTAACCGTAATTTCGGTTACAGACACTGAATCTCCATTCTGATATGATATTATTTTCTTTCCTTTCCTCTTCTTTTCATCCGGTTTTCCTCAGCTTTCTCTCCTTTGTGTCAAGCAGAGCGCGATCCTTAGTGAAGAATCTTCTAACCGTAATTTCGTTACAGACACTGAATCTCCATTCTGATATGATATTATTTTCTTTCCTTTCCTCTTCTTTTCATCCGGTTTTCCTCAGCTTTCTCTCCTTTGTGTCAAGCAGAGCGCGATCCTTAGTGAAGAATCTTCTAACCGTAATTTCGTTACAGACACTGAATCTCCATTCTGATATGATATTATTTTCTTTCCTTTCCTCTTCTTTTCATCCGGTTTTCCTCAGCTTTCTCTCCTTTGTGTCAAGCAGAGCGCGATCCTTAGTGAAGAATCTTCTAACCGTAATTTCGGTTACAGACACTGAATCTCCATTCTGATATGATATTATTTTCTTTCCTTTCCTCTTCTTTTCATCCGGTTTTCCTCAGCTTTCTCTCCTTTGTGTCAAGCAGAGCGCGATCCTTAGTGAAGAATCTTCTAACCGTAATTTCGGTTACAGACACTGAATCTCCATTCTGATATGATATTATTTTCTTTCCTTTCCTCTTCTTTTCATCCGGTTTTCCTCAGCTTTCTCTCCTTTGTGTCAAGCAGAGCGCGATCCTTAGTGAAGAATCTTCTAACCGTAATTTCGGTTACAGACACTGAATCTCCATTCTGATATGATATTATTTCTTTCCTTTCCTCTTCTTTCATCCGGTTTTCCTCAGCTTTCTCTCCTTTGTGTCAAGCAGAGCGCGATCCTTAGTGAAGAATCTTCTAACCGTAATTTCGGTTACAGACACTGAATCTCCATTCTGATATGATATTATTTCTTTTCCTTTCCTCTTCTTTTCATCCGGTTTTCCTCAGCTTTCTCTCCTTTGTGTCAAGCAGAGCGCGATCCTTAGTGAAGAATCTTCTAACCGTAATTTCGTTACAGACACTGAATCTCCATTCTGATATGATATTATTTCTTTCCTTTCCTCTTCTTTTCATCCGGTTTTCCTCAGCTTTCTCTCCTTTGTGTCAAGCAGAGCGCGATCCTTAGTGAAGAATCTTCTAACCGTAATTTCGGTTACAGACACTGAATCTCCATTCTGATATGATATTATTTTCTTTCCTTTCCTCTTCTTTTCATCCGGTTTTCCTCAGCTTTCTCTCCTTTGTGTCAAGCAGAGCGCGATCCTTAGTGAAGAATCTTCTAACCGTAATTTCGGTTACAGACACTGAATCTCCATTCTGATATGATATTATTTTCTTTCCTTTCCTCTTCTTTTCATCCGGTTTTCCTCAGCTTTCTCTCCCTTGTGTCAAGCAGAGCGCGATCCTTAGTGAAGAATCCTTTGGCTGATCATTAGTGTCCCTTAATATTGTGTATGATCCTTTGGTTGTTCCTTGGTGCTCCTCAGTCTGGCAGATCGTTCGTCAATGAGTTCAAATTGTCATCAGTCGGTAATCTGAACATTAGCTACATAAATGAGAATAACTTTCCCTTGTTTGTTTCACTTTGAGGAAGCCATTTTTCTTGGTCGGCCATTTTCATTTCAATATGAAAAGTAAAAATACGAATTTTTGCTAATCAATAAAACTGCATGTTTTAACACGAAAACATCTTAAAATGTTTTCTTAATAACAATTAAGTTCATTTCAAATATGCACAAGCACAATTAAGAACACATTTTATGACATTTTAGTGTTAAAACATGCAGATGTATTGATTCGAACAAATTCGTATTTTCAGTGTAGATTTACGGTGAAATGAAAATGGACGACCAAAACAAACGGCTTCCTCAAAGTGAAACAAACAAGGGGAAGTTACTCTCATTTATGTAGCTAATGTTCAGATTACCCACCCATCAATATCATCCGATTAAATAGTTAACCAACCACGTGTTCGGGCTGTTAATTGGTTGAGGTTTAAACCACATGACCTCGCTTAGTCTATAAATTTAAGTACGGCTTATAAACCAAAATATTCCAACATAGTCTGATTCAGATTTAAAAGTGAGTGAAATTAAACATTACAAAGTCGATTTTGAGCTCAATAACTCAGATACAGGCGATACACGTGCTACTGTACACAATGCATACAATGTAGTACAAATCAGGAAATTTACAGATTTTATTTAAGACACGTTCTTTTTATTGTTCTAACTTCTCATCTTGCATATCATAACATTTTATGGGAATTTAAAGGTTTTAAAGGAGTTTTAAAATTATTGTATTATTTGTATTATTCGGACTATGTTATTTGTATTATTCGGACATTGTTATCTATACAACGTTTCAGCCGATGTGCCCTCCGGCCTTCTTCAGGTATTTATTGTCGGACTCGCGAACCTTCTCGGACCCGGGAACCATCTCGGACTCGAGAACCTTCTTTTCAAACTCGGGAACCTTCTTGTCGTAATTGGACACATGGCGTAGTGGATAAAGGAGTTAGGTTAAGACAGTTCTAAGTGACAGTTATCTAGACTGCAGGTCCAATGCCGGTCAGGGGCAGCAGTAACATAGAATAATAATTAACACAGCTTAACACCTGTACCCCAGCTATGGTTAGTGGAATGAGAACAGGACTGAATAAAGGGTTAAGTTCAAAGTTCCGTGATGAAGATGAGAACAATAGTCCGAATAATACAAATAATACCAATTATTAAGCCTCATCTCAAAAATACAGAGAAATTTTAAAATTGATCATAATAAGGAGCCTTTCACCAGGCGAGTCGCTTTAACAAGCGCTCCCTTCACCTGCCACTTATCAAGGGGCCTTTTACCAGATGAGTCGCTTTAACTAGCGCTTCACCTTTCACAAAGCGAGTCAGTTATTCAAGCGCTCCCTTAACTTATCGTATGAACATTAATGGGTATGTCCCAATCCTCATAAATACGGAAGTATTACGCTGACTGAATAGCAGTGGTTTACCTTTCTTCACGCCGCTGGCGAGTATTGTGTTTTGTTAATACTATAAACATTCTATTTCATTTCCAATCTCCGTTTGGTTATTTCTCATTTAGTAGCCTTTGTTAGGTTACAATACGTATCATAACATTTAATGGGAATTTAAAGGTTTTAAAGAAGTTTAAATTTTTAATGTACTCGAAAGAGTGCACTGAAAATGAGAGAATGCAACGGCAGAAGTGTTAGTATAACAAGGGTAACCCTAATTTATGGTTGTTTAGCTCAGTCGGTAGAGCGTCGGACTAGGAACCACAAGGTTCTTGGTTCAATATCGACCCTCGCTAACTCAGCGTATGAGTAGCACAGGGATCTGTGCGGTAAAGTGAGGAGCTGATGGTAGGTGTGGCGCTCCACCTCAGACGCTAAAAAAATCACTTTGGTCTAGTGCTAGTGAAAAGGGGGATAGACTCCCTCGCTGATTGGCTGATACTGAATTTAGGCCACCCCTACGACTGTAATGTTGTCAGTCTCGTTAAGTCTACGAAACTGAGTAAAGTTTGTGTTAATGTCCACATTACAGTCTATTTGTAAGAAACATTGGTCGTTAAATGACACGTTCGTTGTTTTATTTGTTCTTAGAAATGGCAAAAACAATGGACACCAAACCCTGAAATAGAATATTAAGACTTTATAGCACTCAGTCTTATGGCCATTGCCGTTGAATGTGGATTCCATCCTAGAAACGAGAATCGGATGTGACACTTTTAGACTGTTGCAGTTGATGGTTGGTTGATTGATTTTAACGGCATATCAACCCGTCTGGGGTTATGTCTGGCCTAACGGTTAGGAAATAATATAATATATATATATATATATATATATATATATATATATATATATACTAACTAACCGTTCCACACGAGCAGGATGCGACACAAGGTCGATTTCTTAAGTGGAGTTTAACAGGTTTAAATTCAGAATTTTCCTTCTCCTAGACTGGTTACCAAGCCATGGTTAAAGAGCCCAGTCTTCCCTGCTATTTACCCATAGCTGGAGGGAGAATTGAATTCATACCTTTCCCAAGGGTATTAGCGCTATGTGAAATGCAAACAGCTTCGTCCAGGAATTGAACTCGGCTTAACAAGTCCATTTCCCACGACTCTAACCATTAGACCACGCGCCTCCTATTAGGAAGTAATATAGGTTAAGTATTTATATTTATACTTTTCTAGTAATTGGTTTTAACAGTGTGTTAGCATCATTTGGGATCATGTTGTATGGTATTGATTAGGTTCATGTCTATATTCTATGGTATAATTTTATATCCTTCAAAAAGGACAGAGTTAAAATGATGTTAAACATGAGAAAAGTTACGGAACTTTAGATTTAATATATCAGTCTTTATTATGATTAGTAGGACTTATGGATATACCATAGTATGATGAGCCCAGTCAGCTGAGACTTTAGAATACACCGACTGCATCTCTGCAGAGGAGTAAGACTCAAATGGGACCATCTGTTGGCTGTGGGTGGCGACCCGTGATGCCCAAGGACGAGATTCTGGTAGTTGAACTGTCCATGATATGCAACACTCCACTTTGACCCTTACTTAGCCCCCTCAGATCAATTGGTTGGTCATGTCAAGTTCTAGCACCCATATGATTGTCCTAACCCTATTCCCCTTATGGCAACCCCCAACACTTTTTATCATACATGTGCTAGAAAGTGATGGCTGAGGGTTTTAATGTCCTGGGATTGACGTTAAACTCTATTTGATGTTGAGGTTCTAGTTCTGGAAGTCTTGGAAATGTGGAGCACCCCTTCTTCACCATTGCTCCCAGATCCACTCTGACCCGGAGCGGGAGTACCTGGTAGGGCCCCACGTATGAGTTAAATAGAAAATTTGATTAAAAAAGAATGAGTTTTAAACATTTTTCCTCCAAACTATCGCTACGAATCTTTCAAAATTTTGCCGGCATTAAATGACCCACTGAGGTTGATATGACGTAAAACAAAACGAACAAGAACAAAACAAACCACAGTATGATAATTTAATTATTTTAACGTTTGATATGTTTACGTAAGTGTTATTTCTAAATAGTTAAAATTTATAAAAAAAAAAGAACGTGTGTTGAATAAAATTAGTAAATTTCTTGCTTTGTACTACATTGTAAGCATTACTCTATGTGTGGTGATTAAGTGTGGGGATTAAGATAAAACCAAAATTTAAATTTAAAAAATCTCCGATGAGTCTTCACCGGAAGAACCCTCCACGCATGTGCGAGAAAAAGGATCGACTTCCGACCCCCAAGTTAATATCTCGGTCATTCGAGTTTATGACTGACTGTGTCTAGTCGCACTTGTGGCTAGGGAGATATTCCCTTGCCACAAGCGACTATGACAGGGAATAAATCGTAAGTCATAAAACCACCTTCTGCCTTTGTCTCTTTCTTTTTCGTTCCTTGAATTCCTTCCTTTTAGCACAACCACCAAATGAGATGGAGTTAAAAAGCGAAAAAGCCCAAGAACACGCACTGAGAATATCAGCTACCTTTAAACCTTTAAAACACCCAAACCTCTTCCTACCCCTTAATCTTGAATAAAATTAGTAAATTTCCTGAATTGTACTACATTGTATGCATAGTGTACAACAGCATGAGTATCGTCTGTATCTGAGTTATTGAGTGTCAGAAAAATGATAGTTGAATTATCTCCTCCTGACGCCAGAGAGCGAATCGCCAATATACGACATTGGCGCCAAATTTAAACCCCATGACGAAAGGGACTTATCAAGGGGCCTTTCACCAGGCGAGTGGCTTTAACAAGCGCTCCCTTTACCTGCCACTTATCAAGGGGCCTTTCACCAGGCGAGTCGCTTTAACAAGCGCTCCCTTCACCTGCCACTTATCAAGGGGCCTTTCACCAGGCGAGTCGCTTTAACAATCGCTCCTTTCACCTGCTACTTATCAAGGGGCCTTTCACCAGGCGAGTTGCTTTAACAAGCGCTCCCTTCACCTGCCACTTATCAAGGCCTTTCACTAGGCGAGTTGCTTTAACTAGCGCTCCCTTCACCTTTCGCCAAGCGCGTCACTTATTCAAGCACTCCCTTCATTTATCGTATGAACTTTCACCATTTTCAAGCACTCCCTATCAACTGCGAGTAGAATTGTATTCTAGCGCAACTTCACCAGCAAACAGCGAGTAGTATATCCAGCGCAATTTCACCTTACCTCAGCAAGATAAGTCTCGTCGCAAATGCCACAAAATTTGCAACACCTTTGTAATTTTTGAATATATGTTGTTTTAATTTTCATCTGAAATTATTTGCTTGCCATCGGGAGATTTTTAGAGTTCCCTATTATTCTGTTATTCCTCTTATGGAATCAAAATCAACTTTGTGATGTTTACAAAGGATCGAATTCGCTTTACAGTAGATCTAATGGATCTGCGAGATTATCTTGCTAACCATAACACGACAATAGGCGTAGTAATATGACATAAAGTAAAGAATCTCTGTGCGCATGTCTCTTTTTCTCTGTGCATGGCAACTGGTTTTTCACCTGCTGAAAAGGAACAGACAACGCCTTCTTTTCGTATCGAGATCGAGGCTCTCAAATCGCATAGATATCTTCTATTTAGTATTTACAGATGACACAGTCATGGTTTTGCCAAGTAGGTTAGCTTCGAAATGATTTTTCAACAAAAGACAGATGGAGGTGGAAAGGGGTTCGTCGGCGAGGGGGGGGGAGATGCATATTACGATAGAATTAAGGAAGGCAAATGTTTTCTCGGTAACGGAGGAGTAGGGGTTGGGTGGTTTAATAGTTCGATTTCAGCTGGTCCACTTGACGAGCATTTCATCGGAAGTTTTACGGTTGAAGAATAATTGCTTTCTTGTTTGGCAGGTGCAATTTGAATGCGAGAAAGAAAGAGAGAAAAAAAAAGAATCAAATTTATAACAACCATAAATACGCCTATATTCTTGCACACGCATGCGCGTACACACATCCGGTGAATATTTATTAATGTATCTTCAGTGACGTAAATGAATGCAAACTGTTATATTTTTGCTTTATGGGTTCCAATAGCCCCACCTCTCTGAGGAGCATAGTTTTATATTTCCTTAATATTAAAGGTATCATGCATATACTAACAAAGCTCTAAAGATAAGACACGAAGACACGTGCGTATTCAACACAGACTTTATTAAGAGTAAGAAAACACTACTAATATTAGCTGGCTAATAGATCCCTGTGCTACTCATACACTGAGTTGGCAAGGGCTGGTATCAAACCAGGAACCTGGTGGTTTCTAGGCGGACGCTCTATCGACTGAGCTAAACCGTTCTGCTTAGTGAACTAAAAACGAACCAAAAGAACTCAATTAATCAAAAGGGAATTATTTTTTCGTAGAAAGCTGCTGACAGCTGGAAGTAGTAGTTTGTGTTAAGCAGTAGGGAGTTTTAGGGAGTAGTGTGGTTGGCAACCTTCCGTCTATTTTAGACGATGGCGTAGTTATTTTTCTTTCTTTTTTCTTTTCTCTCTCTCTCTCTCTCTCTCTCTCTCTCTCTCTCTCTCTCTCTTTCTCTCTCTCTCACTTACAGCAACGTGAGTGGCTGAACAGACTTATCATCGAATGGCAGTCTCTGGTGCAGTGGCTGCAAAGAAAAGGTGAGGGAGTAGTATGAGTATACAAAACATAGGGCCGCATATAAACAGGAACCACTTTAACTGGTCTCGAAGAAATGGAATGGCGTGACGCTCATTTACTGATGTCATTAAGTTTATTTAATAAACACCGTGAAACTGTACAAGGAAAAACAAATAACATTTAATGACGTATACAGCAAATACTTTTAAGAAATGCGAAAATCCTCAAAGAAATAGGAAACTCTTCAAAGAAATGGAAACCCTTACCATTTTTGCTTCATCAGACCAGTTGACGAAAACACTCTACTCTGTCTTACCCTTACCCTTTTCCGGTTAGGGTTCATAGAACGCAGAAACTAGTAGTCGGCACCAAATGATATTAAACCCATCAAACTACCCTAAATTGAATACTGTGGTTGTAATTAATTTTTATAAACAAAAATATTTATATAAAGATAAGACATAATTAACTGATCGGTTTAGTTATATACTTATATAGGTGGTTACCGTCAAAGGAAATGGACCTGGCGATACGAGTTCAAATCCTAGACGAGGATGGTTGCATTTCATATGCTACTTATACCCTTGGAAAAGGTATGAATCCAACTATTCTCCCTCCAACTATAGGTATATAATAGGGCGGACTAGGCTCTTCCGACTTGGTATGTCAACTAGTCTAAGAGAAGGAAAACTCTGAATTCAAACCTGGTAAACTCCGCTTAAAAATGTACCTTGTGTCACATCCCGCTCGTGTGGAGAAGTTGGTAAATACATATGCTTATATACTTCCATATTTCCATTTCCGGTTTAGCGGCAGTTACAACCACCAGTGGGTGGTAGATGGTTGCAGGTAGCTGGGAGTAGCATTGTGAGTTAAGTAGAAGGGAGTTTTAGGGAGTAATATGAGTATACAACGCACATTACCACATATAAACAGCAACTACCAGAGGTGATAGAAGGTTGCAGGCAGCTGAGAGTAGTAGTGTGAGTTAAGCAGTAGGGTTTTTTTTTTAAGTATTATGAGTATACAACACATAGGACTGCATATAAACAGCAAGTACAAGTGGGATGTTAGACGGTTGCAGGCTGATGGGAGTAACAGTCTGAGTTAAGTAGTCGGGGTTTTAGGGAGTACTATGAGTATACAACACATAGGACTGCATATAAACAGCAAGTACAAGTGGGATGTTAGACGGTTGCAGGCTGATGGGAGTAACAGTCTGAGTTAAGTAGTCGGGGGTTTTAGGGAGTACTATGAGTATACAACACATAGGACTGCATATAAACAGCAAGTACAAGTGGGATGTTAGACGGTTGCAGGCTGATGGGAGTAACAGTCTGAGTTAAGTAGTCGGGGGTTTTAGGGAGTACTATGAGTATACAACACATAGGACTGCATATAAACAGCAAGTACAAGTGGGATGTTAGACGGTTGCAGGCTGATGGGAGTAACAGTCTGAGTTAAGTAGTCGGGGGTTTAGGGAGTACTATGAGTATACAACACATAGGACTGCATATAAACTGCAAGTACAAGTGGGATGTTAGACGGTTGCAGGCTGATGGGAGTAACAGTCTGAGTTAAGTAGTCGGGGGTTTTAGGGAGTACTATGAGTATACAACACATAGGACCGAATGTAAACAGCAGGTCGATTTTCATGGGTATTACGAGTATGGAGGTGCTAAATCCTTACCCACTTTTTTCCTTTTTTGTCAAAACGACCTGAGTTGCCTTACAAGCTTAAGATAGCTAAGCATAACGGTTATTGTAGGAAGTGGAATCGACGACCAGAGTTCAAATTCTGGACGAAGCTGTAACTTTTCACTTCGCGCTAATACTCTTGGGAAAGGTATGAATGCATCTGTTATCACTCTGTGTATGGGTAAATAGTAGGGCAGACACACTACTAGTCTTTTTTTTTTTCAAATAGCATATCTCTGCTATAGATTCAAAAAATGTTTTGTACTTTAAGAATCATGGATTATTTTTAAGTTTAAAAATTAGTGTAGTTTGATTTTTTATACATTTAAATTTATATATATATATATATATATATATATATATATATATAAAGTAAAAGTAAAGTCGTCGGAGCGGCCTAATGTCGGTATCAGCCAATCAGCGAGGGAGTCTATCCCCTTTTCACTTGCGCTAGACCAAGGAGATTATTTTAGCGTCTAAGGTGGAGCGCCACACCTACCATCAGCTCCTTACTTTACCGCACATATCCTTGTGCTACTCATACGCTGAGTTGGCGAGAGGCCGGTATCGAACTAGGAACCTTGTGGTTGCTAGCCGAACGCTCTACCGACTGAGCTAACCCGGCCCCTATCGTGGAAATTTATTAAGGAATGTCTATCCAGCATCACCGGACACTAGCAGCAGTCCCTTAGTGTCACATGATGCCAACTATAAAAGCGGTGGCACCGAAGAATTCAGCCTCTTTTGGTCTCTACTCCTGGCTAGCAACACTTGACCGTATCGTTAGAAGCCCAAGACGGCGAAGATTTGGAATCATCACCACATAGAAGCTAGAGCAGCAAACGCATACCAAAAACCATTTCTACAGGAATCAACAAGTTACGAGGAACAGAACTAACAAGGATTACAGCTAAGTTCCGCAGGTATTTTTATCTGCAACCTTTAATTTCGCTTAAACTCAGCACCCCACAAAGAAGCAACTATATGGTCATCTGCCCCCATATCACAAACCATCCAGGTGAGACGGACTAGGAATGCAGGACACTGCTGGAGAAGCGGGGACGGGCTCATAAGCAACGTTCTACTGTGGAAGCCAACACATGGACATGCTAACGTAGGACGCCCACTAGGGACCTACATTGACCAACTATGTGAGGATTCTGGATACTGTGCAGAGGACCTCCAAGGGGCAATGAGTGAAAGGGAAGGTTGGCGAAAGATTGTCATGGATAACCGTGCTGCTTGCGTGATATGATGATGACGACCTTTAACAATCTTTTGTATACCAAACACTTTTGAACTCCTTTGAACTCCTTTGGACACTTTTGGGCTCTTTTGAACTCTTTTGGTTGTTTTACATTGTGTATATCCCTGTTTGATATTTGTTTAAATGTACAGTAAACATTTTGGTGTATAAAAAGTCGTTTGTCTCCTTTCTTCAAAAGCGGCACCCGTCTCCTCACCGCGTTTGAAGTACGGTTTATTTTCTTACAAAACTTAGGGTCTAAACAGTGCTTTTCTGAGGACAAACATCCCCACAATATATATATATATATATATATATATATATATATATATATATTGTGGGGAATTTTGATAAAGAATTCATCATTCGCATCTGATGAGTCGGGAGAATTAGACAATTTGCCTAAGCTCCCTGAAATAGACTAGAATGCTAAATCTCTAAGTCTTTTGTTATTTCTTTACTTATATATTTGCTCTGTGACTCTAACATTAAGAGCATACATTGAGCTCTCAAACTGCGACAGGTTTTTTAAATAAAACTCTTGTGTCGTAAGGAAGATTTCTTCTCTGGACTTTTGGATTATATATATATATATATATATATATATATATATATTTACAGAAATAATTGAGCATTTTATTATCATTTCTCGAATACTAACAAAGTATTAACTCTCTCTCTCTCTCTCTCTCTCTTCTATATTATATATATATATATATATATATATTATATATATATATATTTATATATTAGTGAAAAGTATTTTTCTGGTTCTCAATCAAAATTTAGTATTAACATTTTTTTAATAAGAATTAATTTCGAAACTATTGAATGTAAATATAATTTATTAATAATTAATAAAAACTTATTTAAATAACAGATTGTGTAACAATTTGGAACTGATTTAACTAACTAAGGAGATTAGTTGACAAAAACCCGGTCTATGTTTTAAAGTATTATAATTAGAAATAAAGCTAGATTCAACCATTTTGCTTATTGTGTATATTAGCTAACATCTTAGAATCATTTATATATATATATATATATATATATATATATATATATATATAGTGCGGGTTGATCAAAGATTATAATAATCATCTTGCATTCTTGTACTCTGACCCAAAGTGGTAGTACCTGTTAGGGTACCATCTATGGGTTAGATAGAAAAAATGTGTTTAAAACAAAGTGAATACCCATTAAGAATGAATAAAACAAAAACGTCTTCGTCATAAAATAACCCAATAGGTTGACATGCCGTAAAATCCAACCAACCATCCACAAGAGGAGTTTTGTCTTTAATCAATTTTTAAACATGGCTGACGGCGATTTTAATAGATAAAAAAACATAACCTAATTTTCCTTTTCAACACTAGTAAAGTGACATTACGATTTTTTTTTAATTGATAGAATTGTAGTTGATGAGAAAATTATTCGTCCTTTTGGCATGTCAATGTGTCCTTCTTTTGTTTGAATTCCTTCTTTCTTTCTCTCAAACAATTCTTCTTCTTCTTCTTCTTCTTCTTCTTCTTCTTCTTCTTCTTCTTAACATTCTTCTTCTCATCCTTAACACTCTTCTTCTTCTTCTTCCTCTTCTCATCCTTAACATTCTTCTTCTTC
The DNA here is from genome assembly GCA_023376005.1 of Doryteuthis pealeii. Taxonomy (NCBI): domain Eukaryota; kingdom Metazoa; phylum Mollusca; class Cephalopoda; order Myopsida; family Loliginidae; genus Doryteuthis; species Doryteuthis pealeii. The sequence goes on along the minus strand of CM042155.1, from coordinate 77,321,248 downwards.
TTCTTCTTCTCTTCTTCTTCTTCTTCCTCTTAACATTCTTCTCTTCTTTTTCTTCTTCTTCTCTATCCTTAACATTCTTCTTCTTCTTCTTCTTCTTCTTCTTCTTCTTCTTCTTCTTCTTCTTCTTCTCATCCTTAACATTCTTCTTCTTCTTCTTCTCTTCTTCTTCTTCTTCTTCTTCTCATCTCTCATTCTTCTTCTTCTTTTTCTTCTTCTTCTTCTCATCCTTAACATTCTTCTTCTTCTTCTTCTTCTTCTTCTTCTTCTTCTTCTTCTTCTTCTCATCCTTAACATTCTTCTTCTTCTTCTTCTTCTTCTTCTTCTTCTTCTTCTTCTTCTTCTTCTTCTTCTTCTTCTTCTTCTTCTCTCTCCTTAACATTCTTCTTCTCTTTTTCTTCTTCTTCTTCTCATCCTTAACATTCTTCTTCTTCTTCTTCTTCTCTTCTTCTTCTTCTTCTTCTTCTTCTTCTTCTCTCCTTAACATTCTTCTTCTTCTTCTTCTTCTTCTTCTGCTTCTGCTTCTGCTTCTTCTTCTTCTCATCCTTAGCATTCTTCTTCTTTTCCTCCTCCTCCTTCTTATTATCCTTAACATTCTTCTTCTATATCTAATTTCTTCTTCTTCTTTTGTCCTCTTCTTCTTCTTCTTCTTTTGCCTTATTATTATTATTATTATTATTATTATTTTGCCTTCTTCTTCTTCTTCTTCTTCTTCTTCTTCATCATCATCTTCTTCTTTCTTCTTCTTCTTCTTCTTTTGCCTTCTTCTTCTTCTTTTGCCTTTTTCTTCTTCTTTTGCCCTTTTCTTCTTCTTCTTCTTCTTCTTTTGCCTTCTTCTTCTTCTTCTTCTTCTTCTTCTTCTTCTTCTTCTTCTTCTTCTTTATTCATGGTATTCGTTTCTTTCTATCTCTTTTATCATTTCTATTTTTTCTGTTTTTTCCAATTTTCTCTCGAAGAGTTGGAATCCATTTTTTCTTTATTCTATTTGTATTGAATATTATTAACCGTTTTTAGTTGTTGTTGTTGTTGTTGTTGTTGTTGTTGTTGTTCTTCTTCTTCTTCTTCTTCTTCTTCTTCTTCTTCATCTTCTCATCCTTAAAATTCTTCTTCTTCTTTTCCCCCTTCATCTTCTTATCCTCATTAACAATTTTCTTCTACTTCTATTTTTTCTTCTACTTCTTCCTATACTTAATATTCTTCTTCTTCTTCTTCCTCTTTTCGCCATCCCCTTCTTCTTCTTCTTCTTCTTCTTCTTCTTCTTCTTCTTCTTCTTCTTCTTCTAATTTTTCTTCTTCTCATCCTTAAAATTCTTCTTCTTCTCTTCCCCCTTCATCTTATCCTCCTTAACAATTTTCTTCTATTTTCTATTTTTTCTTCTATTCTTCCTATACTTCTTCTTCTTCTTCTTCTTCTTCTTCTTCTCTTTTCATATTCTATTTTCTATTTTCCTACGCCTTTTTCCAATTTATTAACTAACCGTTGTCCCCAGTTCAGCATCTTCTCCAAGACAACACTCTTAACTAGATTAATCCCATACGAACATCACAAATTATAGAGCGGCTGTTTTAACGGAATGAATACTGAAGAAACATCGGTGACCAAATGCCAGGAAATCCTGTTGACAAAGGAACTCGTGTCTTAAGATCAGAGTGGCCCTGAATAATTAAATCACTGGAAAAAAGCCTTTCAATCTCACTCAAGCCAAATTTGGCAAGGCAATTGGCTTTAGAGAAATCCTTTTTTTATGTTTAGAGATGTTTTTGATCTTTGAACAAGAATCCGGAATGTAGTTGAGATGAGAGAAATTTAAATACAAATAGAATAAAAATGCTTTTCTTTAAGCAAGTTTTAACCAAGTATCTTTGAGGTGTAACACATATTCTCAAAGATACGTGGTCCAAAGTTAACTGACCTGGAAAAATGTAAAGGTTTTTAAATAAAATAACTGGTGCATTATATCTTTTATTAATTAATATATTAACACTGAACATTTCATTAAATTCAGTTAATTCCCTAACTTGATTTTCTAAATACTAATTTAATAGAGATTTATAAAAAAAAAATAATTTTGTTGTCTTTTTCTAGCAGTTCCATCCCATCGCCGGTCGTCGGTTAAGGTTGACTGGTACGACGTTGTTTCCTTAGGCTTGTCCACCCTCTCTCCGTCCACTTTTGATTCGATTTGATCCGGAAAGACCTAACGGACCTAAACTCCACCATCGTATGTCACCCCGCCGAAAGAAAAAAAATACCAAAAACCAGGGAATTAACTGAATTTAATGAAATTTTCAGTGTTGATATATTAATTAATAAAAGATATAATGCACCAGTTATTTTCTTTTAAAACTTTTACATTTTTCAGATAAGTTTTAACCAAGTATCTTTGAGGTGTAACACATATTCTCAAAGATACGTGGTCCAAAGTTAACTGACCTCAAAAAATGTAAAGGTTTTTTTTTAAATAAAATAACTGGTGCATTATATGTTTTATTCATTAATTTATCAACACTGAAAATTTCATTAAATTCAGTTATTTCCCTAACTTTTTGTATTTTTGTTTCTTTCGGCGGGGTGACATACGATGGGGGAATTTAGGTCCGTTAAGTTCGATTTAACCCAAAAATATATATTCAACCGAAGAAATATTTCTCAGCTTCTGGGAACTGAACTCAATTATTACTATCGTTTTAATCTTTCCGAGTTTTTGCCACCAGTCTTAACTGGTGGTTTTTCACTGAATTCTTAGTGACAGTAAGTCTCTTCAAATCTCCAGCACTCTTGGGTATTACACGACCGATTCCTACTGCTGTCTATTTCAAAACGATTTTTTTACGATTCTCCAAGAGTAAGTTTGCATAAGGACCAAGTTCCTACGCTTTTGCATTCGAGCCTTTCAAAAAGTTTCATTCATTTAGTATATCCAAATACCTTTTAGTATTCACTCTGTTTTTACAGTATATATTTTTCTTTTAGCCTAAAACAAGGCAATACCTTTCTATTCATCTCAATACATATTTAAACTATTTGGGGGATTCTAACTATGGGAACTACTTTCTTTGGCGAAAATACCGAATACAGTGACCAGATCACCGGGGATCTAAGGAAACAGGGTGGGGGTTGGTGTAAAAGAATCTGTTGACTTCTTAGCTGAATTTGGTGGGTCATGGCCGCAGCCAGAACACACACACACACACCATTCAGGTCTCGAACCCGGCCAGAGGTAGCTGTTAAACGGTATAACCACACTGATGAGAGGTGATACCTCGAAACACGTGTCTGTGGATTACTTTATTATATGCTCCCAATTTGGTTGAGCACTTTAATTAGAAGGGATTTAATTACAAAATTCACCGTATTCGGTGTACAGCTAAGCCTCGCTTTGTTTACATAAAGTTTGAGGCCTCTAATGAATTCATTTCCGCTTAGAAATGTAGCGATTAAATAGTCTCCTATATTTGACAGCTGCCTGTGGCCGTACGAGTAAGAGGATTGGCGAACGAAAGTTCATTCGGGTCTCGAACCCGGCCAGAGGTAGCTGTTAAACGGTATAACCACACTGATGAGAGGTGATACCTCGAAACACGTGTCTGTGGATTACTTTATTATAAATGTGCATACATATATATTACACACATACATATATACTAGGTGATTGAAAAGTAACTTATATAGTTATTTACTAAGCTTAGCTTATATATTTATGTACTAAGCTTAGTTTAGATGTGGCACAATGTCAGACATATATGGCGGCCAATGAGAATCGAACTCATTAACAATGGTCTGCAAATCTAGCTTTAGTAAGCTAAGCTAATATAGTTATTTACTAAGCATAGCTTAGATGCGGCACAAGGCCAGAAGTATGGGGCACCCAGAGAGAATCGAACTCACTAACAATGATCTGCAAATCTTGCTAGCTAACCATTACACCACGTGAGGTGCCCAAAATTAACTCATATCGTTATTTACTAAGCTTAGTTTAGATGCGGAACATGGCCGGGAGTATGGGCGCCCAATGAGAATCGAACTCACTAACAATGGTCTGCAAATCTTGCTTGCTAACCATTACACCACGTGCGGTGCCTAAAAATTAATTTATATAGTTATCTATTAAGCATAGCTTCCATGCGGCACAAGGACAGAAGTATGGGGCACCCAGTGAGAATCGAACTCACTAAAAATGGTCTGCTAATCTAGCAAGCTAACCCTTACACCACGTGCGGTGCATAAAATTAACTTACATAATAAGCTAAGCTAATATAGTTATTTACTAAGCATAGATTAGATGCAGCACAAAGCCAGAAGTATGGGACACTCAGTGAGAATCGAACTCACTAACAATGGTCTGCAAATCTAGCGTGCTAAACATTACACCACATGAGTGTCCAAAAATTAACTTATATATAGTTATTTAGTAAGCTAAGCTTAGATGCGACACAAGGCCAGAAGAATGGGGCGCCCACTGAGAATCGAACTCACTAATCATGGTCTGCTAATCTAGCGTGCTAACCATTAGTGTCCAAAAATTAACTTATATAGTTATTTAGTAAACTAAGCTTATATAGTTATTTACTAAGCTTAGCTTAGATGTGGCACTAGGCCAGATTATGGGGCACCCAGTGAGAATCGAACTCACTAACAATGGTCTGCAAACATAGCTTGCTAACCATTAAACCACATGAGTGTCCAAAAATTAATTTATGTATAGTTATTTAGTAAGCTAAGTTTATATAGTTATTTACTAAGCATAGCTTAGATGCGATACAAGGCCAGAAGTATGGGGTTCCTAGTGAGAATCGAACTCACTAACCATGGTCTGCTAATCTAGCGTGCTAAACATTACACCACACATGAGTGTCCAAAAATTAACTTATATAGTTATTTAGTAAACTAAGCTTATATAAGATGTAATCAAAATCGTCCCTTTTATATACAGAACATATCGGCAGTGGTAGCAGAAACTTCCGGTAAGAAGTAACCAATGTCCTTTATGTTTTTTATTATTTGGGGTGTCTTTTGTGTTTTTTGTTTAATGATTTTTTTTTTTTTGGGGGGGGGGTGATGAGGTTGGTTTGTCTTTTTAAAGTGTTTTTTTGCCTTTTGTGTATTTGTATTTGTGAGTCTCTTGTCTTTGTGTGTGTTTGTCTTGAGTGTTTTTATTGTTTTTAACAGTTTCTGTTAATTTCAACCAAATCAACTTAAAATGCCCGATCTTTGCACAAGACATTTCTATAAGATTAGTTGAAACGTGCTCCAGCCTTTCCAAGACCAAAAAATCGATGCCAGTGCCAAAAGCAGCTTTTATACAACAAATAGGCAATGTATGTGTGGTGTTAAGATGTCTGTCTTCGCTAGGGTTCTTTTGTCAATAAGTTCGGACTTGTGTGTTAGAAGTTAAATAAGAAGACTGTTATTTGTTAGATGCTAACTTAAAGTTGCATGTCTCCTCCACAGCGATGTTTTCTACGGGCTTCTTGTGTTGCCAGGAATCGGCTATAGAACCATTTCGATTTAATGGCAAGACCAGTCTATTTGAGAATCCAAATAGAAAATCCTTACGAGTCCAAGACATTTACAGACTTGAAATAATGTGGTTGAAACGGCATTGCTTTTAATCGTGTTATTTTTGTCTGGAGATGCCATCTTTGAAGAAGAAGAAAAAAGTTGAGCAAGGAATTGGCAAGATAAATGACTGTAGTATTTCTCGGAATTCTAAAGATGAAGCTTGATAATTAGTATTATTTGGATTATTCGGACTATTGTCCTCATCTTCATTGTTATATGTACAACGTTTCGGTCAATGTGCCATCCGGCCTTCTTCAGGTATTTCTTGTCGGACTCGAGAACTTTTTCAGACTCGGGAACCTTCTTTTCGAACTTGGGAACGTTCTTGTCGTAATCGTTACCCTTCTTGTCATAATCGGGAGCATCACGGAACTTAGAATAATAATTAACACAGCTTAACACCTGTACCCCAGCTATAGTTAGCGGAATGAGAACAGGATACCCCCGTGCACTGAATAATGGATTAGGTTCAAAGTTCCGTGATGGCTCCCGATTATAAGAAGATTCCCGATTACGACAAGAAGGTTCCCGAGTCCGAAAAGAAGGTTTCTGAGTCCGTGAAAGTTCCCGAGTCCGACAAGAAATACCTGAAGAAGACCGGAGGACATATTGGCCGAAACGTTGTACAGATAACAATGAAGATGAGGACAATAGTCTGAATAATCCAAATAATACTAAATGTCTGTAGATTCTGTAGTCGGCGGAGTGGCCTACTCTAGGCATCAGCAAAACAGCGAAGGAATCTATCCCTTTTCACTGGGTTAAACTGCATCTAATGGTAAAGTTCCAATTCTAGAACACCATTACTCCCAGGTCCACTCTGACCTGGAGTATTAGTACTTGTTAGAGTCCCATCTATGGCTCTCTCTGATCAATCGGCTGGTTATGTCAAGCCCTGGCATCTATATGATTGTCCTAACCCTATTGCCCTTATGGCAAACTCCCAATCCTTTCTATCATATGGGTGCTAGAAGGGTGTGGTTGAGGGTCTTAATATCCTGGGTATGACGTTAAACTCTGATTGTGAAGTTCAAAATCTGGAGCCTTGGGTAATATGGAGTACACTTTATTACTCCGAGGTTCACTCTGACCCAGAGTGGTAGTACCTGCCACGGTCCCATCTGTAGGATAAATAGAAAAGAAAATTGGATTAAAAAATGTAGAATACCCATCAAGAATGTATAAAACAAAACGTCTTCGGCATAAAATAACCCAAAAAGTGTTGACATGCCACAAAATCTAACCAACCAGTGTGGACATAACAGTGTGAGTCGGTCAGAAAAATTAAATCGATCAGATCTGCACTGATACTGGTGTTGTGATGAGGACCTGCCAAGAGCGATGGGGCCGATAGACACTGATGGCGAAGTAGAGTCATAGGAGATATGTGCTGTCGACCCGACATGATGACATTGTTGTAAATTTCATACTTATTATAATGGCGATCGTGTGTTTTTCTGTCTGTAACCGAAACAATGTCACTACTCAAGTCACAATTCCCTTAGTTATTTAGTCACATTCTCCATGATTTTTTAAACCTCATTTTTTCACATTATTAATACTGTTCACCATATCTACATAATAATAACATGCAAGTGTATTTATATGTACAACAAAATAGCGGTTTACAGTGTGAACAAGAAAGTGAACGATTTCGTGGCCATCCTTACGTTTCAAGCAAGAGCACTGTCCAGCAGAGATCCTTTGTGATAAGCAGAGCGCGATCCTTAGTGGAGAATCCATTGGTTACTCCTTGGTGTCCCTTATTATTGGGCATAATCCTTTGGTTGTTCCTTGGTGCTCCCTAGTGTTTGCATGTCGTTCATCAATGAGTGCAAATGGACGTCTATCAGTATCAGCGATTTAGTAGTTAACCAACCACGTATTCGAGCTGTTGATTGGCTGTGGTTTAAACTACGTGATCTCTCTTAGTCTATACATTTAATTGGTGGATTGCAGCACAGCTTATATATCAAAATAATTCAACACATATTGATCGTGAAAATTTGATTTTAATGAATATGTGCTTGGTATTATTAATTTCTAATGTTTTGTTTTTATCTCAATGAATATGAGCAAAAATCTCGGGGATAAATCTTAAAAGAAATCCATTAACAAGAAGAAATAACACTAATGTTATTCTTTACTTCCTATTTTAACTAAATAGTTAGATTAGGAAAATCTAGCAATGAAAGACGGGAGTGATGGAAGAGTAAGTTTCAATTGTTCTATTTTTCGATTATACTCCACGCTATTTCAATTTTTTATCTGCATTCTTATTTAGTTTCATTAGCTGTTCGCATTTCACATAGCGCTAATACCCTTGGGAAAGGTATGAATCCAATTCTCCCTCCAGCTATGGGTAAATAGCAGGGCAGACTGGGCTATTTAACCCTGGCTAGGTAACTAGTCTAGGAGAAGAAAAACTCCGAATTCAAACCTGTTAAACTCCGCGTAAGAAATTGATCTTGTGTCGCATCCTGCTCGTGCGGAGGGGTTGGTGAATATATATTTATTTTCATAAGCCTTTCTATTTTAATATGACTAGGAAATATATGCACCCTCCGGGTGCAAGTATTTAAGTTTTAATGTAATGAAATATCGTATTAAATTAGAAAGTCTAATAAGAAGGCAGATAAAAAGATATGTAACAGAGTGGGGGTATAATAGAAAAATAGAAATGAAACTTACTCTTCCATCACTCCCGTCTTTTATTACTGAATTTTACTTATTTAACTATTTAGTTAAATTAGGAAATAAAGAATAAAATGACAGTTATTTTTCTTGTTAATGGATTTCATTTAAGATTCATTGAAGAGATTTTTGCTTATATTCATTAAAATAAAACCAAACAATTAGAAATCAATAATACTAAGCACATATTTAATAAAATCACATTTTTAATATCAATATGCAAATTAGCCTTCCCATTCACACTGTAAACCGCTATTTTTTGTATATATAAATACAATTGCATGTTATTTGTATGTAGATATGGACAACACTAATAAAAAGGTGAAGCAATTTTATTAATAATTGAGGTTTAAATATAAATAAAATCATGGAGAATGTGATGTAAATAACGAAGGGAATTGTGACTTGAGTAGTAATATAGTTTCGGTTACAGACAGAAAAACACACAATCTCCATTATAATAAGATATTTTATTACATTAAATTTCCGGGTGCATATATTTGCTAGTATTTATAAAATCCACACTGCTCATTTAATGTCACAGATAATATAATTAAAAAATCCTAAATTGAATTTCTCATCGATCGTCATTCCTTGATACTCAACACGGCTATTATATCACACCTCCGTTTCGCACTGGGAATTGGTCATGCGTGTTGTATTATTATCTACTAAACGGTGCAATTAATGTATTTTATAACTTGCTTGGAATATTTTATGAGATTTGGCCTTAAATGTTTATTACGATAATATTCATCATTAGTTTCGTTAAATATTTCTAATTCTTAATTATTAGCAGAAATTGGCGCGAATGACAGGATTTTATGTTACGTAAACTGATCATAAATTTATCGAACCCCAATTTTCATTGCAGCACTAAACGCCGGTATAAAACTAATTTGTATTAATGTGAGGACATATTAACTTTTAGAACCTCTCACGACCGTAGGTTTTTCGCTATGGGCTTGACAAATAACTGAAAATGTAAAACAATTAATGTTATTTAACCACCCAATTATTTGAAAATAATGATATACATGTAGCATATTAAGAAAATTGAAAAAACACAGGTTTAAATAAGTTGAGTGCTAAGTTTATTGGCCGATGTTGCAGTGTTTCGATCTATTAATTAGATCATCTTCAGGGCATTTGTTGGTATATGGAAGGTGATAAAAAAAAATTATCACAAAATAACGAGAAATTTTTAACATTTTATCACAGAATTTTTAAAATTTTTATCACAGAGTGTTTAAAATTTTTATCACAGAATAACTTTTAAAATTTTTATCACAGAATTTTTAAAATTTTGTCACAGAATAACGAGAAAAGCAAGTGATAGTCCTTGTTTATCAGACTGATAAAAAAGGACTATCACTTGCTTTTCTCGTTATTCTGTGATAAAAATTTGTTTATCAACCTCCATATACCAACAAATGCCCTGAAGATGATCTAATTAATAGATCGAAACACTGCAGCGTCGGCCAATAAACTTACCACTCAACTTATTTAAACTTGTGTTTTTTCAATTTTCTTAATATACTACATACCGTCGGATTCACTTCCTTCTCTTCACAATGATATATATCTATTATTATACTAAAGCTGGGTGAATCAATGAGTTTTATCAAGACTCTTTCCCTGTTTAGTTTAATGACACAAAATACACACTAAAATATTCCTGAGTTCTAGGATTGAGTTATGTTTTAAAATTTTCATTTTAATTGTTTATAATTAGTCGTAACTTGCAATTAAGTAAACATCTGATCCATCTCTTATTCTGCATTTTGCCAGTCACTTTCCCCCTCTTATATATAACTCTTCTTTATTTATATTAGTTTCTCTATGAGACTGAAAAGAGAGATTGGAGAATATGCGAGGTAGATTGGACTTCCCACTTCGTTTGTATGTTAATTTCCATCACCAGTCAGCCCTCAGCTTCTCAACATCTCGGCTCTTGAATTCCAAGAATTAGGTCTATTTGAATTAGGTCAGACTTTCCCTTTCTTAAAAAATCTTATAAAATGATTTTTATGGGTTTTTTATATTTATTTTTTTTTTTATTGTTTTAATTTAATTCGCTTTGCAAACGCACTTTTCCCTTATCCCAATTACCTACAAGAGCACAATGGGCAACCCAACGAGTCACGGTTCGTTTAGTTTATATATATATATATTATATATATATATATAATATATATATATATATATATATATAGTTTATTTATAATATTTAGTTTATATATAAAAATATATTTTCACTATACACTTAACATCTTTCATTTTATCCCTTATATAAACATTACTTAACAGTGTCCTGAAGATGGTATAATACCGAAATACTTAAGTATTGAGACATAAAATTGTTTCCCCTGATCATAACATCCTGTGTTTGTTATATTTTTTAAATATTTTCTTCTCATATATATATATATATATATATATATAAGAAATATTCTGTATGTTTATACAACGACCGAGCACACGTCTTTTTAACAATGAAAATCGGAGACTATCAAAGTTCAATAAAGTCAACACCCTATTTTTATTCGAAGCGGGTAAAAACAATTTTACAATTTATTTTCAATAAGAAATCGATAATAAATATAGCAACGATATAAATCAATGATATATTAAAAACACTTTTAAAAATTGATTGAAAATAAAACAAATTATTAAAGGATAAAATATAATTTAAAAACAAAAACAAATAAAATACAAGATATAAACAAGAACAAATAAAATAAACAACTTAAAAGCAAGCATATATAAAGAATAAAAGATAATAAAACAAATATATATATATATATATATATATAATATATAATATATATATATAAAGAAAATTTGAAAAACAAGTATTCCGAAATTGGGATGAATTTAATAATCGATGTTTAAAACATTTCGGTTACATTGAACCTTCATCAGGATGTCTCTTGGGTGAAGAAAATGATGGATGTTTTTATATGTGACAGGAGATGAAAATCTTTTTAGTTATGTAACTGTATTTAATCAGCGTTTTAATTTTGAAAGGCAAGTCGCGATCTACTCACGCGAAGGTGTCATGACGCGTGACGTCACTCGAAGAAATGCAAAAGACGAGAAAAAGTATTAATGGACAGATTATTTTTAAGAGAACATAGGGAAACAAAGTGGGAATGATAACTAAATAAATAATTAAATGAAGCCTGGTATTTAGTAATTATTTAACACTATTTAACTAGAAACGGAGATATAATAAATAATACATGTCGGTTATTAAGGGAACAAAGTGGGAATGATAACTAAATAAATAATTAAATGAAGCCTGGTATTTTGTAATTGTTTAACACTATTTTAGCTAAAAACGGAGATATATTGAAAAAACCATGTCGATTATTAAGAGAGGGCAAATGCGAAATTGCACAGGCTTCAAAAATCTGTCGTAGTCTTTTGTTGTGAATATGGGCTAATATTGTGGCATCATTGAAATTGAAGTTATGATTAGTTTCAGACATATGTTGGAGGAGGGTGTTCTGAAAATTGCCCAATTTAATATCGCGTTTGTGCTCATATAAACGCTTCTTGAGAGTTCTTGCTGTTTCCCCAATGTATTTTTTGTCGCAATCTTTACATGGAATTGCGTAAACACCAGCCTCGGATTTTATAGGATGGTGAGACCCCACATTGAGTAAGCTTCTAATTTATTAAATACAGTTACATAACTAAAAAGATTTTCATCTCCTGTCACATATAAAAACATCCATCATTTTCTTCACCCCAAGAGACATCCTGATGAAGGTTCAATGTAACCGAAATGTTTTAAACATCGATTATTAAATTCATCCCAATTTCGGAATACTTGTTTTTTCAAATTTTCTTTATATTGTCGGATTTAATTTCCATATTTACTCCCATATATATATATATAAGAGATTTATTTGCTTGAAGCATTGTGTATATATTGGTTTGGAGGTTGATTTTGAAGGCTATCACAATGCAGGTGTAAAGAATAAGGTAACAATGGTGTTGTGTGTTAACCTGTATTTTATTCTTGAATTTTCGAGATAAAATCTCTTTTTCAGAAGATCATTGGAACTGAAGTCGTCTTGTTATGGCACGCAGAAAATTAAAGAATTCTAGAATTATTTCTAACTATGACACTACTAAAAAGAGACTCATATTTTTTTCAACATAACACCGTAGTCAAACTTTTGTTAAAATGTTACAAGATAACTGTGCTGATTCAAATCGCGAATGTGGAGTTAACAAGGGTTAGAATCAGGAAATACATGAACACAACTTGGAATTTCAAACAATACTGTATTATTACATTTATACATACAAGAAAATAAACTTGTAATAATTCTTGTTGCAAACGATAGTATTATCTGTGGCAAATATCAATTTATATAAATATAAATGAATACAAGTCCACTTAACCGAGTCCTTGGTAATGGTTATGGCAAGTTATTGTACTTACAACGACTCCTTACAATCTCTGTTGAATTAGTGAGAGCGATAGTTTTTAAGTGGTTGTCTTCGAGATGCTGGTTCAAAAAGAGGAAGATTTCTACTTTCAATTTATGGCGCCGAAAATTTCGGGCTTGTAATTGGTTGATTTGAAAAGAGGTATGTTGACCAAGGGAGACAACCCATCTACCTTAGATATATCTTTATATGCCTGATGTTGATTAGTTTTGTTGTTTTAAATACGCTTAGGATTTGGAATTTGAAATTAAAATAAATTTTGAATACCACCCAAATAAACAGTCAAGTAAGGCAGTGCCATGAACAGTTTAAAAAATATATAATTTCGAACAAATTACGTCACACTGTTTGAAATGGAACGCTAACGGCTATGCAACGCTATATGCTGGAGTTTAAACTCGCTTACTACGATGTCACAACCCATTTTTTTTTTTATAATTTGGAACAAATTATATCACACAGTTTGAAATGGAAAGCTAATGGCTACGCAATGCTACGAGGGTGAGTCAAAAAGTAATGCCATAATGTTTGCCTTAGACTATCATCTCTTCGACCCCATCAAAGAAGGTTTGAGAGGCAAACATTATTCCAGTGACGAGAAAGTAAAATCTGTAGTGAAGAAGTGGCTCAAAGAACAGTCAACAGAATTTTACGGGGCAGGGATACATGCTCTCATTCGAAGGTGGAACATTGCTATTGGAGAAACGGTGACTATGTGGAAAGTAGGGATGTGATCCACAGAGGACCAGCTTCATTCTGATGTATGATACATGTTCCTGTGTTGGTAAATATACCTGTCCTAAACAAAAATGGCATTACTTTTTGAAACACCCTCGTATGTTCTGGAATTCGAACTCGCTTACTACGATGTCACAATCCAGCACTTTAATTAATCCACCAAGGAAACCACCTGATATCGTCTTGTGTCTCCGACTGATAATTCTCTGTCCAGTGACCGAAATAAAAACCAAATAGCATATCTGTATTATCCAGGTTATTTTTCCCCCTCTGGAAAATTCCAAACTCCTTAACTAAATGCATCTTTGGAAATATCTCCCTCGATTTTTGGATTAAGCCCTCTCACACTAATCCACAAAATCCCAGCAGAATCTTCTCAGGAAACTTGAGATTCGAACCCCTAACAAATCCACGATATATTCGGCCTGAGATATGTAAGCTAGACACTCTCTTAGTAGTCATAACACTCTCGGTTCTTTGAGAAGGGAAAGTTTTCTTTCATCCAAACATACCTTTCTCTTCGTCCACTACCAACCCCCCACACACAGTGCCTTCAAGATTAGTGACGTCCTTTTGCATTTAAGACCCTGTGCCGTAACGTAACGCTTGAATATTGTAAAATCTTGTGAGCTGATTATTTTAGCTTCTCAGTCCAACCTAAAGGCAAATATTGAATGGAGAGTTCACTAAGTTGATACAAGTCTTCGAATCCAAATGCCATTGAATGAGAACTTTTCTAAGAAAGCAAGAAAAATCTTATTTGTACAGACCAATGAATCAAAAATAAAAGGCTAGATTTCCTAATCGAATACTATCTTACGCATTCCCCTCACCACAGGGTCTTTCTGCTTCGTTTTAAGTGTTCTTTTGCTGAGCATATCGACCGGCGACAACATGTTTTCACTGCGCTCGACAGACGTGGGAAAATTCTAAAACTTCATTTATTCGGAATGAAGAAAGTTCGTAGAATAAAAATAAATAAAAAAAACAAAAAAAGTTTTAGAACGCCTAGTTAATGAAATAGACACTTATTCAACCTATCACAAATTTTTGATTAAGATTCGGAAGTTGTTTTTTTTTAAATAAAACTAGCAAGAATATACGTCCTCCGTCGGGCGTGATTATCTAAGTTTAATGTAATGAAATATATTAAATTAGAAAGACTAACGAAATTAAATAAGAACGCATATAAAAAGTCTACATTCATTTCAATTATATTTAAATTGGTTTCCGCATACAATCATTTATAGGATCAATTTTTATACGTTGGAGAATAAATAAAAAATATTTTAGAGATTACTAACACCAAGTAATTATTTATTGAACCCGGTTTTGTTAAAACCAATATGCAAATTAACTACATCATATATTATGCAAACCTTTATTTCTTACTGATATATAAAACACATTGCAGATCTTAAAGGCATTAATAACATGGGCTGTTTTGAGGCAAATCTAACTAGGATTTTCATAGAGACATCGTTAATAGATAAGATTTATTCTATGTATTTATGATTTTTACTATAAATTAGATAATTGATAAACCTACGCAATTCCTGAGGTTGACGTAAGCAGTGACGTAGTTTCGGTTACAGACAGGCAGACACCAAATCTCCATTATGATAAGAATTATCTGAACACTTGGACGGCACGGGGATAGTCCATGCTAAATGGCTGAACCTGTAGAAATTACATGGTTTAATTAGTATATCTTCCATTAATAATGGAGATTCGCTTGCGGTTTTTGTCTGTAACAAAATTACGTCACTGCTTACGTCACATTAACCAAAATCGTCATAACATAGTATAAATACACTCAAAATTTGAACATGCAACATTAGACAGACCTCATTGTTTTTTTTAAACAAGTTTTAATAAATACATGACTGGTATTATATAGTTTGTTTTATTTTAACACATATTTAAAGTTTACATTTCAAATTGTTTTATTTTTTAATCCTTTAATGAATTTGCTGATTTTACTTACTTAGGGTACAAACTCGCTGGCATTGAATATTTTTACTCCCACCCCTCAGGCAATATGTTTCAAAAATCTATTTTTACATCGCCCGGAGGGTGTTTTTTTATTTTGTACTAGTACAAATAATATTGAAATGGACACGGTGAGACGAGTTCGAAACCTGGATGAGTCTGTTTGCATTTCCCATAGCGCTAATACCCTTGGGAAAGAAATGAATCCAACTATACTCCCTCCAGATATAGGTAAATAGTAGGGAAGACTGCGCTCTTTAACTCATTGCCTACCAAATCTTCCCCGCTGCTGAACCAATTTTTCTTTCTTTTTTTACCGGTATGATGGAATATTTCAAAATTTACTATCTATTCATCTCTGAACTCACTCTATTCAAATAAAGATGGCAGTGGTGTTCACGTAGTAAATTTTCAGTGTAAACAAGTGATACGCGCGAGAGTCGCTGCCAGTGGCTTACGGTAGGGAATCATTGTTGGAAGAGCCGCTGTGTGTGGTTTAAAGTAGGCAAAGATTTAACTTTGTTCAGGCAACCACTCTAGGAGATGGAAAACTCTGAATTCAAACATCTCTGCTTAAGAAATTAACCTGCTCGTGTGTGTGTGTGGGGGGGGGGGTGCTTTGTAAAAAATGTATATACAAACATTATTCCTTGCTCCCGATGGGTTATTCAATGCCGAATTTTGATTAATTTCCAAATGTTTGATTACAATAACAATTAGCAATACCCGTGAATATACAGTATTATACTGTTGCTTAAGTTTGTTACGATTTTTGTGGCCATCCTTTAGTCTTCAAGCAAGAGTAGTTGTCAAGCGGAGATCCTTGGTGTTAAACAGAGCGCGATCCTTAGTGAAGAATCCTTTGGTTGTTCCTTGGTGCTCCTCAATCTTGCAGGTCCTTCGTCAATGATTGTAAATGAATGTCTGTCAGTATCAGTGGTTAAGTAGTTAACCAGCCACGTATTCGGGCTGTTGGTTGTCTGAGGTTTAAACCACGTGACCTTGCTTAGTCTATAAATTTAAGTGGTGTATTGCAGCACAGCTTATATACAAAATATTCCTACGAAGTTGTCACCCATTTAAATTTTGAACATGTTCATCGATGCTTAACGTTGATGACTGAAAAATAAGGTCTAAGATATTTTGGCTTTAGGTTACTCATACTGTATCTTAACTTTTTAATAAAAAAAGCTTTAAATAAAGATTTATTTTTTTAAATTTTTTAAAATTCTAAGAAAATGACTAAAAAACACATTTTTTGCTTCTTTTTCATCTTTGTCAATATCTTTTTTTTGGGAAAAATCAGGAATGAGACATAGAAAAAAGAAAAAAAAAAAAAAGAAAAAAAAAAAAAAAAAAAAAAAAAAAAAAAAACAAAAAACATTAGGCCTCATCGAATCACGCACAAGGCGGTCTTTCTATCTATAGCTCTGCTGATGAGGCCTAATAGGCCGAAATGTACATACAGAGATTGATTTTTCTCGATTTATTTAGCCTTACAATTAATAGGTATGCCCGCCTAATTGATTAATTAATTAATTATTAAGTAATTAACTTTCCAAATTAGGTACGACTTCAATTAAGCACATATTCTCCCAAAAATTGTCGGCTAAAAAAAGCCATATCATAAATACATCGCTTGTGTATCTACTTCTCATATATATATATATATATATATATATATATATATATATATATATATATATATATATATATATATATAAATATAAAAGAGGTTAACATTAATTTGATGCATGGATCCGCAATGTAATCGATAAAGACAAAGAGTCCATAAATCCTTTCCGCTTAGGAACTGGGGTTGTGTTTACAATTGATTTTTGTATCGATGGAAGAAGTTGTTTCATTGAACAAACAACTGTTTCTCCGTTGTGCTGAGACCCGTATAGATTATACATCACTGCTGTTGTATTCCATGTTTGTTGTAAGTTGTTTCTCCTGCCCGTAACCACTCGCATAATCAAGAGTTTGGAGCGTAATGAAAAAAAAAAAAGGTTAATACTAAAATGAATTATAGATTGTGGAGATTAAAATTAAATTAAATTAAATTAAATTAAAAAAGACAACAAACTAATTTTTGTTTTTAACTCATATGACTTTTGTCTCCGCTCTTAACAACACGGAGTATAAACAAGCTTTGATGATGATTTTCATAAAATCGAAATATTGTTCAATATCAGCTATGTTATAAAAAGGTTTCCCTTTAACAGCATTTTGTGGTGTTTTCATATCTTTTATATATATATATATATATATATATATATATATATATATATATATATATATATATATATATATATATATATATATATACTTATTGGTAAGAAAAAAACGGGAATCTGTTTTACGCCTCAAAGATACTTGGTTCAAAATTTATTGACCTGGAAAAATGTAAAAGTTTTTAAATAATATACCGAATGCATTATATCTTTTATTCATTAATATATCAACACTGAAAATTTCATTAAATTTGGTTAATTCCTTGATGTTTAGTATTTTTTCTTTCGGCGGGGTGACATACAAGGGTGGAATTGAGGTCCGTTAAGTTCAATTTAATCACCTTTTTGTTAACCTTTTTTTCGGATCTCAATGTTGTTATTTCATAGATCAGAAACAACATTTTATCACTGCGTTTCAAACTCCCCTCTAGGCCGCTCCCAAACCAAAAAGATGTGCAGTCGTATCACGATTTTTTTAACCTGTATGTACCTAGCAAAGAACTATACTCTAAAACGACAAAGATTTGAAATAAATTAATTCTTAATGGATACTCAATTTTATTATAAGCACGTTTCTATGTGACATACGATAGTGGAATTTAGGTCCTTTAAGTTCGATTTAACCTGAAACAGAAGATAGAAGAAATACTAGCCATGAAGTAAGTAGAAGATTTTATATGGGAGTGTAGCGATTGCCTGTCCTTGCTGAGATTGGTTTGTCTAAATGATTTATCTTCCCTTGCCGCCAAGGATTCGCCACTTGGTGGTACTACTAGCTGAGTATTTAAACTCAACCCGGAAAGCTCTCGAGCTCTCTTTGATCTGGCATCTACAATGATGCACTAGGCAAGTGGTGTCTTTATCCTTTGAAGTGGGGAAGGGGTGCTTGCCTCCCAACTATGGGATCGTACCCATGTGTATACGTGGCCCTGTTTATACCATACCACATGGGGCATGCATAGCATGTGACTCTTATATTCATTAAGAACTCTTTCTTACTTTGTATTGTTGTTATATTGTATTTCTTTGTTTGGATTTTATTATAAACATATTCACCTAGGTTGGAAGGTTTCTTTGAAGCCTTTCTAACGTATTATATAGGTATACCCAAAGATTCGGCTGCTTTTTATTTTAAAAACGAATTAAAATTAATTGAATCGATTATTTAAGGTCAAATTTTTGTCTAAGTCGAAAAGTAGTAACATGATGAGCATCAGTAAAAGAAAAAAAAATATATTACACATGTGATTTATTTCTAATACATTTAAAAGGATTTTTTCGGTCAAATTCGATCGCATTGGCCGTAAATGCTGTTTAAATATGGCGTAAAATCCGTGTTTACAAAATAAATTTAACATTTTCTCGATTGAAAAGAATTTACCAAAAATCAGCGAATTATTCGATTTTGATGAAATTTTCAGTATTGATTTATCAATTAATGAATTTTATAATGCATCAGTTATTTTATTTCAAAACTTTAATTGGTATTTCTGCTATGATGAATTAATATATAAAATTCATTTAAAATATGAGCAGCATGGTGTTAGGTTTAAAATGTTATATTATAAGATTCTAAAAAAATATTTTTCATTAACTACTTTACTTTAGCATCAATCGCCCATATGTTTTTTGGTCGAAAACTGTATTGGAAATTTAGCACCCCACCCTTATAAACGGAACAAATATTGATGTATATTTTTTTTATTTTATAAGATAATAGCCAATTAAATAATTATCGAAATGAGTAAAACAAAATCTCCAAAAATTATTTTATTTTTTATTTTCATTTTATTTTCCGATTTTCGGTACTTATTTACTACCCGAGCAGATTCTTTTAAAAAAAAAAATTTTTTTTCTATTCATACCTTCGATCTTTTGTCCTTTTATTTATGCAGAAAAAGGTATCAATCACATATATAACCCCCAAAATAGGGAGGTCAACGTTAAGTGACATGAAAAAAATCAGAAAGTTTTGCAATAAAATAACTGAAGCATTATAAGATTCATTCATTGCTAAATCAACACTGAAAATTTCATTAAAATCGGATAATTCCCTGATTTTTGGTATTTTTTTTCAAACGTGGGGGTAAATTTGTTTTGTAAAAACACGGATTTTTCGACAAATTGGGTAAACCTAGTATTATAAGAAGCAGTTTTGGTCACTAAAGCCAAAACCAAACATTTCATTCTTATAGAAGATATAACTACGGATATCTCCCATGACGAATACCACCTATCCCATAACAGAAGAAATAGTCTATTAAATATGAGGGAACAACCACGGGTGTCTCTCATAAGGAAAATAGAATCAAAACGGATCCCTTTCCATAATATATACCCAGCAGAGAATGGGTATATAAATAAAAGTTAAAGAGTGCAGAGTTTAAGAATTTTTAAGAGAAAAAAATAAAGGGACAATAAGAGTTACGCCCCTTTGTTTACCCCTGCCATAAAGGCCTTTCGGTATGTGCTGACTCATGCCTGCAGTAGCAGCAGCAGTGGTTGATTTTCCGGTTCCTGAATTTGGGCGCCAAATTCGACAGACACGAGAAGGAAGTTTGAAGAAAAGGTCCTGTTTTCACTCTGTCTCCGTTGGCTTAAAAGCCATCGAAAATTTGTTATACCGGATAAGACGAAGATTGTCAAAACTAGAAAGTTTTTCATAGTCTTATCATGAATTGAATATAATATTTGGACTTACCAAATATTATTGAATTTATTTACTTTCTTTTCTCGAAGAAAAGAAATATTATTTTTATAGTCGGTATATAAATACCGACTAATTTTGAACTTTGTGCTTTCTTCTTGGAAAAAACTAAAAATTGGTACCAGACAAAATTGTCCATTTTGCTTAAAAGAAGACATTTTGAAGAACAACTCTAGATAGAAGGAAAGGACCACTGAGAATTCCTTGGAGAATTTGTATTGTCGCCGTCTTGGTTGCCGGCGATAAAAAAAAAAGAAAAGAAAAAAGATTATTTACTTAGTTTTATATAATTTTGTAGTTCTACAATATTAAGTAGAAACCCTTTTTGGTACATTTTTTGTAACTGTGACATTTTTGAATTTTGTGTAACTTTGTTTTTTTCCTATGTTTCATATGTAATTTTATATCTTTTGTTACTTGGAAGTCCTACTGGTTTCTCGCAAGACGGACTAACTTGCAATTATATTAAATTATTTTAGGCTTACAGCGTTTATTTGTGTTATTTCTTCCTTGTTGTTTTTGTTCCTTTGTCGTAAAGTCCTGTTACAATACAGGGTGTTTATTTTATTCCGAGTAGTTTTCGGGGTAAAATTCCAAAAAGAGATTTGATATGGGAGGTATAACCACGGATATCTCCCATAACAGAAGAAATAGACTACTAAATATGAAGGAACAACCACAGGTGTCTCTCATAAGAGGAATAGAATCGAAGCGGATCCCTTTTCATAATATATACCCAGCAGAGAATGGGTATATAAATAAAAGTTAAAGAGTGCAGAGATTTGATATGGGAGGTATAACCACGGATATCTCCCATAACAGAAAAATAGACTACTAAATATGAAGGAACAACCAGGTGTCTCTCATAAGAGGAATAGAATCGAAACGGATCCCTTTCCATTATATATACCCAGCAGAGAATGGGTATATAAATAAAAGTTGAAGAGTGCAGAGATTTTAAACAAACATACAATACAGTTACGTGACATCCTTCAGTAAATGATCTGACAGACATTCGTCAATATATCTGATGCATATATTACCAAAAGCCACACATGCACACATTATTAGAAAATAATGCTACAAAGGTACACATATCTCTATTCTTTCACTATATAGTAATATATATATATATATATATATATATATATATATATATGTGTGTGTGTGTGTGTGTGTGTGTGTGTAGGCACGCACCTCGACAGTCGTAGTCGGTGTTATCTCGTGTCAAGAGAATTTTATCTTTTCTTTTATTTTGAAGCATCATGACTTTTCTCCCCAGTGACTGATAAAGCCATTGCTAGTTTCAAATGTCTAACCATACTTAAAGGTGGCAGGACTGAAATGGAAATCGATGGCCAATTTTTTTCTCCACTTCTTCAGTACTGTATCATCTACGACTGCAGGAAGGAACCTCCTGTACCAAAGTGATTTCACATAGTCTGCAACACGCAAACGTTGCCTGGAATTTATTAACGGCCGGTATGGTCTTTTCTGTCTACTCGTCCTGACGGAGGCCACAGCCGTGTAATGGTTATCGTCGTAGGAAATGGACATAGTGACTCTAGTTCAAATGGAATGGTAGTACCTGTTAGGGTCTCAAAATAGGTTAAATACAAAAAAAATATGTTGAAAAAATGTGTTGAAAAAATTTTTGGTATTTTTTTCTTCTTTCGGCGAGGTGACTTATGATAGTGGAATTTAAGTCCGTTAAGTTCGATTTAAATTGAAACAGAAGATAGAAGAAATACTAGCCATGAAGACAGCTACTCAAAAAGTAAGTAGAAGATGTTATATGGGAGTGTAGCGATTGCCTGCCCTTGCTAGGATTGATCTGTTCAAAAGATTTATCTTCCCTTGCCGCCAAGGATTTGCCACTTGGTGGTACTACTAGCTGAGTATTTAAACTCAACCTAGAAAACTCTCGGGCTCTCTTTGATCTGGCATCTACAATGATGCACTAGGCAAGTGGTGTCTTTATCCTTTGAAGTGTGTATGTGTGTGTGTGTGTGTGGGGGGGCTTCGCCTCCCAACTATGGGATAGTACCCATGTATGTACGTGGCCCTGTTAGACCCTACCACGTGGGGCATGCATAGTAAGTGACTCTTATATTCATTAAGAACTCTTTCTTACTTCCCAAAGACTGTTGTCCTCACTGTTTGTATCTTGTTATATATGTCATGTTCCGGGGGCCACAGTCGTGTAATGGTTATCGTCGTAGGAAATGGACACAGTGACTGTAGTTCAAATGGAATGGTAGTACCTGTTTGGGTCTCAAACATAGGTTAAATACAAATAAATATGTTTAAAAATATGTTTAAAAAATTCATCAAGATTGAATAAAACAAAAACATCTTCGGTATGAAAGAATCCAATTGGTGGACATACCATAAAACCCAACCAAACTGAATTTATTAATGTCCGATATGGTCTTTTCAATCAACTCGTCTTGAAAGAGGCCCCAGTTGTGTAATGGTTATCGCCGTAGAAAATGGACACCGTGACACTGGTTCAAATTTTGGATGAGGGGTGGTAGTACCTGTTAGGATCCGAAACACGGGTTAAATAAAATAAAAAATGAGTCTAAAAATGTGTTTAACAAATTGAGTACCCATCACAAATGAATAAAACAAAAACGTCTTTGGCATAAAATGACCCAATGGGTTAACATGCCGTAAAATCCAATTCTCGAGCTCTTGGGAATGTGGAGTACCCCTTCATCACCATTACTCCCAGGTCAACTCTGACATGAAGTGGTAGTACCTGTTAGGGTCCTATCTATGGGTTAAATAGTAAAATGTGTTTAAAACAAATTGAGTACCCATCAAGAATGAATAAAACAAAAACATCTTCGGTATGAAATAATCCAATGGGTTGACATGCCATAAAACCAACCAACCTGAATTTATAACTGTCCGATATGGTCTTTTTTGTCGACTTGTCGTGAAGGAGGCTCCCGTCGTGTAACGGTTATCGTCTTAGGAATATGGATACGGTGACACTAGTTCAAATCCTGGACATGGTTGCAATATCAGCTGGGGCTGTAGAATACGCTGACAACATTTTTGCAGTGGGGTAAACAAACTAAAAGATGGATTATTCCGGTTTTATTGTAAATAATGAAAGGGAAGAAAAAGTACATGCTACACATAAAAAATCTAATAAAAAAGAGAGTAGAGGAAAGATAGAGAGTGGGTTAGCGCGCGAAAGCTAATGCTAATCTGTTTCAATCAAACATAATGGAAAGGAAAAGAAGGAAAGAAAGAAAAATGTGAGAGAGTTAAATCAAGATTGTTATACTTTTTGCATATTGAACTATTTTAGCAATAGCTCTTAAGTAAACATATCAAATTAATAAAAATTATCATATTGTAGTATATTCACAGTTCCCGCTAGTAGAAAAAATTGTGATTGTGAAATATTAACAGTTCCATGGGAATTAAAATGTCAGGAAATACATTTGTGGCAACGTTGAATTTTAAATTGGCTTTGCAGAAAGGACTTACGATTTACTTGGAGAAATCCTGTTAAAATAACAGTGTTTCCATTAAATTGAAGTATTGTGAGTATGACATTTAAAAAACTTCATGAAACTCAATATGTTACATAATTTATAAGCAGTATAAATTATCAACCTACCTGTAGTTAGAATTTGAATTAGGGTCCATTAATTTTAAATTACGGTCCTATGGAAAATTACCCGCAGTTGTGACGGGTAATGACGTTTTACTTTGACCCCTTGAAAACGCGCTATTTCAGACTCGTGGAAATAGGTTTTAGTTACTCAGATTCGACCCGGTTTCAAGGAGCGTAGACGTTGTTGTCAGCTGCCGGGGTCCATCTCCCCCCGTGGCGGAATCAACATGGGCTGGGGAAATAAAGCTTTATTATTAAGAACACCAAGTCTTGTTGTTAATTAAATGTTAAAACGAGCAATGTCCAGCTCTGTAAGAAGAATTAACAAGAAAGAAAATCAACCCAGCCGAAAACCCTGAAGAGAGGTCAGCCCAAAGAACATGGTGACCGAGGTAGAACCAACAAGTAGAAGCTGAGTAACCAAGTAAGAATCATCACCAATCATCTCTAATATATCTAACTCTCTGTCTGTCTGTCTGTCTGTCTGTCTCTCTCTCTCTCTATATATATATATATTATATACCCGAGATCTCTCTCTCAGTTTATATACCCGATGTTAGATGAGTATATAACAAATATGAAATTAAATAAACTAGCAAAATAACCCCCCCCCCCGCGATGTAAAAATACATTTTTGAAAGATATTGACTAAGGGTGTGGGATTTAAAAATTCAGTGTCAGAGAGTTTGTACCCTAATTAAGTAAAATCATCAAATTCATTAAAGGATTAAAAAATAAAACAATTTGAAATGGAAACTTTGTTCTGATAACTTTGAGTTAAAATAAAACAAACTATATATAGATATATAATACCAGTCATGTATTTATTAAAACTTGTTTTAAAAAACAATGAGGACTGTCTAATGTTGCATGTTCAAATTTTGAGTGTATTTATACTATGTTATGATGATTTTGGATATGTGACGTAGCAATGACGTAGTTTTTGTTACAGACAAATAAAGAGCAAATCTCCATTATTAATAGATTTAAAGCCATCGAATTTTGAATTTGGTACTGTAGAACTCAAAATGAGATGGAATACTTTGGAGACAGTCTCTTGGTCTATAGATTTTCGAAATTGGTGATTTAGAAATTACTTTTTTTTTAAATTTGAAAAGCCCTCTTAAAAAAAACAACATTTCCATTAATTTTAAATATTGACATATCATGATTTCAACCTTGTGATATAACTCAAATTGACATGAAATACTTTAGTTGTCAGTTTCTTGGACAATAAAACTAAGTTTGTTTGTTTATCCTCTATCGTAATCAATATGGTAGCAGTTAGAATGTCTCCAGAAGTATCAGTATGGGAAACATTTTATGAGTAAGCATTAAACCATCATTAAAATTGACCTTAAATGTTCATTTAGTGTTACTTTAGCCCACATATCAAATATTGTTAATTTCCTTTTAGTAATCTATACATATATAAAGTCGTCGGGGCGGCCTAATGTCGGTATCAGCCAGACAGCGAGGGAGTCTATCCCCTTTTCACTAGCGCTAGACCAATATAAACCTATCAAATGTTGTAATAATTAAATTATCATACTGCGGTATATCCACAGGTCCTGCTACTATCATTTAATCAGTAAAACATCAAAAATTAAATTACTTACTAGACATTACAAAGGGCCGGTTTAGCTCAGTTGATAGAGTGTTCGGCTAGGAATAACTGGTTCGATACCGGCCCTCGACAACTCAGCATATGAGTAGCACAGGGATCTGTGAGATAAAGTGAGGAGCTAATGGTAGGTGTTTGCACTCCACCTCAGATGTTAAAAATAATCTCCTTGGTCTAGCGCTAGTGAGAAGGGGATAGCCTCCCTCGCTGTCTAGCTGATACCGACATTAGTCCGCACCGACGACTTTACTTTACTTACTAGACATTGCAACTACCCTGTCGGCTGGGGCGTTAGAATGCACCGACTGCACCTCTGCAGAGGGGTAAGACTCCCCCAATGGGGCCACCTGTTGGCCGTGGGTGGTGACCCATGATGCTTAAGGATAGAGCCCAGGTGGATGAGCAGTTCATGACATGCAATACTCCACTTTGGCCCTATCTTGGGCTAGATGGGCGGTCGGAGAGGCCCCCTCCGATCAATCGGCTGGTCACGTCAAGCCCTAGCACCTATATGATTTTCCCTACCCTGTTGCCCTTATGGCAAGCCCCAACCCCTTTTTATCATATGGGTGCTAGAAGGCGGTGGCTGCGGGTCTACATGTCCTGGGAATGACGTTAAACTGTATCTGATGGTGAGGTTCCAGTTTTGGAGGTTTGGGGAATGTGGAGCACCCCTTCATCACCATTGCTCCCTGGTCCACTCTGATCCGGAGTGGTAGTACCTGTTAGGGCCCCATCTATGGGTTAAATAGAAAAATGTATTTATAAAAAATTGTATTATCCATTAAGAATTGATTTATTTCAAAACTTTATCGGCATTAAATGACCCACTGAGGTTGATATGCCGTAAAACAAAACAAAACAAACCAAACTAAACATTGCAAGTGAACTTATCTAATAGTGAAAATTCCAGTTCTGGATGAAATTAAGGCTGATTCAGTTTTTTGTCCATTGTTTGTAGCATCATTGCATCATCCTCAGATCATTTCACAAATTCTTTGCACTCTCTCTAAAAAAAAATTTTTTAAATTGGGGAGTGGGGATAGGGGTTGTTTCCTGCTATATGGATAAACTGCCAAAATTGTTAGCATCATGTCTACAGATTAATACCATTGTAACTGTTTATTGACCTTTGTCCTCTGGAATTGGCATGTGTCTACATAAATGATGGATGAAGGAAAGTAAAACTTGACCCTCTCCTATATATATATATATATATATACTAGAAGCAGCTACCCGGCATTGCCTGGGGTAGAAGTGGAGGGGGTGTAAAAAGGTAGTTTTGCAGATCCATTATTGCTGAATCATGAGTCGCATCCTCGCAGGAAGCCCCATTAAAATCCCTATGTAAAAAAGACATTGCATTGATCTAGACGCTCTGAAAAGAAAAATTAATGTCTCCTATTTAAAATACTAAATGCAAAAAAATTCTGTGCTATTATCATTTAAATTTCATTTTTTAATTATCTTCATGAATATAAATCAAATCTTCATTATTTTGTTCAGAAAGCAAGATCTGGTTATATTGAATATGTATATATATTACTTTGTTATAAATTGTTTTATTTTTCATATTTTCCTCCAGAGATACATACACACAACTGTCCTTATATATATATAATAATATATATATATATATATATATATATATATTGGTTAGGAGGTTGATTAGAAAGGCTATCACAATGCAGGTGTTAAAAAAAAAAGAAAAAAATAATACGGTAACAATGATGTTGTGTGTTAACCTGTATTTAATTCTTGAATTTTTGAGATAATATCTCTTTTTCAAAAGATCACTGGAACTGAAGCAGTCTAGTTATGGCATGAACTTTTGAAAAAGAGATATTATCTCGAAAATTCAAGAATTAAATACAGGTTAACACACAACATCATTGTTACCATATTATTTTTTCTTTACAGCTGCATTGTGATAGCCTTCTAGATCAACCTCCTAACCAGTATATATATACACAATGCTTCAAGCAATTATAAACTCTCCTTATATTATATATATATATATATATATGTATATATATATAATATATTAATATATATATACCATCTTCATGTCGTGCAATTAGCACTGATATCCATGATAATCTATCGCCAACCCTCTCTATGATTAATTGTCCTCAGGGGATCCTCAGCACAACATCCAGTATCAGCACAGAACTGGTCAATGTATGTCCTTGCTGGAATATAATATATATATATATAATATATATTATATAGTCTATGCAGGTACTTTTGAAACCACGGAATATTTCTTCTTTATGATCTTTATCTTTATACTTTCTAGTGGTTTTCTATATATATATATAAGTTAAAAGAAAGGAAATGAATTCGACGATATGAGTATAGATAAAAGGATATGAAAACAATTTTTTTCTAAAAATCCGTTGCAGGCCTACCGTCAACGGGTTAATACTCATCCTATTTGAATAAGAGAATTCGTCTAGTGTCGAACTTGGAATATGTCTTCTTTTTTTCAAAAACTGTTTACATTAAGAGATACATGATTCGGTGACNTGACCAAGATAAGTATGCGGAAGTGCTCTTATTTATACTACCACATAACTTTTTGCAACATCAAGGTTTCGTTTGGAATTCATATGATTTTGCCTCTGCTCTTGATAATACGGCGTATAAACAAGCTCTAAGATGATTTTATAAAAATCAAAATATTGTTCAATATCAGCTATGAATATGTTATAAAATGTTTTCACTTTAACAGCATTTTATGGTTTTTCATATCCTTTTATCTATACTCATATATATATATATATATATGCCTTTGAAAGAAAGGAAAACTCAATAAAACTGTTATTCTGTTTATTGAGTTTTCCGGTTTTTTTTCAAAGTAAATAGATATTATGCATTGAGCTCTCTCCAAGGGATTTACAAAAATCATTGTATTTGCACCAACTAAAACATGCAATGTTTTATACAGTGAGATTTTTAAGATCCCATGTAGAATCATCCTTACTACCAGTTTTGGATACCTTATATATATATGTATTATGAACCTCATATGTCGAAAATCGACGGGAGAGTCCAGAAGATATATATATATATAATATATATATAATATATATATATATGAAGACCACAGAATATTTCTTCTTATGATCTTTATCTTTATTCTAGTGTTTTTTTTGTAAATCGGAGATCCAGTTGGTAGAGAAACTGTCCCATACGTTTCCCTTAGCGGCTTTTGACCATTTTTGGTAGTCATCGGGGATTGTAGGTTGTAGTGTTATTCCCCCCTCTTTTCTTCTTATTTGAATTTATTCATTCATCTTATTTATTGCTCTTTCAAATTAGGTGAGTCTATTATATTTTTGAGTTTGCTAAGATTAGTGTATTAGTTATTGAAAATGTTTAGTAATTATTGCCCATCTATTATTATACTAAAGTTGAGATTATCACCTTTTATTTCTAAAGCTTTTTTCCTGTTTAATTTAATGATACAAAATTCATACTAAAATATAACTTTTTTTTTAGGTACGTTATGTTTGAAAAAAATTCCATTTTAATTGGTTCTAATTAGTCGTAATTAGCAATTGAGTAAAAAAATTGACCCGTTTCTCTTTCACATTCTGCATATTACTTTCACCCTCTCTGTATATTGTGATCACCTCCTCTTATATAAATATTAATCTCTCTGTGTGAGTAAGAGGGAGAAGGAAGGGTTATGTGTTAGAGACATTTAACTATGTTAAAATAATTAAGATAGGGGGTGAACGGATAATGATGTAGCTACTGTGGGCCCGTAGTGTCCCTTCTATAGGTCAATTAGAAACAAATGTGTTTAAAAACTTTTGGAATACCATTAAGAATTGAATAAAAACACAAAGTCTTTGATATAAAATAACCAACAAGGGTTGACATGCCATAAATCCAACCAACTAATTCATTCACCATGGTAGATATACACAAGGTTCCAACGTGGAGCATCCAACAACGATGAACTTGCTTATCAGTAGTAATTGATCTACAGACTAGCTTGCTACCCATTACAACATGATGGGACACTTTATTATGATGCATAGTATAACTCAAAATATCCTTATCATATGAATTTCTAAGAACTTTAATAAAATATTTGTAGATTCAATGTGTTCTGAAACAGTTTCTAAGGAATCGGACAAAAATGTTTAACAATATTATGAAAAACCAAACAGGTATAAAAGATTTTCTTGCGTCCTCCTATATCCCATTAGGTTCAAAAGGGTTTAAGTTCTTTATCAAAGCAAATAACAAGATTTTCAGTATATGAAATTTTATTTTAAATCTAAGATTTTTATCTAATGGATTTGCTATGATTTTTCTTATGTAGGAAATCATGTTAATTGATCAGGGAAAACCTGAAAACTCTGATTTTTATTTTTATTTTCTATTTTTATTTTTTATTTAAAGGTTCCCTTTAGATATATTTCAGACTGTTATAAGTTTTTGCTTGTCTTAGTGACTTGCTCATCATGAACTTTTTTTTAATATTCTATCACCTTAAAGATTTTTGAATCAAATAACTTTATTGAAACAAAATAAAATACAATAATATCACTATTTGAAGGTGATTGAAAAGTTTTATATTAGATGATATTAGAAAAGTTTACATATTAAATGATATTAAAGAAAATGTATATATTAGATGATATTAGAAAAAGTTTATTATATTAAAAGATATAGAGAAAAATGTATATATATTAGTGATATTAAAAAGTTTACATATTAAATATATTAAAAAAATGTATATATTAGATGAATTAGAAAAGTTTACATATAAATGATATTAAAGAAAAATGTATAATTAGATGATATTAGAAAGTTTATATATTAAATATATTAAAGAAAAATGTATATATTAGATGATATTAGAAAAGTTACATATTAAATGATATTAAAGAGAAAATGTATATATTAGATGATATTAGAAAAGTTTACATATTAATGATATTAGAAAAAATGTATATATTAATTATATTAGAAAAGTTTACATATTAAAATGATATTAGAGAAAAATGTATATATTAGATGAATCTGAAGAGGAGGTTATTTTGTGTTTCTGGTCAAAAAAGTTATTATAGTATAATGATGGTTTGTTAAGTTTTCTTTCTTTGAAAGTTAAATATTGCTCTGTATATAATTAATTTATTGGTTTTTATGCATGAGCTCTTTACGGATTTATATAAATTCCTGTATGAATATACATGTTTCACCTACAAGAGCATACTAGTATGGCATTGTACAAAGATTTTGATGATCCGAAATAGAATCATCCCTTACAACCACATTTAAATTATCTTACGTATGCTCCCATAAATTTGGTAAGAGCTCTCTATAAGGGTGATTTAAATTAACTCACTACTAGCATATAGCAATGATTGTTTCCCCTGGAAACTTGATCTCTCTGTGACCGTAAAATAATAAAATAAACCTATGTATTTAATAGTTTTAAAAAACCCAGCCTCATTACACAGCTTCAGTGCCAAGGAGATAAAGATATAGCTGGCAAACAGTCAGTCGGAGTTTGACCCTAGATAAGATAGTTGTTGTGTCTAGCCACACTAAGAGTGTGAAATGCTGAAACACGTGTCTGTGGATACTTATTTAGTGTTGTGTGTGTATATATATATATATAATATATATATATATATTATATATATATTATATATATAATATATATATATATAGAAAGCGCGTGGTGTAATGGTTAAAGTCATGGGAAATGGACTCGTCACCCCGAGTTCAAATTCTGGACGTGTAATTGCATTTCACTTAGCGCTAATACCCTGGAAAGGTATGAATCCTACTCTTCCACCAGCT
Source organism: Doryteuthis pealeii (assembly GCA_023376005.1). Lineage (NCBI taxonomy): Eukaryota > Metazoa > Mollusca > Cephalopoda > Myopsida > Loliginidae > Doryteuthis > Doryteuthis pealeii. The sequence continues at coordinate 77,289,764 of CM042155.1, read as the reverse complement.
ATGGTAATAGTAGCAGACTGGCTCTTTAAGCTTGGTTAGGCAACCGTCTAGAGAAGGAAAATCTGAATTCAAACCTGTTGAACTCCGCTTAAGAAATTGACCTTGTGTCGCATCCTGCTCGTGCGGGTGGGGGGGTAAATAAATAAATATATAAATTTTATATCTGTCGTCATTCCAGACTCATTGCGTTTCTTTTTCTTTTGAAAAGTTTTGCTGTTTGACTTAACATCCTGTATCTTTCTTGATACAATCAAGTTTAACAGTTGTTTTTTATAAATACTATATGACTAGTGACTGTATACAAGGTGTGATCAAAAGTGCTGAATTTCACATTTCTAATACTCCTTGGGAAAGGTATGAATCCAACTATTCTCCTTAAGCTATGGCTAAATAGTCAGCCTGACTGCTTTCTTAACCTCGTTATAGGCTACCATATAGCTAAAATACAATATGACAATGTGACTATGGGACTATACAAGGTGAACAAAAAGTGTTGAATTTCACATAGTGCTAATACCCTTTGTTATGTTCGCCTATCGCTTTTAATCGTTTACATGCCGTTCCATCAGAGACCAAAGAAAACTGAGAGAGCACAATGCAAAAATTGGCAAAGAACAATAAGACATAATACATATTTTAAGACATTTTATTCAGCAGTCAAGAGTCAGGAGGAGAGAAAAGGTAGGAAAGTTCATGAGCATAATTATCCAATTCTAAGTAATGCAATTTTCATTTAACATTTAGTGGGTCACTATTAGCATCTTGGTGCAACTGAACACAACTCAATCCTTTTAAAGTAATGTCTGATATCATATCATCATTCAATTTTCAAATTGACATTTTTTTTGTTTATGCAAAATGAGCCAAGAAAAGTCGTTAAATCGACTTAACAGACCTAAATTACACTATCGTATGTCATCCAGCCGAAAGAAAAAAAATACCAAAAATCAGGGAATTAACTAATTGAATGAAATTTTTCAGTGTTGATATATTAATGAATAAAAGAATATTAATGCATGATTATTTTATTTTAACATTGACTTCACAGTCAAGAGATGCTGTAACTTCAGATGGCACAGGAACTATATAGTCTTCAGAGTGTAAATCCAACTTAACGGACCAAATTTCACCATTGTATGTCACCCTGCCGAAAAAAAAAAAAATACCAAAAATCAGGGAATTAACCGGAATTAATTAAATTTTCAGTTTGATACATTAATAATAAAAAGATATAATGCGATGAGTTATTTTTATTTGAAAACTTTTACATTTTTTCAGGTCAGTTAATTTGGAACCACATATCTTTGAGGCGTAACATAGATTCTCAAAGATAGGTGGTTCAAAGTTAACTACTGAAAAATGTAACAGTTTTTAAATAAAATAACTGGTGCATTATATCTTTTATTCATAATATATCACACTGAAAATTTCATAAATTTGGTTAAATCCCTGATTTTTGTATATTTTTTCTTTTGGTGGGCAAACGATGGTGGAATTTAGGTCCATAAGTTCAATTTAACCAGAAAATCAATTAGCTTTACTTTGTGCATAACTCACCTTGTTTTAGCTGTACTTACCGAATGTCAGGGGCTCAGCCTCTGGACTGGTAAAATAAATTAAAGTGTAAATCCCACTGGGTCATCCCTCCAGGCAACACCTGCTCCTCAATTTAAAGGGGCAGGGTTTGTTTATTGCCGCAGTGTCTAATGGAATAGAGATGATATGCAATTATAGCACTGGCAATTTATAGCACTGGGATACATGCAATTTATAGCACTGGGCATACATACATAAACTTATGGGAAAACTTATTCTTGTACAATGACACTCTCTCACTCATGTATGAATTTTAATACTATTCATGGTGTACCTTTTACTTCATAGATTATAGTGGATATAAATATGAAAATTTCACAATGCTCGAGGTATTACTCTCAAACTAAGTTCCTTGTAGGTGTGGGAGTCAAGCATGTATAATCTTGTAACTATAGCTGAATTGATTTTAATAAATATATTTTTTTAAATTTTTAATGTAAAATATGTAATGATCTTAAATATATAATTCTACTAGAAGCGGCTACCAGCATTGCTGGGTAGTGGGTAAAAAAAAATTAGTCTCACAAATCCATTATTGTTGAATCGCAAGGTGATCTCGTAGTATTCCCCCATTAAATCCCTATGTAAAAAAAAACAAAGACGTTGTGTTGATCCAGCCACTCTGGAAACAAAATTAATGTCTACTATTTTAAATGCAAAAAAAAAAACTATGCTATTATCATTTAAATTTTATTCTTTTAAGTATCTTCACTAATATAAATCAAACCTTCATTATTTTTGCTCAAAACCAAGAACTGGTGATAGTGAATGTGTATATATATTTACTCTGTCGTAATTGTTTTATTTTCATAGTTTCCTCCACATGTACATACACACAAAACTGCCCTTTATATATGAATAGATATAGGCGCATGGTCTAAGGGTTAGAGTCGTAGGAAATGACTCTTAATGCGAGTAAATTCCTGGACAAAGCTGTTGCATTTACATAGCTTATAGATTGAAAAATTAATAATACATTTTCAATGATGCTGATAGGTCTTTTTCTTCATAGATTATGGCTCCACATGTTCTTGATCCTTGTGAAGGTCAGTAAATATATATATATATATATTATATATATATATATATTTACAACCCCTCCGCACGAGCAGATGCGACACAAGGTCAATTTTTTAAGCGGAGTTTAACAAGGTTTGAATTCAGATTTTCCTTCTCTAGACTGGTTGCCTACCCAAGGTTAAAGAGCCCAGTCTGCCCTATATTTACCATAGCTGGAAGAGAGTAGGATTCATACCTTTCCAAGGGTATTAGCGCTAAGTGAAATGCAATTGCCACGTCCAGGATTTAACTGTGGCGACGTGTCATTTCCATGACTTTAAACCATTACACCACGCGCTTATATAATATATATATAATATATATATATACACACTAATAAGTCATCCACAGACACGTGTAAAGTAAATAAACTTACCTGAAAGAGTAGGCATCAATAATATGGCATCCTTTTTCGGTCTGAAAAAGTAAAATGATGCAATAGAATTAACAGAAAATAGTTCAAAGAGTTAATCCTGGATTCTGATGGAAAATTCCATTCCTTAAAAAAAAAGAAATTAAAAATACAGAACATTTTTTATTTTATTTTATTTTATATTCATCTAATATTTTTTTTTATTGATTTTTCATTTTTTGAAATTTTTTTTTTTTTTTTAAACTTGAGAAAACGTTACTTTTAAAGAAACACACTTGATATGTAATTTTATTTAGTGACAGCAATAAAATATTTGTCAAGGCAGTTTTTTGCATCAGACGGTCAAATACGTCCAAGGCTTTAGAGCATTTTCTCAAATTCCAAGCATTGTCTTCTGCAGTCTTTCAGTGTCTTTCATTTACAAGAGAAATATCTCAAAAAAGAAAAAGAGGATATTTAAATATTACTAGTGGGTGCAAGTATTTAAGTTTTAATGTAATAAAATATTATATTAAATTAGAAAACTAATTGAAAATAAATCAGAATATAAAGATTTGAAACTGAGGGGAGTATATATCTAAAAATAGAACAACTGAAACTTACTCTTCCATCACTCCTGGCTTTCATTGCTAAATTTTCCTAATTTAACTATTTAGTTAAAATAGGAGGTAAAGAATAAAATCACAGTTATTTGAGATTTATCTCTGAGGTTTTTGCTCATATTATTAAGATAAAACCACACAATTAGAAATTAATAATACTAAAACACATATTTATTAAAATCAAATTTTTAATATCGATATGCAAATCAGCCTTCCTTTTCACACTGTAAACTGCTATTTTGTGATATATAAATACAATTGCATGTTATTCGCATGTAGATATGTCAACAAGATTAATAATGTGAAACAATTTTATTAATAATTGAGGTTTAAATAAAAATAAAAATCATATGAAGACGTGATGAAATAACTAAAAATTGTGACTTGAGTATAATATAGTTTCGGTTACAGACAGACAATCTCTATATAAATAGAAGATGAACAGTATCCATGTTCAGCAATATACTTTCAACAGTCACTTATTCAGCTTGGTATCTATCCATGATCCACATGCGTGACCCTGTGTTAAGGTTTGCTAAATAGGAGACAGACCTCCCAGTAATAAACCATATTTAATCTTTTTACTTACTTTCAATAGTCACTTACTCAGCTTGGTATAAGTTGAGAAGTATAATATATTTAACCAACCCCTCCATTTCTTAAGCAAGTTTAACAGGTTTAAATTCAAGTTTTCTTTCTCCTAGACTGGTTGCCTAACCAAGGTTAAATACCCAGTATTGCTGGATCATACCGTTCTGCAGAGTATTAGCATTATGTGAAATGCAACACGTTGGCTCTTATTTAGACTAGACGGGTGGTAGGAGAGGCACCCTCCAATCAATTGGTTGGTCATATAAGCCTTAGCACCTATATGATTGTCCCAACCCTATTGTCCTTATGGCAAGCCCAAAGCTTTTTATCATATATTGCTAGAGGCATTGTTGGAGGATCTTAATGTCCTGGTAGTGATGTTAAACTGCATCTAATGGTGAAGTTCTAACTTGCGGACTTTGGGTAATGTAGAGTACCCATTCATCACAATTTTACTCCCAGGTCACCATGACCAGAGTGGTAGTACCTGTTAGAGTTCCATCTATGGGTTAAATAAAAAAATGTGTTTAAAACAAAAACTGACTCCCATCAAGAATGAACCATTCTTTAAATAAAAATACCCAACAAGGTTGAGATGCCGAAAACCCAACCAAGAACCAACTATTAATACTTAACAATTACCAGGTCGGTTTAACCAGCTTTGGTCATATGTAATACCATGTTGTGAACTGGCACAGACATTGCAAAACTTTTTGACTCCGTCCTACTAATAAACTTCAAGTGTGAATGTTTGTAATTCTAAATTGGAGACAATCTGCTGACATTAAAAGCAAATATTCTTGGTTAGGTGAAAAGGTGGGGTTTGAAATATTTCTTAAAAGAGAAAAACATGCACTATTCAAAGGGGAATCTCTTTATGCTAGCATTATAATATAATACATATATTTTTATTATTTATTTTAATTTTTTTTATTATCTAAAGATCTTGATATAGAATATTGTAAAGCGTTAAATGCTTAAAGGAGAAATTCACAGTTTGTGAAAGAAGCGCTAATACTCTGATTTGAGTAGTATACATGTATCTAGGTAGTGTAGTCGAGTAATGCGTGATGCATAGGGTGAAAAGCGGGTGTGGGTGGGGGAGAAAAAAATAATGTACAATTGAGGAGGAAGGCTAAATCCCATGCCAGTGCGTTTAAAAAGGACATCCACATTCAAACGGCAATGGCCATAAGACTGATGCTATAAAGTCTTAATATTCTATTTTTCAGGGTTTGTGTCCATTGTTTTTGCCATTCTAAGAACAAATAAAACAACGAACGTGTCATTTAACGACCAATGTTTCTTACAAATAGACGTAATGTGGACATTAACACAAGACTTACTCAGTTTCGTAGACTTAACGAGACTGACAACATTACAGTCGTAGGGGTGGCCTAAATTCAGTATCAGCCAATCAGCGAGGGAGTCTTATCCCCCTTTTCACTAGCACTAGACCAAAGTGATTTTTTAGCGTCTGAGTGGAGCGCCACACTACCATCAGCTCCTCACTTTACCGCACAGATCCCTGTGCTACTCATACGCTGAGTTAGCGAGGGTCGATATTGAACCAAGAACCTGTTGGTTCCTAGTCCGACGCTCTACCGACTGAGCTAAACAACCATAAATTAGGGTTACCCTTGTAATACTAACACTTCTGCCGTTGCATCTCTCATTTTCAGTGCACTCTTTCGAGTACATTAAAATTAAACTTCTTTAAAACCTTTAAATTCCCATTAAAATGTTATGATACGTATTGCTAACCTAACAAAAGGCTACTAAATGAGAAATACCAAACGGAGATTGGAAATGAAATAGAATGTTTATAGTATTAACAAAACACAATACTCGCAGCGGCGTGAAGAAAGGTAAACCACTGCTATTTCAGTCAGCGTAATACTCCGTATTTATGAGGATTGGACATACCCATTAATGTTCATACGATAAGTTAAGGAGCGCTTGAATAACTGACTCGCTTTGTGAAGGGTGAAGCGCTAGTTTTAAAGCGACTCATCTGTAAAAGGCCCCTTGATAAGTGGCAGGAAGGGAGCGCTTGTTAAAGCGACTCGCCTGGTGAAAGGCTCCTTATTATGATCAATTTAAAATTTCTCTGTATTTTTGAGATGAGGCTTAATAATTGGTATTATTTGTATTATTCGGACTATTTTCTCATCTTCATCACGGAACTTTGAACTTAACCCTTTATTCAGTCCTGTTCTCATTCCACTAACCATAGCTGGGGTACAGGTGTTAAGCTGTGTTAATTATTATTCTATGTTACTGCTGCCCCTGACCGGCATTGGACCTGCAGTCTAGATAACTGTCACTTAGAACTGTCTTAACCTAACTCCTTTATCCACTACGCCATGTGTCAATTACGACAAGAAGGTTCCCGAGTTTGAAAAGAAGGTTCTCGAGTCCGAGATGCCGTTCCCGGGTCCGAGAAGGTTCGCGAGTCCGACAATAAATACCTGAAGGAAGGCCGGAGGGCACATCGGCTGAAAACGTTGTATAGATAACAATGTCCGAATAATACAAATAACATAGTCCGAATAATACAAATAATACCAATAAATTTAAAACTCCTTTAAACTTAAATTCCCATTAAAATGTTATGATATGCAAGATGAGAAGTTAGAACAATTAAAAGAACGTGTCTTAAATAAAATCTGTAAATTTCCTGATTTGTACTACATTGTATGCATTGTGTACAGTAGCACGTGTATCGCCTGTATCTGAGTTATGAGCCTCAAAATCGACTTTGTAATGTTTAATTTCACTCACTTTTAAATCTGAATCAGCACTATGTTGGAATATTTTGGTTTATAAGCCGTACTTAAATTTATAGACTAAGCGAGGTCATGTGGTTTAAACCTCAACCAATTAACAGCCCGAACACGTGGTTGGTTAACTATTTAATCGGATGATATTGATGGGTGGGTAATCTTGAACATTAGCTACATAAATGAGAGTAACTTCCCCTTGTTTGTTTCACTTTGAGGAAGCCGTTTGTTTTGTCGTCCATTTCATTCACCGTAAATCTACACTGAAAATACGAATTTTTTCGAATCAATAAACATCTGCATGTTTTAACACTAAAATGTCATAAAATGTGTTCTTAATTGTGCTGCTGCATATTGAAATGAACTAATTGTTATTAAGAAAACATTTTAAGATGTTTTCGTGTTAAAACATGCAGTTTTATTGATTAGCAAAAATCGTATTTTTACTTTTCATATTTAAATGAGAATAACTTTCCCTTGTTTGTTTCACTTTGAGGAAGCCATTTTTCTTGGTCGGCCATTTTCATTTCAATATGAAAAGTAAAAATACGAATTTTTGCTAATCAATAAAACTGCATGTTTTAACACGAAAAACATCTTAAAATGTTTTCTTAATAACAATTAAGTTCATTTCAAATATGCACAAGCACAATTAAGAACACATTTTATGACATTTTAGTGTTAAAACATGCAGATGTATTGATTCGAACAAATTCGTATTTTCAGTGTAGATTTACGGTGAAATGAAAATGGACGACCAAAAACAAACGGCTTCCTCAAAGTGAAACAAACAAGGGGAAGTTACTCTCATTTATGTAGCTAATGTTCAGATTACCCACCCATCAATATCATCCATTAAATAGTTAACCAACCACGTGTTCGGGCTGTTAATTGGTTGAGGTTTAAACCACATGACCTCGCTTAGTCTATAAATTTAAGTACGGCTTATAAACCAAAATATTCCAACATAGTCTGATTCAGATTTAAAAGTGAGTGAAATTAAACATTACAAAGTCGATTTTGAGCCAATAACTCAGATACAGGCGATACACGTGCTACTGTACACAATGCATACAATTTAGTACAAATCAGGAAATTTACAGATTTTATTTAAGACACGTTCTTTTTATTGTTCTAACTTCTCATCTTGCATATCATAACATTTCATGGGAATTTAAAGGTTTTAAAGGAGTTTTAAAATTTATTGGTATTATTTGTATTATTCGGACTATGTTATTTGTATTATTCGGACATTGTTATCTATACAACGTTTCAGCCGATGTGCCCTCCGGCCTTCTTCAGGTATTTATTGTCGGACTCGCGAACCTTCTCGGACCCGGGAACCATCTCGGACTCGAGAACCTTCTTTTCAAACTCGGGAACCTTCTTGTCGTAATTGGACACATGGCGTAGTGGATAAAGGAGTTAGGTTAAGACAGTTCTAAGTGACAGTTATCTAGACTGCAGGTCCAATGCCGGTCAGGGACAGCAGTAACATAGAATAATAATTAACACAGCTTAACACCTGTACCCCAGCTATGGTTAGTGGAATGAGAACAGGACTGAATAAAGGGTTAAGTTCAAAGTTCTGTGATGAAGATGAGGACAATAGTCCGAATAATACAAATAATACCAATTATTAAGCCTCATCTCAAAAATTCAGAGAAATTTTAAAATTGATCATAATAAGGAGCCTTTCACCAGGCGAGTCGCTTTAACAAGCGCTCCCTTCACCTGCCACTTATCAAAGGGCCTTTTACCAGATGAGTCGCTTTAACTAGCGCTTCACCTTTCACAAAGCGAGTCAGTTATTCAAGCGCTCCCTTAACTTATCGTATGAACATTAATGGGTATGTCCCAATCCTCATAAATACGGAAGTATTACGCTGACTGAATAGCAGTGGTTTACCTTTCTTCACGCCGCTGGCGAGTATTGTGTTTTGTTAATACTATAAACATTCTATTTCATTTCCAATCTCCGTTTGGTTATTTCTCATTTAGTAGCCTTTGTTAGGTTACAATACATATCATAACATTTTATGGGAATTTAAAGGTTTTAAAGAAGTTTAAATTTTTTAATGTACTAGAAAGGATGCACTGAAAATGAGAGAATGCAACGGCAGAAGTGTTAGTATAACGAGGGTAACCCTAATTTATGGTTGTTTAGCTCCATCGGTAGAGCGTCGGACTAGGAACCACAAGGTTCTTGGTTCAATATCGACCCTCGCTAACTCAGCGTATGAGTAGCACAGAGATCTGTGCGGTAAAGTGAGGAGCTGATAGTAGGTGTGGCGCTCCACCTCAGACGCTAAAACAATCACTTTGGTCTAGTGCTAGTGAAAAGGGGGATAGACTCCCTGGCTGATTGGCTGATACTGAATTTAGGCCACCCCTACGACTGTAATGTTGTCAGTCTCGTTAAGTCTACGAAACTGAGTAAAGTTTGTGTTAATGTCCACATTACAGTCTATTTGTTAGAAACATTAGTCGTTAAATGACACGTTCGTTGTTTTATTTGTTCTTAGAGATGGCAAAAACAATGGACACCAAACCCTGAAATAGAATATTAAGACTTTATAGCACTCAGTCTTATGGCCATTGCCGTTGAATACGGATTCCATCCTAGAAACAAGAATCGGATGTGACACTTTTAGACTGTTGCAGTTGATGGCTGGTTGATTGATTTTAACGGCATATCAACCCGTCTGGGGTTATGTCAGCCCTAACGGTTAGGAAATAATATATATATATATATATATATATATATATATATATATATATATATACCGTTCCGCACGAGCAGGATGCGACACAAGGTCGATTTCTTAAGTGGAGTTTAACAGGTTTAAATTCAGAATTTTCCTTCTCCTAGACTGGTTACCAAGCCATGGTTAAAGAGCTCAGTCTGCCCTGCTATTTTCCCATACCTGGAGCGAGAATTGAATTCATACCTTTCCTAAAGGTATTAGCGCTATGTGAAATGCAAACAGCTTCGTCCAGGAATTGAACTCGGCTCAATGAGTCCATTTCCCACGACTCTAACCATTAGACCACGCGCCTCCTATTAGAAAGTAATATAAGTTGTGTATTTATATTTATACTTTTGTAGTAATTGGTTTTAACAGTGTGTTAGCATCATTGGGGATCATGTTGTATGGTATTCATTAGGTTCATGTCTATATTCTAAGGTATAATTTTATATCCTTCAAAAAGGACAGAGTTAAAATGATGTTAAACATGAGAAAAGTTACGGAACTTTGGATTTAATATATCAGTCTTTATTATGATTAGTAGGACTTATGGATATACCATAGTATGATGAGCCCAGTCAGCTGAGACTTTAGAATACACCGACTGCATCTCTGCAGAGGAGTAAGACTCAAATGGGACCATCTGTTCGCTGTGGGTGGCGACCCGTGATGCCCAAGGACGAGATTCTGGTAGTTGAACTGTCCATGACATGCAACACTCCACTTTGACCCTTACTTAGCCCCCTCAGATCAATTGGTTGGTCATGTCAAGTTCTAGCACCCATATGATTGTCCTAACCCTATTCCCCTTATGGCAACCTCCAACACGTTTTATCATACATGTGCTAGAAGGTGATGGCTGAGGGTCTTAATGTCCTGGGAATGACGTTAAACTCTATTTGATGATGAGGTTCTAGTTCTGGAAGTCTTGGAAATGTGGAGCGCCCCTTCGTCATCATTGCTCCCAGATCCACTCTGACCTGGGGCGGGAGTATCTGGTAGGGCCCCACGTATGAGTTAAATATAAAATTTGATTACAAAAAAAATGAGTTTTAAAAATGTTTCCTCCAAACTATCGCTACGAATCTTTCAAAATTTTGCCGGCATTAAATGACCCACCGAGTTTGATATGCCTTAAAACAAAACAAACAAGAACAAGAAAAAAACAGAGCATGATAATTTAATTATTATAACGTTTGATATGTTTACTTAAGTGTTATTGCGAAATAGTTAAAATTTATAAAAAAAGAACGTGTGTTGAATAAAATTAGTAGATTTCTTGCTTTGTACTACATTGTAAGCATTACTCTATGTGTGGTGATTAAGTGTGGGGATTAAGATAAAACCAAAATTTAAATTTAAAAAATCTCCCATGAGCCTTCACCGGAAGAACCCTCCACGCATGTGCGAGAAAAATGATCGACTTCCGACCCCCAAGTTAATATTTCGGTCATTCGAGTTTAGGCCTGACTGTGTCTAGTCGCACTTGTGGCTAGGGAGATATTCCCTTGCCACAAGCGACTATGACAGGGAATAAATCGTAAGTCATAAAACCACCTTCTGCCTTTGTCTCTTTCTTTTTCGTTCCTTGAATTCCTTCCTTTTAGCACGACTACCAAATGAGACGGGGTTAAAAAGCGAAAAAGCCCATGAACACGCACTGTGAATATCCAGCTACCTTTAAACCTTTAAAACACCCAAACCTCTTCCTACCCCATAATCTTGAATAAAATTAGAAAAATGTCATGAATTGTACTACATTGTATGCATAGTGTACAACAGCATGAGTATCGTCTGTATCTGAGTTATTGGGTGTCAGAAAAATGATAGTTGAATTATCTCCTCCTGACGCCAGAGAACGAATCGCCAATATTCGACATTTGCGCCAAATTTAAACCCCATGACGAAAGGAACTTATCAAGGGGCCTTTCACCAGGCGAGTTACTTTAACAAGCACTCTTTTAACCTGCCACTTATCAAGGGCCTTTCACCAGGCGAGATGCTTTAATAAGCGCTCCCTTCACCAACCACTTATCAAGGGGCCTTTCACCAGGCGAGTTGCTTTAACTAGCGCTCCCTTCACCTTTCGACAAGCGCGTCACTTATTCAAGCACTCCCTTCATTTATCGTATGAACTTTCACCATTTTCAAGCACTCCCTATCAACTGCGAGTAGAATTGTATTCTAGCGCAAACTTCACCAGCAAACAGCGAGTATATATCCAGCGCAATTTCACCTTACCTCAGCAAGATAAGTCTCGTCGCAAATGCCACAAATTTGCAACACCTTTGTAATTTTTGAATATATGTTGTTTTAATTTTCATCTGAAATTATTTGCTTGCCATCGGGAGATTTTTAGAGTTCCCTATTATTCTGTTATTCCTCTTATGGAATCAAAATCAACTTTGTGATGTTTACAAAGGATCGAATTCGCTTTACAGTAGATCTAAAGGATCTGCGAGATTATCTTGCTAACCATAACACCACAATAGGCGTAGTAATATGACATAAAGTAAAGAATCTCTGTGCGCATGTCTCCTTTTCTCTGTGCATGGCAACTGGTTTTTCACCTGCTGAAAAGGAACAGACAACGCCTTCTTTTCGTATCGAGATCGAGGCTCTCAAATCGCATAGATATCTTCTATTTAGTATTTACAGATGACACAGTCATGGTTTTGCCAAGTAGGTTAGCTTCGAAATGATTTTTCAACAAAAGACAGATGGAGGTGGAAAGGGGTTCGTCGGCGAGAGGGGGGGGGAGATGCATATTACGATAGAATTAAGGAAGGCAAATGTTTTCTCGGTAACGGAGGAGTAGGGGTTGGGTGGTTTAATAGTTCGATTTCAGCTGGTCCACTTGACGAGCATTTCATCGGGAAGTTTTACGGTTGAAGAATAATTGCTTTCTTGTTTGGCAGGTGCAAGATTTGAATGCGAGAAAGAAAGAGAGAAAAAAAAGAATCAAATTTATAACAACCATAAATACGCCTATATTCTTGCACACGCATGCGCGTACACACATCCGGTGAATATTTATTAATGTATCTTCAGTGACGTAAATGAATGCAAACTGTTATATTTTTGCTTTATGGGTTCCAATAGCCCCACCTCTCTGAGGAGCATAGCTTTATATTTCCTTAATACTTTTTGTATTAAAGGTATCATGCATATACTAACAAAGCTCTAAAGATAAGACACCAAGACGCGTGCGTATTCAACACAGACTTTATTAAGAGTAAGAAAACACTACTAATATTAACTAGCTAGCGGGGTCGTAGAAGGCTGCTGACAGCGGGAAGTAGTAGGTTGTGTTAGCAGTAGGGAGTTTTAGGGAGTAGTGTGGTGGCCAACCTTCCGTCTATTTTAGACGATGGCGTAGTTATTTTTCTTTCTTTTCTCTCTCTCTCTCTCTCTCTCTCTCTCTCTCTCTCTCTCTCTCTCTCTCTCTCTCTCTCACTTACAACAACGTGAGTGGCTGAACAGACTTATCCTCGAATGGCAGTCTCTGGTGCAGTGGCTGCAAATAAAAAGTGAGGGAGTAGTATGAGTATAAAAACATAGGACCGCATATAAACAGGAACCACTTTAACTGGTCTCGAAGAAATGGAATGGCGTGACGCTCATTTACTGATGTCATTAAGTTTATTTAATAAACACCGTGAAACTGTACAAGGAAAAACAAATAACATTTAATGACGTATACAGCAAATACTTTTAAGAAATGCGAAAAGAAATAGAACTCTCAAAGAAATGGAAACCCTTACCGTTTTTGCTTCATCAGACCAGTTGACGAAAACACTCTACTCTGTCTTACCTTTACCCTTTTCCGGTTAGGGTTCATAGAACGCAGAAACTAGTAGTCGGCACCAAATGATATTAAACCCATTAAACTACCCTAAATTGAATACTGTGGTTGTAATTAATTTTTATAAACAAAAATATTTATATAAAGATAAGACATAATTAACTGATCGGTTTAGTTATATACTTATATAGGTGGTTACCGTCAAAGGAAATGGACCTGGCGATACGAGTTCAAATCCTAGACGAGGATGGTTGCATTTCATATGCTACTTATACCCTTGGAAAAGGTATGAATCCAACTATTCTCCCTCCAACTATAGGTATATAATAGGGCGGACTAGGCTCTTCAGACTTGGTATGTCAACTAGTCTAAGAGAAGGAAAACTCTGAATTCAAACCTGGTAAACTCCGCTTAAAAATTTACCTTGTGTCACATCCCGCTCGTGTGGAGAAGTTGGTAAATACATATGCTTATTTACTTCCATATTTCCATTTCCGGTTTAGCGGCAGTTACAACCACCAGTGGGTGGTAGATGGTTGCAGGTAGCTGGGAGTAGCATTGTGAGTTAAGTAGAAGGGAGTTTTAGGGAGTAATATGAGTATACAACGCACATTACCACATATGAACAGCAACTACCAGAGGTGGTAGAAGGTTGCAGGCAGCTGAGAGTAGTAGTGTGAGTTAAGCAGTAGGTTTTTTTTTTTTAAGTATTATGAGTATACAACACATAAGACTGCATATAAACAGCAAGTACAAGTGGGATGTTAGACGGCTGCAGTCTGAGTTAAGTAGTCGGGGGTTTTAGGGAGTACTATGAGTATACAACACATAGGACTGCATATAAACAGCAAGTACAAGTGGGATGTTAGACGGTTGCAGTCTGAGTTAAGTAGTCGGGGGTTTTAGGGAGTACTATGAGTATACAACACATAGGACTGCATATAAACAGCAAGTACAAGTGGGATGTTAGACGGTTGCAGTCTGAGTTAAGTAGTCGGGGGTTTTAGGGAGTACTATGAGTATACAACACATAGGACTGCATATAAACAGCAAGTACAAGTGGGATGTTAGACGGTTGCAGTCTGAGTTAAGTAGTCGGGGGTTTTAGGGAGTACTATGAGTATACAACACATAGGACCGAATGTAAACAGCAGGTCGATTTTCATGGGTATTACGGGTATGGAGGTGCTAAATCCTTACCCACTTTTTTCCTTTTTTGTCAAAACGACTTGAGTTGCCTTACAAGCTTAAGGTAGCTAAGCATAACGGTTATTGTGGGAAGTGGAATCGACGACCAGAGTTCAAATTCTGGACGAAGCTATATCTTTTCACTTCGCGCTAATGCTATTGGGAAAGGTATGAATGCATCTGTTCTCACTCTGTGTATGGGTAAATAGTAGGGCAGACACACTACTAGTCTTTTTTTTTTTCAAATAGCATATCTCTGCTATAGATTCAAAAAATGTTTTGTACTTTAAGAATCATGGATTATTTTTAAGTTTAAAAATTAGTGTAGTTTGATTTTTATACATTTAAATTTATATATATATATATATATATATATATATATATTATATATTATAAAGTAAAAGTAAAGTCGTCGGGGCGGCCTAATGTCGGTATCAGCCAGTCAGCGAGGGAGTCTATCCCCTTTTCACTTGCGCTAGACCAAGGAGATTATTTTAGCGTCTAAGGTGGAGCGTCACACCTACCATCAGCTCCTTACTTTACCGCACATATCCCTGTGCTACTCATATGCTGAGTTGGCGAGAGACCGGTATCGAACTAGGAACCTTGTGGTTGCTAGCCGAACGCTCTACCGACTGAGCTAACCCGGCCCCTATCGTGGAAATTTATTAAGGGATGCCTATCCAGCATCACCGGACACTAGCAGCAGTCCCTTAGTGTCACATGATGCCAATTATAAAAGCGGTGGCACCGAAGAATTCAGCCTCTTTTGGCCTCTACTCCTGGCTAGCAACACTTGACCGTATCGTTAGAAGCCCAAGACGGCGAAGATTTGGAATCATCTCCACATAGAAGCTAGAGCAGCAAACGCATACCAAAAACCATTTCTACAGGAATCAACAAGTTACGAGGAATAGAACTAACAAGGATTACAGCTAAGTTCCACAGGCATTTTTATCTGCAACCTTTAATTTCCTTTAATTACCTTTAATTTCGCTTAAACTCAGCACCCCACAAAGAAGCAACTATATGGTCACCTGCCCCCATATCACAAACCATCCAGGTGAGACGGACTAGGAATGCAGGACACTGCTGGAGAAGCGGGGACGGGCTCATAAGCAACGTTCTACTGTGGAAGCCAACACATGGACATGCTAACGTAGGACGCCCACTAGGGACCTACATTGACCAACTATGTGAGGATTCTGGATACTGTGCAGAGGACCTCCAAGGGGCAATGAGTGAAAGGGAAGGTTGGCGAAAGATTGTCATGGATAACCGTGCTGCTTGCGTGATATGATGATGACGACCTTTAACAATCTTTTGTATACCAAACACTTTTGAACTCCTTTGAACTCCTTTGGACACTTTTGGGCTCTTTTGAACTCTTTTGGTTGTTTTACATTGTGTATATCCCTGTTTGATATTTGTTTAAATGTACAGTAAACATTTTGGTGTATAAAAAGTTGTTTGTCTCCTTTTTTCAAAAGCGGCACCCGTCTCCTCGCCGCGTTTGAAGTACGATTTATTTTCTTACAAAACTTAGGGTCTAAACAGTGCTTTTCCGAGGACAAAAATCCCCACAATATATATATATATATATATATATATATATATATATATATATATATATATATATATTGTGGGGTATTTTAATAAAGAATTCATCATTCGCATCTGATGAGTCGGGAGAATTAGACAATTTGCCTAAGCTCCCTGAAATAGACTATAATGCTAAATCTCTAAGTCTTTTGTTATTTCTTTACTTATATATTTGCTCTGTGACTCTAACATTCAGAGCACACATTGAGCTCTCAAACTGTGACAGGTTTTTTAAATAGAACTCTTGTGTCGTAAGGAAGATTTCTTCTCTGGACTTTTGGATTATATATATATATATATATAATATATATAATATATATATATATATATACAGAAGTAATTGAGCATTTTATTATCATTTCTCGAATACTAACAAAGGATTCTCTCTCTCTCTCTCTCTCTCTCTCTCTATATATATATATATATATATATATATAATATATATATATATATTAGTGAAAAGTATTTTTCTGGTTCTCAATCAAAATTTAGTTTTAAAAATTTTTTTGTTAAGAATTAATTTCGAAACTATTGAATGTAAATATAATTTATTAATAATTAATAAAACTTATTTAAATAACAGATATTGTAATGATTTGGAACTGATTTAACTAACTAAGGAGATAAGTTGACAAAAACCCGGTCTTTGTTTTATAGTATCATAATTAGAAATAAAGCTAGATTCAACAATTTCGCTTATTGTGCATATTAGCTAACATCTTAGAATCATTTTATATATATATATATATATATATATATATATATATATATAGTGCGGGTTGATCAAAGATTATAATAATCATCTTGCATTCTTGTACTCTGACGCAGAGTGGTAGTACCTGTTAGAGTACCATCTATGGGTTAGATAGAAAAAATGTGTTTAAAACAAAGTGAATACCCATCAAGAATGAATAAAACAAAAACGTCTTCGTCATAAAATAACCCAATAGGTTGACATGCCGTAAAATCCAACCAACCATCCACAAGAGGAGTTTTGTCTTTAATCAATTTTTAAACATGGCTGACATCGATTCTAATAAATAAAAAAACATAACCTAATTTTCCTTTTCCACACTAGTAAAGTGACATTACGATTTTTTTTTAATTGATAGAATTGTAGTTGATGAGAAAATTATTCGTCCTTTTGGCATGTCAATGTGTCCTTCTTTTGTTTGAATTCCTTCTTTCTTTCTCTCAAACAATTCTTCTTCTTCTTCTTCTTCTTCTTCTTCTTCTTCTTCTTTCTTCTTCTTCTCATCCTTAACATTCTTCTCTTCTTCTTCTTCTTCTTCTTCTTCTTCTTCTTCTTCTTCTTTTCTTCTTCTCTCTCATCCTTAACATTCTTCTTCTTCTCTTTCTCATTTAACATTCTTCTTCTTTCTTCTTTCTTCTTATCCTTCTTCTTCTTCTCTTCTTCTTCTTCTTCTTTCTCATCCTAACATTCTTCTTCTTCTTCTTCTTCTTCTTCATCCTTAAATCTTCTTCTCTTCTTCTTCTTCTTCTTCTTCTTCTTCTTCTTTCTTCTTCTTCTTCTCCATTCTTAAACATTCTTCTTCTTCTTCTTTCTTCTTCTCATTCTTAACTTCTTCTTTCTTCTTCTTTTCTCCTTTCATCCTTACATTCTTCTTCTTCTTNATCATTATTGCTTGATCGTGAGTCGCATCCTCGCAGGAAGCCCCATTAAAATCCCTATGGAAAAAAGACCTTGCGTTGATCTAGACATTCTGAAAAGAAAAATTAATGTCTCCTATTTAAAATACTAAATGCAAAAAATTCTGTGCTATTATCATTTAAATTTTATTTTTTAATTATCTTCATGAATATGAATCAAATCTTCATTATTTTGTTCAGAAAGCAAGATCTGGTTATAGTGAATGTGTATATATATTTACTTTGTTATAAATTGTTTTATTTTCATATTTTCCTCTGGAGATACATACACACAAACTGCCCTTTATATTTATATATATATATATATATATACAAATATATCATCTTCATGTCGTGCAATTGCACTGATATCCATGATAATCTATCGCCACCCTCATTGTCCTCGGGAGATCCTCAGCACAAACATCAGTATCAGAACTGATCAATGTATGTCCTTGCTGGAATATATATATATATAATATATATATTTATATATATATATATAGTCTATGCAGGTACTATTGAAACATGTAATATTTCTTCTTTATGATCTTTATCTTCATTCTTTCTAGTCTTCTAGGTTTATATATATATATATATATATATATATATATATATTATACCTTTGAAAGAAAGGAAAACTCAATAAACTGATTTTCTGTTTATCGAGTTTTCCTTTTCTTTCAAAGGTAAATATTGCTCTGTATTTAATCTAAATTATAGATTACTAGCAAAATATGCACCCTCCGGGTGCAAGTATTTGAATTTTAATATAATGAAATATGTAAATTTGAAATACTTTTGAAACTAAATAAAAATCCAAATAAAAGATTTGAAACAGAGGGGTATAATCGAAGAATAGAACAACTTTGAAACTAAGTCTTCCATCATTTTTCATCACTCCCTCCTTTCATTGCTGAATTTTCCTAATTTAACTATTTAGTTAAATTAGAAGTAAAGAATAAAATTACTGTTATTTCTTTCTATTAAAGGATTTCTTTTAAGATTTATCCCCGAGTGTTTTGCTCATATTCATTAAGAAAAAACAAACAATCAGAAATCAATAATACCAAGCGGCATATTTAATAAAATTAAACTTTTAATATCAATATGCAAATTAGCTTTCCTGTTCACACTGTAACCGCTATTTTGTTGCATATATAAATACAATTGCATGTTATTAGAATGTAGATAAAGTCAAAAGTTAATAAGGTATAACAATTTTATCAATAACTGTGGTTTAAATAAAAAATAAATTCATGGTGAATGTGACGTCAATAACTAAGGGAATTGTGACTTGAGTAGTGATTTAGTTTCGGCTTCAGACAGACAAACACACAATCTCCATTATAATAAGATTATGCATTGAGCTCTCTCTAGGGATTTATAAAAATCATTGTATTTGCACCAACTAAAACAGCAATATAATTATACAGTGAGATTTTGAAGATCCCATGTAGAATCATCCTTACTACCAGTTTTGGATACCTTACATTTATTATATATATATATATATAAGTAAAAAGTAAAGTCGACGGGGCGGCCTAAAGTCGGTATCAGCCAGTCAGCGAGGAGTCTATCCCTTTTCAATAGCGCTAGCCAAGGAGATTGTTTTTTAGCATCTGAGGTGGAGCGCCACACCTACCATCAGCTCCTTACTTTACCGCACAGATCCCTGTGCTACTCATACACTGAGTTGGCGAGGACCGGTATCGAACTAGGAACCTTGTGGTTTCTAGTCGAACGCTCTACTGACTGAGCTAACCGGCCCTTATATATATATATATATATATATATATATATTTGAAGCCACAGAATATTTTCTTTATGATCTTTATCTTTATTCTAGTGTTTTTTTGTAAATCGAGATCCAGTTGGTAGAGGAACTGTCCCATACTTTTCCTCTTAGCGCTTTTGACCATTTTCTGGTTGTCATCGGGGATTGTAGGTTGTAGTGTGTTAGTTTTTCTCCCTTTTTCTTCTCATTTGAATTTATTCATTCATTTATTTATTTATTTATTGCTCTTTCAAATTAGGTGAGTCTATTATATTTTTTGAGGGTTGCTAAGATTAGTGTGTTAGTTATTGAAAATTTTAGTATATTATTGCCCATTATTATTATACTAAAATTGAGATTATCACTTTTATTTCCTAAATGCTTTTTTCCTGTTTAATTTAATGACACAAAATTCATACTAAATATAACTTTTTTTTTAGGGTTACATTATGTTTGAAAAAAATTCCATTTTAATTGGTTCTAATTAGTTGTAATTAGCGATTAAGTCAAATATTGACCCGTTTCTCTTTCACATTCTGCATATTACTTTCACCCTCTCTGTATATTGTGATCACCTCCTCTTTATATAAATATTAGTCTCTCTGTGTGTGTAAGAGGGAAAACTAAGGGTTATTGTGTTAGAGACATTTAACTATGTTAAAATTAATTTGAAGATAGGGGTGACGGGTAGTGGTGTAGCTACTGTGGGCCCGTAGTGTCCTTCTATAGGTCAATAGAAAAAAATGTGTTTAAAAACTTTTTGGAATACCATTAAGAATGAATAAAACACAAAGTCTTTGATATAAATAACCCAACAAGGGTTGACATGCCATAAAATCCAACCAAAAATCAACCAACTAATTCATTCACCATGGGTAGGATATGACACAAGGTTCCAAGCGTGGAGCATCCAACAACGATGGAACTTGCTTATCAGTAGTAATTGATCTACGAGACTAGCTTGCTACCCATTACAACATGATGGGACACTTTTATTATGATGCATAGTATAAACTGAAAATATCCTTATCATATGAATTTCTAAGAACTTTAATAAGAAATATTTTGTAGATTCAATGTGTTCTGAAACAGTTTCTAAGGAATCGGACAAAAATGTTTTAACAATATTATGAAAAACCAAACAGGTATAAAAGATTTTCTTGCGTCCTCTATATCCCATTAGGTTCAAAAAGGGTTTAAGTTTCTTTATCAAAGCAAATAACAAGATTTTCAGTATATGAAATTTTATTTTAAAATTAAGATTTTTATCTAATGGATTTGCTATGATTTTTCTTATGTAGGAAGTCATGTTAATTGATCAGGGAAAACCTGAAAACTCTGATTTTTATTTTTATTTTCTATTTTTTTTTTTATTTAAAGGTTTCCCTTTTAGATATATTTTCAGACTGTTATAAGTTTTTTGCTTGTCTTAGTGTTGCTCATCATGAACTTTTTTTATATTCTATCACATTAAAGATTTTTGATCAAATAACTTTATTGAAACAAAATAAAATACAAATATCTCTATTGAAGGTGATTGAAAATTTATATTAGATGATATTAAAGATGATATTAGATGATATTTATATATTAGATGATATTAGAAAAGTTTACAGTTACTATATTAAATGATATTAGAGAAAAGTATATATAAATGATATCTGAAGAGGCTAGGTTTATTTTGTGTTTCTGGTGAAAAAATTATTATAGTATAATGACAGTTTGTTAATTTTTCTTTCTTTGAAAGTTAAATATTGCTCTAATTATATTGGTTTTTATGCATTGAGCTCTTACAGATTTATATAAATTCCTGTATGAATATATATGTTTGCAGCTACAAGAGCATACATATGGTTGTACAGTGAGATTTTGATGATCCAAATAGAATCATCCCTTACAACCAGTCATTTGAATTATCTTATGTATGCTCCCATAAATTTGGTAAGAGCTCTCTATAAGAGATTATTAAAAACACCAGCCTCACTACAGCAATTGTCAGTGGCCAAGGGGATAAGATATCAGACTGGCAAACAGCCAGCCGGAGTTCGGTCCTAGCCAAGGATAGTTGTTGTGTCTAGCCACACTGAAGAGGTGTGAAATGCTGAAACACGTGTCTGTGGATGATGATATATATATATATATATATATATATATTATATATATATATATATATATATATATAGAAGCGCGTGGTGTAATGGTTAAAGTCATGGGAAATGGACTCGTCACCCCAAGTTCAAATCCTGGATGTGGTAATTGCATTTCACTTAGCGCTAATACCCTTGGGAAAAGTATGAATCCTACTCTTCCACCAGCTATGGGTAAATAGTAGGGCAGACTGGGCTCTTTAAGCTTGGTTAGGCAACCGGTCTAGGAGAAGGAAAACTCTGAATTCAAACCTGTTGAACTCCGCTTAAGAAATTGACCTTGTGTCGCATCCTGCTGGTGCGGGGGGGGGGTAAATAAATAAATATATAAATTTTATATCTGTCGTCATTCCAACTCATTGCGTTTCTTTTTCTTTTGAATAAGTTTTGCTGTTTTGACTTAACAATCCTGTATCTTTCTTGATACAATCAAGTTTAACAGTTGTTTTTATTAAAATACTATATGACTATGTGACTGTATACAAGGTGTGATCAAAAAGTGCTGAATTTCACATTGTGCTAATACTCTTGGGAAAGGTATGAATCCAACTATTCTCCCTTAAGCTATGGCTAAATAGTCAGCCTGACTGCGTTCTTTAACCTCGTTATAGCTACCATATAGCTAAAATACAATATGACAATGTGACTATGGGACTATACAAGGTGTGACAAAAAAGTGTTGAATTTCACATAGTGCTAATACCCTTTGTTATGTTCGCCTATCGCTTTTAATCGTTTACATGCCGTTCCATCAGAGACCAAAGAAAACTGAGAGGAGCACATGCAAAAATTGGCAAAGAACAATAAGACATAATACATATTTTTAAGACATTTTATTCAGCAGTCAAGAGTCAGGAGGAGAGAAAAAGGTAGGAAAGTTCATGAGCATAATTATCCAATTCTAATTAATGCAATTTTCATTTAACATTTTAGTGGGTCACTATTAGCATCTTGGTGCAACTGAACGACAACTCTAATCCTAAAGTAATGTCTGATATCATATCATCATTCAATTTCAAATTGACATTTTTTTTGTTTATGCAAAATGAGACAAGAAAATCGGTTAAATCGAACTTAACAGACCTAAATTACACTATCGTATGTCATCCAGCCGAAAGAAAAAAAATACCAAAAATCAGGGAATTAACTGAATTGAATGAAATTTTCAGTGTTGATATATTAATGAATAAAATATAATGCATGAGTTATTTTATTTTAACATTGGACTTCACAGTCACAGGAGATGCTGTAACTTCAGATGGCACAGGAACTATATAGTCTTCAGAGTGTTAAATCCAACTTAACGGACCTAAATTTCACCATTGTATGTCACCCTGCCGAAAAAAAAAAAAAATACCAAAATCAGGAATTAATCGAATTTAATTAAATTTTCAGTGTTGATACATTAATAAATAAAAGATATAATGCATGAGTTATTTTATTTGAAAACTTTTACATTTTTTCAGGTCAGTTAATTTGGAACCACATATCTTTGAGGCGTAACATAGATTCTCAAAGATAGGTGGTTCAAAGTTAACTGAACTGAAAAAATGTAACAGTTTTTAAATAAAATAACTGGTGCATTATATCTTTTATTCATTAATATATCAACACTGAAAATTTCATTAAATTTGGTTAAATCCCTGATTTTTGGTATATTTTTTTCTTTTGGCGGGGTGGCAAACGATGGTGGAATTTAGGTCCATTAAGTTCAATTTAACCAGAAAATCAATTAGCTTTACTTTGTGCATAACTCACCTTGTTTTACTGTTACTTACCGAATGTCCAGGGGCCTCAGCCTCTGGACTGGTAAATATAAATTAACAGTGTAAATCCCACTGGGTCATCCTCCAGGCAACACCTGCTCCTCAATTTAAAGGGGCAGGGTTGTGTTTATTGCCCAGTGTCTTAGAGGAATAGAGATGATATGCAATTTATGCACTGCAATTTATAGCACTGGATACATGCAATTTATAGCACTGGGCATACATACATAAACTTATGGGAAAACTTATTCATGTACAATGACACTCTCTCACTCATGTATGAATTTTAATACTATTCAGGTGTACCTTTTACTTCATAGATTATAGTGGATATAAATATTGAAAATTTCACATGTTCGAGGTATTACTCTAAACTAAGTTCCTTGTAGGTGTGTGAGTCAAGCATGTATAATCTTGTAACTATAGCTGAATTGATTTTAATAAATATATTTTTTTTAAATGTTTTAATGTAAAATATGTAATGATCTTAAATATATAATTCTACTAGAAGCGGCTACCCAGCATTGCCTGGTAGTGGGGGAGGTAAAAAAAAATTAGTCTCACAAATCCATTATTGTTGAATCGCAAGGTGGATCCTCGTAGTATTCCCCATTAAAATCCCTATGTAAAAACAAAAGACGTTGTGTTGATCCAGCCACTCTGGAAACAAAAATTAATGTCTACTATTTTAAATGCAAAAAAAAAAACTATGCTATTATCATTTAAATTTTATTCTTTTAAGTATCTTCACTAATATAAATCAAACCTTCATTATTTTTGCTCAAAAACCAAGAACTGGTGATAGTGAATGTGTATATATATTTACTCTGTCGTTAATTGTTTTATTTTCATAGTTTCCTCCACATGTACATACACACAAACTGCCCTTTATATATGAATAGATATGGAGGCGCATGGTCTAAGGGTTAGAGTCGTAGGAAATGGACTCGTTAATGCGAGTAAATTCCTGGACAAAGCTGTTGGCATTTTACATAGCTTATAGATTGAAAAGATTAATAATACATTTTCAATGATGCTGATAGGTACCTTTTTCTTCATAGATTATGGCTCCACATGTTCATTGATCCTTGTGAGAGGTCAGTAAATATATATATATATATATATTTACCAACCCCTCCGCACGAGCAGGATGCGACACAAGGTCAATTTTTTAAGCGGAGTTTAACAGGTTTGAATTCAGAGTTTTCCTTCTCCTAGACTGGTTGCCTACCCAAGGTTAAAGAGCCCAGTCTGCCCTACTATTTACCCATAGCTGGAAGGAGAGTAGGATTCATACCTTTCCCAAGGGTATTAGCGCTAAGTGAAATGCAATTGCCACGTCCAGGATTTGAACTCGGGGCGACGTGTCCATTTCCCATGACTTTAACCATTACACCACGCGCTTATATATATATATATATATATATATATACACACTAATAAGTCATCCACAGACACGTGTAAAAGTAAATAAACTTACCTGAAGAGTAGGCATCAAATAATATGCATCCTTTTTCGGTCTGAAAAAGTAAAATGATGCAAAGAATTTACAGAAAATAGTTTCAAAGAGTTAATCCTGGATTTCTGATGGAAAATTCCATTCCTTAAAAAAGAAAGAAATTTAAAAATACAGAACATTTTTTTATTTTATTTTATTTTATATTCATCTAATGATTTTTTTTATTGATTTTTCATTTTTTGAGAATTTTTTTTTTTTTTTAAACTTGAAAAACGTTACTTTTAAAGAAACACACTTGATATGGTAATTTTATTTAGTGACAGCAAATAAAATATTTGTCAAGGCAGTTTTTGCATCAGACGGTTCAAATACGTCCAAGGCTTTAAGAGCATTTTCCTCAAATTCCAAGCATTGTCTTCTGCAGTCTTTCAGTGTGTCTTCATTTACAAGAGAGAATATCTGGAAAAAAAGAAAAAGGATATTTAATATTACTAGTGGGTGCAAGTATTTAAGTTTTAATGTAATAAAATATTATATTAAATTAGAAATACTAATGAAAATAAATCAGAATATAAAGATTTGAAACTGAGGGGAGTATAATCTAAAAATAGAACAACTGAAACTTACTCTTCCATCACTCCTGGCTTTCATTGCTAAATTTTCCTAATTTAACTATTTAGTTAAAATAGGAGGTAAAGAATAAAATCACAGTTATTTGAGATTTATCTCTGAGGTTTTTGCTCATATTTATTAAGAAAACCAAACAATTAGAAATTAATAATACTAACACATATTATTAAAATCAAATTTTTAATATCGATATGCAAATCAGCCTTCCTGTTCACACTGTAAACTGCTATTTTGTTGTATATATAAATACAATTGCATGTTATTCGCATGTAGATATAATCAACAAGATTAATAATGTGAAACAATTTTATTAATAATTGAGGTTTAAATAAAAATAAAATCATAGAGAACGTGATGGAAATAACTAAGGGAATTGTGACTTGAGTAGTAATATAGTTTCGGTTACAGACAGACAATCTCTATTATAATAAGAAGATGAGACAGTATCCATGTTCAGGTCAATATACTTTCAACAGTCACTTATTCAGCTTGGTATCTATCCATGATCCACATGCTGTGACCTGTGTTAAGGTTTGCTAAATGAGGGAGACGAACCCCCAGTAATAAACCATATTTAATTTTTTTACTTACTTTCAATAGTCACTTACTCAGCTTGGTATAAGTTGAGAAGTATATATATATTTACCAACCCCTCCATTTCTTAAGCAGAGTTTAACAGGTTTAAATTCAGAGTTTTCTTTCTCCTAGACTGGTTGCCTAACCAAGGTTAAATACCCCAGTATTGCTGGATTCATACCTTTCTGCAGAGTATTAGCATTATGTGAAATGCAACACGTTGGCTCTTATTTAGACTAGACGGGTGGTAGGAGAGCACCCCACCAATCAATTGGTTGGTCACATAAAGCCTTAGCACCTATATGATTGTCCCAACCCTATTGTCCTTATGGCAAGCCCAAAGCTTTTTATCATATATGTGCTAGAAGGCATTGGTTGAGGATCTTAATGTCCTGGGTATGATGTTAAACTGCATCTAATGGTGAAGATCTAATTGCGGAGCTTTGGGTAATGTAGAGTACCCATTCATCACAATTACTCCCAGGTCCACTCTGACCCAGAGTGGTAGTACCTGTTAGAGTTCCATCTATGGGTTAAATAGAAAAAAATGTGTTTAAAACAAAGAATTGACTTCCCATCAAGAATGAACCATCTTTGAAATAAAAATAACCCAACAAGGGTTGAGATGCCGTAAAACCCAACCAAGCAACCAACTATTATATTAACGACAGTGGTTACAGTTGGTCATGTGATATACATGTTGTGAACTGGCACAACATTGCAAAACTTTTGACTCGTCCTACTAATTAAACTTCCAAGTGTAATGTTTTTTTCTAAATTGGGACAATCTGCTGACATTAAAGCAAATATTCTTTGGTTGGGTTGAAAAGTGTTTGAAATATTTCTTAAAGGAGAAACATGCACATTCAAAGAATCTCTATGGCTTTAGGCATATATATATACATATATTTTTTATTTTATTTATTTAATTTTTTTTATATCTAATATTCTTTATATATTTTTAATATTTAATATTCTTTTAATATTTCTTAAAGGAGAAATGCACATTTAAAGAATCTCTATATATCTATTTATTTATTTATACATTTATTCTTTTATTTTTTATTTATTCTATTTTAATTTCTTTTTTATTCATTTATTTTTTAAATCTTTTTTTTTTTTTTGAGAAAAGAAATAATTACAATGTAGAGGTAATTCTAATTATCCCATTCCAGTTGCTAAAATAATTGAATTCTAAATTAAATTAAAAGCAAACATTTGAAATCTATTCTATTTTTGATCTAACAAAGAACTGTCTGAGAAAAAAGAAAATGGCCCCCCCCAAAAATAAGATAAAATAAATGAAATAAAAAATAAATAAAAAAAAAAATTTAAAAAAAGAAATATAAAAAAACCATGCCCCCCCCCCCACTTCGTCTATACTAGAAGCCAATTTTCTGTAGACGGTGTTCAAATCAGTTAATTTTGTTGATTAATCTTGTAAGAAATAATTCAATAAGCTTGGTTAAGACTAATTCCAGCTGTGACATTTCTACTGTTGGGATGGACATGGGTCCAATGGGGTTGTCTTTCCTTGCTGCAGGTTTTTGCCCATGGTGGCGGCTGTACGTAAATAGCAGCCGGGAAAAAAATCTCTCTTTCTCTGGGTCCGACAACCACTGCACATGGGCTAGGCACTTGGTGGCTCTGCCCCCACCCCAGCAAACTATCAGTAAGTGACTTATTTCTACATTTAACTCTGTATCACTTCTTAACTCTTAACATCCTGTTGAGAAAAGTCCAGAGCCCCATTCCTATTAGGATTTATCAAAAAATGGCTAAAAATGGCCTTTTCATTTAAAGTTACCTGTTATTTTCCTTAAATCAAAGACTTCTAAACGTCTAATACTACATTTAAACAAAGGCTATCATTTGGGGCAGATTAGGAAAATGAATGTAACTTCTAGCCGGGCGGAATTAGGTGGTATAGGATGTTAAGAGTTAAGGACTGAGTCCTACATTCTTTGTGTATGTTTATGTATCTGTTCTCTATATCTTACTGTACCCTCGCCATGAGTATGTGTATACCTGTCATGTATGTATTTCTCCACGTGCACACAAAATAAAGTCTATGTTTGTTATTATATATAACTTCTTTGTCGGATTAATTCATTTACACATATACACCACACATTGGAAGGTTACTTTGAACCTTCTAACAACATATAAGAACATTTACATCTTATACTACTTATTTTTAGGCATAAATTCTAAAAGTTTTCTATCTTCTTCCATCTGATTTTAGAATTCCTCATAGACCAAATAGAAAGGAAGGTTAAATTGAACTTAACGGACCTAAATTCCACCATCGTATGTCACCCTGCTGAAAGAAAAAAATAACAAAAATCAGAGAATTAACCGAATATAATGAAATTTTCAGTGTTGATACATTAATGAATAAAAGATATAATGCACCAGTTATTTCATTTAAAAACTTATTTTTTCAGGTAAGTTAATTTGGAACCACATATCTGTAAGGCGTAACACAGATTCTCAAAGAT
>CM042155.1:77255909-77258409 GCA_023376005.1 Doryteuthis pealeii | reverse complement strand
CAGCTCATCAGTGTGGCCAGACAGGCTTTTAGGGTAAGAAAACCTTTAGAAAGTTTTCAAAACTCTATCATGAAACTAAGTTTGACCAAAGAATCTGAAGGTGAAAAGATCTCTATAGAAAAGATCATTATATAATCTTTGCTGTATTTCCCTCCTTTCACCAACTCAGTTGGAATATTTTTGCATATAAGGTGTGCTGTAGGCCACCACTTAAACTTATAGACTCTGCATGGGCACATGGGTTAAAACCAGCCAATGAACACGCTATAGAAAAGATCATTATAGAATCTGAGGAAAACCAATTCTTAGAATTCTAATCTTTACCTTTAATTACCTGTATTTATAATATACTTTTGCTGTATTTCCTGTGGGTTAGCTCAGTCGGTAGAGCGTTCGGCTAGAAACCATAAGGTTCCTAGTTCGATACCCACCCTCGCCAACTCAGCGTATGAATAGCACAGGGATCTGTGCGGTAAAGTAAGGAGCTGATGATAGGTGTGGCATTCCACCTCAAACGCTAAAATAATCTCCTTGGTCTAGCACTAGTGAAAAGGGGATAGACTCCCTTGCTGCATAGCTGATACCGACTTTAGGCCACCCCGACGACTTATAATACCTTTGCTGTATTTCCCCTTTCACCACCTCAGTTGGAATATTTTGGCATATAAGGTGTGCTGTAGCCCACCACTTAAACTTATAGACACTGCGTGTGCACGTAGGTTAAAACCAGACAATGAACATGCTCGAATATGGGGTTAGTTAACTATTTAATCACTGACTTTGAAAGCCATTCATTTGCACATATTCGTCATGGACAAACAGACCTGCAACCAAGGATTCTTCACTAAGTGACAAGGAAAGAATTCTGCCTAACACCGAGGATTCTTCACTGACAACCAAAAGATTCTGCCTAACACAAAGGAACACAAGGATCTCCACTGTAAATTGCTCTCACCTGCAGCCTAAAAATGGCCACAAAAATTGCCACAGCCTTCTCCTTGCTTCCTTCTTCTCTCACTGATGCCTGTTCATTGAATGACCAGTTCCCACACTTCAGGTAAGGAATGAGGGTGAAAGTAAAAGAGATAGTGAGAAAGTGGGTCAATGCCAAAGTGTCTGAATGAAACATATATATTCTTAAACTGAGCCCGGCAACATTACATATCTCAATTTGAGGCCTATGTTACACACACACACACGCATATATATATATATATATATATATATATTATAATATATTAATAATTTGAAGGCAATTACAATGCGTATAAAAAATAAAAACGAAAAGATGTTGTTTTTTTGTCTTATCGATTTCAAAGAAAACTTTATCTTCAGAGACGAAAATCAGAAATGAACGTGCTTAAGTTTTTTTTTGCGTGGTTATATATTTTTTTCTTTGTTCTTCTTTTTTTTTCCTCTTCTTCTTTTTTTTCTTTCTCCTCCCTTCCCCCTTCTTTATGTTATGAATGAAATGGGCGAATAACTGTAATTTCTTTTTTTTTTAAATATTTTTTGAGAACGAATGTTTAAAATCCTACCTTGCTTATGTATCCAATATTGACTGTTTATCATCCGGTGAATATTGCAACAATGTAGCCATTCAATTAAAAATAAAAAAAACGGTTACATAGAAAAATTCTTATGCTTAGCTTTCATTCTTTTCTTTCTCTTTCCCTCTTTGTTTCGATTCTTTCTCTTTCCCTCCCTTCTCTAATTTTCTATTTTTTTATTTATTTATTCTTATTTCCAGTTGTAAAAAATAAAATGTATTAATTAATATGGACCAGTATATAAGTAAATAAAAGATTATCTTTAATTATATATTATTAGGATTGAAGGAACATTTAAGAAAAATATGTTTAATGAGTATATATATTTTTTTAAAATTTTAAATAGATTAAGTATTATATAATAATTATATATTAGCATTGATGCAAAATTTGAAAAACTATATATATATATATATATATATATATAGACGTTTTTATTCTGAAGCTTCAATTATTTGATCAGGTCTGTTATCTATGAGTAAACATTTTGCCAAGGTAAAATGCATTTTTGCTTCAATTGCTGAGATGATAAATTTTCATTACTTGGAGTACTTACCCACATTACATGTCAGTTATAAGATAGTCTTTATTATAAAGAAATAAATGAGCAGTCATCTTTTTTTTTTCCATAGATGTTTACTTTTATCATTTTTCAGACTTGGAGTAAGGTGGGGTAACATTAAAATATCTTTTCAAAATTCGTTTTCTATTTTCGTTTTTCTTCCCAATCTGAGCAATTGCTGATATGAAATTAAATTGGTTCACTCTTAGTAGACTCTTTGTCCAAGTCAGGTGTTGTGCTAAGTGCATATCGTCTGCCTTTTCCTAACAATTACCAAGAGAGTGGGTAGGTGCAGTGAGAGACACCCTTTTACAGCAGGGAAGTGGGATGGTAAGATATAGAGTAAGAAACGGATCACACCTAAAAAAAAAAAAATAGTCTAAGCTAG
>CM042155.1:77223409-77250909 GCA_023376005.1 Doryteuthis pealeii | reverse complement strand
AATACATTTCTTTTACGTAAAAGAAATGTATTGTAAAATATAACATGTTGTACAATACATTTCTTTTACGGGTGCGTTGTCTTGACAATAGGTGGCTAACATGCTGCTTTGAAACCAATGGTAACAATCACACCTTAAATGTATTGTACTCTATAAGAAACAAATATAAATGCATATATATATATATATATATATTTACCAACCCCTCCGCACGAGCAGGATGTGACACAAGATCAATTTCTTAAGCGGAGTTCAACAGGTTTGAATTCAAAGTTTTCCTTCTCCTAGACCGGTTGCCTAACCAAGGTTAAAGAGCCCGGTCTTCCCTACTATTTTATCCATAGCTGGAGGGAGAGTAGGATTCATACCTTTCCCAAGGATATTAGCGCTAAGTGAAATGCAATTACCACATCCAGGATTTGAACTCGGGGCGACGAGTCCATTTCCCATGACTTTTACCATTACACCACATGCTTCCCAATTATATATATATATATATATATATATATATATATATATAAGTTGTTAATAATAATTCTTCCAAAAAGACGGTGGAAAAAATGTTATTTATCAATTCAAATGTCCATTGGGGAATGCATCTCTGACAATAATTTAAAAAATAATGAGTTACATTGGCTATAGCAGTCGTGTCTTTTTTTTAAATGTTTGTATATGGAGCTAGAATCTGATAGGTGTAAAGTAAGTCTTCTTGATAATGTTGTTGTGGTATAGCCAATGTAACTCATCATTTTTTTAATCATTGTCGGAGATACATTCTCCCAATGGACATTTAAATTGATCATTTTAACAGCATGTATAAAAACAACTGAAAATTCTGTGTTTAATGTTTAAATGCCTTTTCTTTTTCAGTCAATGGCATTTCTCTACCTGGGGAAGAAAAAAAGATGAAACCTAGAAGTTTGAATTGTTTCTGCTGTTAAAATTTGAGATGACTTGAATGAGAAAAATTTATTTTCATTTACTAACAGGACCTTTGGATATACCACAGTATGATGACTTAATAATTACAACATTTGATATGTTTACTTAAGAGCTATTGCACAATAGTTCAATATGTAAAATGTATAATAATCTTCATTTAACTCTCTCTCACACTATTTATTTTTCTTTCTTTTCATCTTTTTATTATTTAATTTTGCATCCTTCTACAATATGTTCCTATAATGTAAAATAAAAAGTCGTTGGGGTGGCCTAAAGTCGGTATCAGACAATCAGTGAAAGAGTCTATCCCCTTTTCACTAGTGCTAGACCAAGGAGATTGTTTTTTTGCATCTGGGGTGGAGTGCCACACCTACCATCAGCTCCTTACTTTACTGCATAGATCACCATGCTACTCATATGTTGAGTTGGCGAGGGCCAGTATCGAACTAGGAACCTTGTGGTTTCTAGCCAAACGCTCTACCGACTGAGCTCAGTTGGTAGAGTGTCGGACTAGGAACCACAACATTTCGAGTTCGATACCGGCATGGGGATCTGTGCGGTAAAGTAAGGAACTGATGGTAGGTGTGGTGCTCCATCTCAGATGCCAAAAACAATCTCCTTGGTCTCGCACTAGTGAAAAGGGGATAGACTCCCTCGCTTTATGGATGATACCGACTTTAGACCACCCCGACAATAATGTGAAATAAACAGATATAAATCAATCCGAACATTGTTTATTGCACACACAAAAAAAAAAAACCAAAAAAAAAACAGAACACCAAAGGATTTCTTTCTACTGGTTTTCCATGTTATCCTTTTTTAATATCATTTGTCGTCTTTCTTTTCATCGTTTCTGTATTGTATTCTTATCTTGCTATACTCGTTCGTGTGAAACTCCTTTATTATAACCATCAGTTTATTCATTGTTAAACTAGGATACTGAATTCTTTGATAACTCATTTATTCAAGACGTGGTAACATTTACTTTCGGACAAATACCTCTGGAAATCCACAGAAAGCGATGTTAACGCACTTATAGGGAAGGCATGGTCTCCCGTAGACTGATTATCAATCATATGGAAATACAATATCACTGACAAATTTTTATTCTCCTACCGATTATAATTTGGGATCTCGTTCCCTCTTCCAAATACCAGTTCACCTTTTTTTCCCTCCTTCAATTTAAGGCCCAACGCTGCCCCACCTTCCAAGGGTTCTGGTGGTTTTGTTGTTAGTCCAAATTCCTTCAGATGATTGACTACTTCCTTTGTCGATACCTTTGCCACATCTATGAGTATATCGTCGATATATGAATCAGTGGCTCCTCTCGTCTTATCACCCTTCATTAGCACAGTTTTTAGAACAGCCGCCATAATTCTTGGTGCAACATTGAGTCCAAAACCCAACCGAGTCAGACAGTAAATTTTGCCTTTATAGCACACTAGTTGGTATCGCCATACCCTTTTTGCAACATACAATTGTAGGTAGGCCGACTTCAGGTCTACTATCGCAGTTCCTCCCACCGACTGTTCCATTTTCTCATTTTTTCATCACACACATCGATGATGTCGCTTCCAGTATAGCTCTTGACATATTTGTTTAGCTCGCGAAAGTCTAATACGGGTCTGACTTTCCCTTTAGTTGCCTTGACCACCGCCATCAAAGGTAACACTCCTTTTACTTCACCTCTCCATGGTAGGAGAATTTTTATATTATTCCGATTATTCTTCCTACCCGTAGTTGTATCAGTACTGCTGTATAGCGGCACCACTTGAAGAAAATGAGTGCACATTTATGAAATGGTGCTTTTTCGTTGTTTCAGAAGAGAAATTACAGGTAAAGAAACAAAGAATTGATTTATCTAACACGTTTTTATGATATTCAATTTTCTTAAGCAACATTTATCATAGAAACTCTGAGTTGGAATAGAAGAGAAAATGGTTTATGGATTTCCGAGACTTAAAATATTCTAGGAAATGAAATGATTTCTTTGGGTTTTTTTTTTTGGTTTCTTTGCTTAATAGAAAATGATATTTAAAATCTACATGTGTGTATGTGCAGAATATAGCAATATTATATATCTTTTTTTGTTTTGTTTTTCTTTTCTTGGCAAACACAAAATTATATAACTTTTCTTCAGTGAAACAGACAACTTTTTAGTAAAAAGGTTGGCAGATGATCTTTCTTTAACAATTACAACTACGAGGGTGAGTCAAAAAGTAATGCCATTTCGTTTAGGACAGATATAATTACCAACACAGGAAAAATGAAGCTGGTTCTCTGTTGATTATTTTCAAACTTACCTATTTAACAAATAGATGAGACCCTAATGGGTACTACCACTCCAAGTCAGTGAATCTGGTAACAGTAACAATGAGGAAGTGACTTAATGCTCAAGTATTCCTATCTAATACTAATAATTTATACACAATTATATGGTTTTCAAGTATTCCTATCTAATAATGATAATTTATACACAATTATATGGTTTTCAAGTATTCCTATCTAATACTAATAATTTATACACAATTATATGGTTTTCAAGTATTCCTATCTAATAATAATAATTTATACACAATTATATGGTTTTCAAGTATTCCTATCTAATACTAATAATTTATACACAATTATATGGTTTTCAAGTATTCCTATCTAATACTAATAATTTATACACAATTATATGGTTTTCAAGTATTCCTATCTAATACTAATAATTTATACACAATTATATGGTTTCAAGTATTCCTATCTAATACTAATAATTTATACACAATTATATGGTTTTCAAGTATTCCTATCTAATACTAATAATTTATACACAATTATATGGTTTCAAGTATTCCTATCTAATAATAATAATTTATACACAATTATATGGTTTTCAATTCCTATCTAATACTAATAATTATACACAATTATATGGTTTTCAAGTATTCCTATCTAATACTAATAATTTATACACAATTATATGGTTTTCAAGTATTCCTATCTAATACTAATAATTTATACACAATTATATGGTTTTCAAGTATTCTATCTAATACTAATAATTTATACACAATTATATGGTTTTCAAGTATTCCTATCTAATACTAATAATTTATACACAATTATATGGTTTTCAAGTATTCCTATCTAATACTAATAATTTATACACATTATATGGTTTTCAAGTATTCCTATCTAATACTAATAATTTATACACAATTATATGGTTTTCAAGTATTCCTATCTAATAATAATAATTTATACACAATTATATGGTTTTCAAGTATTCCTATCTAATACTAATAATTTATACACAATTATATGGTTTTCAAGTATTCCTATCTAATAGTAATAATTTATACACAATTATATGGTTTTCAAGTATTCCTATCTAATACTAATCATTTATACACAATTATATGGTTTTGTGTATTCCTATCTAATACTAATAATTTATACACAATTATATGGTTTCAAGTATTCCTATCTAATACTAATAATCTATACACAATTATATGGTTTTCAAGTATTCCTATCTAATAATAATAATTTATACACAATTATATGGTTTTCAAGTATTCCTATCTAATAGTAATAATTTATACACAATTATATGGTTTTCAAGTATTCCTATCTAATAATAATAATTTATACACAATTATATGGTTTTCAAGTAATTATTCCTATTTAATAATATTTTTTGGACATAGTTATACTTGAAATCATATAACTATCTAATACAAATTATTTTCAAACTTACCTATTAAAAAAATGAGACCCTAATGGATACTACCACTCCAAGTCAGAGTGAATCCAGTAACAGTAACAATGAAGAGGTGACTCAATGCTCCTCGGAGTTCTAGAACTTGAGCCCCACCATCAGAAGCAGTTTAGTATCATACCCAGGACACAATTTCATGTTTTATATTACGAGGGGGTGTCAAAAAGTAATGCCATTTTGTTTAGGACAGGTATAATTACCAACACAGGAACATGTGTCATACATCAAAATGAAGCTGGTCCTCTGTGGATCACATCCATACTTCTCTACATAGTCGCCCTTTCTCTCAATAGCAATGTTCCCCCTTCGAATGAGAGCATGTATCCCTGCCCCGTAAAAATCTGTTGACTGTTCTTTGAGCCACTTCTTCACTACAGATTTCACTTCCTCATCACGGGAATAATGTTTGCCTCTCTTTGGTCCCATGAAAGAGGGTTTGAGAGGCAAACATTATTCTAGTGATAAGGAAGTGAAATCTGTAGTGAAAAAAAAGTGTGTTTGGGGGAGGGGAGCAAAACTATATAGATACAAAGAATTCTATGTAATTAAGTAGGATTTTTATAAAAGTGAAACCTCGATCTTCAATGTTGAAGTATGTGCCATAGATCTAGCACTTAGCATTGTTTTAATGAATACAAACACAAAATTTATGATATTTTCTGATTCATTATCTGTATTAATTACGCTAAAAAACAAAACACTTGACAACCCATTAGTTGTTAAGTTACTATGTAAACTCAATTCACTATCTGAGTCAAAAGAAGTTATGATGAGTTGGATCCCAGATCATGTTGGAATAACGGGAAATAACAAAGCCAATTCAACAGCAAAAAATGTCATGAATAAAGAAATTGATGAAAATTTCAAGGTCCCATATACAAATCTAAAGAACCAAATAAAAACTTGGAACAGTTAATTCAGTTCTCCAGCAGTTAACAACGCTTCCTATTGCAAGATTCACCTGTTTTAATAAAATAGAAGTGGCTACCCAGCGTCGCCAGAGTAGAGGGGGGTAGCAAAAAAAGTTAGTCTCACAGATCCATTATTATTGAATCACGATTTGGATCCTCGCAGGATGCCCCATTAAAATCCCCATGTGAAAAAAAAGACCTTGCGTTGATTCAGTCACTCTGAAAAGAAAAATTATTGTCTACTATTTAAAATCTTAGATAATTTAAATTCTATTTTTGAATTATCTTCATAAATGTAAATTACATCTTCATTATTTTTGCTCAAAAATCAAGCCCTTGTGATATTTAATGTATATATATATATTTACTTTGTCGTTAGATGTTTTATTTTCAAAGTTTTCTTCGGACATACATATACGCACAACTGTTCTTTATATATGTATAAATAGATGACCGTCTCTCTCTCTCTCTCTCTCTATATATATATATATATAATGTGGAAACCAAAGGCTTACTGAAGTAATATTCTATTTTTCAGGAGCAGCATACAACCCCTTCTTAAGACATGGTGAGTTTTTTTAAAACCATGATAATATATACTAGCAAAAATATGCATCATATGCCGGGTACAAGTATTTAAGCTCAAATGATATAGAATATTGTATTAAATCAGAAAAACTAACTTAAATAAGAACGCATATAAAAAGATTACACTTAATGTTGATTTTATTTTGATTGATTTCTATATAAATTTTACTCTCCCTCTATCCTATCCTCATCCAATTAACTTTTAAACAAAAATAACCTTGTATATCCATATCTTTATATGTGTTCTGTTAGACAAGTCCAACTATCTTGTTGGGTAAATATCATCACTTACAACAGATAACACAATGACGTGTCCTTTTGTAGCATAATTGTGTGGTGGCATGGGTCTTTGACAAGCTCTGAAGTGAGAATTCTAAGGGACCATTGTTTGCAGATCAGGGGATGGAAAACTACTGGACGGTTATGACCCCCAAAGGCAAGAATCCTGCAAGTCACGTGATAGAGTTAGATAGGAAATCAGTTTCAACCTAAATGGCACGCAGAACAGATTATTATCAATTAAGCCAACAGTAGGAGAATGGAAGCTGGGATATAGAAAATCCTGAAAGGAAGAAGTAATAATGTCTCAGCTGTGCACTAGTCATACAAGACTTATGCACTCTCTTATGCTCAAGCAGGAGGATCAACCACAGCGCAGGACATGTCAAACACCCTGTACTGCTAAACTTTTCCTCATGGAGTGTGGAGCTTTCACTCAAATTGGAAAGAAATATTTCAACAAATAATATGAGGAATCTGTCTGAGAATACTAACATGGATGACATTTTATCCTTCTTGAGAAAAAGAAAAATATACCGAAAATTATGAATGAGATATAAAATACATCCACAAAACTATCTACAAAAATACACCTGTAAAGAAAACTTGAGTACCAACTTTTATCTCACACTCTGACAGTTTTGGCATTAAATAACCCACAAGGTTGATATGCCATTAAACAAACCAAACTATAAGTATGGAAGCCAAGAAAAAAAAAGATAATATGTAGGCTTTGAAACTGTAGCATAATTCTACATGTATATGTATATATATATATTTACCAAACCCTCCACATGAGCACAAGGTCAATTTCTTAAGCAGAGTTTAACAGGTTTAAATTCATAGTTTTCCTTCTCCTAGACTGGTTACCTTGCCAAGGTTAAAGAGCCCAGTCAGCCC
The DNA here is from genome assembly GCA_023376005.1 of Doryteuthis pealeii. Lineage (NCBI taxonomy): Eukaryota > Metazoa > Mollusca > Cephalopoda > Myopsida > Loliginidae > Doryteuthis > Doryteuthis pealeii. The sequence goes on along the minus strand of CM042155.1, from coordinate 77,243,520 downwards.
TACTATTCACCCATAGCTGGAGTGAGTAGTCGGATACATACCTTTCCCAAGTGTATTAGTGATATGTGAAATGTAAACAACAGCCTTGCCTAGGATTTGAACTCGGGTCGACAAGTCCATTTTCTACGACTCTAAACATTATGCTACGCACCTCCAACCTACACTTCAAGGTAGAATAAATGAATTAGAAGACATGAGGTCAAGGTTTTTGGTGTGAGTGGGTGAGAGAATGGTTTTCATGAGTGAGAGAGAATTGAATTAAAAAAAAAATCGTACAAATCAAACCAAAAAAAAAAAGGAGGAAAATGTATGGCAAATGCTTTTAGGTTGATAAAACAGAGAATCGTCAGGATGCCAGCAGTCATATGGAAGTTGACTCTGATTATCAAGTCTAAAAATCAATACTGGGACTGGAAAGTCCCCTGAAAGCAGCCGAGCGTGAATGACGGTACTTTTAGAAGGTTGCTTTGTTATACTTACTTATATGACAGCATTGGACTGAAATCTCAAGTCACGTTCTTAAGCTTAACACATGGGTAAAGAGAAACATATCTAAAGTATAAAGATAATCTTAGTAAAAAAAAAAATGAACAGGGCCGGGTTAGCTCAGTCGGTAGAACGTTCGGCTTGAAACCACAAGGTTCCTAGTTCGATTCTGGCCCTCGCCAACTAAGTTTGACCAAAGAATCTGAAGGTGAAAAGATATCTATAGAAAAGATCATTATATAATCTTTGCTGTATTTCCCTCCTTTCACCACCTCAGCTGGAATATTTTGGCATATAAGGTGTGTTGTAGGCCACCACTTAAATTTATAGTGGGCACGTGGGTTAAAACCAGCCAATGAACATGCTATAGAAAAGATCATTATATAATCTTAGGAAAACCAATTCTTGGAATTCTAATCTTTACCTTTAATTACCTGTATTCATAATATACTTTTGCTGTATTTCCTGTGGGTTAGCTCAGTCGGTAGAGCGTTCAGCTAGAAACCACAAGGTTCCTAGTTCGATTCCGGCCCTCGCCAACTCAGCGTTATGAGTAGCACAGGGATCTGTGCGGTAAAGTAAGGAGCTGATGGTAGGTGTGGCGCTCCACCTCAGATGCAAAGGCAATCTCCTTGGTCTAGCGCTAGTGAAAAGGGGATAGACTCCCTCGCTGATTGGCTGATACCGATATTAGGTTGTCCCGACGACTTACTTAAAAGCTATTGCAATATAGTTCAATATGTAATAAAAAGTATAATAATCTTGATTTAAATCTCTCTCACTCTTTTTGTCTTTCTTTCTTTGTCTTTGCTGTCTTTATCATAAATTTTGAGCCACTGTACCCTTCCAAAGACATCGGTCGCATTCAGTAATTTTCTGAGTATTGTTCTCATTCCTTTCAATGGAAATTTCAACAATTATTAACTATCACTCTGAATGTTTGAGATGAGGCTTGAGGTTCCCGAGTTCAATCCTGAGTGAAAGCAGTTAGAAAAATAATTAATTAGCACAACTCCTACCCCAGCTATGGTTAGTGGAATGAGAACAGGATACCCCCGTGGAATAAATAAAGGGTTAGGTTCAAAGTTCTGTGATGGCTCCCGAATACGACAAGAAAATTCCCGAGTTCGAAAAGAAGGTTCCAGAGTCCGAGAAGGTTCCCAAGTCCGACAAGAAATACCTGAAGAAGGCCGGAGGGTATATCAGCCGAAATGTTGTACAAATAACAATGAAGATGGGGACAATAGTCCGAACAATGCTAATAATACTATTAACTATCAATTCTTTCTTAGGATACTGTTCTGCTATTTCAGTGCTGTTTATATATTTTTGCATTACCTAACTCTGGGATTGAACTCATGACTGCCTGGGAACCAGATTCATTTTTATTAGTGCTTTTATCTGTTATGTTATGTTTTCTAAGACACTAAAGCAGTGTTTAATAAAGAACTATTCAGACAATATTGTTCTTTATTTTATTTCTTACTACAACTAAAGATCAGAGAACATATTGCAAAAACACAGAGGTAATAACAACAAAGATGTTGATACGAGTCCCAATAATTCATAGAATAATTCTTTCTTTTCATTGTTTGATAGATAAAGATTAGCGTTATCACCTCCGTGGGCTCACCCCTCTCTCTCTCTCTTTACTTCTTTCTTATTATATTTTTATAGCATGCCCTTTTTCGTCCCCTTTTTTTTCTTTATAATAAAAACAGAATGGGTCTATTATTTAGCTGAGGTGACAACACTTATAAGAAATAAGAATTTGGCAGATAAGCAACACCAAAACACAAAACAAAAAAAGTTATGGCATGATTGTTTTTAGTTTTTATTTTATGGCATGTCAACTCTTGTTGGGTTATCTTATACCAAAGTATACCAAAATAACAATGTTCTATTCATGCTTGGTGGATATTCAACATTTTTGTTTTTAAACCCAATTTTTTTAAAAACTCAGTTTTTTCTATTTAACCAATAAATGGGACCCAAACAGGTATTACTATTCTGGGTCAGAGTGGACCTGGGAGTAATGGCGATGAAAGTGTATTCAACACTCCCAGAGCTCCAAAAACTGAACTTCAATATTAGATGCAGTTTGATGTCATACACAGGACACTAAGATCCCCAGCCACTGCCTTCTAGCATATATATGATGAAAAGGGTTGGTTTGGTTTGTTTTAAAGGGAGCAATGGTCATTTAATGCCTATAAAGTTTTGAAATAAATCAATTCTTAATGGATAATACAATTTTTTTATAAATACATTTTTCTATTTAACCCATAGATGAGACCCTAACAGGTACTACCACTCCAGGTCAGAGTGGACCAGGGAGCAATGATGACGAAGGGGTGCTCCACATTCCCCAAACCTCCAAAACTGGAACCTCACCATCAGATAGAGTTTAACGTCATTCCCAGGACATGTAGACCCGCAGCCACCGCCTTCTAGCACCCATATGATAAAAAGGGGTTGGGGCTTGCCATAAGGGCACTAGGTTTGGGAAAATCATATAGGTGCTAGGGCTTGACATGACCAGCCGATTGATCGGAGGGGGCCTCTTCGACCGGCCGTCTAGCCCAAGATAGGGCCAAAGTGGAGTATTGCAAGTCATGAACTGCTCATCCACCTGGACTCTATACTTAAGCATCACGGGTCACCACCCACGGCCAACAGGTGGCTCCATTGGGGGAGTTTTACCCCTCTGCAGAGGTGCAGTCGGTGCATTCTAACGCCCCAGCCGACAGGGCGGGAAAAGGGTTGGGGTAGTCATAAGGGAAATAGGCTTGGCATGAGCAGCAAATCATAGAAGAATTCAAAGTCACATATTTTAAAACTATTGAGGTCAGTTAGTCTACTGTTGGTTTGAATAGCAGCAGCTAACCATGTACAACTGAAGCAGTGTCCAAGACAGTTGGTATATATAGAAATCAAGAATGATCCATTCATGAATTAGGGTGATTTGGGGGATTCCATTCCTTGAGTTCTGATTGGCTGCTTGATTTGAATGATATTGTGGAGTTTTATAAATACCCTGTCATTCTGCTGTAGACTTTGCAACTATTCCGACTCATTAGCACGTGTTTTCATTCCAACCACACCCTGGTGTGCAGAATGTAGGCAGTGCAGAACTTTTTTCTGTTGAGTTCTGGGGATGACAATCCTTCAATCCAACAATACCAGGCCACTGTCAGTGCTGAGACGGTGCCTCACTTCCCAATATTCGCGGACCTCAGGTGCGGTAAGATTTTGTGTCCTTGTGAAGCCTTGCTGAATGATACGGATCAGTTTTTTATAAATACCCTGTCATTCTGCAGTAGACTTTGCAACTATTCGGGTTTGTATTGGGTTACAACCGTTTGTTGCCATGTCTTCCCAATTCGACGGTAATTGGAACTTTGATTATTCTTCAAAAACATCATTAATCACAAACTGTCAATAGCCTGTGAGAGCTGAAATTAATGTATCATACACTATCTTCATTTGACTATCACTTCTTCTGTGCTATGTGCTTTTCCAAGGATACATGGATTTCACATATATATATATATTACCAACCTCTCCACATGAGCAGGATGCAACACAAAGTCAATTTCTTAAACCCAGTCTGCCCTGCTATTTACCCATAGCTGGAGGGAGAATAACTGGATTCATACTTTTCCCAAGGATAATAGCGTTATGTAAACTGTAGCTTCGTCAGGATTTGAACTTGGGTGACGAGTCCATTTCCTATGACTCTTTCCCAAGGGTATTAGCGCCATGTGAAATGTAAACAGCTTCGGACAGGAATTGAACTAGAGTCGATGAGTCCATTTCCTATGACTCTAACCATTAGACCACGCACCTCCACTGGATGGATTTCACATATAGTTATTTAGTTTCTCCATGGTAACAGCTTTCCTCCTCCTCCTTCTCCTCCTTTTTCACTGCAGGCAAAAGATGCACTTTATCATGTTTTTCCAAATGCAAGACTTAAAAAAAAAAGAAGTACCCCCCCTCAGTCTTTTAACTTGGTATTATACCTTGTAATTTTATTAACACTCACAATCTTTAATGAGATTGGATGCTGCCATCTTACCATTAGTAAAAAAGAGTGTATGTAATCACAAAGCTGATCAACAAGCAACCAATCAAACCTGACTTGACTAAGTAAAGGTAACTTGTAGTGGAATTGTGGCAAGTGACTACAGATATTCGAACTCGCTACCTCTTTGTAGCTGAAATACTGTTGGCAGAGACCCGGATGAGGTATATCGGAATTTGCATAAGGGTGGCCGAACGAGCAGAAATAAGACCGACAGTCGCTGACAGCGGGAGGGAGGAAGAAAGCAAGTGTTTGGACGGCAAGTGAAATCTGACGACTGCTATTTGGGGTGACAGGAAGTGAGAGTAACATGCTCAATTGGTAGAGACTATGCTGACGGCAAAAGGAATTACATTTTGTTTGTTAGAGAGACTTGCAAAAGATTAATATTATCTTAAATCTTTTAGACCATCCAAAAGAGGAGCTAAAAGACAGGATAGAGTGCTGGCTACCTTTGATGAAGCTGCCTGTTCCTGTTAATAAAACAACTCATTAAAGATTGGGGTATTTTTGCATGAATGTTTCCTGGCCTCCTGCCCTAAAATCTGCTGGGCGGTGCCTGCTGAAAAAACATCCTACGCTATGATTTAAGTCCCAAGGTGTTTGATGGCATTTTTATCTATAATATATTTTTAGCGGGGATTAGGGTTAGAGTTTTTACTTTTTGAAACTCGGTTATATTTAATTAAAAAATACGTGACAATTGTTTGGTTTAATAATGTTTTTATTTTTGGAACTCAGTCATATTTATTTAAAGATTTGTGACAGTTGTATTTGAATTAAAATAAAATGAAAATACCAAAAAAAAATGATATTTTAAGGGGGGGGGGCTAATTATTTACGTTTACTTGTCAATAAAAAACCTGGGTGGTGGCTTACTTTTAACGCCTTCAAACCACTAAAAAAAGTAATTTGTCAGTAAAAACACCTTCAAACTGCTAAAAAATATTTTAAAGAGGGGGAGGAGTTAAAATATTTACATTTACTTGTCGAGAAAAAATTGGGGGAAAAACGCTTTACACGCGGTTGTTTGTTTGAGCTGGTACCTTAGCGTTTTTTAGGGCAGGAGGCCAGGACGCATTTATGCGAAGAGCCCCAAAGATTGTTAGTGTTAACAAAATTACAAGGTACAATATGGAGTCCATGTCCATGACATATTATATACCCACTCAACATCAGGTATATAATCGCGTGAGAGAGAGTCACACAGAATAGAGATGGGATGATAGATGAGTTGATGAGGGTTCTTACTTGTTAACTCATCTACTTGCTAACTGCTGTGAATACGTTGGCCACCATATTCTTCAGGGCTGATCCAGTGGGTTGCTTTCTCGGTGTTGATTCTACTTCTTTCTTGTTGGGCTGGTCATCTCTTGTTTAACTTAATCAATAAAGCAAACTTTGTTGTTTTTCTTTTAAGTCTTTTATTTCAACATCCCCAGCCCCAGATTCAACCGTGCAGTGGAGAAATGACATCTTGACAGTGTCTGCTCTTCGACTAGTAACTAGTCGCAAATAAAACTAAACTGTCTCACACCCTACTAGTGCACTTCCAGAGGGGTTAAATGGGGTCATCACTAATCAATCATAACCCTAATGGTTATGGAAATTTATCACTTAACTCCTCCGATTTTGAATCTAACAAACTCTGATTCAAAAATATTTTTACTACAGTACATATATTATTCATAAGCTGCCTATGAATTATGTAACAATGCAACACTTTGGCCCTTACTTAGACTAGTGTGACAGAGAACACGAGGTGAGTGGCCTACCGTATTCTTGAAGGAAGCGGGCTAGGCTTTGCCTGGCGTGCGGAATCGAACCCGCGTCCATCGGAATGCGAGCAGGCGACACATTGGCACTGAATTCAAGATACTACTGTCCCAGATGTAAGCGCCAGGTGCCCGGATGATGGCTACGAGGATTCTGGCGGCCGGGATTGGCTCGGGAATCTCGTGCGTGGGGTGCAGACACCCGGATGTTGAAGGAAAAACTTGTATAAGTAGAAGTGGGTGACGACAGGAGTCAGTTGCGATTATTCAGCTGTTGAAGATATTTGAGTTGGTGATTTTACGACGACGACGGATTTTTTGTGCTATAGATTTTTGTGACGGCGACAACATTGTTGACCCCCCCTCTCTTCAACAAGTCGAATTTATTTTTCATTCTAGAACTAGATGGCATTTGTGAGGCCCTCTTGATCAATTGGCTTTTTAATGTTTCACATAAACAATGAAAAGGTTGTTCGTTAATAAAACTGTGGCCAAACCAACCATCATCAAATTTTGCTTGCTTCTTGCTCCAACCTTTTTGTTTCCTAAACTTTAGACAAAAAAAAAAAAAAATCATTATTTGCTGATAGGCTTTTTGGTCCATGTTAAAAAAAAAACACAAGAAGAAACTATTATTTCAAATAAAAGTTGGTCAAAGTTTGGTGCAGCAAGAAGAAAAAAAAAAAACCCAAAAAAACAAAAAAAAAACAACCCCAAATAAAAGAGATAGAAAAATCCCATATAATTAAGAAGCCTTTAGAAAAAAGAAAAAAAAAAAAAAGAAGGGGGAGGTAAAAGCAATTTATGGATGCACAAAAGTGAATCAATTATTCTAGAAAATCAATTAAATTTAGAATTTTAATGAAAGGAATTGAAAGTTAATTATTGCAATTAGAAATATTGTAGAAATGGAAAAACAGAAAAATTATGTTTTTCTTTCTTTTCAGCATTTTTTAATTTTTTTATTCTCCTGGTAGGGTAGGGCATCACGCTAGAGACTGAGAAACTCAATTTTCTACTTTATAATTAGTTTCCTAAGGTCAAACAATTTGCCTTGTTTTTTCCCACAAAGGTTTTTTTTTCATTTTTAATATATTAACTGAAGTTAGCTAGAAAAATGAATTACATTTTAACTTAAGTAGAATTTACTTTTCTGTATAGACCTCACAACCATAACCCTTAAAAAAATAATTTAAAAAAGTATCATACCCTAGCCTCATTTGAGCATCCACTCTATACATTTTTCAAGAATTAATGTATTTTGAAGATCATCATCATGTTGCATTAGTAGCACGGATATCCATGACAATCTCTTGCCAATTGTCCCTATCATTCATTTCCCTAGGGAGGTCCTCTGCACAGCATCCAGTATCCATGCAAAGCTGGACAAATTAGGTATGTGCTGGTTTCTACAGGAGAACATCATTTATGAGTTTGTCCTTTGTGGTCCAGCATGTCTTGTCCGTCTTACTCGGATGGTTTGTATTATAGGGGGCAGGTGGCTGTAGAGCTGCTTCCAATTGGGGTGTGGTTTCCGCAATTTGGTTAAGATTGCACGCAGCATTCTTGTGCAACTCCAATTCTCTGGCCGCTTTCTTTAAGTCCAAGTAGTGCAGCCATACCAGTAGTACTAATACAACTACAGCTTGGAAGAATTGTCACTTTAATTTGTCAGTGACATCAAATTTCCAAATGAAAACCAACAATTTAGAAGATAAAGAATTAAAATTTGTGGGACAGATTTAAATGTTGGTTGGATTTTACAGCATGTCAAACCTTGTTGGGTTATTTTATGCTGAAGATATTTGTTTCATTCATTTTTGATGGGTATTCAACATCTATTTCAAACTCTTTTTTTTTTTAAACTCATTTTTTTCTAATTAACCCATGGATGGGATCCTAACAGGACTACCACTCTGGGTCAGAGTGAACCTGGAAGCAATGGGGATGAACAGGTACTCCACATTCCAGAATTGGAACTTCACCATCAGATAGTTTAATTTCATACCCAGGACATTAAGACCCTAAGCCACTGCCTTCTAGCATATATATGATAAAAAGGGTTGGGCCTTGCTATAAGGGCAATAGGGTTGGGACAATCATATAGGTGCTAAGGGTTGACATGAACAACCGATTGATAGGGTAGGTTAATTTTTCACTTTTTTAAAAATATCAAATTCTTTCAAACAGCAAAAGTTGTATATTGGTATAATGAATACCGATACCAAAAACCCTGTACTTGCACAATAAATGGAAATAGCATTAAAATTTGTCAGTTAAAATATATTAAAAATCCTCATTTTTACAACATTTGGCCCAGAAATTGGTTAGAAAATTTAGCAATTTCATTATTTAAAACAGAAATTTATTTAATAAGATGAAACGAATAAATATTATAACTAGAATTGAAATTGAAAATATCCCTCCATGATTACTAACCCCTCCTGTTATATAATTTATAGGTAGCTTATGAATTATGTACATACTGTGTTAGATATTTTTGAATCAAATTTTGCTAGATTCCAAATAACTGGGTGGAAAATTCCCAACTATTACGATTATGATTGATTTGTGGTGACATTCCGCTTGATCCTTTCGAAAAATGCGCCAGTAGGGTGTGAGACAGTTTTCAGGTTTTTAGTTTAGTTGCGACCAGTTACTAGCCGAGAGATGTTCGCTCTCACCGTGTGGTTGAATCCTGGGCTGGTGTTGTTCAATAAAAGATAAAAGAAAAACAACACAGTCTTTTTAATTCATTAAAACAAGTGATGACCAGTTCAAACAAGAAAGAAGAAAGCAACCCGCAGGAAGAGCCCAACCAAGAGAAGATGGCGGCTGACGAGTTAGCAAGCAAAAGAGTTAATAAGTAAAAACCCCTCATCATATTCTCATACTCTGTCTTGCCATTATATAACATATGCTGCTTTTTACCTAATTAATTAAGCTGTAACAGGGATAACATTTTAAAAGACAGAAATATATTTCCTTAAATTCAATTTTGAAGAAAAATATTTGGTAATTATGAAATTGAAATATCCCCCCATCATTACCGACCCCACCTGTTACATAATGTATAGGTAGCTTATGAATTATGTATATACTGTGTTAGATATTTTTGAATCAGAGTTTGTTAGATTCAAAATAACTGGGTGGAAAATTACCAACTATATGATTTAGTAAATTAGGGTGTCCCAGAAAAAAAAGAACCCACAAATTTTGTAATAAAACTGTTAATTTTAACTAGGGGGGTTTAGAGTTAGGGTTAGGGTTGGGGTTTAGTGTTTAGAGTTAGTTTAATGGAAAATAAATAAATAATTTGGTCTCTGTTGTTTTTTTTTGTCACCCTGTACAAGGTGACCCAGAAAAAACAGAACCCAAACCCTAAACCTAAACCCCCTAATTAAAATTAACAGTTTTATTACAAAATTTGTGGGTTCTGTTTTTTCTGGGACACCCTAATATACTAAACAAAAGTTCATAATTACCAAATATTTTGGGGTAATTCTTTATGTTAATTTGCAACTTTCGCCAAATGGGAGATGTTACAGTTCCAAAATCAACCTACCCTACTCTCTAACGAACCGTCTAGCCTAAGTGAGATTTAAATGTGAATTTGGTGGATTTGCCCGGTTCTCTTAGTATCATCCTCATCACATCGTATTGCTTCTGCATCAGTTTTCAGTTGCTTAAAGGATGATTCAGTTCAGCCCAAAGTTTCCAATTAATCTTAGAAAGAAACCATTTACCAAAGTCACAAACATCAAAGATATCTATATAATTAGTAAACGTTTGAATATTTCCTTTCCACCATCGCCCCCCCCCCCACGGTGCTTGATTGGTTGATTGATTTTAACGGCATATCAACCCATCTGGGGTTTTGTCATGCCTAACGGTTAGGAAATAATATATGTTGTGTATTTATATTTATATTTTTGTAGTAATTCATTTTAACAATGTGTTAGCACCATTGGAGATCGTGTTGTATGGTATTGATTAAGTTCATATCTATATTCTATGGTATAGGAAGCGTGTGGTGTAATGGTTAAAGTCATGGGAAATGGACTCGTCTCCCTGAGTTCAAATCCTGGACGTGGTAATTGCATTTCACTTAGCGCTAATACCCTTGGGAAAGGTATGAATCCTACTCTCCTTCCAGCTATGGGTAAATAGCAGGGCAGACTGGGTTCTTTAACCATGGCTAAGTAACCAGTCTAGGAGAAGGAAAACTCTGAATTCAAACCTGTTGAACTCCGCTTAAGAAATTGACCTTGTGTCACATACTGCTTGTGCTATGGTATAATTTTATTTCCCTAAAAAAGGACAGAATGTCCTCCATGTTGACATTTTCAAATAGATCTTTCATATTATTTGCATTAAAATAACGGTTTCTGATGTGAGCAAAAACCTGCATTCCATGAATAAGTGTTGGCATGTTTCACACTGTGGTTGTTGTTCTTGTTTGAGTATATAGGAGTTTGTTAGTCTTGTGTAACCAATATGTGTGTCCAATTCCTTGTTCATGTTCTTGTGTGACCAATTCCTTAGTTGAATTTCTCTTTTTCTTGTTGCTTTTGCTCTATTGATCTTGTCAGATCAATCAATAAAATCGTCAAACGATCTGGAAGATTTACACATTTACACATTTGGCAAAGGCTAAGCCATCAGACTCTTCCTCTTATTTCTCTGAATTTTTGAGATGAGGCTTGATAATTAGTATTATTTAGATTATTCGGACTATTGTCCTCATCTTTATTGTTATCTGTACTATTTCTCTGAATTTTTGAGATGAGGCTTGATAATTAGTATTATTTAGATTATTCGGACTATTGTCCTCATCTTTATTGTTATCTGTACTATTTCTCTGAATTTTTGAGATGAGGTTTGATAATTATTATTATTTAGATTATTCGACTATTGTCCTCATCTTTATTGTTATCTGTACTATTTCTCTGAATTTTTGAGATGAGGTTTGATAATTAGTATTATTTAGATTATTCCCTTTATAACGTAACATCTTATTCAATGAACACACGTATAATCTTCTGCAATTAATCGGTACCTCGATTAATTCAGTGGATTTAACCCTGAAGATCCTTATGGTGAAACTCGAGTAGGTTTCTATTGTATCCATTTCTTTAATAATTTGCTCTACTTTTTATTGAGCACTTTGTATTTGTTTTATCGCTGACTTAACCCCTGGATTTTGTGCACCTCCAACGATCGTGCGCATATTCACCGGTAAGCCACCTTTTATCTATATAAATACATATATAAGTAAAGAAATAACAAAAGACTTAGAGAATTAGCTAATAGTCTATTTCAGGGAACTTAGACAAATAGTCTAAATCTCCCGACTCATCAGATGCAAATGATGAAATTTTTTATTACTTTAAAGGCATTTGAAAACAGATTTTTATTTATATATTTTTAAAATTTTTTAGAATTTTATAGTCCTGTGATATGAATTCCAAATGCAATCCTTGATGTTGCAAAAAAAGAAAAAAATTTTATGTTGTAGTTTCACTTCCGCCACAAAAAAATCGGTCAGCAAAAAATATATCTCTTAACTGTATCCATTATTTTTGACAGATTAGAAAAAAGAAAGACATATTCAAATTTGGATTATAAATACATATATATATATATATATTTTTGGATGTTTGTTTATTTTAGAAACGTTCCTGAATAAAGTATATATTAAATTTTTATTTGAAGGCACTTACAACACTTGTATCGCATAAAATTCGATACTTTTTCTTATATAAGGATTGTTAGCTGTGTACTGTGGTCAAGGCGATATAGTGGTTCACTATGCTCGCTGAGGTCCCAGTTTCGATTTCTGTCGGAGGGAAATCGTTAGTATATGTCGCTGATGAGACTTAATAAAGTCAAAACAGTCTGTACGACATTCTACACACCGAGCGATCCTTTGCCAGGATTACACTTGTCAATTTCATTTCTATAAGAAAAAGTATCGAATTTTATGCGATACATGCGTTGTAAGTGCCTTCAAGTAAAAATTTAATATATAAATATATATATATATATATATATATATATATATATAAACCAGTCAACCAATCTTAAATAATCCTATAATTTATAATGTGAACTATGTTAGTATTATAAGAACAGCTACCAATGCTTTACTAAAAAATCAAGGAACTATTATTCTTTGATTTTTACACTTACTCACATGCATATGTGTTATACGAGACCTTGTATTTGTTTTTTGTTAAAAGATAACAAAAGCAGCATTAAAGTATGAAAAATGCACCCAAAAAGTTTTTCAGTGACCCATAATTGATAAAAGAATATCTCAAAGTGGTTGATCTTATCGTAGTAGAATCTGTGTATTCCATTCTGCAAGTGATTCTGATATGTAAGTAATGGTTGTTCTTCTCTGTGAAAAAGACTCTGCTAATGTCTTTGGTGCTAAACATTGTGGCTAAAAGAGTTCTTTTAAGTTGCAATGCAGTCCCTGCTGAGATGTCCATTAAAGAATCCCATTTTGAGGCACAGTTTAAGTGTAGTGCTTTCAATCTGGCTTCTGGCAATGTTAATCTTCTTGTAGACTTATGGTGGCGCCACAGAGGCCTTCGACCAAAACACAGCAATTCAAAAACCATTCTTCTTGTGTAAAAGTGCAAATTAAAGTTAGACAAGTGGGAATCAAACCTCGCCAGCTTTGTCTTTGTACAGAATTTGTTGTTTCTCTTGATTTAAAGAGGATAGTGTTAGGATACCTACTCAAAAAGTATTGAGACTGACTCTGTATCTACCAAGAAAGAAATGAATGAAACATTAATTTCTCTGAATGTTTGAGATGAGGCTTGAAGATTAGTATTATCTGCGTTATTCGGACTATTGTCCTCATCTTCATTATTATTTGTACAATGTTTCAGCCGATATACCCTCAGGTATTTCTTGTTGGACTCAGGATCCTTCTCGGACTCGGGAACCTTCTTTTCGAACTCGGGAACTTTCTTGTCGTATTCGGGAGCCATCACGGAACTTTGAACCTAACCCTTTATTTATTCCACAGGGGTATCCTGTTTTCATTCCACTAACCATAGCTGGGGTAGGAGTTGTGTTAATTAATTATTTTTCTAACTGCTTTCACTCAGGATTGAACTCGGGTTCCAGAGATAACTGTCACTTAGATCTGTCTTAATCTGCCTTATCCACTCGGCCATGTGTCCAATTGGACAATTGAGTGTGAATTTTGGGAACTTATAAACCTATTGTCTTGATTTGGCTAGAATATCTACCTATTTTACTTATGTATGATTTTTTACCTAGACTCATATTGTTTTTTTTTTTTTTCAATCTGATCTGGCCTTCTTAATTATGGGTTCCCATATTGTATTCATTTCTATGCTAGATCTACTTAACAGCCAGCAGCCATCATATGTGCTGATTCCTTGAGGTGTCTTCTCTTCCCGAGTTCGAAAAGAAGGTTCCCGAGTCCGACAAGAAATACCTGAAGAAGGCCGGAGGGTATATTGGCCGAAACGTTGTACAAATAACAATGAAGATGGGGACAATAGTCCGAATAACGCAGATAATACAAAACATTAATTTTCTTCAAAATAGTCCTTGTTTTAAACAAATCCTAGTAGCAGCACCTCGCAGAACAGCAGCTGTATGACTACTCACCTTCCATCTCACAAACCATGTAAATAAGATGAGTAAGATATGCTGTTAGAGAAGTAAGGATGAACTCATAAACAATGTTCTTCTAGGGACTCCTACACATGGGCACACCAGAGCAATGGCTGATAGGGATGGATTGTGAGAGGGAGTCACACTTATTCCATTGATTAAACCACCTCTTGTTTCAAGTAATGCCTATTTAATATTAATCATTTGTTTGAACATGGATGCTTTGTGTGATAAAGGATTATTGTCCATTGTAGGGTGCTGTTTCCATGATTTGTTTAAGACAGCAAACAGCATTCTTGTGCAACTTCCATCTATCTTATTCTTAAGTGCTTTGTTTGAGTCTAAGTGGTGCAGCTGTACAGTAGTACTGATAGAACTAAGTACTGTTGGATTATCTTGGGTATAAGATATACGCAAAATCATCACTTCTATTTATGAAGTTTTCCACAATTAGCAGTCATTGCTGGTAGAAATTGGCCAATGGGATACATTAAAATCTCAAGTACAAAAAGAAGATTCCTACTTAAGTTATACAAACTATGATATAAATTATGTATATATATAATCCATGTATATAATTATATATATGTATATATACAACCCATGTATATATATACAACCGATATATATAATTATATACATATGTATATGTACAACCATGTATATTATATTATATATACTAATACTAACCCCCCTATACACAACCCATGTATATAATTATATACATATGTATATGTAAAACTCATGTAAATAATTATATATATACAACCCATGTATATAATTATGATACATATGTATATACACAACCCATGTATATAATGCTTATTATAAATGAAAAAGAAAGCTGTTTATGCAGTCAGTAAAAAGAGAAAAAAAATCCATCAGTATACAAGCAAAACCATATTTACATTCCATTAATTAAAGCTAAAAGAACATAAGACTTATATCAAGAATTCTGATCTGTTGTTTCTGCACTAAAAACCAATACCAGCTTCTTTATTTTTTTTTCCTCCTCTTTTTGAGAAGATGCATTTCAGGCTGCAAAAGTCAAAGACTTTTAAGCTGGACTTGAGCCAAACGCTGAATTTCTTTATTTTCTTTTATTGCATGCCATTCCATTTACAGTAAAAGACTTTTTACTTATTAGGCTTGCAGAGACAAAATCAGCAATATTGTACGACCATAATATACTTTGTAAATAGGTTACAAGACTGCACCCATTGATGTATTGGAAAACAAACAAACAAACAAACAAAAAAAAAAAAACAGTAGATAATACAAGGCCTATCCAATTTTTTTTTACTGGGAATTATAAATATGTATAAATTGTAATTTAATTTTTTTTTCTTTATTTTATGTATATATACATTATAGATTTTTCTTTATATATATATATATATATATATATATATATATATATGTGTGTGTGTGTGTGTGTGTGTGTGTGTGAATGTATATAAAGATTTTTTTTGAGTTGTAAGTGTTTTGTGTATGCTTTGCATATTTGTGTTATAAAAAAATAACAAAATAATATTAATTTTTTATTTTTCATAACACACACACACATAAATACATACATACATATATATATATATATATATATATATATAGAGAGAGAGAGAGAGAGAGAAAGAGAAAGGTGTTGGCTTAGCTCAGTCGGTAGAGCAAATCTTGGTTCGATACTGGCCCTCACCATCTCAGCTCATGATTTGGTTTGGTTTGGATTGGTTTTGTTTTACGGCATATCAATCTCAGTGGGTCATTTAATGCCGATAAAGTTTTGAAATAAATCAATTCTTAATGGATAATACATTTTTTTTATGAATACATTTTCTATTTAACCCATAGATGGGACACTAACAGGTACTACCACTCCGGGTCAGAGTGGACCAGGGAGCAATGGTGATGAAGAGGTGCTCCACATTCCCCAAACCTCCAAAACTAGAACCTTACCATCAGATAGAGTTTAACGTCATTCCCAGGACATGTAGACCCTCAGTCTCCACTTCTAGCCCATATGATAAAAAGGAGTGGGGCTTGCCATAAGGGCAATAGGGTTGGGAAAATCATATAGGTTCTAGGGCTTGACGTGACCAGCCGATTGATCGGAGGGGGCCTCTCCGACTGCCCCATCTAGCCAAGATAGGACCAAAGTGGAGTATTGCAAGTCATGAACTGCTCATCCACCTGGGTTCTATCCTTAAACATCATGGGTCGCCACCCACGGCCAACAGGTAGTCCCATTGGAGGAGTCTTACCCCTCTGCAGAGGTGCACTCGGTGCATTCTAACGCCCCAGCCAACAGGGCAGCTCAGCTCATGAGTAGCAAAGGTTGGATCTGTGCATTAAAGTGGGGAGCTAATGTTAGGTGAGGCACTTCACCTAAGATGCAAAAAGAATCTTCCTGTTCCAGCACTAGTAAAAAGGGGATGGATGCCCTTGCTGTCTGGCTGATAATGACAATAGGCCACTCGATCAATTTTACTACTATATATATATATATATATATACATATATATATCCCCAGCCAATGGGACAGAAAAATATTTGTAGAAATAATTATGTTGGTTGGCCATAATGTTTAATGTCATATCCACCCTTGTGGATGACCAATGCCAAATCCTGTCTTCCTGTATTTGTTTGGTTTTATAAACAGGTAGAAATAATTCACATTAACTTGCAAACAAATCTATTTGATAACATGAATTGGACCCTAACAAGTATTACCACTCTGGGTCAGAGTTGACCTGGGAGTAATTTCAAAGAAACTTGGTTGGTTGGGTTTTATGGCATGTCAACCCATTGGGTCATTTTATACTGAAGACGTTTTTGTTTTATTCATTATTGATGGGTACTCAATTTTTTTAAACACATTTTTTCTATTTAACCCATTAATATTGACCCTAACAGGTACTACTACTCTAGGTCAGAGTGGAGGTGCTCCACATTTCCCAGACCTCCAGAACTAGAACCTCACCATCAGAGAGAGTTTAACATCATTCCAGGACATGAAGACCCTCAACAACCACCGTCTAGCAAATATATGATAAAAAGGGTTGAGGCTTGCCATAAGGGCAATGGGGTCAGTACAATGTGGTAAGGCTTGATGTGCCCAGCTGATTGATAGGAGGGTGCCTCTCCTACCATTTGTCTAGCCTAAGTAAGGGCCAAAGTGTTACCTGTTATGTACTGCTCAGCCACCAGGATTCCGTACTTAAGCATCATGGTCGCTACCCAAGGCCATCAGGTAGCCTCATTATGTGGAGGGGTCTTACCCCTCTGCAGAGGTGCAGTCGGTGTATTCTAAAGCCCCAGCCGACAGGGCTCCTGTCTTCTTATTTGTTTGGTTTTATAAACTGGTAGAAATAATTTTCAATAATTTCATGTGTATCAATATGTTACAATTTTTGTAATTCTATTCAGCGGAGATCCTTTGTGTTAAGCAGAGTACGATCCTTAGTGAAGAATCCTTTGGTTGCTCCTTAGTGTTCCTTAATATTGGGTATGATCCTTTGGTTGTTCCTTAGTGTTCCTCAGTCTTGCAGATCCTTCATCAATGAATGCAAATGGACGTCTGTCAATATCAGCCAATTGAGTAGTTAACCAACCACGTATTCGGGCAGTTGATTGGCTGAGATTTAAACCACATGACCTTGCCTAGTCTATAAATTTAAGTGGTAGATTGCAGCACAGCTTATATACCAATAATAATGCAACATAATATTGATAGAAATGATTTACATTAACTTGCAAACAAATCATAAACTAGATCCTAACAGGTATTACCACTCTGGTTCAGAGTTGACCTGGGATGGTTTGGTTTGTTTTGTTTTACGGCATATCAACCTCAGTGGGTCATTTAATGCCAATAAAGTTTTGAAATAAATCAATTCTTAATGGATAATACAATTTTTTTATAAATACATTTTTCTATTTAACCCATAGATGGGACCCTAACAGGTACTACCACTCCGGGTCAGAGTGGACCAGGAAGCAATGGTGATGAAGGGGTGCTCCACATTCCCCAAACCTCCAAAACTGGAACCGCACCATCAGATAGAGTTTAACGTCATTCCCAGGACATGTAGACCCGCAGTCACCGCCTTCTAGCACCCATATGATAAAAAGGGGTTGGGGCTTGCCATAAGGACAATAGGGTTGGGAAAATCATATAGTTGCTAGGGCTTGATGTGACCAGCCGATTGATCGGAGGGGGCCTCTCCGACCGCCCGTCTAGCCCAAGATAGGGCCAAAGTGGAGTATTACATGTCATGAACTGCTCATCCACCTGGGCTCTATCCTTAAGCATACGGGTTGCCACCCACGGCCAACAGGTGGCCCCATTGGGGGAGTCTTACCCCTCTGCAGAGGTGCATTCTAACGCCCCAGCCGACAGGGCGGGAGTTGACCTGGGAGTAATTGCAAGGAAGGGGAACTTTAATCTGACAACTAGATGCAGTTTAGCATCATACCCAGGATAAGAAAGTTTTCGGTCTTCTTTATATCGTGAATCACAGAGAAAGAAAATGTTACAAGCGCTACACCTAAATTCTACCAGAGAAGAAATAATACATATCTGGAGGTCCCAGATCAAAAAGAGAATCACTTTTGTGGGTTTCATTTAAATATCTAGGTTGTAATGCCCTCTAGTGGCAAACCTTCGCAGCAAGGAGTCTGAATCATGTATAATTTATTCCAGAACCTGATAGCGTTTACCTCTACAAGTTTCTGCTGTAAGAATATATTTGTGTGTTTGCCTCTTTGGATATATATCTACTTTTTTTTTTTTCTTTTTTTTTTAGAATGTTTGGTTGGTTGGATTTATGGCATGTCAACCCTTGTTGGGTTATCTTATGCTGAAGATGTTTCTGTTTTATTCATTCTTGTTGGGTATTCAAATTATTTTTTTAACTCATTTTTTAAAACATTTTTTATAAACTTTTTTTCTATTTAACCTATAGATAAAACCCTAACAGGTACTACCACACAGGGTCAGAGTGTACCAGGAAATTTTGGTCTTCTTTATATAGTGAATCACAGAGAAAGAAAATGTCTTAATTCTACCAGAGAAGAAATAAGAATTTTACCATTCTTTGTTTGAAAACAATTCCCGACTTCCTTCCTTCTAGTAAAGTTCACATAATTGGATTACGTTGTTGCTGTTGGAGTAGGAATAGGAAGACATAGCAATTACAGACAAGTGGCTTTAAATCAGGTAAACAGAAGAACATTTGCAAAGAATGAACGTGTTCAATACAAGTTCCTCAGACAAGGCAGCATTTGTGATAAGATACAAACACCTCCCCGAACAATTATGCCGACAGATGAAAGAAGTCAGAAGCACACCGATTCCTTTAATTTAGTCACTTGGTACATGTCAAATGTTTGAGGTGACAGGAGCAAAGAACAAAGGAATTTAAATCTGTAGTCAATCTACCGATTCCATCACAAATGAAAAGTTAGATGAACTAGGACGAAACTCTGAAGAAATTCACTCCAAATCATTGGTAGTTCCAAAAAATCTAATATATTGCCTTGACCAAAATGGTTGGTTGGGTTTTACGGCATGTCAACCCCTTGGGTTATTTTATGCCGAATACTTCTATTGGTAAAAAAAAAAAATGTTTAATGCTGACAAATTTTGAAATAATTTCATTTTTAATGGATAATACAATTTTGTTTATGAACTCATGTTTTTCTATTTAACCCATAGATGGGACCCTAACAGGTACTACCACTCCGGGTCAGAGTGGACCAGGGAGCATTGGTGATGAAGGGGTGCTCCATATTCCCCAAACCTCCAAAACTGGAACCTCACCATCAGATAGAGTTTAACGTCATTCCCAGGACATGTAGACCTGCAGCCACCGCCTTCTAGCACCCATATGATAAAAAGGGTTGGGGCTTGCCATAAGGACAATAGGGTTGGGGCATTGACCAAAATGGCCTTGCAAGATACTTCTAGTCATACATAAAATCAACAAAGTTTCTACCGGTTGTTTGTTGGTTGGATTTTACGGCATGTCAACCCATTGGGTCATTTTATGCTGAAGATGAAGCACCGCACCTACCATCAGCTCCTCACTTTACTGCACAGA
>CM042155.1:77158409-77218409 GCA_023376005.1 Doryteuthis pealeii | reverse complement strand
TTCTTAACAAGGGTGAGTTAAAAAGTAATGCCATTTTGTTTGGGACTGGTATAATTACCAACACAGGAACATGTATACTACATCAAAATGAAGCTTGTCCTCTGTGGATCACATCCCTACTTCTTAACGAGGGTGAGTTAAAAAGTAATGCCATTTTGTTTAGGACTGGTATAATTACCAACACGGAAACATGTATCATACATCAAAATGAAGCTTGTCCTCTGTGGATCACATCCCTACTTCTCAAAGAGGGTGAGTTAAAAAGTAATGCCATTTTGTTTAGGATTGGTATAATTACCAACACAGGAACATGTATCATACATCAAAATGAAGCTTGTCCTCTGTGGATCACATCCCTACTTCTCAACGAGGGTGAGCTAAAAAGTAATGCCATTTTGTTTAGGACTGGTATAATTACCAACACAGGAACATGTATCATACATCAAAATGAAGCTTGTCCTCTGTGGATCACATCCCTACTCTTAACGAGGGTGAGTTAAAAAGTAATGCCATTTTGTTTAGGACTGGTATAATTACCAACACGGGTACATGTATACTACATCAAAATGAAGCTTGTCCTCTGTGGATCACATCCCTACTTCTTAACGAGGGTGAGTTAAAAAGTAATGCCATTTTTGTTTAGGACTGGTATAATTACCAACACAGGAACATGTATCATACATCAAAATGAAGCTTGTCCTCTGTGGATCACATCCCTACTTCTCAACGAGGGTAAGTTAAAAAAGTAATGCCATTTTGTTTAGGACTGGTATAATTACCAACACGGGAACATGTATCATACATCAAAATGAAGCTTGTCCTCTGTGGATCACATCCCTACTTCTCAACGAGGGTAAGTTAAAAAGTAATGCCATTTTGTTTAGGACTGGTATAATTAGTCTATCAGCCCAGATAGCAGAATAGAAGAATAGACATAAGCTAAGTATCGCGGATAAGTATATCTGTATATAACCACTGGTATGCAGTTATACTCTATACTCTAAGATATACATATATATGAGAATGGCTATATAACACTACTAAATTTCTAAAAGAAAAGTAAAAAAAAACTCATTATTTTAATAAGGAAATTCTAAACAATAAAAAAATTCCTTCCATTTTAATTAAAAGAGTCACATTTTTGTTCTTAATTATTGATACAATCTATTTAATGAATAACCTTTTATATATTCCACCATCCTCCCAACCACAACCATTCACCCAAAAACCGAAATGACAAAATTGAATAGTTGATACCATTCAATGAACCACCGAGTCGAATTCAGTGAACCATGCAGTGACATTTCCTTGTTGATCAGTCGCAGACACAGTTGTTATGAATATAATGCATCAATTTGAAATTAATAATAAAAAATCTAAAAGAAAAGAATTTAAGTAAAAAAAAATAATTTAAAAAATCGATGTTTCCCTGTTTTTTATTAAGTCTGTCTCGATTAGAATCATTCAATATTTAGCCTCATTGCGAATGTCGATTCGGAAACACTAACATTGTTTACATTCTACTTTTGTAGAACTTATTTATTTCAATTAATTATTCCTATGTAATTACAGGCATTTATATGGGTTGAGTAATTATTCCTACAGAACGCAAATAAATTGTACAAAATTATATGGGTTCAAGTATTTACATTATCAAGGTTCTAAGAGCCAGGATGTTGGTTGGTTAGTTGGTTCGATTTTACGGCATGTTAACTCTTGTTGGGTTATTTTATGCTGAAGATGTTTTGTTTTATTCCTTCTTGTTGGGTGTTTAAATTTTTTTTTTTAAACTCAGTTTTTTTAAAAACATTTTTTAATTTGTACACAATTATATCGGTTCACGTAATTACAATATCAAAGTTCTAAGAGTCAGAATGTTGGTTGTTTGGTTGGTTGAGGGATTTTACGACATGTAAACCCTTGTTGGGTTATTTTATGCTGAAGACGTTTTGTTTTATTCCTTCTTGTTAGATATTGAATTTTTTTAAAACTCAGTTCTTTTTTAAAAAACAATTTTAATTTTTTTGTACACAGTTATAGGAGTTCAAGTAATTACAATATCAAGGTTTTAATAGCCAGGATGTTGGTTGGCTGGTTGTATTTTACGGCATGTCAACCCTTGTTGGTTTTTTTTCTTTATTCTTGTTTGGTATTCAGATTATTTTTTTAAACATTTTTTCAACTCATTTTTTTCTATCTAATGCATAGATGGGACCTTAACAGGTACTACCACTCTGGGTCAGAGTGGGCCTGGTGTTGCATAGTGCCTTCTTTACCGGCACTAAATAGGTATATGTTATATACTGATCTTTTCACTTTACCAAATCAACATATAACGTTATATACCTTTCTTTAATTCTTACTCTGGTCGTCTATTCTTCTGGCCGGCTTTGTTCTGATCGTCTATCATCTATCTTGGTCTGGTATATCTTCTAAGGTCTCGTCTGGTCTTCTGTTGAGGATTCCGGGTCTGGTTTCTGTTGGGGTTTCTTGTTATCAGAAGCCTTGTGTCATTGTTAGTTTTTAGTAATAAACACAAGACTTCGATTTATGTTGATGTTACTTTATTCATAAATCCCCAGACCAGACAATGTGCGCGGATCCTTACATCTTGCTAGTTCGGCTTCTAAGTTCTAACTGACTAACTGAGTTGCTTACTCCTTAAACAGGAAGGGCCTTCTATTGGCTTCCGGTTCTCACGTTCCATCCCCAGAACGCAAGGTGAGATCGAGGTCAAGCGCCGTCACTCACTCTCAAGGGCATCAGCTATACTGATCGCCATAATGATTTCTACACTACCTTAAAAAGATATTAGGGATCCAATAATTATGTAACACTGGGAGTGATGGTGATGAATAGGTACTCCACATACCTCAGAGGTCCAGAACTGGAACTTCTCCATCAGATAGAGTTTAATGTTATACCCAGGACAATAAGACCCTCAGCCACTGCCTTATAGCACATATATGATTAAAAGGGTAGGGGTTTGCTATGAGGGCAATAGGATTGGGACAATCATATATGTGCTAAGGCTTGACATGACTAGCTGATTGATCAAAGGGGGTCTCTCCAACTGTATGTCTAACCTAAGTAAGGGCCAAAGTGGAGTGTTGCATGTCATGGACTGATCAGCCAGAAGGGTTCCACCATAAGCATCCCCAGTTGCCACCCATGGTCAACAGGCAGCCCCATAGGCCCCACTGCAGTCGGTGTGTTCTAAAGCCCCAGCAGACAGGGCTGCTCACATTTTGTCAAATCTTTTAAAAAAAAAAAAAAAAATTACAGTTATTGCCCATTTCATTCATAACATAAAGAAGGGGGAAGGGAGGAGAAAGAAAAAAAAGAAGAGAGGAAAAAAAAAAAAAAAGGAAAAAAAAATATAACCACGCAAAAAAAAATTAAGCACGTTCATTTCTGATTTTAGTTTTCTTTGAAATCATAAGACAAAAAACATCTTTTTTTTTTTATATGCATTGTAATTGCCTTCAAATTATTAATATATATAACATACTTAACAATGCTTCAAACAAATTACCAATTACTTTTATATATATATAATATATATATATATATATATTCAATATTATATTCCTCATCAGTGGCTTGAATTATTTTTTATTGATGTCTTTTGACTAACAAATAAAATTCCCTGGTTTGTTTTCTCTATAATTTGTTTCAAACAAAGCAAGGTTATCATTTGTTTTGAGCTTCCCAAAGTCTTGATCCCCACACTTTTCAAATTAGTCATGAATTAAAGATTTAATTAAATTTTTTTTCCTTTGTTTTTTTTTTTTACACAGAACAGTCAATAGAAATAAAAAGAAAGAAAAGTCTATAATTAAATTCCTTCAAGACAGCAAAAATGTGTAAAGAAGAAATTAATTCATTTGAAATGTTTTCTTTGTTTTTTTTATTAATCATAGGATTATCAGAATTGTTTTTCTTTTTCTTTTTTGAGAAATCATTAGATGATTATTTAACATTTCTTTTCCTTCATCGATTGTACCATATTAAAAACACTTCTCTATAAGTTGGGGTCGAAATGTCAATTCTAAAAAAAAGGGTAACCTAACACTGAATATTCGGTAGGGAAAATGTGTTGTAAGGGAAGATAATTCCTTTACAAGATAATTAGACTCGTCCAATGGAACACAGATAAAGATACAAATATGCAAGTTTATTCTCTATAAGTTGGGGGTGAAATGTCAAATCTACAAAAAGGGTAGCCTAACACTGAATATTCGGTAGGGAAAATGTGTTGTAAGGGAAGATATTTCCTTTACAAGATAATTGGACTCATCCAATCAAACACAGATAAAGATACAAATATGCAAGGTTATTCGTAGTAGAGTTACGTAGTAGTATTCATTGTACCATATCAAAAAGACTTCTCTATAAATTGGGGGTGAAATGTCAAATCTAAAAAAAAGGGTAACCTAACACTGAATATTCGGTAGGGAAAAAGTGTTGTAAGGGAAGATATTTCCTTTATAAGATAATTGGACTCGTCCAATGGAACATATATAAAGATACAAATATGCAAGTTTATTCGTAGTTGAGTTACGTAGTAGTATTCATTGTACCATATCAAAAAAACTTCTCTATAAGTTGGGGCTGAAATGACAAATCTAAAATAAGGGTAACCTAACACTGAATAATCGGTAGAGGAAAAGTGTTGTAAGATATTTCCTTTACTAGATAATTGGGCTCGTCCAATCGAACATATATAGATATAGAAATATGCAAGGTTATTCATGGTTGATTGTGCCATATCAAAAACACTTCTCTATAAGTTGGGGTTTAAAAGTCAAATCTAAAAAAAGGGTAACCTAACACTGAATATTCGGTAGGGAATGTGTTGTAAGGGAAGATATTTCCTTTACAAGATAATTGGACTCGTCCAATGGAACACAGATAAAGATACAAATATGCAAGGTTATTCATAGTTGATTGTGCCATATCAAAAAGACTTCTCTATAAGTTGGGGATGAAATGTCTAATCTAAAAGAGGGTAACATAACACTGAATAATCGGTAGAGGAAAAGTGTTGTAAGAGAAAATATTTCCTCTACAAGATAATTGGACTCATCCAATCGAACACAGATAAAGATACAAATATGCAAGGTTATTCGTAGTAGAGTTACGTAGTAGTATTCATTGTACCATATCAAAAACACTTCTTTATAAGTTGGGGTCGAAATGTCAAATCTAGAAAAAGGGTAGCCTAACACTGAATATTCGGTAGGGAAAATGTGTTGTAAGGGAAAATATTTCCTCTACAAGATAACTGGACTTGTCTAACAGAACATATATAAAGATATGAATATGCGAAGTTATTCATAGTCGAGTTATGTAGTAGTATTCATTGTGCCATATCAAAAAGACTTCTCTATAAGTTGGGGGTGAAATGTCAAATCTAAAAAAAGGGTAACCTAACACTGAATATTTGGTAGGGAAATGTGTTGCAAGGGAAGATATTTCCGTTACAAGATAATTGGACTCGTCCAATGGAACATATATAAAGATACAAATATGCAAGTTCATTCTCTATAAGTTGGGGGGGAAATGTCAAATCTACAAAAAGGGTAACCTAACACTGAATAATCAGTAAAGAAAAAGTGTTGTAAGGGAAAATATTTCATCTACAAGATAATTGGACTCGTCCAAAGGAACACAGATAAAGATACAAATCAGCAAGGTTATTTGTAGTTGATTGTACCATATCAAAAATACTTCTCTATAAGTTGGGGTTTAAATGTCAAATCTAAAAAAGGGTAACCTAACACTGAATAATCGGTAAAGGAAAAGTGTTGTAAGGGAAAATATTTCCTCTACAAGATAACTGGACTTGTCCAATGGAACATATATAAAGATACAAATATGCAAGGTTATTCATAGTAGAGTTACGTAGTATTCATTGGACCATATCAAAAAGACTTCTCAATAAGTTGGGGGTGAAATGTCAAATCTAAAAGAGGGTAACCTAACACTGAATATTCGGTAGGGAAAATGTGTTGTAAGGGAAGATATTTCCTTTACAAGATAATTGGACTCGTCCAAAGGAACACAGATAAAGATACAAATATGCAAGGTTATTCATAGTTGATTGTGCCATATCAAAAACACTTCTCTATAAGTTGGGGTTTAAAAGTCAAATCTAGAAAAAGGGTAACACTAAATATTCGGTAGAGGAAAAGTGTTGTAAGGGAAAATATTTCCTCTACAAGATAACTGGACTTGTCTAACAGAACATATATAAAGATATGAATAAGCGAGGTTATTCGTAGTCGAGTTACATAGTAGTATTCCTATTCAAGTAGCTAGTCATACTGTTGGAGAGAACTGCGCATTGACTCTATTTTTTATATTCTCGTACAAAAAGTAATGAAAACCTTTTTCTTGATTTTCTGTGTTGTATTTGATAAATTCAGTCACAACAAAAAGACCAGTCAATTAATACAATATAACATTTTATTACACAACATAGAAAGATACATAAAATAACCTGAGATGTGTTGGCATATTGTTAAAGTCAACCAATTAATTAACATACAATGAATGTGATTCCCTAACCTCTAGGCATAAAATGCCCCAAGATGTTTTGACATGCTGTTAAAATCAATCAACATACAATGAATGTGATTCCCTAACCTCTAGGCAGAAATAACCTGAGCTGTGTTGGCATATTGTTAAGTCAATTAATTATTAACATACAATGAATGTGATTCCCTAACCTCTAGGCATAAAATAACCAAGATGTTTGACATGCTGTTAAAATCAATCAACATACAATGAATGTGATTCCCTAACCTCTAGGCAGAAAATAACCTGAGTGTGTTGGCATATGTTAAAGTCAATTAATTAATTAACATACAATGAATGTGATTCCCTAACCTCTAGGCATAAAATAACCCAAGATGTTTTGACATGCTGTTAAAATCAATCAACATACAATGAATGTGATTCCCTAACCTCTAGGCTTAAAATAACGAGAAGGAAAACTCTGAATTCAAACCTTTTCAACTGTGCTCACATCCTGCTCATGTAGAGGATTGGTAATAATACAGAACAGGTGAATATGAATGTGATTCCCTAACCTCTAGGCATAAATAACCCAAGATGTTGGCATGTTGTTAAAGTCAATCAATCAACATAAAATGAATGTGATTTCCTAACCTCTAGGCTTAAAATAACCCAAGATATGTTCGCATATTGTTAAAGTCAATCAATCAACATACAATGAATGTGATTCCCTAACCTCTAGACATAAAATAACGAGAAGGAAAACTCTGAATTCAAACCTTTTCAACTGTGCTCACATCCTGCTCATGTAGAGGAGTTGGTAAATACATACAGAGAACAGGTGAATATGAATGTGATTCCCTAAACTCTAGGCATAAAATAACCCAAGATATGTTGGCATATTGTTAAAGTCAATCAATTAACATACAATGAATGTGATTCCCCAACCTCTAGATATAAAATAACCCTGGACTGATTGACATGCCATTAAAATCAATAAATATACATGAATAGATTACCTAACCTCTAGCAGAAAATACCTGAGCTGTGTTGGCATATTGTTAAAGTCAACCAATCAATTAACACACAATGAATGTGATTCCCTAACCTCTAGGCATAAAATAACCCAAGATGTGTTGGCATGTTGTTAAAGTCAATCAATCAAAAGCAAAATAAACAAGTTCAAGTGATGAACAGATTTAAAGAGAAAGCCAATAAGTACAAACACAAATCATTTTGGCCAGAGTCTGTTTATCATCCAACATAAAACTCACAAGTTTACGGCAACGCATTTAATATTCTGTATTTACCGTTCTTCCCAATAACAATAAAATCACAAGGTGTTAAAATCAGAATCATTTAAAAATATCCTCTCAGTGTAGAGACACAAACAGAGAGAAACAAGGAAAAAGCAGACGGATAAAGACGTAAACATAAAGACAGTAGCCTCTTCCTTCGTAGATCGCAGCTGAAATTTATTAGCACTGAAGAATTTCTAGCCGACTTGAAAACTGAATTATTAGAGATTGAACCAGTGGAAGCAATTCCACGGCGCTAGTGTTGCAAGAGAAGTCTGAATAAAAAGAATGCCTGATTGACTGCAATTATCGGCAGGTAGTAAATTTTATGCTTACGTAAACAGAACACGATTTTGGTGCCAACTGGGTTGAGAGACCCATGTCTATGAAGAACTCAAGCCAAAATGAAGAAAGCGATGAGAGGATGTAGAGGAAACCAATCAAAGAAAATCTCAGGAAATGGTGAAAGGTGCCATTTGGATATCTATCAAGGCTGGCTCAAATAGCATATAACAATCATTCATTTTCAATACATTGTAGCAGTAGATGAATCAGATCTCGTCAATTTCTTTGGTATGGCAACCAGTCTAGGAGAAGGAAAACTATGAATTTAAACCTGTTAAAGTCCACTTAAAAATTGACCTAGTGCCAACCCCTGCTTCAGTTATAGGTAAATAGTAGGAAGACTGGGCTCTTTAACCTTGGTATGGCAACCACACTAAGAGAAGGAAAACTATGAATTCAAACCTGTTAAAGTCCACTTAAAAATTGACCTAGTGCCACACCCCTCCAGTTATAGGTAAATAGTAGGGAAGACTGGGCTCTTTAACCTTGGTATGGCAACCACACTAAGAGAAGGAAAACTATGAATTCAAACCCGTTAAAGTCCACTTAGAAATTGACCAGTGCCACACCCGCTCCAGTTATAGGTAAATAGTAGGGAGACTGGGCTCTTTAACCTTGGTATGGCAACCACTAAGACAAGGAAAACTATAAATTTAAACCTGTTAAAGTCCCTTAAAAATTGACCTAGTGCCACACCCCGATCCAGTTATAGTAAATAGTAGGGAAGACTGGGTTTAATCTTGGTATGGCAACCAATAAGACAAGGAAAACTATAATTTAAACCTTTTAAAGTCCACTTAAAAATTGACCTAGTGCCACACCCGATCCATTATAGGTAAATAGTAGGGAGACTGGGCTCTTTAACCTTGGTATGGCAACACACTAAGAGAAGGAAAACTATGATTCAAACCTGTTAAAGTCCACTTAAAACTGACCTAGTGCCCACCTCGCTCCAGTTATAGGTAAAGAGTAGAGAAAACTGGGCTCTTTAACCTTGGTATGACAACCACACTAAGAGAAGGAAAACTATGAATTCAAACCTGTCCACTTAGAAATTGACCTTGGGTCACACTCTGCTCCAGTTTTGGATAAATAGTAGGGAAGAACCAGTCTAGAAGAAGAAAAACTATGAATTTAAATTGACCTTGTGTCACATCCTGCTCAAACGGAGGGGTTGGTAAATACATACAATTATCTGTAGCTATTAAATTTTATTCTTACATAAACTCTGGAAAGATTGGGCTCTCTTTAACCTTGGTATAGCAACCAGTCTAGGAGAATGAAAAACTATGACTTCAAACCTGTTAAAGTCCATTTAAAAATTGACCCTGCTCAAGTTTCGGATGAATAGTAGGGAAGACTGGGGTCTTTAATCTTAATATGGCAACCAGTCTAGAAGAAGGAAAATTATGAATTCAAATTGACCTTGTTTCACATCCTGCTCAAACGGAGGGGTTAGTAAATACATACAATTATCTGCAGATAGTAAATTTGATGCTTACGTAAACAGAACATGACTTTGGTGCCAACTGGGCAAGAGACAGATGACTATACGAAGAACTCAAGCCAAAATAAAGGAGGTGATGAGAGGATGTAGAGGAAACCAATCAAAGAAAATCTCAGGAAATGGTAAATGGTACCATTTGGATATCCATCCAGTCTGGCTCAGAATTGAGTATGGGTTAGGGACAATCATTCATTCTCAATACACTAATTCATGACAGTGGTTTATGTCCGAATCAGATCTGGTCAATTTCCGAACATAGAAACTGGAAATATCAAGTTTTATTGATTAGAATGTTAAATCAGATTGTCTTAGACAAAGATTCCAAATAAAAGAATAAAATTTTCATACTTATCAGCATAAAAGTTGTTTGGTTTAATAGTTGGAAGTGTGGTAATATGAGATGATTTCAGAGTTATTTGCCCTTGTCTCATTTAGTAAAATGCCCTTTTCTTCATTTAGTAAAATATTGCCATCTTTGTATACACATGTGTGTTCTTTGAGTTGAATAAAACCATAATCGCCTAAAAGGTATTTTCTTTGGTTTGTTATTCACCATAGGAGGTGCGTGGTGTAATGGTTAGAGTTTTAGCAAATGGATTTGTCGACCTGAGTTCAAATCCTGGATGAAGCTACACTTCACATAGCACTAATACCCTTGGGAAAGCTATGGGTAAATAGTAGAGAAGACTGGGCTCTTTTATCTTGGTTGGCAACCAGTCTAGGAGAATGAAAACTCTGATTCAAAAATGTTAAATCGATTGGTGTGGTTACTACTAGAATAGGCTACAGTTCACATAGTGCTAACCCTTGGGAAAGGTATGAATCCAACACTCTTCCAGCTTATGGGTAATAGTAGAGAAGACTGGTCTCTTTAATCTTGGTTAGGCACCAGTCCAGGAGAATGAAAACTCTGAATTCAAATGTTAAATCTGCTTGGTGTGGTTTACTACTAGAATAGGCTACAGTTCACATAGTGCTAATACCCTTGGAAAGGTATGAATCCAGTACTCTTTCCCAGCTATGGGTAAATAGTAGAGAAGACTGGGCTCTTTAATCTTGGTTAGGCAACCAGATAGGAGAGGAAACTCTGAAATTCAAACCTGTTAAATCTGCTTGGGGTGGTAACTACTAGATAGGCTAAGTCCTAATTAGTGATTATTTCACTAACTGATAATTTAAAATGTAGTTTTCTAAACTTGGAAATAATTCCAACAAACGTTTGTGAGTTGGTTTATTGGATTTTACAGGATGTCAACTCTTGTTGGGTTATTTTATTTTACTCCACATACGCCAGAGCTCCAAAACTGGAACTTCACCATTAGATGCAGTTGAATGTCATACTCTAGGACANAATTCAAAATTCCTGAGTCGTTGTTAATGGTTTGTCGGCAACCCTTTGATGCACCAATTCTTTTCTATCGACTGGTGCAAAAAGTGGGATGGTCCAACACAAGCCTTCACCACTATAAACAAATCACTGTGTGGGGTTCATGTGTGTGTGACCCTCTGCGGTCGAAAATCGACGGGAGAGTCCATAATATTAGATACACAAAACACACACAAGCTCATAGATAAGGAATACTATGGAGTACATCGCATTAATTAGTGCATGAATTATAAACTATGAAGAGCTTCTGTGATAGATCATAACTGAAAAAAATGGTAATATTATTAAATGGAGCTACCATTTCCACTAGCCCACCCTCATAGTCAGTTTTAAAATGTGGTATTTTTTTTTTTTTTTTTTTTTTTTTTTTTTTTTTTTTTTTTTTTTTTTTTTTTTTTTTTTTTTTTTTTTTTTTTTTTTTTTTTTTTTTTTTTTTTTTTTTTTTTTTTTTTTTTTTTTTTTTTTTTTTTTATTTTTTTTTTTTTTTTTTTTTTTTTTTTTTTTTTTTTTTTTTGTTTTTGGTATTTTTGCCATATCTTGTATATAATCAATTTTGTGTTTTATATAAAGGAAATTAATGCTTGTTGGCTACAGTTCTACTTGTTTTTTATTTTATAGAAATACTGCGTATCTGCCATATCAATTTGTCTCTGATGGCGTTGAATAAATATCCTAGTTTATTTTTTTTCTGTACTTTTGGATTGAATTAAAATTTGACTGGAACATTAGAAAGATCTCTTGGTAATTTGTTATGGTTAAAAGGTAATTTTTTTTTTGTAAAATAAAATATCTCTGTGCAGATGTATGTATGTATGTCATTACTTATGATAATGGTATTGTGAGTGGACAAAATAAACTTCCTCGGAGAGTATTGTTTAACGTTAGTGTTGCTTTTTTAAGATAGGAGTTGTTTGTGTTTTTGTGTTTTTTTGGGGGGGGTTGTTCAATCCCATAATCTTTGCAGATAAAAATTGGTGCAAAGACTTCCTACTTGATTTCCCTGTGTATTCACTAATTTGGGCAGACATCAATAAACTTGAAGTTTTAAAAAAAAATTGCTAACTTCAAGTTTTAAATTAACCCTTTCAACGTTAATTTTAAAGAAGCTTGTAAGAACAACACATTTACTATTTGTTTCGTTTTCGCTTTTACATTTTTATTTTTAAAATCTTTTTTTCTTTTTTTTTTTTTTTTCAAAATTTTAACTGTGATATTATGTTGAAAGAGTTGTAAGCCAAAAAATTTTTTTTTGACCTGAACTATTACAACAAAAACAAAAAAATTAACCTTTGGCTATCTTGGGCTAGAAGGCGGTCGGAGAGGCCCCTCCGATCATATCGGCTGGTACGTCAAGCCTGCAACCTATAGATTTTCCCAACCCTATGGCCTTTATGGCAGCCAACCCTTTTATTCATATGGGTGCTAGAGAGGCGTGGCTGCGGTCTATATTCCTGGGAATGACGTTTCACTCTCATCTGGATGGTGAGTTCCAGTTAGTTGGGATATGTGGAAGCACCCCGTCATCACCATTGCTTCCCTGGTCCACTCTGACCCGGATGGTAGTACCTGTAGCGTGTCCATCTATGGTTAAATAGAAAAATGTATTTTATAAAAAAGCTTATTATCCATAAGAAGTGATTTATTTCCAAAACTTTATCAGCATTAAATGACCCACTGAGGTGATATGCCGTTAATAACAAAACAACCAATTTACATTTTATTTTAAAATCCTTTTTTTTTTTCTTTTTTTCCCCAAATTTTAACTGCTTAATTATTTTCTAAAACAGAGTTGTAAGCAAAAGTAATTTTTTTTTATAACCTGAACTATTAAACAACAAATCAAAAAAATTCTTGAAAATATTTCTGGACATTTTATTGAACTATGCAAATAAAACCAATAATATTATCAGGGTTCATACATACATAGGTCGAGTCAAAAGTTTCCAATACTATGGATGTTTGGATTTTACGGCATGTCAACTTTTTTGGGGTTATTTTATTGCTGAATATTTTTTTCTATTTTGTTGGTATTATAATTCCTCATCCACAATTGAACTTGTGTCGACAAGTCCATTTCTATCGGACTCGAACCATAGCACCACACGTCGCCAGCCTATATACATATCATACAAGGTGAGTAAAAAAGTAATCCATTTTGTTTAGGACAGGTATAATTACCAAACAGAACTGTATCATATATCAAAATGAAACTTGTTCCTCTGTGGATCATTATCCCTACCTTCACATACTCACCGTCGTCTCTGAATGCAATGATTTTACCTTTTGAATTGAGAGCATGTATCCCTGCCCCGTAATAAATTCTTTGACTGTTCTTTGGAGCTAATCTTCACTACAATTTTGCTCCTCATCACGGAAGTAATGTTGCCTCTCAAACCTTTTTCGGAGGCCAAATAAGGAAAGTATTGGTTCACCTCTTACTTGAGCTGTTAAAACAGTGTATAAGGTCTTTATGGCCAATGTCAGCCAAGTCAGTATATCGTCCTCTCAGAATTTTTTATATTGCCAGCTCCATTCTCCTACTGTTAATGATTAACTAACAGGACCTGAGGGAATCCACAGTATGGATAATTTAACTATTACAATGTTGATATGTTTATTAGAGCTATTCCAAAATAGGTCAATATGTAAAAAGTAGAATAAGTCTTGACTTAACTCTCTCTCTCTCTTTTTTTCTTCTTTCCTTCTTTTCATCTTTTTCATGTTGATTGAATCAGATTAGCATTTATCGCTTCCCATTTCTAACTCTATCTACTCCTTTTCTTTTTTCTCATTATATTTTTTCTGTGGTTGTATGTATCTTTTTCCCTTTCTTTCTTAAATATACAGAATGGTTCCATTATCTTAGCGAGGTCGACACTCGTAGAAATAGAATTGACAGTAAGAACACAGATAATCAGAATTTATATTTTGCTTTCATCTTTGATTGATTTGATGGTCTCATTTTTAACTAGAGGGCGATTGTAAATCCGTAACGGTTGGAAGTTAAGGAACATAATATTATATATAAAATAATAAGTAGTAGTAAGTGTAGGTATAGTATAAGATAAGGATCTTTTTAATTACATTAGTGATCTCACTGAAGTTCTACATTTTTGTTTTGGCTGGTTATTAAGTTTCTCATAGATTTTTAAACAAGTCAGTGGGTCGTGTCAAGCCAGCATCTACATGATTGCCCAACCTACTTGCAGTTATGGCAAGCCCCTAACCCTGTTTATCATATGGGTGCGTAGAAGGTGGTTGACTGAGGGTCTTGATATCCTGTAAGGACATTAACTCTATCTGATGGTGCAGGTTCCAGGTCTGAAGCCTGGGAATGTGGAGCACACACTTCATCACCATGCTCTCGGTCCACTGTCGACCCGAAAGTTACTAACCTGTTAGGCTCCCATCCATGGTTAAATAGAAAAATTGTTTGATAAAAAAAAATGGGTATCCATTATAAGAATGAATTTAATCAAAACTTTATCGCATTAAATGACCCAATGAGGTTGATATGCCACTAGACAAAACTTAAACCATACCAAACCAGCGTCAGTGGGCTTGAGAATATGCTGACTGCACCTTGACTGTTAGAGTGGTAAAAGCCTTCCCCACCACACACCACAAGGAAGGGGTGCTATATTTTCAGTTTTTAAATTAGGAATACTTTTCTCAAAATTCTTGGTCACATGGCAGCAACACTAGAATCTTTTTTCACATCTTCAAATCACCTGGAAATTCCAGGCTGTTTTTTTTCGTATCGACATTTACACAGCGTGCTTTATGGCAAAGATCATCTTTTCTTGAACATGGGGACACTAATAATTTCAATCAAAATGTCTCTTCTGATGGCTCGGTTGCCAACAGAGTGGCAAATATAGAAAAAGGAGGACTTTAAAAAATTCGCTTCGTCCGCAAAAAAGGGTGGGAAGAAAGGGGATTGTGTCTGTAGTGAGAAAACTAAATTTGGACAACCGCCCTGACCACTGGCGGCGTAGAATGCACCGACTGCACCTCTGCAGAGGGGTAAGACTCCCCCAATGGGGCCACCTGTGGCCGTGGGTGGTGACCCGGGATGCTTAAGATAGAACCCCAGGTGATGAGCAGTTCATGACTTGCAATACTCCACTTTGACCCTATCTTGGGCTGACGGGCATCGGAGAGGCCCCTCTCCGATCAATCGGCTGGTCACGTCAAAGCCTAGCCTATCTATTTTCCCGAACCCCTATTGCCCTTCTTGGCAGAGCCCCAACACCTTTTATCCATATGGGTGCTGAAGGCAGTACTGAGGGTCACATGTCATGGGAATGACATTAAACTTCTATTCTGATCGTGAGGTTCCAGTTCTGGAAGTGGGAAAATGTGGAGCACTCCTTTCATCCCATGCTCCCTGGTTCACTCTACCCGGAGTGGTAGTACCTGTTAGGGTCCCATAATGGGTTAAAATAGAAAAAAGGTATTTATAAAAAAAAAATGAGTATCCATTAAGAATTAATTTATTTCAAGTCTTTTATTGGCATTAAACCAACACTGAGTTTGATATGCGTAAAACAAACCAAACCAAACCAACAACTGGTTAAAATAATACTGCAAAATAAATATGCAAAACCCTCTGGTTAAAAATATACTGTCCAATCCAAATAAAGCATCAGAGATGACATCCTGCTTGAAATTATTATGTCCATGTTTCATAGAAAGCTTGATCTTTGCAACACATGAAGCAGAAAGGTCCAGAGAGAAGCACGGCACAAAGTACCGGCAAAAAGTTACCGCACTTCAACATCTTCAAGACAGGTTTCATATGCAAAAACATACTGTGGTCGAAAATACTTCAGGGGCACAGAACGGATACAGTCTTTTCAAGACTGCAATGCGATGAGTCAGTTACTGAGGCAGGCTCGATTTGTTACATTTGACTGATTTTTCCATCTCATTAAAGAAAAAAAACTTTTTTCTTTCATGGTTGACTTTCTTTTTAATGAAGGCTCCATCCTTCTCCATCATGGATATCATTATATATCTGACGATGATCAATTTAGTTCAGTTCCCATGCTGTCTTTATGTAAAAGACAAAAAACATTT
Organism: Doryteuthis pealeii; assembly: GCA_023376005.1. NCBI lineage: Eukaryota > Metazoa > Mollusca > Cephalopoda > Myopsida > Loliginidae > Doryteuthis > Doryteuthis pealeii. The sequence continues at coordinate 77,202,268 of CM042155.1, read as the reverse complement.
ACAAACCTGAAAACTTTGCTTAGCCAAATTCTTATGTTTCCTTTTTGTACTGTTGGTCAGTCATTGCTCTTGAACCAAGAGTCTCAGAGAAAGTGGCCGACAACAAAACACGGCAATCAATATCTTCAGAGACAGCCTACACATACACATCTGTGGGCAAGAATTGGTTTTGGATGTTTGACATGTAAATTCTATAGAATTAGTTACACCTTTCAACAATATTGTTTTCTGTGATATAGTTTTTGATGAGAGTTCCCTCTGATAAAACTTTGAGTTCAATAAGTTAGCATACCAAATTTGTGCTCGTATCAGACAGTTTGGCTTTGCTAGGAGAAGCAGAAAATAAACTCTTCCAAATTTAATATAGATTGAAATTTACTTGATCTTCTTATTAGTTTGACTCTAAAAATCTTAAAATTGTAAATGGCACTTTATGGTATGTTAATTGTTTTAATGCTTATGCATTCTTATTGTCTATTGTCTATAGCCTTATCTATCATCTTTTATCTAGAAACTAGAGCTCTGAAAAAGCATTAGCCAACGACTCCAAAAACTGACATATATTGGGACAACCCTAGACAACAGAGAAAGAAAACTCAACCAATTTGCAATCTCGAAAACACAAATACTGTAATGTGTTTTTTTTTCTTCAAACATCGCACTTATACACGGCATACTTCCTAAATTACTCTTCCTTAATTTTAATTTTCTTTTTGCAAATGACAAATATCGTTGGAGACAACTCTTATCGCCTACTTTTTCCAAAACTGAAAAATTAATTTTTAAATACCACTTTCACTTTATATTCTACATTGCTTTTGCTTAATATCTGAACTTCAGAGGCATAAGAACTATATAGTCTTCCGAGATGCAAATGCAATGATATCATCTTGCAAAACCCTCTGGTAAAATAATACTCTCAAATCAACCGAATCATGCTTGAAATTATTAAGTTCCATGTATTCATAAAAAGCTGTTCTTTTGCGCCAGTAAGCACTGACTGCTGCCAAATGTCGATACGAAAAAAAAAACAGCCTGCATGTCAGGGGTGATTTGAAGAGTGTAGAAAAATAGATTCTAGTGTTTGGCCATGTGACCAAGAATTTTAAGGAAAAAGTATTCTCAATTAAAAAAACTGAAAATATAGCCACCCTTCCCCCTGTGTTGGTGGGGGAAGCTCTTACACTCTGCGGGGTGGGTAAGTCAGATATTCTAAAGATATGGAAATTACAGTGGGCATAATGAAAAATTAAGAAATCCTTATTCTTATACCTTACTACTACTTATTATTATTATCTATTATCAATACTCTTATACTTCGCCTGGTTCGGCTGGGGCATTAGAATGGATGCATAGAAGGCGGTGGCGTGGGTCTACATGTCCTGAATGACGTTAAACTCATCTGATGGTGAGGTTCCAGTTTTGGAGGTTTGGGAATGTGGAGCACCCCTTCATCACCATTGCTCCCTGCCACTCTGACCCGGAGTGGTATACCTGTTAGGGTCCCATCTATGGGTAAATAGAAAAATGTATTTATAAAAAATTGTATCATCCATTAAGAAATGATTATTTCAAAACTTTTATCGCATTAAATGACCCACTGAGGTTGATATGCCGTAAAACAAACAAACAAATTCTTATCTTATTCTTCCAACGTTTCATTTGCGCAAACACCTCTGGTTAAAAGTCAGACTGTCAAACCATCCAAAATGAAATGCAAAATGTAAATCTTTTGATTATATGGGTGCCTATTTGCCTATCTCTTATTTCTTATGAGTGCTGTCACCCTGCTAAATAATGGACCAATTCCATTTTATTAGCAAAGAGAGAGAAGGGGGGGAATAACACTAATTCTGTTTCAATGAACATAATGAAAAGAAAGACAAGAAAAAAAGAGTTAGAGTTAAATCAAGATATTATACTTTTTGCATTATTGAAGTATTAGCAAATAGCTCCTAAGCAAGCATATCAAGCATCTGTAATATTGGAATTATTATACTGTGTGATTATTCCTGTTACTAGTTATGATATTATTCATTTGTAGTAGCATGAGAGAGTGAAAGAAAGAAAGGAGAACTAATAGAAAAAAAAAGAAAAAAGAAAAATTCTTAAAAAGAAAGAAAGAAAAAATGGAAGGAAAGAGAGAAAAAAATCTTAAAACACTGAAATTATATGCAGACACACACACCAGACAGACAAGACACACACACACAGAACACACCTCTGTAAAAGCAATTTCCATTTTTTGGAGTCATGGAGTTCTGCTAATGCTTCGAGAATTTTGGTTGCGATTATTATAAATTAACTTAAGATAAAACAGGTATTCTGTTTGTTCTAAATAAGACTTAGAAACATAACAGTATTTTATATGTTTGTTAGAGATACACCCACACACACACACACACATATATATATATATATATTATATTATAATATGGTTAGCTCAGTCGGTAGAGCGTTCAGCTAGAAAACCACAAGGTTCCTAGTTACGATACCTGGCCCTGCCAACTCAGGCATCTGAGTAGCACAGGGATCTTTGCGGTACAGTTGAGGAGTGATGGATTAGGTGTAGCACTCCACTCAGATTACCAAAATAAATCTTCCTTGCGTTAGTGCTAGCGAAAGGGATAGACTCCCTCGTGCTGGCAGATACCGAGATTTTTTTACTTATAACTATGATATATGGATATATGGAAAATATTAACATATAAAGTGCTTCAATGCTAAAATAGCAGAGCAGTTTTAAAATCGAATATGAAATATTATGGATTTAATATCCCCGTAACTACAGTTTCATGATACTTTGTAATCATCAGACAGTCAAAATGTTACAGTTTAAAAAAAAAAGGCTGGCTTGTTAAACTATTTATGTAACGTGAACCTGTTCAGACGATGGAATGTTTATAATGCTAACTTAATTTAAAAAGAAAACATGCTTTCTTAATGCCGCGGTGTCTAGGATAATTTTTTTTCTCATTATAAATAGGGGTGAAAAATAAAGTGATTCAATTAGGGTCAGGTGGTAAATGACATAATAAAAATTATTTAAATGTCTAACATTTACATATATATATATATATAATACATAAGTTCAGTCATCCACATACACATGTTTTGAAGTTGACTTCTCATTCCAGTGTGCTTTACTTTTTCACAGCTACCTCTAGCCGGTATCAAACCCGACAGAATCATTGGAAAAAATGGAATCGTCGCCTGAGTTCAAATGTTGGATTGGTAATGCATTTCCTAGCGCTATACCCTTGGGAAAGGTATGAATCCTACTCTCCTCCAGCTATGGATAAATAGTAGAGAACTAGCTCTTTAACCTTGGTAGCAACTGTCTAGGAGAAGAAAACTCTGATTCAAGCAGCTGTTACACTGCTTAAAAATTGACTTGTGTCTAATCCTGCCCCTTTGCTGGAGGTTAGGTAACTTATATTAATATTATTCTTTGGAGAAAAAGCTATTAACATTTCGCTTTCACATAAATTATCCTCAGAAAGGCATAAACACATCTATCCCTGCATAGCTATGTATAAAATAGTAGGGCAGACTGGGCGGCCTTTATATTTTCTGAAAAAATCTAATGTATGTAATCCTTGTGTTCCTTGAATGGATGAAATTCAGTGAGCACTAATGAAATTAAGAGATCCGCTATTCTTTATACTACTACTACTCTACTACTTATTATCGTATATATTAATACTATTGTTCCTTCAATCTTCATCGTTATCATCTTGCAACACCCTCTGTTAAAGATCAGACCATCCAAATCAGTCCCAAGATAAAAATGCAAAAATGTAAATCCTGATTATCTGGTTTGCTAATCTGCCAAATTCTTATTTCTTTGGTGTTGTCACCTCAGCTAAATATGAACCATTCCATTTTTATTATAAGAACAAAAGGTCATAAAAGACATGCTACATTGAAAAAAATACTATGAACAGAAAGAAAGGGAAAGCGAGAGAGAAAGGGGGTGAGCATGCAGGAAGTCGATAATGCTACATTTATTCAATTGAAGATAATGGAAAGATGTAGAAAAGAGAGTGTGAGAGAAAGTTAAATCAAGATATCATACTTTTTAACATATTGAACTAATTGTTGCAAAGCTCCTACGTAAACATATCAAGTCGTTGTAATAATTAGATTATCATACTGTGGTATATCGCAGGTCCTGCTAGTATTTTTTATAAATACCTTACAGTTTGTTACAACGATCCCTATATCCGATCAATCGGCGGCGTCATGTCAAGCCCAGCGCCTAGTATTTTTTCCCCAACCCTAATGCCCTTATGGCCAAGGCCCCACCTTTATCATATGGGTGTAGAAGGCGGTGGCTGCGGTCTACATTCCTGGAATGACGTATTGCGTAAACTCTTATCTGATTGGTGAGTTCCAGTTTTGGAGGTTTGGGAATGTGAGCACCCCCTTCGACACCATTGCTCCCTTCCACCTCTGACCCAGAGTGGTAGTACCTGTTAGGTTTCCCATCTTATGGTAATAGAAACAAGTATTTTTAAAAATTTGTATTATACGCATTAAGAATGATTTTATTTCAAAACTCTTTATCGGCATTAATCATGACCATGAGGTGAGATGCCGTAAAACAAAACAAACCAAACCAACTCCCTTATTCCCTTCTTCTTATTTTGTTGATACATTTCTTGAGTTTTGCATGTCTAGCGAGCTTGCAATAAAAATTTACGATTTATTTTTTAAAGGTGTTCAATTGGATTTTCACCAGTTGTCTTGTTTTTGTTTTTTTTAAACCAAACTTCCAAATAAGTATCTACTAAACATAGTAGCTTGTACGACACAAGGCCACAAGTACAGAGCACCCAGTATATTTATAGCTCAGCTTTCGTCAGTTACGATCAGAAATATAGCATATCCTCCATGTCAAAGCACTCTTCTTGCTAATTTACTAATCATTACACAGTCTAGCCAAAAACCCATGTGCCAACCCAGTGAGTATCAACTCATTTCTGCTAATAAAAGATCCTGTGAGACTAGTTTCAACTAAATATTCACGGTGTGTATCTGCATGTGAGGTATTTTCTAAAGGTATAATTCTGACACAAGGAGCCCTGTGAGGATTAGGTTATTATAGGGGTTTATAGGGATTGAATTTACAAAACAGAAGTACAGGGAATTATAAGGGATTTTATTACAACGATTAATCTAGGAGAAGAAAAACTCTGAATTCAAACCAGTTGTTTGGCAATAGGTTGCATCCTATCTATAGAAGAGAGGTTGGGGAAATTCATGTTTGAAAAATAATAGCTGATTTCATTATATATTTGACTGCAAAAATGGTCTGTCATTTTCAAAACGACCCAATATGTTAGCAATGTGAGTTAAGCTTGGCTTCTGGATATCGTATTAATCAACCCAATGAAATATATGCTTTAGTTCCGTGGTTATGCACTCATGAATAGAATACAGCTGATAATCATCGCCAGTTAGTCAGGGTTTGATTTATGGGCAAAGGTCATAGATCAATGGTGTGTTGAAAGATGAAAAGAGACCCAAAAAGGAATGAATTGGTTCTTTTGCATGGAGTTTGATGCTACATTCTAATACAACATGAATGAAAAAAAGAGGAAAACAACTCCAGAAACCATATTTATAAATCCTTACCCCCCATCTCACAAACCATTCAAGTAAGACGGGCTAGGCATGCAGGACACTGCTGGAGAAGCAAGGTCGAGATCGTAAGCGACATACTATTATGGAAGCCAGCACATGGACATGGACATGCTAATGTGGGCTGCCCAGCCAGGACCTACATTGACCAACTATGTATGGATGCTGGCTGCTGCGCGGAGGAACTCCCAGAGTCGATGAATGATAGGGAAGGTTGGCGAGAGATTGTCATGTATATCCGTGCAAACTGCGTGACATGATGATGATGATGATTTCAGTGGTAAACCAAATTGTGTTTTTTTTTGTTATTTTTAATATTTCAATGTCTATTCTCAACATCTCATTATATGACTGTGAGTCAAAAAGTAATGCCATCTTCTTTATTTAATATGAATTTTTTTTTTATAAAACTAAGGCCTACATTGAGATCTTAATAAGACTCAGAGCAAGAATCCGACAAGTAAGACCCAACTTGCCAATCGACAATGTCCTCCTCCTGCATGACAATGCTCGACCACAGGCAAGCATCAAGACAAGGGAGAAAATCGCCTCATTTGGGTAGACAACTTTACTGCATCCTCCATACTCACCAGATTTAGCGCCTTCAGACTATCTCTTCGGGTCCATGAAAGACGGTTTGAGAGGCAAACATTATTCCAGTGATGAGGAAGATGAAATCTGTAGTGATGAAGTGGCTCAAAGAACAGTCAACAGAATTTTATGGGGCAGGGATACATGCTCTCATTCGAAGGTGGAACATTGCTATTGAGAGAAATGGGGACTATGTGGAGAAGTAGGGATGTGATCTATAGAGGACCAGCTTCATTTTGATGTAAGATACATGTTCCTGTGTTGTAATTATACCTATCCTAAACAAAATGGCATTACTTTTTGACTCATCCTCGTAATATAAAACATGAAATTGTGTCCTGGGTATGATACTAAACTACATCTGATGGTGAGGCTCCAGTTTTAGAACTCTGAGGAGCATTGAGTCACCTCTTCATTGTTACTGTTACAGGATTCACTCTGACTTGGAGTGGTAGTACACGTTAGGGTCTCATCTATTTTTTAAATAGGTAAGTTTGAAAATAATTTGTATAAGATAGTTATACTTGAAATCATATAACTATGTCCAAAAAATATTATCAAATAATAATAATTACTTGAACCATATATTTGTGTATAAATTATTAATATTAGATAGGAATACTTGAAAACATATAATTGTGATATAAATATTAGTATAGATAGGAATACTAGAAACCATATAATTGTGTATAGATTATTAGTATAGATACGAATACACAGAACCATATAATTTGTGTATAAATTATTAGTATTAAATATGAATACACAAAACATATAATTGTGTATAAATTATTAGTATTAGATAGGAAGACTTGAAACCATATAATTGTGTATAAATCGTTAGTATTAAATATGAATACACAAAACCATATAATTGTGTATAAATTATTAGTATTAGATAGGAATACTTGAAAACCATATAATTGTGTATAAATCATTAGTATTAAATATGAATACACAAAACCATATAATTGTGTATAAATTATTAGCATTAGATAAGAATACTTGAAAACCATATAATTGTATTGAAAGTTCAGTTGCACCACACAGGTGACAGATTAAAATATGGGAGGTATTTCTGCCGCACACTGTTCCTTCAACATAAAATTACCTTGAGTTTTTTTTTCTTTTTTTTTTTTAGTACCTTGGCCTATCCGATACTGACCCATGTTTCATGTGGCTTGCTTCTTGAAAAGGTTGCTTTGAATTGTGTTATATACTGGATCATATAATATTCAGTATACTAGTACATTCAAATACACTTTGCGCCAGATATAGAGTACCTCGCAACTGTGTGCTAAAATAGATGAGGTAGAGGGTTCGCGTAATGGTTCCATAATCTTTACAGTCTCAGTAATCACCCTGAGGTTCTAAAACAGCAGTGTGCAAATAGTCTTCGACCAGCTCATTTACTCTCTTTGAAAGGTAAGCTAGGCTAGTCCACAACAAATAGATAAATAAATTATAAGCAACTGTGGCGGTTTGCATTTGGGAGGTGGAGGATCCAATAATCTATTAAGACTGGCATCATCCTTTTCTTACCACAGGAGTGTCCCCTCTAACTCTGAGTGGTAGTACCTGTTAGGGTCCCGTCTCTTGTTTAAATCCATCAAAGAATGAGTTAAAAGAAACAAAAAATTGAATACCCAAAGAGAATAAATAAAACAAAATGTCTTCAGCATAAAATAACCCAAGAAGGGTTGACATGCCATAAAATCAACCAACCAATCACAGGAGGCAAATACTTTTGAAGTTAATTCGAATCAAGGGAACTTAAATCCTCATTTATTATCAACAAATCCATTAAAATTTTTAAGAAAGAAATAATTTTTTAAAAAAGGCCACAAAACAGAAATGTAATTTTAATGTTCTGTCCAAGATTCATATCCTGAAAGTTAATTTGTTTCTGCTGTAAGCCCGTTAACCGCATCACCACCCCCGCCCCGCATCGCCACCCCCACCCCGACCCAGCCCGTGAAACAATGAGCTAATTAACATTGATTATCAGGTACAAAGGTTTCAGTGACATTGAGTTTTGGATTATAAAATAAAATATTCCTGCCTGCATAATTTCAATTTATATGACTTAAAAAATTGTAGAGAATATCATAATAAAACAAACAAAATGTTATATAATTGTTTCATTAGCATGGATCAAATATACTTTCTTCATCGGTAGGCATTTCATCTAAAACTTATTTCATGTACGTATCTAAAGATAATCTGTGGCTCCACTATCTATCTATCTATCTATATAATATACCAAGCGTGTTGGTAAATCCTTGTGGTGAGAAAAAAACCAGCAAATAGTTTGATTGTAAAAATATACTACCAAACATCAACCGGGGAGAAAAAAATTTTTGAAAAAAAGAAAAGACCAAGATAGTCGTACCAACAAAAAATAATCTATTGGTACAGTATTTGGCCAAAAGAAAAAACAATTTATATGTATATATATATGTATATAAGATATATATATATATTCATATAACTGCTAGGAGAATAGCTAATAAGTAAAAAGTGCTCAGTACCTAAGTAGAGCAAATAATAAAGATAAATCTAATGAGTCAGATCTTAGCCCTGAAGAGCATTAAGCGAAACTAATAGTAGCTTCGTCTGACTCATTAGATTTATCTTTATCTATCTATCTATCTATCTATATATATATATAGAGGAAAATGGGGTTGGAATGAATCTGACAGAATGAGGTAAAATATAAGGAATGAAAGAACAAAACTCATATATCTGTGTATGTATTTGTGTCTTTATGTATACTAGCAAATATATGCACCCTGCAAGTATTTAAGTTTTAATATAATAAAATATCATATTAAATTAGAAAGGCTAATGAAACTGAATAAGAATGTAGATAAAAAGATTTTGAACAGAGGGGGTATGATTGAAAAATAGAACAACTTTGAAACTAACTCTTCCATCATTTTTCGTTACTCCCGTCTTTCATTGGTAAATTTTCCTAATTAAACTGTTTAGTTAAAATGGGAAGTAAAGAATAATATTAGTTATTTCTTCTTGTTAAGAGATTTCTTTTAAGATTTATCCCCGAGATTTTTGCTCATATTCATTAATATAAAACCAAACAATTAGAAATCAATAATACTAAGCATATATTTATTAAAATCAAATTTTTAAGATCAATATGCAAATTAGCCTTCCCGTTCACACTGTAAACCGCTATTTTGTTGTATATATAAATACAATTGCATGTTATTAGTATGTAGATATGGTCAACAGTCTTAATGATGTAAAACAATTTTATTAATAATTGAGGTTTAAATAAAAATAAAATCATGGAGAATGTGATGTAAATAACAAAGGAAATTGTGACTTGTATAGTAATATAGTTTCGGTTACAGACAAACCCACAATCTCCATTATAATAAGATGTAGATGCTTGCGTATGTGTATGTATGTATCTATATATGTGTTTATATGCAGATATATACTTTTATATCCATCCACTTTCCCACCCCCAACTAACCTACCCCCCCCCCGTTGACCCTCAATTGATGACCTACTTGGCCATAACCCACATACTAACAAACAGGTTTGATTTTGATTTTATGTTCATCTAACCACCCCCTTTTATTACTCCCATTTGCTACTTCCTCTACTCAAATCTCTCTCCAAGAAAAGCTACTCCCCTCCCCTATCCGGTATTTCTCACCATTCATTTTTTCTACCTACCTCCCTCAACTCTCTTACCATCTGATTTCCTTCTCATCTCCCCCAAGATGTCCCCTGTAACCATTTAAATCTTCCCCTCACCACAAAACTTACCCACCTACCTACTTCTCTTCTATAAAACACTTGTATGATTTGAATAATTCAATAAAACCTGAAGAAGCCGGGTTCAAACAAAAACTCCAAGAAGCTTTAACATATCCTTAAACAAATTGCAGTTTTTAAATGCCTATCACCTTCCTCATCAATCCCTTCCATCCACATTAATATAATATATATATGATGGCACTATATATATGAACTTTGCTTATACGATATATTAAAAAGTTGGCCATCGATCATAAAATTGTTAAACAGTAATACACGTATTTAGATATATATATCTGTCTATAACAGTGGTTCCAAAACTTTTTGTATGGCGGCACACTAAAGAGCTGTTTAAAATTTTCACAGCACAGCCATAAAAGGAATACATTCTATAGATCCAAGAATGAAAGAATACAAAAATATTTATTATTAGCTAGTTTTAATAAAAGTGAATGTAGTGTTACAACACTTGACACTACTGTGTTGGTGTGGATTCAACCTATACAACTTATTTCATGCACTAAGATAGGCTCTACTGGAACAGTGAACCGCCCTGCCAGCTGGGGCGTTAGAATGCACTGACTGCACCTCTGCAGAGGGGTAAGATTCCCCCAATGGGGCCACCTGTTGGCCTTGGGTGGCAACCCGTGATGCTTAAGGATAGAGCCAGGTGATGAGCAGTTCATGACATGTAATGCTCCACTTTGGCCTTGGGCTAGACGGGCGGTCGGAGAGGCCCCTCCGATTAATCGGGCTGGTCACGTCAAACCCTAGCACCTATATGATTTTCCCAACCCTATTGCCTTATGGCAAGCCCCAACCCCTTTTATTCATATGGGTTGCTTAGGGTTTGACGTGCCCCAGCCGATTAATCGGAGGGGGCCTCTCCGACGCCCGTCTAGCCCAAGGCCAAAGTGGAGCATTACATGTCATGAACTGCTCATCCACCTGGGCTCTATCCTTAAAGCATCACGGGTTGCCACCCAAGGCCAACAGGTGGCCCCATTGGGGAATCTTACCCTCTGCAGAGGTGCAGTCAGTGCATTCTAACGCCCCAGCTGGCAGGGCGGTTCACTGTTCCAGTAGAGCCTATCTTAGTGCATGAAATAAGTTGTATAGGTTGAATCCACCCAAACACAGTAGTGTCAAGTGTTATAACACTACATTCACTTTTATTAAAACTAGCTAATAATAAATATTTTTGTATTCTGTCATTCTTGGATCTATAGAATGTATTCCTTTTATGGCTGTGCTGTGAAAATTTTAAACAGCTCTTTAGTGTGCCGCCATACAAAAAGTTTTGGAACCACTGTTATAGACAGATATATATATCTAAATACGCATATATATATATATATATATATATATATATGTATAAGGAATGAAAGAACAAAAATGTGTAGTTTATTTCGCTGGAGTTTGAACCCGGCTTCTTCAGCTTTTATTGAATTATTCAGATCATACAAGTGTTTTATAGAAGGTAGGTGGGTAAGTTTTGTGGTGAGGGGAAGATTTAATTGGTTATAGGGGACATCTTTGGGGGAGATGAGAAGGAAATCAGATGGTAAGAGAGTTGAGGGAGGTAGGTAGAAAAAATGAATGGTGAGAAATACCGGATAATTCCGGACGGGAGTAGCTTTTCTTCGAGAGAGATTTGAGTAGAGGAAGTAGCAAATGGGAGTAATAAAAGGGGGGTGGTTAGATGAACATAAAATCAAAATCTAACCTGTTTGTTAGTATGTGGGTTATGGCCAAGTAGGTCATCAATTGAGGGTCAACAGGGGGGGGGTTTAGGTTAGTTGGGGTGGGAAAGTGGATGGATATAAAAGTATATATCTGCATATAAACACATATATAGATACATACATACACATACGCAAGCATCTACATCTTATTATAATGGAGATTGTGGGTTTGTATGTCTGTAACCGAAACTATATTACTATACAAGTCACAATTCCCTTTGTTATTTACATCACATTCTCCATGATTTTATTTTTATTTAAACCTCAATTATTAATAAAATTGTTTTACATCATTAAGACTGTTGACCATATCTACATACTAATAACATGCAATTGTATTTATATTTAGAACAAAATAGCAGTTTACAGTGTGAACGGGAAGGCTAATTTGCATATTGATCTTAAAAATTTGATTTTAATAAATATATGCTTAGTATTATTGATTTCTAATTGTTTGGTTTTATATTAATGCATATGAGCAAAAATCTTGGGGATAAATCTTAAAAGAAATCTCTTAACAAGAAGAAATAACTAATATTATTCTTTACTTCCCATTTTAACTAAACAGTTTAATTAGGAAAATTTACCATTGAAAGATGAGAGTAACGAAAAATGATGGAAGAGTTAGTTTCAAAGTTGTTCTATTTTTCAATCATACCCCCTCTGTTCAAAATCTTTTTATCTACATTCTTATTCAGTTTCATTAGCCTTTCTAATTTAATATGATATTTTATTATATTAAAACTTAAATACTTGCACCCGGAGGGTGCATATATTTGCAAGTATACATAAAGACACAGATACATACACAGATATATGAGTTTTGTTCTTTCATTCCTTATATTTTACTTCATTCTGTCAGATTCATTCCAACCCCCTTTTCCTTATATATATATATATATAGATAGATAAAGATAAATCTAATGAGTCAGACGAACCTACTATTAGTTTCGCTTAATGCTCTTCAGGGCTAAGATCTGACTCATTAGATTTATCTTTATTATTTGCTCTACTTAGGTATTGAGCACTTTTTACTTATTAGCTATTCTCCTAGCGGTTATATGAATATATATATATATATATCTCATATACATATATATACATATAAATTGTTTTTTCTTTTGGCCAAATACTGTACAATAGATTATTTTTTGTTGGTACGACTATCTTGGTCTTTTCTTTTTTTCAAAATTTTTTTTCTCCCCGGTTGATGTTTGGTAGTATATTTTTACAATCAAACTATTTGCTGGGTTTTTTCTCACCACAAGGATTTACCAACACTTGGTATATTATATAGATAGATAGATAGATAGTGGAGCCACAGATTATCTTTAGATACGTACATGAAATAAGTTTTAGATGAAATGCCCACCGATAAAGTAAATATATTTGATCCATGCTAATGAAACAATTATATAACATTTTGTTTGTTTTATTATGATATTCTCTACATTTTTTAAAGTCATATAAATTGAAATTATGCAGGCAGGAATATTTTATTTTATAATCCAAAACTCAATGTCACTGAAACCTTTGTACCTGATAATCAATGTTAATTAGCTCATTGTTTCACGGGGGTGGGTGGGGGTGGCGATGCGGGGCGGGGGTGGCGATGCGGTTAACGGGCTTACAAGCAGAAACAAATTAACTTTCAGGATATGAATCTTGGACAGAACATTAAAAATTACCATTTCTGTTTTGTGGCCTTTTTTAAAAAATGTTATTTCTTTCTTAAAAATTTTAATGGATTTGTTGATAATAAATGAGGATTTAAGTTCCCTTGATTCGAATTAACTTCAAAAGTATTTTGCCTTCTGTGATTGGTTGGTTGATTTTATGGCATGTCAACCCTTCTTGGGTTATTTTATGCCGACGACATTTTGTTTTATTTATTCTCTTTGGGTATTCAATTTTTTGTTTCTTTTAACTCATTCTTTGATGGATTTAAACAAGAGATGGGACCCTAACAGGTACTACCACTCAGGTTAGAGGGGACACTCCCGTGGTAAGAAAATGATGATGCCAGTCTTAATAGATTATTGGATCCTCCACCTCCCAAATGCAAACTGCCACAGTTACTTATAATTTATTTATCTATTTGTTGTGGACTAGCCTAACTTACCGTTCAAAGAGAGTAAATGAGCTGGTCGAAGACTATTTGCACACTGCTGTTTTAGAACCTCAGGGTGATTACTGAGACTGTAAAGATTATAGAACCATTACACAAGCTGTCTACCTCATCTATTTTAGCACACAGTTGCGAGGTACTCTATGTCTGGCGCAAACTGTATTTGGATGTACTAGTATACTGAATATTATATGATCCAGTATATAACACAATTCAAAGCAGGTATGGGCAACCTTTTTCAAGAAGCAAGCCACATGAAACATGGGTCAGTATCAGATAGGCCAAGGTACAAAAAAAAAAAAGAAAAAAAACTCACAGTAATTTTATGTTGAAGGAACAGTGTGCGGCAGAAATACCTCCCATATTTTAATCTGTCACCTGCATGGTGCAACTGAACTTTCAATACAATTATATGGTTTTCAAGTATTTTATCTAATACTAATAATTTATACACAATTATATGGTTTGTGTATTCATATTTAATACTAATTTATACACAATTATATGGTTTTCAAGTATTCCTATCTAATACTAATAATTTATACACAATTATATGGTTTGTGTATTCATATTTAATACTAACGATTTATACACAATTATATGGTTTTCAAGTCTTCCTATCTAATACTAATAATTTATACACAATTATATGGTTTTGTGTATTCATATTAATACTTAATACTAATAATTCTATACACAATTATATGGTTTTCTAGTATTCCTATCTAATACTAACAATTATATGGTTTTCAAATTCCTATTAATATTAATAATTTATACACAATTATATGGTTCCAAGTAATTATTATTATTTATAATATTTTTTGGACATAGTTATATATTTCAAGTATAAACTATCTATACAAATTATTTTCAAACTTACCTATTTAAAAAATAGATGAGACTCTAATGGTACTACCACTCCAAGTCAGAATGAATCCTGTAACAGTAACAATGAAGAGGTGACTCAATGCTCCTCGGAGTTCTAGAACTGGGCCTCACCATCAGATTCAGTTTAGTATCATACCCAGGACACAATTTCATGTTTTATATTACGAGGGTGAGTCAAAAAGTAATGCCATTTTGTTTAGGATATGTATAATTATAACACAGGAACATTTATCTTACATCAAAATGAAGCTGATCCTCTATAATGACATCCCTACTTCTCCACATAGTCACCGTTTCTCTCAATAGCAATGTTCCACCTTCGAATGAGAGCATGTATCCCTGCCCCATAAAATTCTGTTGACTGTTCTTTGAGCCACTTCATCACTACAGATTTCATCTTCCTCATCACTGGAATAATGTTTGCCTCTCAAACCATCTTTCATGGACCCGAAGAGATAGTCTGAAGGCGCTAAATCTGGAGAGTATGGAGGATGCAGTAAAGTTGTCCACCCAAATGAGGCGATTTTCACCCTTGTCTTGATGCTTATATGTGGTTGAGCATTGTCATGCAGGAGGAGGACATTGTCGATTGGCAAGTTGGGTCTTACTTGTCGGATTCTTGCTCTGAGTCTTATTAAGGTCTCAATGTAGGCCTTAGTTTTTTAATAAAAAAAAACTTCATATTAAATAAAGAAGATGGCATTACTTTTTGACTCACCCTCGTATAATGAGATGTTGAGAATAGACATTGAAATATTTTAAAAAAAAACACAATTTGGTTTACCACTGAAATCATCATCATCATCAGGTCACGCAGTTTGCACGGATATACATGACAATCTCTCGCCAACCTTCCCTATCATTCATCGACTCTGGGAGTTCCTCCGCACAGCAGCCAGCATCCATACATAGTTGGTCAATGTAGGTCCTGGGTGGGCGGCCCACATTAGCGTGTCCATGTGCTGGCTTCCATAATAGTATGTCGCTAACGATCTCGTCCTTGCTTCTCCAGCAGTGTCCTGCATCCCTAGCCCGTCCTACTCGTATGGTTTGTGAGATGGTGAGTAAGGATTTATAAATATGGTTTTGGAGTTGTTTTCCTCTTTTTTTCATTCATGTGTATTAGAATGTAGCATCAAACTCCCATGCAAAGAACCAATTCATTCCTTTTTGTGCCTCTTGTTCATCTTTCCCAACACCATTGATCTATGACCTTTGCCCATAAATCAAACCCTGACTACACTAGTGATGATTATCAGCTGTATTCTATTCATGAGTGCATAACCACGGAACTAAAGCATATATTTCATTGGGTTGATTAATACGATATCCAGAAGCCAAGCTTAACTCACACTGCTAACATATTGGGTCGTTTTGAAAAATGACAGACATTTTTGCAGTCAAATATATAATGAAATCAGCCATTATTTTTCAAACAATGAATTTCCCCAACCTCTCTTCTATAGATAAATGCAACCTATTGCCAAACAACTGGTTTAAATTCAGAGTTTTTCTTCTACTAGATTGATCATTGTAACAAATCTTATAAGTATTTGTTTTGTAAATTAATCCTATTAATAACAATACAGGTCCTTGTGTCATTATACTTTAGAAATACCTACATGCAGATACACATGAATATTTAGTTGTATTCACAGATCTTTATACAGAAATAATTTATACTCACTGGGTGGCAACATGGTTTTGTAGACTGTAATGATTAGTATATAGCAAGAAGAGTGCTTTACATGGAGGAATGCTATAATTTATCGTAACTGAGAAAGTGAGCTAGAAATATACTGGTGCTCTGTACTTGTGGCCTTTGTCGTATCAAGCTTACTATGTTATAGATACTATTTGAAGTTTGTTAAAAAAACAAAACAAATGGTGAAAATCTTGACACCTTTAGAAAAAAATAAATTTTTATGCAAGCTCTAAGACAATGCAAACAATTGATTCAACAAAATAAAGAAGAACAATATAGGGTTTGGTTTTTGTTTTTTTACGGCATATCAACCTAGTGGGTCATTTAATGATAAAGTTTTGAAATAAATCAATTCTTAATGGATAATACAATTTTTTAAAAAATACATTTTTCTATTTAACCATAGATGGGACCCTAACAGGTACCTATTCTCCAAAACTTCAGATAGAGTTTAACGTCATTCCCAGTTCTAACCCAGATAATAAAGTTGATCGGAATATATGTAAATATTTATAAATACTAGCAGGACCTACGGATATACCACAGTATGATAATCTAATTATTACAACACTTGATATGTTTACGTAGGAGCTATTGCCAAAATAGTTCAATATGTAAAAAGTATTATAATCTTGATTTAACTCTCTCACACTCTCTTTCTTTCATCTTTTCATTATGTTCAATTGAATCAGATTAGCATTATCGCTTCTGCATGCTCACCCCCTCTCTCTCGTTTTCCCTTTCTTTCTTTCATAGTATTCTTTTTCAATGTAGCATGTCCCTTTTATACCTTTTGTTTCTTTATAATAAAAATGGAATGGTTCACTATTTAGCTGAGGTGACAACACCCATAAGAAATAAGAATTTTGCAGATTAGCAACACCAGATAATCAGGATTTACATTTTTGCATTTTATCTTGGATGATTTGGATGGTCTGATTTTAACCAGAGGGTGTTGCAAGATGATAACGGTTGGAAGATTAAGGAACAATGAGTATTAATATATAGATAATAAGTAGTAGTAGTAGTAGTAGTATAAGAATAAGGATCTCTTAATTTCATTAGTGCTCACTGAATTTCATACCATTAAGGAACACAAGGATTAATATATAGATTTTTCAGAAAATTAAAAAGCCCAGTCTGCCCTACTATTTATACATAGCTAGCAGGGAGAGATGGTTTATGCCTTTCTGAGGATATTTATGTGAAAGCGAAATGTTAATAGCTTTTCTCCAAACGAATAAATTAATATAGTTACCTAACCCCTCCACCAAGGGCAGGATATGACATAAGGTCAATTTTTAAGCAGTGTACAGCTGGCTTGAATTCAGAGTTTTCCTTCTCCTAGACCAGTTGCCTAACCAAGGTTAAAGAGCCTAGTCTGCTCTACTATTTATCCATAGCTGGAGGGAGAATAGGATTCATACCTTTCCCAAGGGTATTAGCGCTAAGTGAAATGCAATTACCAAATCCAACATTTGAACTCGGGGCGACGAGTCCATTTTTTCCATATTCTGTCGGGTTTTGATACCGGCTAGAGGTAGCTGTTAAAAGTAAAGCCACACTGATGAGAAGTAAACTTCGAAAACACGTGTATGTGGATGACTGACTTATGTATATATATATATATATATGTAAATGTAGACATTTAAATAAATTTTTATTATGTCATTTACCACCTGACCCTAATCAATCACTTATTTTTCACCCTCTATTTATATGAAAAAAAAAATTTATCTAGACACCGCGGGCATTAAGACCCAAGCATGTTTATCTTTTTAAATTTAAGTTTAGCATTATAACATTCCATCGTCTGAACAGGCTTCACGTTACATAAATGCTAAACAAGCCACCTTTTTTTTTTCAAACTTAACATTTTGACTGTCTGATGATTACAAGTATGCATGAAACTGTAGTTACGGGGATATTAAATCCATAATATTTCATATTCGATTTTAAACTGCTCTGCTATTTTAACATTGAGCACCTTTATATGTTAATACTTTTCATATACTCCATTATATCATATTATAAGTAAAAAAAAGTCGTCGGTATCAGCCAGACAGCGAGGGAGTCTATCCCCTTTTCGCTAGCGCTAGACCAAGGAGATTATTTTGGTATTTGAGGTGGAGTACTACACCTACCATCAGCTCCTCACTTTACCGCAAAGATCCCTGTGCTACTGATATGCTGAGTTGGCGAGGGCAGGTATCGAACTAGGAACCTTGTGGTTTCTAGCCGAACGCTCTACCGACTGAGCTAACCATATTATATATATATATATATATATATATGTGTGTGTGTGTGTGTATCTCTAAACATATTAAATACCTGTTATGTTTCTAAGATCTTTTTAGAAACAAACAGAATACCTGTTTATCTTAATGTAATTTATAATAAATCTGCAACCAAAATATCGAAGCATTAGCAGAACTCCATGACTCCAAAAAATGGAAATTGCTTACAGAGGTGTGTGTCTGTGTGTGTGTGTCTGTCTGTCTGTCTGTGTGTGTGTGTCTGCATATATTTTCAGTGTTTTGAGATTTTTTCTCTTCTTTCTTCCATTTTTTCTTTCTTTCTTTTTAAGAATTTTTCTTTTTTTTTTCTATTAGTTCTCTCTTTCTTTCCCTTTCACTCTCTACATCTACTACAAATGATAATGATAATAACTAGCAAGACCAGGGAATATCCACAGTATAATAATTCAATTATTACAATGCTTGATATGCTTGCTTAGGAGCTATTGCTAAATACTTCAATATGCAAAAAGTATAATAATCTTGATTTAACTCTAACACTTTTTTCTTTCTTTCTTTTCATTATGTTCGATTGAAATAGATTAGTGTTATCCCCCCCCTTCTCTCTCTTTGTAATAAAAATGGAATTGTCCATTATTTAGCAGGGGTGACAGCACTCATAAGAAATAAGAATTAGGCAAATAAGCAACACCATATAATCAAATTTACATTTTGCATTTCATTTTGGATGGTTTGGACAGTCTTACTTTTAACCAGAGGGTGTTGCAAAATGATAACGATTGGAAGAATAAGAATAAGATTTGTTTGTTTTGTTTTGTTTTATGGCATATCAACCTCAGTGGGTCATTTAATGCCGATAAAGTTTTGAAATAAATCAATTTTTAATGGATAATACAATTTTTTTGATAAATACATTTTTCTATTTAACCCATAGATGGGACCCTAACAGGTACTACCACTCCGGGTCAGAGTGGACCAGGGAGCAATGGTGATGAAGGGGTGCTCCACATTCCCCAAACCTCCAAAACTGGAACATCACCATCAGATAGAGTTTAACGTCATTCCCAGGACATGTAGACCCGCAGCCACCGCCTTCTAGCATCCATTCTAACGCCCCAGCCGACAGGGCGGAAGGAATAAGAGTATTGATATATAGATAATAAGTAGTAGTAGTATAAGAATAAGGATTTCTTAATTTCATTAGTGCCCACTGAATTTCCATTCATTTAGAATATGCTGACTACCTCACCCCCGCAGAGTGGTAAGAGCTTTCCCCCCCACCACACACAGGGGAAGGGTGGCTATATTTTCAGTTTTTTTAATTGAGAATACTTTTTCTCAAAATTCTTGGTCACATGGCAGCAAACACCAGAATTATTTTTTCTACATCTTCAAATTCACCCCTGAAAATGCCAGGCTGTTTTTTTTCGTATCGACATTTGCAGCAGTCAGTGCTTTACTGGCAAAGATCAGCTTTTCTATGAAACATGGACATTAATAATTTCAAGCAATGATTCGGTTGATTTGGAGAGTATTATTTTTAACCAGAGGGTTTTGCAAGATGATATCATTGGCATTGCAGTCTCGGAAGACTATATAGTTCTTATGCCCTGAAGTTGCAGATATTAAGCAAAGCAATGTAGAATATAAGTGTATTTAAAAAAATATTTTCAGTTTTGGAAAAAGTAGGCGATAAGAGTTGTCCCAACGGCATATTTGTCATTTGCAAAAAGAAATTAAAATTAAGGAAAGTAATTAGGAATGTAAGCCGTGTATAAGCGGAGATGTTTGAAGAAAAAAAAACAACAACAGATATTTGTGTTTCAGATTGCAAATTGTTACGTTTTCTTTCTCTGTCGTCTAGGGTTGTCCCCATATATGTCCAGTTTTTGAAGTCGTTGGCTATGCTTTTCAGAGCTTCTGGGTTATAGATAAAAGATGATAGATAATGGCTATAGACAAATAACCAATAAGATGCATAAGCATTAAAACAATTTAACATACATAAAAGTGCTATTTACATTTTAAGATTTTAGAGTCAAAACAATAAAGAAGAGTCAAGTAAATTTCAATCTATATTAATATTTGGGAAGAGTTTATTTGTCTGTCTTCTATACAAAGCCAAACTGTCTGATTCAGAGCAACACAATTTGGTATGCTACTTATTGAACTCAAAGTTTTATCAAGAGGGATCTCTATCAATAAACTATAATCACAGAAAAACAATATTGTTGAAAGGTGTAACTAATTCTATAGAATTTAAATGGTCAAAATCAAAAAATTCTTGGCCACAGATGTCGTATGTGTAGGCTGTCTCTGAAGATATTGATGTGCCGGTGTTTTGTTGCGGCCACTTTCTTCTGGACCTCTTGGTTTCAAGAGCCAATGACTGACACAACATACAAAAAAGGAAAATAAGAATTTGGCTAAGCAAAGTTTTCAGGTTGTAAATGTTTTTGTCTTTTACATAAAGACCAGCATGGGAAGCTGAGCTAAATTGATCATAGTCAGATATATAAGATATCCATTATGGAGAAGGATGGAGCCTTCATTAAAAAGAAAGTCAACCATGAGATTTTCTTTAATGAGATGAAAAATCAGTCAAATGTAACAAATGAGCCTGCTCAGTAACTGACATCATCTGCATTGCATTCTTGAAAGACTGTATCGTTCTTGTGCCCCTGAAGTTATTTTCGACCACAGATGTTGCATGTGAAGACTGTCTCTGAAGATGTTGAAGTGCCGGTACTTTGTTGCCGGTACTTTTGTTGCCGGTGCTTTCTTCTGGACCTTTCTGCTTCATGGTGTTGCAAAGATCAGCTTTTCTATGAAACATGGACATTAATAATTTCAAGCAGGATGTCATCTTCTGATGGCTTCGTTGATTTGGACAGTATTATTTTTAACCAGAGGGTTTTGCAATATTATTTTGCAGTATTATTTTTAACCAGTTTGGTTTGGTTTGGTTTGGTTTGTTTTACCGCATATCAAACTCAGTGGTCGTTTAATGCCAACAAAAACTTGAAATAAATTAATTCTTAATGGATAAACATTTTTTTTATAAACTCATTTTTCTATCTAATCCATAGATGGGACCTAACAGGTACTACCACTCCGGGTCAGAGTGAACCAGGGAGCAATGGTAATGAAGGAGTGCTCCACATTTCCCAAACTTCCAGAACTGGAACCTCATTATCAGATAGAGTTTAACATCATTCCCAGGACATGTAGACCCTCAGTAACTGCCTTCTAGCACCCATATGATAAAAAGGGTTGGGGCTTGCCAGAAGGGCAATAGGGTTGGGAAAATCATATAGGCGCTAGGGCTTGACGTGACCAGCTGATTGATCGGAGAGGGGCCTCTCCGACTGCCCGTCTAGCCCAAGATAGGGCCAAAGTGGAGTATTGCAAGTCATGAACTGCTCATCCACCTGGGTTCTATCCTTAAGCATCACGGGTCACCACCCACGGCCAACAGGTGGCCCCATTGGGGGAGTCTTACCCCTCTGCAGAGGTGCAGTCGGTGCATTCTAACGCCCCAGCTGACAGGGTGGTTGTCCAATTTAGTTTCTCACTACAGACAACAATCCCCTTTCTTACCCACCCTTTTTTGCGGATGAAGCGAATATTTTTAAGCCTCCTTTTCTATATTTGTCACTTGTTGGCAACCAAGCCATCAGAAGATGACATTTTGCTTGAAATTATTAATGTCCATGTTTCATAGAAAAGATGATCTTTGCCAGTAAAGCACTGACTGCTGCAAATGTCGATATGAAAAAAACAGCCTGGCATTTTCAGGGGAGAATTTGAAGATGTAGAAAAAATAGATTCTAGTATTTGCTGCCATGTGACCAAGAATTTTGAGAAAAAGTATTCCTAATTTAAAAAACTGAAAATATAGCCACCCCTTCCTTTGTGTGTGTGGTGGGGGGAAGGCTTTTACCACTCTACAGCGAGGTGCAGTCAGCATATTCTAAGCCCCACTGACTTGGTTTGGTATGGTTTGGTTTGTCTTACGGCATATCAACCTCATTGGGTCATTTAATGCCGATAAAGTTTTGAATTAAATTCATTCTTAATGGATACCCATTTTTTTTTATAAACACATTTTTCTATTTAACCCATGGATGGGACCCTAACAGGTAGTACCACTTCGGGTCAGAGTGGACCTGAGAGCAATGGTGATGAAGGTGTGCTCCACATTCTCCAGAACTGGAACCACACCATCAGATAGAGTTTAATGTCATTCACAGGATATGAAGACCCTCAGTCACCACCTTCTAGTACCCATATGATAAACAGGGTTAGGGCTTGCCATAAGCGCAATAGGGTTGGGGGCAATCATATAGGTGCTAGGGCTTGACATGACCCACTAACTTGGTTAGAAAATGCTATGAGAAAACTTAATAATCAGCCAAACACAAGATATGTAGATCCTTATTCTTATATACTACTTATTATTTATATATTGTTCCTTAATCTTCCAACCGTTATGATTTTACAATGCCCTCTAGTTAAAAATGAGACCATCCAAATCATTCAAGATGAAATGCAAAAATATAAATTCTGATTATCTGGTGTTGCTTATCTGTCAAATTCTTATTTCTTACGAGTGTCGTCACCTCAGCTAAATAATAAACCATTCTGTTATTATTATAAAGAAAGAAAGGGAAAAAAGATACATACAACACAGAAAAAATATAATGAGAAAGAAAGAAAAGGAGAGATAGAATTAGAATGTGGAAGCGATAATGCTAATCTGATTCATAATGAAAAGATGAAAAGAAGGAAAGAAAGAAAAAAAAGAGTGAGAGAGAGTTAAGTCAAGATTATTATACTTTTTACATATTGAACTATTTTGGAATAGCTCTTAAGTAAACATATCAAACATTGTAATAGTTAAATTATCATACTGTGGTATATCCTCAGGTCCTGTTAGTTATCATTAACAGTAGGAGAATGGAAGCTGGCATATAAAAAATTCTGAGAGGAAGAAGTAATACTGACTTGGCTGCACATTGGCCATACAAGACTTATACACTGTTTTAAGCTCAAGTAAGAGGATCAACCAATATTTCACTTATTTGGCCTCACGAAAAAAGGTTTGAGAGGCAAACATTATTCCCGTGATGAGGTAGCAAAATCTGTAGTGAAGAATTGGCTCAAAGAACAGTCAACAGAATTTTACGGGGCAGGGATACATGCTCTCATTCAAAGGTAGAACATTGCTATTCAGAGAAACGGAGAGTATGTGGAAAGGTAGGGATATGATCCACAGAGGAACAGTTTCATTTTGATATATGATACATGTTCCTGTGTTGGTAATTATACCTGTCCTAAACAAAATGGCATTACTTTTTGACTCACCCTTGTATATATGTATATAGGCTGGCGACGTGTGGTGCTATGGTTAGAGTCATAGGAAATGGACTTGTCGACACAAGTTCAAATTGTGGATGAGGAATTAAATACCCAACAATAATAGAAAAAAATCTTCAGCATAAAATAACCCAACAAAAGTTGACATGCCGTAAAATCCAAACAACCATATATTGCAAAACTTTTGACTCGACCTAGTATTTATGAAACCAATATAATATTCATTGGTTCTTATTTGCATAGTTCACATAAAATGTCCAAGAAATATTTTCAAATTTTTTTGTTTTGTTGTTTAATAGTTCAGGTTAAAAAAAAAATTCTTTTTGCTTACAACTCTGTTCAGAAAATAATTAACAGTTAAAATTTGGAGAAAAAAAAAAAGGATTTTAAAAATAAAAATGTAAATTGGTTTGTTTTGTTTTACGGCATATCAACCTCAGTGGGTCATTTAATGCGATAAAGTTTTGAAATAAATCAATTCTTAATGGATAATACAATTTTTTATAAATACATTTTTCTATTTAACCCATAGATGGGACCCTAACAGCTACTACCACTCCGGGTCAGAGTGGACCAGGGAGCAATGGTGATGAAGGGGTGCTCCACATTCCCCAAACCTCCAAAACTGGAACCTCACCATCAGATAGAGTGTAACTCATTCCCAGGACATGTAGACCCGCAGCCACCGCCTTCTAGCACCCATATGATAAAAAGGGGTTGGGCTTGCCATAAGGGCAATAGGGTTGGGAAAATCATATAGGTGCTAGGGCTTGACGTGACCAGCCGATTGATCGGAGGGGCCTCTCCGACCGCCCGTCTAACCCAAGATAGGGCCAAAGTGTCTAATTTTTTTTGTTTTGTTGTTTAATAGTTCAGGTAAAAAAAAAAATTATTTTTGCTTACAACTCTGTTCAGAACATAATTCACAGTTAAAATTTTTGAAAAAAAAAAAAAGAAAAAAAAAGGATTTTAAAAATAAAAATGTAAAAGAAAACGAACAAAGTAGTAATTGTTGTTCTTACAAAGCTTCTTTTAAAATTAACTTGAAGGGGTTAATTTAAAACTGAAGTTAGCATATTTTTTTTAAAACTTCAAGTGTATTGATGTCTGCCCAAAATTAAAGTGATACACTAGGGAAATCAAAGTAGGAAGTCTTTTTGCACCAAATTTTATCTGCAAAGAATTATGGGATTGAACAACCAAAAAAAAAAAACACAAAAAAACAAACTAACTCCTATCTTTAAAAAAGCAACACTAACGTTTAAACAAATACTCTCCGAGGAAGTTTATTTTGTCCACTCACAATAACCATTATCATAAAGTAATACATACATACATACATCTGCACAGAGATATTTATTTACAAAAAAAAAAAATTACTTTTAACCAGTAAACAAATTACCAAGAGATTCTTTCTAAATGTTCCAGTCAAATTTTAATTCAAAATTCCAAATACAGAAAAAAAAAAACTTAGGATATTTATTTATCAAGCCATCAGAGACAAATTGAATATGGCAGATACGCAGTATTTCTATTAAATAAAAACACAAGTAGAACTGTAGCAACAAGCATTAATTTCCTTATATATAAAACACAAAATGATTATATACAGCATGTGGCAAAAATACCTACCACATTTTAAACTGTTATGAGGGTGGTGCTAGTGGAAATGGTAGCTCCATTTAAATAATGTATTACCATTTTTTTTCAGTTATGATCCTATCACAGAATGCTATTCATAGTTTAAATTCATGCACTAATTATGCATGTACTCCATAGTATTTCCTTATCTAGAGATTGTGTGTGTATATATATATATATTATGGACTCTCCCGTCGATTTTCGACGCATGAGGGTTCACACACACAATGAACACCCACACAGTGATTTGTTTATAGTGGTGAAGGCTTGTGTTGGACCATCCACACTTTTTGGCACAGTCGATAGGAAAGAATTGGTGCATCAAGGGTTGCCACAAACCCAATCAACGACCGACCTCAGGAATTTTGAATTCAGAGTTATCCCTCTCCTAGACTGGTTACCTACCCAAGGCTGGAGGGCCTAGTCTGCCCTACTATTTAACCCATAGATGGAGGGAGAATATATGGATTCATACCTTTCCCAAGGGTATTAGCGCTATGTGAAATGCCAACAGCTTCATCTAGGAATTGAACTCGAATTGACGAGTCCATTTTCCACAGCTCTAACCACTAGCCCACGCGCCTCCATAAATATATATATATATATATTATTAATATACTAAAGCTGAGTGATTCAATGATCAGATTACCCAATCTGTGCTACTCACCTACTGAGTTGGTGGGGACTGGTATTGAACCAGGAACCATGTGATTCCAAGGCAGGCGCTCAACAGACTGAGATAAACCGGCCTCTATTTGTATCAAATAGTAACCCTAAAAGACATGTATTTATCGAACCAGAAACTTTGCAATTCCTAGGTAGTTGCTCTACCAACTGAGCTAAACTGGACCCTATTTGTATCAAATATTAACCCAAAGATGTATTTCCGCCCTGTCGGTGGGGCATTAGAATACACCGGCTGCACCTCTGCAGAAGGATAAGACTCCCCCAATGGGGCCACCTGTTGGCCGTGGGTGGCGACCTGTGATGCTTAAGGATAGAGCCCAGGTGGATGAGCAGTGCATGACATACAATACTCCACTTTGGCCCTATCTTGGGCTAGACAAGCGGTCTGAGAGGCACCTTCCGATCAATCGGCTGGTCACGTCAAGCCCTAGTACCTATATGATTTTCCCAACCTTCCCTTATGGCAAGCCCCAACCCCTTTTTATCATATGGGTGCTAGAAGGCGGTGGCTGCGGGTCTACATGTCCTGGAATGACATTAAACTCTATCTGATGGTGAGATTCCAGTTTTGGAGGTTTGGGGAATGTGGAGCACCCCTTCATCCCCATTGCTCCCTGGTCCACTCTGACCCAGAGTGGTAGTACCTGTTAGGGTCCCATCTATGGGTTAAATAGAAAAATGTATTTATAAAAAAATTGTATTATCCATTAAGAATTGATTTATTTCAAAACTTTATCGGCATTAAATGACCCACTGAGGTTGATATGCCGTAAAACAAAACAAACCAAACCAAAAATGTATTTATCAAACCAGGAACCATGTGGTACCTAGTTGGACACTCTACCGACTGAGCTAAACTGGCCCTTATTTATATCAAATAGTAACCCAAAAAAAGCGTATATCTATCGTCTAAAACATTCCTTCTTGTAAAGAGACAGTATTTCAATGAAACTATCAATCAACTTGAGATTGTTTTCATTGCTTATTCACAAATAAACAAAAAGACGTTCCCTACAAAATGCTGATCTCATACAACAAGAAAAAAAAAAAAATTTCTCCTGAATATTTTATATTAACAAGATTAATGTCTCATCTGCTTAATTTTCTACTTTGACACAAAATCTGATGTAGATATTGATTGCTTATCAAAAGATTTAACGATTTATTTTCTTATTGTTGTAATGAAATGCTACAACAGTAAATTCATTCTAATGCCATTACACAGACCAGGCTGACTTCCAAAAACTTGGACAAAGTAATCAATAATACTTAAGTAGAAGAAAGAAGACGAAGGGCGGCCCTCCCACTTTATTTCCTTTTTTTTTTTCATTTGTATCAGACTAATACTTTATCCGACAATATTCTTTATTTCGTTTTATATCCCTATCTTATATCCTTGCTGGTTTAGCATTCATTCGCCTAGGAATCACAAGGTTTCTGGTTCGATACCTGCCCTCACCAACTCAGCATATGGTTTGGTTGGTTGGGTTTGGTTGGGTTTTACGGCATGTCAACCATTTGGGTTATTTTATGCCGAATACTTCTATTGGTAAAAAAAATGTTTAATGCTAACAAAGTTTTGAAATAATTTCATTTTTAATGGATAATACAATTTTTCATGTTTTTCTATTTAACCCATAGATGGGACCCTAACAGGTACTACCACTCCGGATCAAAGTGGACCAGGTAGCAATGGTGATGAAGGGGTGCTCGACATTCCCAAAATCTCCAGAATGAAACCTCACCATCAGATAGCTAACGTCATCCCCAGGACATGTAGACTCACAGCCACTGCCTTCTAGCACCCATATGATAAAAAGGGTTGGGGCTTGCCATAAGGTCAATAGGGTTGTGGCAATCATATAGGTACTAGGGCTTGATGAGACCAGCTGATTGATTGGAGGTGGCCTCTCTGACCACCCGTCTAGACCAAGATAGGACCAAAATGGAGTATCGCAAGTCATGGACTGCTCATCCACCTGGGTTCTATCCTTAAGCTCAGCATATGAGTAGCATGGAGATCTGTGCGCTAACGTAAGGAGCTGATGGTAGGTGTGACGCTCCATCTCAGACACAAAAACAATCTCCTTGGTCTAGCATTAATGAAAATAGGATAGACTCCCTCGCTGTCTGGCTGATACCAACTTTAGGACACCCTGATGTTTATATATATAAATA
The DNA here is from genome assembly GCA_023376005.1 of Doryteuthis pealeii. Lineage (NCBI taxonomy): Eukaryota > Metazoa > Mollusca > Cephalopoda > Myopsida > Loliginidae > Doryteuthis > Doryteuthis pealeii. The sequence goes on along the minus strand of CM042155.1, from coordinate 77,173,630 downwards.
TATATATATATATATATATATATATATATATATATGTAGAATTAAACAAAAGACACATCTCCTGTTTAACAATTTTATTTTTGATCTTTTCGAGTTTTCTAGCCAACTTTTTACTGTTTGGTTGGAATTTGTGGATAAGTCCACCAAAGTTCAAGTCCCGAGTACTTTCGGCACTTCGAAGTGCCATCATCAGTGGTGATGTATTCTAGTTTTTTAAAAATTATATTAATGTAGACGCTGGAAGGAGAAGAATAGGTGAGAAAATAAAATTGTTAAACAGGAGATGTGTCTTTTGTTTAATTCTACATGTATAAATGAAAAAATGCTGCCCACACAACACACACACATATATATATATATATATATATATATATATATATGTGTGTGTGTGTGTGTGTGTGTGTCTATCTTTTTTTTTTTTTCTTCTTCAGAAGTGAAAAGACCACTTCCAGAAACTGCTGGGTGACCCTCCTAAAATCCAAGAAAACAATACCAAAAAAAAAGTAGTATAGGAGATTTTACAACAGAAGAAAACAATCTCCTTGGTCTAGCATTAATGAAAATGGGATAGACTCCCTCGCTGTCTGGCTGATACCAACTTTAGGACCCCAATGTTTTATATATATTATATATGTGTGTTGTGTCTATCTTTTTTCTTCTTCAGAAATAGTCTTTATTTGATTACTGTTTTATTAAAATGATTTTACGGTATGTCAACGCTTGGGTATTTTTTATGTCAAATATGTTTTTATTTTATTCATTATTGTTGAGAATTTAATTTTTTTTTAAACACATTTTTTATTTAATTCATAGATAGTACCCTAACAGGTACTACCACTCATACCTTTCTTACTAGACATTGCTTTCTATTTGTCATTTCATGCAAGGCATATTTCCAAAAAAATAGTAGATAGGAGATTTTACAACAGAAGAACTCAACAAAGTACTAAGGAAAACAAAAAAGGTCTTGATGAGTCAAAATGTGAAACATGAGAAATTCGATGACATACTGCTTAGGCTATGCAATGCAGTATATAGACAAAACAAAATAGATAAATGGATTAAAGGCTGCATCCTACCATTCCCCAAAAAGGGAGACCTTGGAATCGCTATGAACTACATAGGCATAACTTTTGTTTGTTTGGATTGTTTTGTTTTATGGCATATCAACCTGATTGGTCATTTAATGCCGATAAAGATTTGAAATAAATTAATTCTTAATGGATAATACAATTTTTTTTTATAATACATTTTTCTATTTAACCCATAGATGGGACCCTAACAGGTACTACCACTCCGGGTCAGAGTGGACCAGGAGCAATGGTTATGAAGGGGTGCTCTACATTCTCCAAAACTGGAACCTCACCATCAGATATAGTTTAATGTCATTCCCAGGACATGTAGACCCTCAGCCACTGCCTTCTAGCAACCATATGATAAAAAGGGTTGGGGCAATCATATAGCTGCTAGGGCTTGACATGACCAACCGATTGATCGGAAGGGGCCTCTCCAACTTCCTGTCTAGCCTAATTAAGGGTCTAAGTGGAGTGTTGCATGTCATGGACTGCTCATCCACCAAGACTACATCCTTAAGTATCACAGGTTCGCCAGCCACGGCCAACAAGTGGCCTGATTTGGGGGAGTCTTACCCCTCTGCAGAGGTGCAGTCGGTGCATTCTAACAGCCCAGCCAATAGGGTGGAGAGGCATTACTCTTACTGCTATTGCTGCTAAGATATATAATGCCCTTCTACTTATTTGCATCTGACCCGAAATAGAAAAAATCCGTAGGAAAAACCAAAACGGATTCCACAGAAATCGATCCACAGCCTCTCAGATCCTATCAAATCATAGAAGGGGTATGAGCAAAGAATCTAGAGGCAACGCAGCTATTCATAGATTTCTCCAAGGGATTTGATTCCATCCACAGAGGGAAAATGAAGCAAATACTACTGGTATACAATCTCCCTGAAGAAATGGTTACCGCTATAATGATGCTCTCCAAAGGCACTAAAGCAATGGACGCTCACCAGATGGTGACAGAGATTCATTTGACATAACCACTGGAGTTCTACAAGGAGATACATTAGCACCATGTATATCTATAGTATGCCTAGACTATGTACTCCAAACATCATTATATACCATTAAAAAAAAAAGGCCTCACACTGAAAAAGGCAAGAAATAGATGATATCCCGCACAGACTATCACGGGCACAGACTACAGAAATTATACTATTCTAAGGAGATTTATATAGTAATTGTTAGTTGTAGTCCCCAAGTTTAGAAAGTAACTATATAAATTTGAAAGTAACTATATAAATTAGAAAGAAACTATATAAATTTGAAAGTAACTATATAAATCACCTTATATTTGTATCATTTATACAACTAATCTGAATGAAGTGAGTAAGTCAGCTGTACTTTTGAATATTATCCCATTTGAATATATACTTCTCATTAAATCCAAAAAATATATATTATAGACATATATCTATAACACATATATATATATACAGATATAACATATACACTGAAATTAGACTCATCAGATTTATATATATATATATATATATATATATATATATATATATATATATATATATAAAGGATATATACGTTCAGAATATAAATTTATTTTGACATTATAGTCTCATCAATTCTATTTTTGTTGATTTTTTCTTTAATATTTCACCGTTGGTTTTACTGGTGTGATTTTCCCATTTCTTTATTTTTTGTTTTTTCACTTTTTTGCAAAATTCCGCGTTTGTTAAATAAGCCAGTTCATGGGCACGCACACACTCACATTTCTAAAAACTTCATATTTTTCCACGTGTTAACTATGCTATGACTGTTGTAATTATATATATATATATATATTATATTTCTAGAAGGTTCGGGAGTGCTTCGCCCGACTTGGTCGGAGGTTTTAGTTTAAAACCGGGGTAATGTGGCGGGAAGAGTCCGGCTGGGAACACTGGCCGTGAAAGGTGTTCTTGTGGGAATCCCACGTCTCTATCGCTATCAGGAATGTACAATATACGCGTTAACACGAAACGGTAGAACCATGAAGACATCGTCCATCAATCGTTGAACAGGTTTGGAGCAGCGTTACGTAAACCGAATGGCATTTTCACGAGAACTCGTAATCGGCCAAACGGTGGTTGTACTGGCTGTTGTTTTCGGATGTCTCTTGGTGCCACGGAAGAGATCTGGTGATAGGCTCCGTCAGGTCGATTTCGGAGAAATACCGTGCTACCTTGTAATCCGGACGTGAAACGTCATGGGATGTGAGGTAGCAGGGTAAACGGTTCAGGGGATGTCGCTGCGTGTCATCGTCGTAATCGAGCTATCGATACTCTTGCTGCCAGGCTTCGGTACCAGGTGTAGTGGTGATGCGTAAGGACTGTCGACGGGACCGTATGACGCCGTCTTTAGCCATCTCGTCGAACCGTTTTTCTTGGCGTAGATCAAGTTTTCTGCGGTGCGAGTCGTCTTGGGGTGCGAATAATTGCCTGGTGTCCGCTCGTGTCCGCTGATGTGGTGCTGAGTTGATGATTATCTGAACAATAAATCTGCAGAAGGAGTTGTGATGTTAGCGGGTACTGCTATCATATATCCCTATACTCGCGGAGTTCCATGGCAATTGCTCGCTCGAAATTCCCGTGGTATTGTCGGGCGTGTAGGAGTGCTATGACGTGAATTTCGACAACGGTGTCGGATAAGGGTTCTAGTGCTCATGTGCACTGCCGACTGAAATGTCCAGGAATCTGCCGGCCTAAGGATGGGGATCTTCACTGTTGGCGAGGTGAAGTCCATGTGAAGTCCCCGTCGCATGCGATGTTTCAGGGTTTAGCGTTTGGGTCTCCGTATGTTTTATGCTGGAACGCATTGGCAAGCTTGTGTTATGAAACAGTGGTGGGTTAGCGGAGGGTTCGTTGCTTGAGGTCACGCTGATGGCCGACTGTGTCTACAGGAATTTTTTAGCTTATTCCTACACGGTCCCATAACTAGAAAGACGACATCGAGAACTTAAAACTACGCGGGGAATCAGTCGTCGCGATTTCTGCCGGTTTAGTCGTTCCCTGTGCCAGTCGGTGGGTTGCATGGGAAGACGGCAGTTTTGGCGAGTCGTCACAAAGGTTCGGTGGTACCAAATATTTGGGTCGAAATCGGTTCGTTCTCGGCTTTGGTCGAGCCGTCCTGGGTGTCGATTGGGTCGAGCCGTCTCTGTCGGCTGGGTGTACGTTTCCGGTATCGGTGAGCGTGCTGGGTTTCTCCCCGGTTGTGCTCAAGGAGGTTTATTCTCGCGCATACTCTTGGTAAGCGCTCGGCAATTGCCTTGTCCGTTAGACTCTGCTCACAGTGTCAATTATAATCGTGTGTATGACCGTGCTGTGTCAGTGGTGTGTGACGGCGTGAATAGCCTCGTGGTCTCTTTCGTGACGAGGTCAGCGGACCGGCATGTCGTCAAGGGCTTGCGGATCTGGTCATTGGAGCATTGATTTCCTCTGTGACGGATTTTCGGTAGTAAAGTCCATCCACAGGTCGCGGAGAATTCTTTCTGTACACCTCATGCGGTCGAGTCGAGCCACGTAATGTAGCGTACAGTTGGGACGGTTTGTCCTGTCACCGATCTCGTGGACGATTTGGCGCATGATTCCTGATGACGTTTTTTAATCCGGCTGGATTGTTTCATTCAGTATAAGTCCTTCAAAGGAAATCGTATGGCGTGGACTGTCGGCAAATCGCAGGACTGAGGCCGGTCCATGAAGGGTTTGTGGGAGTCCTTGCAGCACCTTAGCCAACTTGCTTGCGAGTGAATTCCTGACAAGTTAATTGCGTCGATTGTCAGGAACCAGCAGACTCGTGTTCGGAGTAATATGCGGGAGGCTATCGATGGCTGCCTCCTCGTTGCTTGTCCCTTCCCGAATCCGCCAATTGCAGATCGTCGCTCAGTCGGGGTAATCACCACTTGTTGTGGTGTCAGATTTGAATAATATTATGAGTGTGTTCACTGTCGGAAAGGTCACCACTTGTTTGTGGGTGTCGATGAATATGTCGTCACGTCGGAATAGGTCTCACTTGTTGTGGGTCGAGAATTGTCGTTCACAGTCGGAAAGGTACACTTTTGGTGTCGATGAATAGTGACCACAGAGATTTTGAAATAAGTGAAACGGACTGGAGCAATGAAAAGAGACAAGGCAGAGGTTTGTGCAGGTTGAAGTAACCAGGTGTCATTTATTTCCGAAGAATTGACAAAGGTAAATCGGCAAGTTGAGTTTTCGCTACGCTCGATGGCTTGGTCGCTCAATCGTTCGTCAGTCTTTCGTTAATCGGGTGGATTGGTCGCCGTTGTGATAGCGCAGCCTGAATCCGGAATGGGATAACAGTCGAGTCTACGGTTTGGGTTTCGACGTCGTGGTCGTCGGTAACGGTTGGCTTGCGGTTTATCGGCTGCGAGCTCCGGTCGTTGTCCGTCGAGACTGTTCGGGTAACAGCGTTGAAACGTACAGGAGGGAAGTTCGCTTTGGCACGTGCGGTTGCCTGGGTCTGTTGCCCGCGGTTATGCGGGATTTCAGACAGGTGTCTGGTACGGATTGTGGGCAAATGCCCGAGTGCTAGGTGTTGCTCGCGGAGATCGAGTCGAGATCTACAACTAGGACTAGCGTACTGTCGGCGAGGGACGCCTATCTGGTCGAAAGATCCGATCTCTAGGATTCGCCCTACAGGATTCGCATTCGTGGTTAAGGAAAGACTGAGGTGAAGGGCCGACTGTTAGCCCTTGTCTGAAAGAGCTGGGTTGTTTAGGGGAACCTTTGAAAGGCTGATATTGCTGGACTGGAAATGTTTGTGTATCAAAGCGTCGTTCTAGCGTCAAGAAACGGTCGTTCAGCAGCGTAGAGAAGCATAAGGGCGGGGGGGGGGGGGAGGGGGGGTCAGGAACAGGAAAGGCCATTTGTTCAGTTGAATGGATATCAGGATGTTAACCTGTCGGTGGCTGGGACTGGACTGTCCTCGCAAAAATTACTAAACGGCAAACGGATTTCTTAAAAATATAAACCCAAATTTGCGGAAATATCAATGACGGGCGGGAGGGGAGGGGAGGAAAAGTCGTTGATGAATGATGACATAGTTTTTTGGCTAGGTGACCCCGCAATCAAACGTGAAAGTGGTGGGAGTCTTAAAGGGGTTAAAGCTGGGCAAAAAACTGGATTATATTGGTACAGATTGCATGGGGGGTTTGCTTTACNCAATACATAACTTCTTGCTGATTATGTGAGACCATCTTGAGAATTTCCTTTCTCCATGAAAAGAGAAAAAAGATTTACTTTAAAATTTTTCCCCTAAGTCCGAATAAGTATGCATTCAAATTCTGGTAGTTTCCTTAAAGCATTTTGGTTGTTCTATAAAGGACAGAAAGGTAAATCTATTCCTAATATTAATATAGATTACGCTTGTAATACTGCTTCTTTCTTTCTTTTTTTTTAATCTACAAAAGAAAGTATTGCTGACATAGTTTACAAATATTTATACACACTTATCACCATTATATAATCATTTGCGCGCTACCACACACATACCACACACACACACAGTGGCGTGTATATCTAGAAGCAAGTAGGCACTGGCTATCCAATAAAAATAGTATTATTGCTACAAAATTTAATACATTTTTATTAAGTTTAATGTTATTTATTTCAATTTCATACAACACTTTAGTAGGTTCAGTCAATTTATACTTTGTAATGAATACTTGAAACTTATAAACTTGCATAAAAACGCAAAAAATCATAGATAGGAGATTTTACAACAGAAGAACTCAACAAAGTAAGGAAACAAAAATAGGTCTTGATGAGTCCAGAAATGTGAAACATGAGAAAATTTCGATGACATACTGCTTAGGCTATGCAATGCAGTATATAGACAAAACAAATACATGAAATGGATTAAAGGCGCATCCTACCATTCCCAAAAAGGGAGACCTTGAATCGCATGAACTACATAGACATAACTTTTGTTTTTTGGATTGTTTGTTTTATGGCATATCAACCTATTGGTCATTAATGCCAAAAATTTGAAATAATTAATTCTTAATGGATAATACAATTTTTTTTATAAATACATTTTTCTATTTAACCCATAGATGGGACCCTAACAGGTACTACCACTTCGGTCAGAGTGGACCAGAGAGCAATGGTTATGAAGGGTGCTCTACATTCTCCAAAACTGGAACCTCACATCAGATATAGTTTAATGTCAGTCCCAGGACATGTAGACCCTCAGCACTGCCTTCTAGCAACCATCATGAATAAAAAGGTTGGGCAATCATATAGCTGCTAGCTTGACATGACCAACCGATTGATCGGAAGGGGCCTCTCCACTGCCTGTCTAGCCTAATTAAGGGTCTAAGTGGGAGTGTTGCATGTCATGGACTGCTCATTCCACCAAGACTCACATCCTTAAGTATCATGGTCGCCAGCCACGGCCAACAAGTGGCCTGATTTGGGGAGTCTTACCCTCTGCAGAAGTGCAGTCGGTGCATCTCTAACAGCCCAGCCAATAGGGTGGAGAGGCATTACTCTTACTGCTATTCTGCTAAGATATATATGCCCTTCTACTTATTGCATCTGACCCGAAAATAGAAAAAAATCCGTAGGAAAACCAAAACGGATTCCACAGAAATCGATCCACAGCTCTCAGATCCTATCAAATCATAGAAGGGTATGAGCAAAGAATCTAGAGGCAAACGCAGCTATTCATAGAATTTCTCCAAGGGATTGATTCCATCCACAGAGGGGAAAATGAAGGCAAATACTACTGGTATACAATCTCCCTGAAGAAATGGTACCGGCTATAATGATGCTCTCCAAAGGCACTAAGCAATGACGCTCACCAGATGGTGACAGAGATTCATTTACATAACCACTGAGTTCTACAAGGAGAATACATTAGCACCATGTATATCTATTATATGCCTAGACTATGTACTCCAAACATCATTATATACCATTAAAAAAAAAAGGCCTCACTGAAAAAGCAAGAAATAGATGATATCCTGCACAGACTATCAGCGCACACGACTACAAAATTATACTATTCAGGAGATTTATATAGTAATTTTTAGTTGTAGTCCCCAAGTTTAGAAATAAACTATATAAATTTGAAAGTAACATATATTAAATTAGAAAGAAACTATATAAATTTGAAAGTATACTATATAAATCACCTTATATTCGTATCATTTATAAACTAATCGAATGAAGTGATAAGTCAGCTGTACTTTTGAATATTATCCCATTTTGAATATATACTTCTCATTAAATCCAAAATAGTATATTATAGACATATCTATAACACAATATATACAGAGTATAACATATACACTGAAATTAGCTCATCAGATTTATATATATATAATATATATATATATATATAAAAGATAATATACGTTCAGAATATAAATTTATTTTACATTATCATTCTATTCTTTTGTTGATTTTTGTTCTTAATATTTCACCATCGTGTTTTACTGTGTGATTTTCCATTTCTTTATTTTTGTTTTTCACTTTTTTGCAAATTCCGCGTTTGTTAATATGCCAGTTCATGGCACGACACACACTCCACGAATTCTAAAAACTTCATATTTTTGCCATGTTAACTATGCTATGATGTTGTAATATAATATATGAATATATATATAAGCGTTGTCCTATCTTTAAGAAGATGATGTTTCACAGGCCAACAATATAATCCACAGGCACCAAATATATCCACAACAGCCTGTACTCTCTACTGAGACACGTGTCTCATGTTGGGTCATGTCTCGATGGATGATGGACGAATCCCGAAGACATCCTGTATGGAGAGCTAACATCTGGTAAAGACAGATTGGTCGCCCCCTACTGCGATTCAAGGATGTCTGCAAAAATGATCTCAGGTGCTTTGCATTGTCCCTTCCAGCTGGGAAATTTGGCTCAAGACCGCCCTCGTGGCGGCAGAATCCCATAGAGCCTGTACCGTCAGAATTCACCCTGATACAACATCATAAGCTAAGAGGTCCATAAGAAAGCACGGCAACAAAGCATCGGACATCATCATCTACAGACACCTACACAGAAACAAATCTGTGGTCGAGAATGTTTCTCAAACAAGCTTCATAGTCACAGAGGCGCCTGCAACTCAGGAGCACACAAAAACTTTTATCATAGTCTTTCGAGACGAAATTGCCAATGATGATATATAAATAAAAGGATATAATTACCTTTAGAATATAAATTTATTTCGACATTATAGTCATGAATTCTATTTTTTGTTGATTTTTTTCTTTAATTTCACCGTTGGTTTTACTGTGTGATTTTCCATTTCTTTATTTTTTGTTTTTCACTTTTTGCAAAATTCCGCATTTGTAGATATGCCAGTTCATGGCACGCACACACTCACATTCTAAAAACTTCATGTTTTGCGTGTGTTTGACTATGTTGTAATTATATATATATATATAATATATATATATATATATAAGCGTTTGTCCTATCTTTAAGAAAGATGTTTCACAGGCCAACAAATAATCCACAGGCACCAATATATCACAACAGATGCAACACAGAAGTCTTCACTGAAAAGCCCATTGTTGTACGGTTTCAAAATCCCTGAAGATGCCCACGATAGGGCGAAAGTAATTGATCTATGAGATATGGCAGTATGTATAAATACATCAGCCAATTTCCCAGATATTACAAAATAATCCGGCAAACAAAGGACAAAACTTGCAGACAAAAAATGGCTGCATATTTAACAATATATATATATATATAAATGCGACGCTCTTCTCTATAAGGAATGGAGCACTCTGTGAGGCCTTACACAAACGATGTGTGTTATTAAACAGTTAAAATCCGCTCTCCATTCTGTAAGTGAAGACAGGCCTAATGGTAAGGGCGGACTGACACCAACCGATCGATTTTAATTCTGGCTGTAGGTAGCTTGCAAAATGTCTAGCCACACTGAAGAGACTTGATAAGTCGAAACACGTATCTGTGGATGACCCATATATTATATATATATATTATATATAAATAGTAAAGTTATTTTGGCAGTACTTTTTTTTTAACCATGTTTGTTAAACTCAACGGACAATTATATGTCGGACGAGTTTTTGTTCGATCCTTCTGTCTGGCTATCTTTTTAATAACCAGGTAGAATTAGTGTATGAATCCACCAAAAATTTTTTCAGGAGCGCTTTCTAACGACTTTGTTCCATCATCATATGTGGAACTGGTGGGATGTTTCCACGGTCTCTATCAGTAGCAGTAGGAATTAGTAGTATGAGAGACTCACAGGTCAATACAAGGAGTAAAATGAGGAAATCAATCCAACACTAATGCGAAGAAAATGTAGACAACACGGGATGGAAGTTTATTATCGATCTGTATGTGTCGATATTCGAACATGTCGGATTATAAAATTTCATACTAAAAAAACAAGTCCAACTAGAGCAGAGCATTTAACAAAGAAAACTTACCTTAGGAAAGGCATGAATCTATCAATACAGAATGGAATAAATATCTTGTATAATTCAATACAAGAAAAGGATGGCACTGCACACCATAAAAACATTGGTTTCTTAAAAGAGTTCAGCTCAAATTGTTGACTTACCTGAAAAATAAAGAAACAATTTAAGTAAAAATCACTTTTTATGATTACATTGATTTAAACATTAAAAATCATATATAAAGGCAGTTGTGTGTAGTTATGTATGTATTAGTATATATTTATGTCCAGAGGAAACTATCGAAATAAAACAATTAATAACAAAGTAAAATATATAAATATTTCAAATCATCAGATTTGCTTTTGAGCAAAAATAATAAAGATTATGATTTATATTCATTGTGGTATTACTAAGAACGGAAGCACTGGTTATACCAGTTTGTTATGAAATGGAAGTACTGTTCAGCCATCTTGTATTGTTGCAAATAAAAGCGAAGTGAGTTCTTCTCAGAGTTAACGTCAACTGGGCTACACGTCTTATTATTCGCTAAGCGTGTTATAACATTCATGAAGATAAGTAAACAATGAAATTAAAAGTAACAGCGTGGAATTTTTTTTTTTTTTGCATTAATATCTTAAATAGGAGCATTTAGTTTTTTTTTTTCCAAGTGATGGTGCACTTTTTTCTGCTCCGCCCCCCTAGGCCGGATAACGCATGGTCTTTTTTTACATAGGGATCCCAGCGAGGATCATTTCAGTAATAATGGAACTGTGGGACTAACTTTTTGCCCTCCCCCTATACCCAGGAGACTCAGGCTACCGCTTCTAGTAATTTAAAAATCATAATACTCTTTACTTTTTTGTGGTGTGTCTGTCTGTTTGTCCACAGATGCAAATAAAAACAAAGCCCTGCACTAGATGAAACCAAACTTTTCTAGGATAGAATTGGTTGGTAATATTATATATAATATTATATATATATATAATAATTTAATATACCAAGCTTGTTGGTAGATCCTTGCGGACGAGAAAAAACCCGCAGAGAGTTTGATTGTAAAATATACTACCAAACATCAACCAGGAAGAAAAAAATTTTTGAAAAAAAGAAAAGACCAAAGTATTCGTACCAACAAAAAATAACTATTGGTATAGTATTTGGCCAAAAGAAAAAACAATTTATATGTGTTTATATGTATATAAGATATATATATATCATATAACCGCTAGGAGAAGCTAATTGTAAAAAGTGCTCGATACCTAAGTAGAGCCAGTAATAAAGATAATCTACTGAGTCAGAAACAACCTAATATTAGTTCGCAATAAACTCTTCGGGCTAAATCTATATATATAATATTATATAAGTAAAAATATAACAAAAGACTTAGAGTTTTTGCTTTATAGTCTATTCAAGGAAGCTTAGACAAAGTGTTCTAACTCTCCAAATCATCATCATATATATATATATATATATATATATATATTAAATATATATATATATATGCACACAAAATATACTGAGATATATAGTAATATATTGGATAGATATCATCTTATAAAAGATTTTAGAAGCCATATAAATCAGAACTCAAATATCTTTGGCTGCTTAAAAGGTAATAAAGATGGGTGTTATTTGCAATAAAAAAAAACATATATATATATATTTAATACATACATAATATATACACATATACATACATATACATATTAAACATATACATAATACATTACATATACATACACACATATACAAATATATATACACACATATACAAATACATATACACACATATTACAAATATATATACACACATATACATATAAAACAGGCCACATTAGCAGGGTAGCAGTTACATTGTAGAATATAGTAAACAAAATTGCCAAAAACATAACACTTGTGTATAATGTGAATCCTTTTCAGTATTTGGTCTTTGATTCCGATATGAAATTCCTTGCATACAAATAAATATAAAAATAAAGCAAAACAAGAATAGTAAACATCTTGTTTTTCTGTTGTCACTGCCATTCAGCAAGGAACTGGTTTTTTCCCTCCAGAATCAGATCCACTAAAGAAACGCAAAATATCAGTCAAAAATGATTGAATCGCAAACCTTTGCTCTCAGCTCATCTTATACACAACACAAAAAATAAATACTCCTTGACAAATGTAATTTCCGTGCATGCATATCATATATTATATATATAATATATATATATATATATATCTAAATTATATATTAACATGTATATTATATATATTTATTTAAATGTATATTCACATATATATATATATTAATATATAATATATTATTATATATATAATATATTAAATTATATATATATATAGTATATAAATATATATATATATATTAATGTATATATATATATATTATTAAATGTATATAATATATATATCTAAATGTATATATATATTTAAATGTATATATATAATATATATTTAAATTGTATATATATATATATATTAAATGTTATATATATATATTTAAATGATATATATAATATATAATTTAAATGTGTATATATATATAAATATTATATATTTAAATGTGTATATATATATACATATATATATATATATTTAAGTGTATATATATAAACATAATATATATATATATTAAATGTTTATATATATATACATATATATATAATATATTTAAATGTGTATATAAATACATATATATATATATATTTAAATGTGATTAAATAATATATATTATAAATGTATATATATATAATATATATATATATATTTAAATGTGTTAATATATACATATATATATATATTTAAATGTGTATATATATATACATATATATATATATATTTAAATGTGTTATATATATATTAATATATATATATATTTAAATGTATATATAATATAACATTATATAATATATATTAAATGTATAAATATATTTAAATATATTTAAATTGTATATATATATATATTATATGTATATATATTAATATAATATAATATATATTTAAATGTGTATATAAAATTTAAATGTATATTTAAATGTGTATATATATATATACAATATATATATTTAATGTGTATATAAATATTTAAATGTATATAAGTGTATATATATATATACATATATATATATATATATTTAAATGTATATATATATATAAATATATATATATATTTAAATGTAATATATATATATACATTATATTATATATATTTAAATGTATATATATATATATAACATAATATATATATATTAAAATGTATATATATATATATAATATATATAATATATTAAATTGTATATATATATATACATATATATATATATATATTAAATGTATATATATATATACATATATATATATATATATTAAAGTATATATATATATATAATTATATATATATATATATTTAAAATTATATATATATATATAATATATATATAATATATTTAAAATGTATTATATATATAACATAATATAATATATATATTTAAATGTATAATATAACATAAATATATATATATTTAAATGTATATATAATAAATATATATTATATAATATTAAATGTATATATTAAATATATATTTAAATGATTATATATATATATTTAATATATATATATATTATATTAAATGTAATATATATACATATATATATATATTAAATGTGTATATATATATATATATACTATATATATATATTTAAATACATATATATATATATATTATAATATTATATATAATATCTATGTATCATATATCATATCTGAACATGTTCAGATGAAGAGAAGCAAGCGCTCTCGGAAATAAAACGAAACTTAACATTTTAAAACCGACTTTCTGATATTCCATTCGTAATGCTTCACACTAAAGCCCAAACAATATATATACTATAAATAGACATATATATATAAACACACATATATCAACTGGAAACATACGTGGATCCCTCACCAACAACATATATACATATATATATGAGAAGTAAACAAACAAACAATGTGTTTTGATATGGCTTTTTTTTTAGCCGACAATTTTTGGGAGAATATGTGCTTAATTGAAGTCGTACCTAATTTTTGAAAATTAATTAATTAATAATTAATGAATTAGGCGGGCATTCCTATTCAAATGTAAGGCTAAACAAATCGAATGATTTTTCTCACACGCACATATATATATGTGTGTGTGTGTGTGTGAAGAGATGGAAGTGAATCCAACGGTATTTAGTATATTAAGAAAATTGAAAAAACACAGGTTTAAATAAGTTGAGTGGTAAGTTTATTGGCCGACGCTGCAGTGTTTCGATCTATTAATTAGATCATCTTCAGGGCATTTGTTGGTATAAGGAAGGTGATAAAAAATGTTATCACAGAATAACGTGAAAAGCAAGCGATAGTCTTTGTTTATCAATCTGTTCAAAATTCGAAATCAGAGGAAAGGACGCTGAAAGGTGGACAGTTTGAAATATGACGTCAAATATTCTCTTTTACGGTGTGTGAGTGTGTGTATAGAAAAAAGGCATTGTGCATTTTTAGGTGTTTTGTGTGTGTGGTTGCGCGTGTGTGTATAAATCTTTTGCGATAAACAACATCGAAACACAAACCTCAAGGTTGTGTGTGTGTGTGTGCGAGCGTGAATGTATGTTCATTGAGAAAAAATGTTTGTTTCAAGTAAGTGGCGAGAAAATATTCTTTTAACATTTGAGTTGCTGTTTGTGTTTATTATGTAAGG
>CM042155.1:77078409-77153409 GCA_023376005.1 Doryteuthis pealeii | reverse complement strand
CATCAGACCCAGTACACTAAGACACTCCACAACTAAATCTCCCATTTATTCTATAGATTATACCCTAACACGTACAACCAGGCTGGAATAAAGGCAACCTGTGAGTAATAGTAATAAAGGTATACTCCACATTTCCCAGAACTCCAGAATTGGACCTTACCTCAAAATATAGTTTAACGTTATGTTGACATTATTTGGGTGACCACTTAAGCAAACCGAGTCCTTTGTTTATTGAAATGCCTTGATTTGGCATTAAATGACTCAAAATGGGTTGATATGCCATAGAACAAAACAACCCAAATCTACTAGTTACTCATAGCTGGAGGAAGAATAGTTTGATGCATACCTTTCCCAAGGGTCTTTAGTGTCATGTAAAATACAAACAGCCTCGTTCAGGTCACCTTGGCCATATTCTATAATGTTAACTGTCACACCACGAGCACCTCCATAGCCAAATCACCACCTGAGGGCTTCAATCCAAATTGGTTATCTTTACACATGGAGGGTTTTTTTTTTTTTTGGGGGGGGATTGTGCAAAGCCACATGTCAAATGTAATGAATTTTTAAATGGATTGTTCGGTCATATTCAAAGACCCAGCAACTTGATATGGAAAATCTGATTTTTTTTGTGTTATTTTTTGAGTCTCTTTTGTCTTTTATTTTTGTGTCTTATTTATTTGTCTTTTTTTTTTTGTGTCTTTTTTCTGAGTTCAGCCACTATTCGAAAATCCTTGTGTCGATCTGTGCCATATTTTGATGGGTGGGGGGAGTTATTATCATACGATAACCCAAGTTTGTTAACAAGTAAAATTTTGGACTTTATTAATTGATCCATTTGAGATTTTTAATTTCTTTATTTTACATTTTTTTTTATTTTCAAATTAATGAATTTATCAATTCTGCCATTTTCTTTTTTAAAATGTTAATTTCTAAAATGTTCCATGTGTCATCAACAGAAATTATGTGGGGGGTCTCAGGAAAAGGCAGGGAGTGAGAGAGAGGGGGAATGTTTGTTTATCTGTGCACTTCCTAAATCTTTATTTTGCCCCCACTCGCGCCCCCCTCCTCCCATTATCCCCCGCAGTTCCTGTTATCTTAGCAAATGATTAGCATTCATAAAAATCTTTCCAGGTTTTCATTCATTTTCAATTTTTCGGATCAGGCTCAACTTTTGTTTTATGGCTTGTTTGTTTTTTGTTTTTGTTTTTGTTTTTAGTTTTTTTTCCTTTCATTCCAGAAATTTTTTGAATTTTTACACTTGATCTTCAAATCATGACAGAGTCAAACTTGATTTTCATTTTTTGTATTAACCATTTCCACCCTTTATTTAAAGACTTCCCTCACAATTTATGTACATATACAAGGTTTGGAGGTTACTTGGTATAAAGGTTAGAGTCATAGGAAATTTCAGTTAAATCGAACTTAACAGACTTAAATTTCACCATCGTATGTCAAAAGAAAAAAATACCAAAAATCATGGAATTAACTGAATTTAATGAAATTTTCAGTGTTGATATATTAGTGAATAAAAAATATAATGCACCAGTTATTTTATTTGAAAACTTTTACATTTTTTCAGGTCAGTTAACTTTGAACCACGTATCTTTGAGAATCTGTTATTCCACAATAAAACGTGGTTGAAATTAACTGACCTGAAAAAATGCAAAAGTTTTTTAATAAAATAACTGGTGCATTATATATTTTATTCAATAATATATGAACACTGAAAATTTCATTAAATTTGGTTAATTCTCTGACTTTTGGTATTTTTTTCTTTTCAGCAGGGTGTCATACTATGGTGGAATTTAGGTCTGTTAAGTTCGATTTAACCAAAATTTCTTACTGGACTCGGGAAACTTCTTGTCATAATTGGGAGCCTTCACGGAACTCAGAACCCAACCCTTTATTCAATCCATGGGGATATGCTGTTCTCATTCCGCAACCAATGCACATGGCTTATGCACTAGGGGGCTTTACCTCCCAGCAAACTATCAGTAAGTGACTTATTTCAACATGTAACTCTGTATCACTTTTTTAGGACTTAGTCCTACATTCTTTATGATTGTTTATGTATCTGTTTTCTATATCTTACTGTACCTTGCCATGTGTATGTATTTTTCGACTTGCTCACAAAATAAAGTCTATGTTTGTTATTATATATAACTTCTTTGTCAGATTAATTCATATACACATATGTACCCACGTTGGAAGGTTACTTTGAGCTTTCTAACATATTATAAAAACATTCTCATCTTATAATATATATAACTTGTGGCAAACTTGTTTGAATTGAATTGTCATCAGTGATCTTTCTGAAGGTCAGAATGGTGTAATTTATTGGCAGAAAACAACCTGAAGAGATTGCGGTAATCTTATGTTAAAGTTGCCAATATGTTGTGTTTCTTTTTTGTGTTTTTTTCTTTCTTCTTTGTTTTATGAACAAAAGAGCATCTGCCATGATATTTGCTGCTTTGTCTCTATCAGAACATGCTGACAAATATATTGGATAAACTACACTAAAAGAACTAGCAAATTTATGCACCATCTGGGTGCAATTGTTACATAATCTATGCGGTTGCATAAGATTATTGTCAATGCCTTGTATTTTCTAAAGGGATGGCCCTTTTCATATCACGGGTGGGACTTTCCATGGAATAGTACAGAAAGCCCGCCAAATTATGTGAAGTCATGTGGGACCTGGTTTGGTCCTCAGTTTTCAGTTGGACGTCAGGCAGAGAGGATGTCCTGCCTTAACTGGAACTCACACTGCATACGCGCGCTATGTTAGTCAGATATTTAATTACATAAAATGTTAGTTAAGTAAATAAAAGTTTAAGAAAAATAACACGGTCTTGTGATTAATGGATGTCTTGGTAACAAGACTGATATAGAAGAAATGAGTTAAGTGCAACCCCCAAGAAGAAGAACCTAAGATAGAAGATGAACAGAAGAAGTAAGAAGAAGGGTATGCAACACAATTATTTAACTTTTAATGTAATAAAATATCATATTAAATTAGAAAGGCTAATGAAACTAAATAAGAATGCAGATAAAAAGATTTCAAACAGAGGGGATTATAATCTGAAAATAGAACAACTGAAACTTACTCTTCCATCAATCTCGGATTTCATTGCTAAATTTTCCTAATTTAACTATTTAGTTAAAATAGGAAGTAAAGAATAAAATTACAGTTATTTCTTTTTGTTAATGGATTTCTTTTGAGATTTATCCCCATGATTTTTGCTCATATTCATTATGATAAAACCAAACAATTAGAAATCAATAATACTAAGCACATATTTATTAAAATCAATTTTTTATATCAATATGCAAATTAGCCTTCACGTTCACATTGTAAACTGCTATTTTGTTGTATATATAAATGCAATTGCATGTTATTAGTATGTCAATAAGGGTAATAGTATTAATAATGTAAAACAATTTCATTAATAACTGAGGTATGAATAAAAATAAAATCATGGAGAACGTGACGTAAATAACTCAGGGAATTGTGACTTGAGTAGTGATATAGTTTTGGTTACAGACAAACACACAATCTCCATTATAATAAGATAACTCACTCCCCTACCTGTCCCCCAAAAAACTCTAAAAAAAAAAAAAAAAAAACTATACCAAAAAGTAAACAGCAAATAAGCAAAATCTTGAAGAAGGAAGATTGGATTTGTTGATAAATCCTTGAAATCTGAAGTTGTTTTGACTTTATGGGGTAGCAAGAGGGTTTAAAGGTTCAAAGGTGGAAGTGTTTATTCTTGGTGTGTGTTCTTGGTGTTTGCTTTTAACCCCATCTTATTCGGTGGTCATGCTGAAAAGGAAGGAATTCAAGTAATGAAGAGAAAGAGACAAATACAGAAGGTGGTTTTATGATTTAGGCTTTATTCACAAGTAATAGCCACCACATGGCCAGGAAATTTCTCCCTGGCCAATAGTGGTGTCTTGTCCCTGACAAAGCTTAAGTCTGAATGGCTGAGAGATTATCTTGGGGGGTCAGAAATGGGTCCATGTGCAGTAGGGGTGGTCTTGTATGATCGTAATGATTTGTTGAGTGAGTGTGTTATATATTGTACAAACGGAAATATGAATTTCCAGTTTTATTAAACAAAGAAATATAACAAATGCCCGTTATCAGATCAAGAGATAAAAATGCGTAGGAGTAGCTATGAAGATAAAAGAGCTGAGGTCTTAAGAGAAGGTCAGTTGTCAGTCAGCCCAGGAGGCAATCAGCCAGAGAGAGAGTGAGGTGATCGGGATCAGTAATCGGGAGAGTCGATGCGAGTTAGTTGGCCGAGCGGGACCACGTGTAGTTGGTGTTGGGAAAGCTAGCCTTAATTTTTACCAACTGAAAAAGCTTGTCACCCAGAAATTTAATCGAAGGACCGAAAGTCTAAAGACTGAATATATTAATTAAACTGACCCTCTCTCTCGAAGTTAAGAAGCTTGAATTTATTTCAATAAACTTCTGGAGGATAACTTTGGTGTTATTGTCATCCCTTACAACGAAGATAAAACTATTGCAATTTAGTACCGTGACGCCGCCGCTACGTTACAAGTGTGTGTCCATTCCTGACGTTATGAGGAAGGAGGATTGGAGTAAATCCGACAGAATCTAGTAGAGATATGTGGAACACAGGAACAAAACTCCGACAAGTGTATGTAGGAGATATATTTCGTTAAACATTAAGCTCAGCTTCATCAGTTGTTTATTTTATCAGGGGAGTTTTTTTTTCTTTTCTTTTTTTTTTTTTTTTAGATTTTATTTTAATCCCCACAACTTTAAAGATTCTGATAAATCCCTTCGAAATCAACGGAGGAATTCATTTCTACAACCAAACCAAATATTTTTTTGTGGATATTTGTTCAAGTCAAATAGAACAAAAGGAGATTTCTATTTTCTAATTAAAAATTTAAAATAAAATCTGAAAAACGGCAGCTGTGAGTTGATGCTGTGTTGTAACCTAACAAAGGATACTAAATGAGAAATAACCAAAACAAAAAGCAGATTGAAGGATGCCAACAACTCTACCATACATAATTTATAGGCAACCCATTAATCATATAATATTGTTTTCTTTTGAAATAAACCTATGGCGCAGCTGAAGTTTCCTTCTCGAACATGTTGTTGTAACCTAACAAATGTTACTAAATGAGAAATACCCAAACAGAAGTTGAAAATGAAATGGAATCTTTATCATTAACAAAATATAATACTCGCCAGCGGCATGAAGAAGGTAAACCACTGCTAGTGGTATAAGACTAGTCAGTCAGTATAATACTCCCGTATTTATGAGGATTGGGACGTACCCATTAATGTTCATAGATAGGGTATATATACCCTCTCTCTCTCTCTCTCTCTCTCTCTCTCTCTCTCTCTCTCTCTCTCTCTCTCTCTGTTGTAACCTAACAAAGGTTACTAAATGAGAAATAACCAAACAGAAGTTGAAGATGAAATGGAATCTTTATGACATTAACAAAATACAATACTCGCCAGCGGCATGAAGATGTAATTCACTGCTAGTGGTATAAGACTACTCAGTCAGCCTAATACCCCTGTATTTATGAGGATTGGGATATTAGGGTAGGTTGATTTTTCACTTTTTAAAAATATAAAATTCTCTCAAACAGCAAAAGTTGTATGTTGGTATAATAATAAATACTGATACCAAAAACTAGATCTCTTACTTGCACTATTCTTTAAGGAAATAGCATCAAAAATCGTCAGTTAAAATGCACTAAAAAATCCTCATTTTCACAACATTTGGCCCAGTAATTTGTTAGAAAATTTAGCAATTTAAATATTTAAAACAGAAATTTATTTTACTAAGTTAAAACGAATAAAATATTATAACTAGAATTAAAATTGAAAATATCCCTCCATCATCACTGACACCTCTGATATGCTTTTTTACCTAAGCTGTAACAAATTTCAATCTTTTAAAATGTTATCATTTTAAAAGATTGAAATTTGTTTCCTCTAACACCAATACATATATATATATAGTCATGAGATCAATAGAAAAAGTAAATGATGAGTTTATAATTGTGTCTAAGGCTTCTGCAATAATTAATGGCTTTTATATCTTAGTTCAATGTTTCCTAACCTATGGCCACATGATCAAAATGGGCCATGGCAAATTTCAGGAGGGACACAGTCTTGATACTTTTTAAACAAACCTTGTAGGTAGTAAAGATATGTGGAACAAAGGAACAAAACTCAGACAAGTGTATGTAGGAGATATATTTCGCTAAGCATTAAGCTCAGCTTCATTAGTCGTTTATTTTATCATTAAAGCATCATACAAGTGTTTTAAAGAAGAGAAAGTGGATGGGAGAGGGGAAGAAGTGGGTGGGATCAATGCAGTCTTGTAGGAATTTCACGAGGGCCACAGTCTTGATACTTTTTAAACAAACCTTGTATGTATTCTCATTTCCATCACAAATTTTGGAGTCTTTTGAGATTATTGATTAAAAAAAAACAAAAAAAAACTTTCAGGTGTTTCTGGAAATGTCACTTAAATATCTACATTGTTTTGACTGAACTGATAAAAACTAAAGTCGATAAAAAATAAGAATTATGAAAATGGTTAAAAGTTCTGTGAAGATTATCAAATTCAGCAGACACCTGAAGAAGCCACCAGCTAAAAGACTGATCAAAACAACAAAGATAAAGATAGCAGTCTGAAAAATCCATAGAATAATCACAGAACTTAAAACAATACATCACAATTCATTTTTGATTTTTAAATTTATAGAATAAAATATATCCACAATAAAGAAGAAAAAAACCCATTTGAACTATTTTCAGAAAGTGTCTGCAGAAAAAAAGAATAAACCCTCCCCCATGGTATATATAATCTGATATATTTCCCTGTTGATTTATACATGAGGATATCTAAGATAGTATCAATTTGGAAGCTTTGTGAGGAGAAGTGACAAAAAGATATCAGATATAAAGTGAATGAGAAACATTCAAAAGTTTTTAATTTTACCTTTTTTTATACTGAAATTAGGCATTTGATTGGCTATAATTCAATATCTGTATATATCGGCATTTCTCAACCTTTTTACCATTCAGTAACCCTTAAAATAGACTACATGCCTCAAGGAAACCCATTCTGGGTCAGAGTAGACCTGGGAGTAATGGCGATAAACGGGTACTTCACATTCCCTAAAGTTCCAGAACAAGATGCAGTTTAACATCATACCTAGGACACTAAAACCCTCAGCCACTGTCTAGCACATATATGATAAAAAGGGTTGGGGGTTTAACCATAAGGGCAATAGAGTTGGGACAATCATATAGGTGCTAGGGTTTGACATAAGCTAATTGATCAGAGGAGGTGGGGTATCTCAGACCACCCATCTAGCCTGAGTAGGGCCAAAGAGGAGTATTGCAAGTCATGGACTGCTCAGCCACCAGGGTTCTGGAAAGCTGGAGAGACATGCTGTCATTCAGAGGGGGGGCTCTCAGACCACCCGTCTAGCCTAAGTAGGGCCAAAGTGGAGTATTGCAAGTCATGAACTGCTCAGCCACCAGGGTTCTGGAAAGCTGGAGAGACGTGCTGTCATTCAGAGGGGGGGGGCTCTCAGACCACCCGTCTAGCCTAAGTAGGGCCAAAGTGGAGTATTGCAAGTCATGAACTGCTCAGCCACCAGGGTTCTGGAAAGCTGGAGAGACATGCTGTCATTCAGAGGGGGGCTCTCAGACCACCCGTCTAGCCTAAGTAGGGCCAAAGTGGAGTATTGCAAGTCATGAACTGCTCAGCCACCAGGGTTCTGGAAAGCTGGAGAGACGTGCTGTCATTCAGAGGGGGGCTCTCAGACCACCTGTCTAGCCTAAGTAGGGCCAAAGTGGAGTATTGCAAGTCATGAACTGCTCAGCCACCAGGGGTTCTGGAAAGCTGGAGAGACGTGCTGTCATTCAGACTTCAGTGAAAACCACCAGTTACTACTAGTTTGAATACTCACATAATGTAGCAGTAATAGTAAATTGGTAGAGTGGCCTATTGTTGGTAGCAGCCAAGCAGCGAGGAAGTCTATCCCATATTTCACTAGCGCTTGACCAGAGAGATTATCTTAACTAAGGTAGAGTGCCACACCTACTGTCAGCTCTCCAATTTACCGCACAAATCAGGTTACCCAATCTGTGCTACTCATGCACTGAGTTGGCATAGTCCAGTATCAAACAATTTCCCTAATCTGTCACTCTTTATATATATATATATATATATATATATATATAACTAAAAAGATTTTCATCTCCTGTCACATATAAAAACATCCATCATTTTCTTCACCCCAAGAGACATCCTGATGAAGGTTCAATGTAACCGAAATGTTTTAAACATTGATTATTAAATTCATCCCATTTTCGGAACACTTGTTTTTTCAAATTTTCTTTATATATATATATATATATATATATATATATATATATATATATATATATTTCTTTCTGCACATTGTATTTATAATTTATGCACAAAACTGTGCATCTAGAATGTTTACCCTTATTTTAGAATAACTGGAATGCATCCCTATTTAATACTACTACTACTACTACTGCTAATATAACATCTGGTATATAAAAATATATATGTCAATGTATCTTAAAGAGCCCTGAATTAATTTCAACCAAACCTTATTCAGCCCTGTCAGCTGGGGATGTAGAATACACTGATTGTACCTCTACAGAGTTGTAAGAAAGTCCACCTCCTTGTGATTCCTAGGCAGGTGCTCTACCAACTGAGCTAAACCAACCCCAGTAGTAGTAGTAGTAGTAGTAGTACAAAAAATGCAAGCTAATTCTTTCCCTGAATCCAAAAGGAAATTCAGTTTTCCATTTCTTTCCAAATTAAATTTCTCTCTAAAATAGGTGATAATTAAATTATTTCAAATAATTAAATTAGTTTCAATACAAAAATTTAAATCCCTTGAACAAAAATGAATCAGAACTTTAAAAAAAAAATAAAAAATAAAAAAAAGTGGCCAATAATTAAAATTAATTAATTTTTTTTTTGGTTTTGCTCTTGTTTTCCTGACTTATTTTTTGCCCGGCTCTTCTTAACATTTTGTCGTCCCCTAGAAATACAGACTAATCAAAGCTGAGAATGAGGTCATGTGAATAGATATCCCTAAGCTCAATATAAAAAGTAAAAAGTAAAGTCGTTGGGGGTGGCCTAATGTCAGTATCAGTCAGACAGCAAGAGAGTCTATCCCCTTTTCACTAGCGCTAGACCAAAGAGATTATTTTAGAGTCTGAGGTGGAGCGTCACACCTACCATCAGCTCCTCAGTTTATCGCATACATCCCTGTGCTACTCATATGCTGAGTTAAAAATTGAACTTAAAAGAAAAAATCTGCAATGATGACTCTATCTTTTTGATTTAGTGCATCCTGGGATGCACATATTTGCTTTGAATGAGTCCCTGAGAAAATTTATGGGTCCCAACTAAAGCCGTCTAACTACTACCTTGTAACCTATCAGGTGTAATTAATTTCTAAGAAACTATTGAAATGTATTTACAGTAAGCTTGAAATGGTGAGGAAGAAAAAAAACAAAACATCAAAAAACAAAAAAACACTGGGACGCATGGATATGATTTTACTGTGTCCTTTTAGATTTTTGGGACCAAGTAACCAATAAGCACCTGCTTATTGTCACGACCCAGGACTGTTTTTTAGGAGTGTCTTAGTCCTCTGTAGGGTTGGTTGGCATGCAGTGATGCTGATATCTTTTTGATTTAATGCATCCTGGGACTCACATATTTGCTTTGAATGAGTCCCTGAGAAAATTTATGGGTCCCAACTAAAGCTGTCTAACTCCTACCTTGTAACCTATCCTGTGTAATTCATTTCTAAGAAACTATTCAATTTTTTTACAGTTAGCTTGAAATGGTGAGTAAAGAAAAAAGTAAACCACTGGGATGCATGGATATGATTTTACTGCGTCCTATTAGATTTTTATGCATCAGGGAGTAAGACATGTACTTATCAGTAATGGTCTAATTTGTTCAACTATATAGTTAGTAAATTCATTGTTGATAAGGGTCTGCTTAATATTTTTATGTTCGGAGTAGAATATTGTTTTTGAGGAGGAAATGAGTTTAACTTGATCTATTAAGTTTTTTTTTTATGATAGCTTTTTTGTACTGCTCAGGGCATTCACTGTTGTAATTAAGGTTGCATGAATTGTTACTTGTGGGCTTTTTTATATGGATAAGTGGGTAAAGTTTCTTAATTAATTGTAGGGTTTTTATCTATGATCTGGGGAAACAACTAAAGACATCTAAATCCTACCTTGTAACATATCCTGTGTAATTCATTTCTAAGAAACTACTGAAATGTATTTACACTTAGCTTGAAATGGTGAGGAAAGAAAAAAGAAAACACTGGGATACATTGAAATACGATTTTACAGCATCCTTTTAGATTTTTTGGCGTCAGGGACGCAGGGTGTGTAACTATCAGCATCTCTGACTCTTCATGAGAAAATAAGAGTTGGTTAGTTGGTTTTTAAATGATGTCAACCCTTGTTGGGTTATTTTATGCCAAAGACATTTTGATTTATTGATAGTTATTCAAAACATTTTTAAAAACTCAATTTTTTTTAAACACATCATTTTAAAACTCGTTTTTTCTATTTAACCCATAGATGGGACCCTAAATGGATAGTACTACTCTGGGTCAGAGTAGACCTGCAAGTAATGTCAATGAAAGGGTACTCCACAGAGCTTCAAAATTGGAACTTCACCATTAGATGCAGTTTAAAATTATACCCATTTACGGGTTGAATAGAAAAAAAATTGAATTTTAAAAAATGTGTTAAAAAATTTCTTTTAATTTAATACCCATCAAGCATGATAATTTCTGATTTTTTTCAAAGCTCAAATTTCGGGGATTGTCTAACTTTAACATAATCCACACCTGTACAAAATTTCAGAAAAATTGAAGGGGTTGGGTGACAATTTTACATTTTTCTGGATGATTTGACATGGAATTACCAAGTACTATTTAATGCATAGGGCCGGGTAAGCTCAGTCGGTAGAGCGTTCGGCTAGAAACCACAAGGTTGCTAGTTCGATACTGGTCCTCGCCAACTCAGCGTATGAGTAGCACAGGGATCTGTGCGGTAAAGTAAGGAGCTGATGGTAGATGTGGCGCTCCACCTCAGATGCTAAAACAATCTCCTTGGTCTAGCGCTATTGAAAAGGGGATGGACTCCCTCGCTGACTGGCTGATGCCGACTTTAGGCTGCCCCGTCAACTTTACTTTTTTTACTTTATTTAATGCATAGTTTTAAAAATTCATACCTTTTGTTGTGATGTGTAATTTTGTACGTTCTTGTAGTAGTACTTTGCTTATCGTAGCTTGGTTACTTATGTCGTCAAACTATCTTTATATATCTACTACTGTAGCAGATGTATGCAAAAGAGATAACACGCCATTGGCTATCTCACTACACCTCCCTGAAACGGAGAGGTTTTATTCCCCTCGTTGACCTATTGCTTCTCCTAAATATCCTCGGGGGTGTTCTTTGTATCAGTGATCACAGTCTCATTTCATCACTGCTGGATCTCTCATACGGCACATTGGAATCCGACACACTTTCCTCCATTGGCTCTATAATGTCTCCATCATATTGGTTTATATCCTCATTTCTTTCCGATTCCTCCATACTCACGTCTTCTTCATATCTATTCCTTATCTGATCAGCATGGGCCAGTACACTTCTCTCCTGTGTTGTTATTATAGCTGTGTTGTTCCCTTTCTGTCTTCCCATCAAGGCAGAAGGACTTAGTGTTCTATCAGCATGAGGAATGGATCTGTAACTCATCAAGAGTTTAGGTAGAAAGGATTCTATGGTCTCTCGTGACGGCTCGAATGCTTTTAATCCTAATTTAACCGTTCTAACCATCCTTTCCGCAACCCCATTCGATTTCCTAAGAGTATTAGTCTGAAAGAGAAACTGGAATTCAAACTCACTTAGAAAGATGTCAGTGTCCAGCACATTAACCACTAGGCCACAAATACTCTCCCCAGAAATATTTGCCTTTATTGACATTGGTTAGAGTTCTAGCCAAGGTAGAAGTTTGCCTTTTAATGCTGATTTTCAAAGAATTTTTCCCTCCCCACTTATAAGAGTAGTTAGTGCATTACAATCTTTCCACGCACATGTTGCTATATGCCAGGCAAAACTATATATAAGTATCTCTGTATTATTTATAGGATTCAAACACTGGCTTGGGGGAAGTATGTATATTTATATATAATTGAATTATATAAATATGTATTAATGTAAGTACACACACACACATACACACACACACACACACACACACACACAGAGGAAATATCATGTATTTCAGAGTTGATCCTGTCTTGAAGTAGAAAATTGTATAATCTTTGTCTGCTGATCTGTCCTTCCTTTAAGCAGTCCTTCCCGCGAATAACTTTAGGACAATTTATCAATGCCTTTAAATAGTAAATCAATTACATATTTGAGCATTTTTGATTGGCCAATCCAGCCACCACTGTTTTGGAGCAGTCTATAAATATAAGTTGCAGTCTTTAGCACACCTTATACCCAAAAATACTAGGGCACCTCATGTGGTGTAATGGTGAGCAAGCTAGATTAGCAGACCATTGTTAGTGAGTTCGATTCTCACTGGGTGTCCCATACTTCTGGCCTTGTGCCACATCTAAACTTGGCTTAGTAAATAACTATACCCAAAAATACTAGGGCACCTCATTTGGTGTAATGGTAAGCAAGCTAGATTAGCAGACCATTGTTAGTGAGTTCGATTCTCACTGGGCGCCCCACACTTCTGGCCTTGTGCCACATCTAAGCAAAGCTTAGTAAATAACTATACCCAAAAATACTCCAACAAGTACTCTTTTCTCATTTTTTCTTTCACCTCTGTTTGTTTGATGGTGTCCACTTCCTGTATTCCCAAGTATTTGTTACTCTTCTTTTCTTCAAGAGCCCTTATTTTTCCTGATTCAGTAGTTCTATTCACCCCACTATTTCTTTTATCCTTTTTTCATGTCACACTTGTCGATGCCGATTTTTATTTCTATAGTATGTATATTTATATATAATTGAATTATATAAATATGTATTAATGTAAGTACACACACACACACACACACACACACACACACACACACAGAGGAAATGTAATGTACGTCAGTGCATTATAGAAGATGATTGTGGAGAAGTATTTTGCACAAAATGTTTTTTTTTTAGCAGTAGTTTTTGTGATGCTGATAAAAATGCACTTTCACAAGCATGAGAATTTTAAAAGACACTTATAATGTTGCCAGTGATAAAATGCCTTGTGTTAAGTGCTTTCGATCAATATAGGAAACAAATAGTATATTTATTATTTCATATATTAACATATAAAGAGCTGGATTTGTTTTTTTTGTTTTTTTTGTTTAATGGCATATCAACCTTCATAGGTTATGTAATATCAAAGCCATCCTTGTAGGAGAACAATTTTGATCAATATAGGAAACAAATAGTATATTTATTATTTCATATATTAACATATAAAGAGCTAGATTTGTTTTTTTTTTTTTTGTTTAATGGCATATCAACCTTCATAGGTTATGTAATATCAAAGCCATCCTTGTAGAGAACAATTTCGATCAATATAGAAACAAATAGTTTATTTATTATTTCATGTATTAACATATAAAGAGCTGGATTTGTTATTTTGTTTTTTGTTTTTTTTGTTTAATGGCATATCAACGTTCATGGGTTATTTAATTTCAAAGACATCCTTGTAGGAGAACAATTTTGATCAATATAGGAAAAAAATAGTTTATTTATTATTTCATATATTAATATATAAAAGAGCTGGATTCGGGTTTCTTTTTTGGTTTTTTTGTTTAATGGCATATAAACCTTCATGGGTTATTTAATATCAAAGCCATCCTTGTAGGAGAACAATTTTGATCAATATAGCAAACAAATAGTATATTTATTATTTCATATATTAATATATAAAGGATCTGGATTTGTTTTTGTTTGTTTTGTTTTGTTTTTTTGTTTAATGGCATATCAACCTTCATGGGTTATTTAATATCAAAGCCATCCTTGTAGGAGAACAATTTTGATCAATATAGGAAACAAATAGTACATTTATTATTTCATATATTAATATATAAAAGAGCTGGATTTGTTTTTTTTTGTTGTTTTTTTGTTTAATGGCATATCAACGTTCAGGGATTATTTAATGACAAAGTCATTTTTGTAGAAGGACCATAGTGGTACTACTTTATCCATAGTTTGGAGGATGAGGGAGTTCATACCTTTCCAATGAGTATTAGTCTGAAAGTGAATGTAATAGTGTGACTGGGGTTCAAACTTGTTTACTACAATGTTGCAGTCCAGCACATTAGCAACTATGCCACAGGAACTTGTCCCTCAAAGGAGCTGGAGTCTAAGTGGGGAATACCATAAGCTGAGGAGTTGAATTTTAAGTAAGGGTCAAGGTGGATTGTTGCAGACTTCCAGAACTGGAACTTTACCATCAGATAGAATAAATACCAGGACTATAAGACCCTCAGCCACTGCCTCCTAGCACATATATGATAAAAAGGGTTGCGGGATTACCATAAGAGTAATAGGGTTGAAACAATCATATATATATTTACCAACCCCTCTGCATGAGCAGGATGCGACACAAGGTCAATTTCTTAAGCAGAGTTCAACAGGTTTGAATTCAGAGTTTTCCTTCTCCTAGACTGGTGGCCAAACCAAGGTTAAAGAGCCCAGTCTGCCCTACTATTTACCCATAGCTGGAGGGAGAGTAGGATTCATACCTTTCCAAAGGGTATTAGCACTAAGTGAAATAATTGCCACGTCCAGGATTTGAACTCGGGTCGACGAGTCCATTTCCCATGACTTTAACCATTACACCACGCACTTCCTACAATCATAGGAAACATATCATTTGAAACAATCATATAGTTTGACATTGCCATTTGATTGATCGGAGGGAGCTTTTCCGACTGCCTGTCTAGCCCAAGTAAGGGACAAAGTGGAGTGATGCATGTCATGGACTGCTAAGCCACCAGGATTCCATCCTTAAGCATCCCTGGTCACCACCTATGGCCAACAGGTTACCCCATTGAATGGGGGTCTTACCCCTCTGCAGAGGTGCAATTGGTGTATTCAAAAAAAAAAAACAGCTGATAGGTCTAGACAATTACTCTCAATATTTGTTTTCATCTTCTGAAGAAGAATCCACTCTGGCGAGAGGGAGTCCTCATGGCATACTGGCTAATGTGCTGGCTGGTTGGGTGGTTGGGTTTAACGACATGTCAACCCTTGTTGGGTCATTTTATGCCAAAGACATTTTTGCTTTATTCATTCTTGTTGGTTACTCAATTTGTTTTAAACACAATTTTTTTCTATTTAACCCATAGATGGGACCACACATTTCTATTTAACCCATAGATGGAACCCTAACAGGTACTACTACTCCCAGTCAGAGTGGACCTGGGAGTAATGTTGATACATTTATTCTTTATTTGTTTCTTAAATCTTTGAATTATTTATTTATTTCTATCTTTCTTTCTATCTTTCTATATTTCTTTCTATCTATCTTTCTTTCTTTCTATCTTTCTTTCTTTATTTCTATCTTTCTTTCTTTCTATCTTTCTTTCTTTATTTCTATCTATCTTTCTTTCTTTCTTTCTTTTCACTCATTAATTTCATAAGTTTCTTCTTTTTAGTCCTTTATTTAACTAGAAACTGTGTCAGGCTACAGACTTATTGATCCAATCTTGCACACCCACAAGCACGCACACACACACACACACACACACACACACACATTATTAACAATCTGAAGAAAAAGAACATGCGAATTTAAGACAGCTGACAAGGCGCTTAGATTTGGGGAAAAATTGGTGGGGATGGATGTTGGTCTGGGGAGGGAGTGGGACTTGCCGCAAATAAATAGCAGCCAATAAACGATGGTGATATCTGATCACAATCGAAAAGGAAAGGTATTATTTTATTTTTCCCACTGTCATTCATTATCGTCATCAGAATCTATTGTGTTTGATGCAGAACGGATAATTTAAGCTTCAGTTAATTGATCCTCTCAACCTGTCAGTATATTACAGCAGACATTGTAACCAAATGAACTTCTTATCTAGCTATTAGAATTATTGGCTTTCAAATCATTTATGGAGTGAAGCAATGCCATAATATTCAGCACACTACCTACCACCATACTACCAATGACAGTGGGCACCTGCCAAGACCTGAACTGATTTGATCAGGTGATATATGTGCGCTGCAAACTAGAACCTTATAAAATATTGCAAAACTTTTGACTCACCTAAGTATATGAGAAAAATCTGAAAGAAATGTAACTAAATAAAGTTTCCCACAATATAGGTAGGTTGGTTGGTTGGTTGGATTTTATGGCATATCAAACCTGTTAGGTTATTCATGCCAACCAAAGCCCTCTCAGTTACTTTTTTTGTTTTCTGCCTATTCCAGGCTGAAATCTAAAGAACTTACCTCCATTTTACTGCAGTTGTTTATTGAAGAGAAATGTAGACATTATATATTATATATATATATATATATATATATATATTTGGGAGCATATGTGCTTAATTGAAGTCATACCTAATTTGAAAATTAATTAGTTAGAATTAAATGAATTAGGCGTGCATATCGATTTAAATGTAAGGCGTAAACAAATCGAGAAAAAGTCAATCTCTGTATGTACATTTCAGCCTATGTGGCCTAATGGGCTGAAATGTACATACAGAGATTGATGTATGACTTCAATTAAGCACATATTCTCCCAAAAATTGTCGGCTATTGCCATCTCAAACAGATTGTTTGTTCACTTCATATATATATATATATATATATATATATGTGTGTGTGTGTGTGTGGTGTGTGTGTGTGTAAGTTGAATATTCTCTGTATTTTGACTGTTTTAACTTTAAATATCAATAAATGAATAAGGCCGTTTCTTTGTATACTTAAATATTTTATAATTTTGTATTATTATTATTATTTATTTCATATTTAAAATAATAATAAATAGAAATACAATGTGTACATGGACAATCTCTCAGCCGAAACATGTGTTGGAATTTCATTAAACCATTTTTATCCATTCAACATTTTCTTTCCTTTATTTATTTATCCCCCTCTCTCTCTATATATATATATATATGTTTATAGGCCAGGTTAGCTCAGTTGGTAGAGCGTTCGGCTAGAAACCACAAGGTTCCTAGTTCGATACCAGCCCTCGCCAACTCAGCATATTAGTAGCACAGGGATCTGTATAAAGTAAGGAGCTGATGGTAGGGTGGCGCTCCACCTCAGACACAAAAACAATATCCTTCGTCTAGCGCTATTGAAAAGGGGATAGACTCCCTCACTGATTGGCTGATACCGACTATAGGCCACCCCGACGACATTTATATATGCTTACTGCTTTTGGCTGTCTGTTATGAATTATATTGTTGAATAAAGTATATATTATTAATTTATATTTTTGCTTGAAGGCAATTACAATGTGTATATCGCATAAAATTCAATAATTATAGAAGATAATAATGATTGGATGATACCAACTTGAGGCCACCCCGACGACATTTATATATGTTCACTGCTTTTGGCTGTCTGTTATGAATTATATTGGCATTCTTTTCTGGCAAGTTCGCAAAAATGTCTGATGACATCATTATATAGCAAGAAGACATGCAATTTTTTGACTCAACACGTTTATTTCTCTTAACAAAGTAGATAAGTAGCAGTTAAATAATAAAATGCATTGAAATTGCAACCATTAAGTAGAGAAAGTTAGTGGAAGCTGTAATAATATTTTGAAGGGGAAATATTTCTTGTGAAACTGAAGGAATTTCTTCAGGAAAAAGAAAAAAAAATAAAAAATAAAGAGAAAAAAAAAGAAAAGAAAGGTTATTTATTTATTTATTTTTTTTGTTCTGTCATATCTGTAGTTGTTTGCACATTTGTTTTTTTGTTCTTCATTTTGTTTACTATTGATGGAAAGCAAGTCAAGGTTTGTAAATTGGCATCCTTGATTACACTGTAATTACATCCATGTACACATGATTTCCCAGGATAGGATAATTTATCGTTATTGGTTTTGTTGGGTAGCCATTATATCTTGTTAGAAGAAAACAAGTCAGATTGTTTGATGAGTACATCTGACTCATTCTATCTGAGAAGTTTGATGTTTAATGAGAAATGGAAGGAAGTCCCTTAAACTTCAGCCTGGAATTAGACGAAAAAAAACAAAAACAAGGGAGGTAACTGAGAGGGTTTTGGTTGTCTAACTTCTTGTTTTTCAGGCCAAAATTTGACATCCATATTGGAAAAGAATTCACAATGTACAGAACAAACTCTGTTGTAGCTATAACAATGGTTTATTTAATTAATTATATATATATATATATATATATATATATATATATATATATATTAGAGAAGAGAGAGAGAGAGCATATGAGTAGCACAGGGAACTGTGCGGTAAAGTAAGGAGCTGATGATAGGTGTTGCACCCCACCTCAGATGCTAAAATAATCTCCTTCGTCTAGCACAAGTGAAAAGGGATAGACTCCCTCATTGATAGGCTGATACCGACATTAGGCCACCCCGACGACTTTACTTATATATATATAACTTTCAAGAAAGAAAACCCGGCCCTATATATATATATATATAATATATATATATATATATATATATATAACTTTCAAAGTAAAAAAAACTTAAGAAACCATCAAATATTGCTCTGTATATAATTGATTTATTGGTTATTATACATTGAGCTCTCTTAGGGATTTATAAAAATCCTTGTATGATATATATGTTTGCACCTACAAGAGCATACAGTAAGTATGGTTGTACAGTGAGATTTTGATGATCCCAAAGAGAATCACCTCTTACTTACCAGGCATTTGGATTATTATATATATATATATATATATATATAAGGGTGGGCTGAAAAGTTCAAATAAAGTATTCCTAACTAATGCAAATAATTTGCACAATTATATGGTTTCAAGTATTCCTATCAAATACTAATAATTTGCATACATTTGGTTTCAAGTACTCCCATCTAATACTAATAATTTGCAGGTATATGGTTTCAAATATTTCTATCTAATACTAATAATTCACACACAGTTAAATGGTTTCATGTATTCCTATTTAATCTTAATAATTTGCATACAGTCATATTGGTTCAAGTATTCTTATCTGATTCTAATAATTTGTAGACGGTTATATGGTTTCAAGTATTCCTATCTAATTCTAATAATTCACACACAGTTATATGGTTTCAAGTATACCTACCTAATTCTAATAATTTGCACTTATTATTTATTTAATGCCAAACAACTGTTAGAGTGTGAAATAAAAGTTGGTAATCAAGTTTCCTTTATATATATTTACCAACTGCTTTGCATGAGCAGGATGCAACACAAGGTCAATTTCTTAGATGGATTTTAACAGGTTTGTAATTCAGAGATTTTCTTCTCTTAGACTGGTTACCAAGTCAAAGTTAGTGCTCAGTCTGCCCTACTATTTTATCCATAGCTGGAGGGAGAATATTTGGATTCGTACCTTTCCCAAGGGTATTAGTGATATGTGAAATGGAAATGACTTTGTCCAGTATTTGAACTCGGTTCGACGAGTCCAAATTTCCTTAAGGTGTATTTTTGTAGATGTATTTTATATCTGATTCATAATTTTTTATATATCTTTATTTATTTCATAAGAGTATTTTAGTCTGCCTATGAACTTTTCAGCCAACCGATCAAAGTTGAAATTTGAAATATAATATCATTGCATCAATTGAACAGGATAGTTGAGGATGACAGAATTGGAATTATGAATATGTTTGGGCTTGCAAATTTAGTCAAGGAGAAATAAAGAGTTTCTTCAGACCAGAGAATTTTTAGACCAGAGATGGACGATCAAATAGGTATTGGAGAGAGGAGTTCTGGCAGACACTCAACAAAGATCAAAGACAAATGAAGAATTTGAAAAGGCAAAACGCTTTTATCTCAGACGACTCGGGTTTTCTAACATAGGGAACAAACAATGAAGGGCCCTCCATTTACATAGGTTACTTTGTTATTTCCACTTCTTTTCCAATCTAGCCATCAAACAATTACGGTTTGTTTTGTTTTACGGCATATCAACCATGATCAGTCATTTAATGCCAGCAACGTTTTGAAAGATTCATAGCGATAGTTTGAAAGAAAAATTTCTAAACTTAATTTTGTATTTAACCCATAGATGCAACCCTAACAGGTACTACCACTCCAGGAGCAATGGTGATGAAGGAGTGCTCCACATTCCTCAAACCTCCAGAAATGGAACCTCACCATCAGATAGAGTTTAACGTCATATCCAGAACATGGAGACCCACAGCCACTGCCTTCTAGCACATATATCATTATAACAGATGGCTATGAATACAAGCTTAACCCTCTCTCCCTTCTCACTCTCTATCTCACAATCTCTCTCTGTCTCTCTCTCTCTCTCTCTCTATAATATATATATATATATATATATAATATATATATATTTGTTTGTATGTGTGTGTGTTGGTTGGTTGTTTTGTTTTACAGCATATCAATAGTTTTCGGTTCATTTAATGCTAAATCAAATCATTCTGATATGCGGTTACTTACAGTAACTGCTTTCGCTTAAATGGTCACCCATCCAAGTATTGAAAATGCTCATCGCTGCTTAACTATGGAAATTTAGCGGAAACCAGTGAATTTAACATGACTTGAAATTAAGTGCGCTCGTGTGTGTGTGTGTGTGTGTGTGTGTGTATGTGTACGTTTCTCTGTGTGTATGTGTGTGTATGTATAATAGATTCAGTGCAGTTACAATAATCATAACAGAAAATGGAATTTGTAAAAATAATTTGATAACAGAAATAAGATATCTTTTATGATTCACAATCCTTACTAACACAATACATCCACTCACCAACAAAACAAATTTAAAAAAGAAAACAAAAAAAAACAAACATAAGTTGCTGACCCCAAACAAAAGTTAACACAACGGTAGCCTAAAACGAAGTGACCAAAATGTTATTTTGGTCACTTCGTTTTAGGCTTTTTATGGTTCTACGCATAGGCTCCAGCAAAACTTCCAGTTGAAAAACAAAATTTATAAACAATAAAAATATCCTCTATTTAATGTTTTTCAACCAATAAAAAATTTTTCCGCTAAAACCCTTCAAAAGCTTTCTTGATCTTAATTTTTGCTATATATACAAGCCGACTAAAAGTAAAATAGGAGGAGACACGCCAGGCCGATATAAAGGAACGACTATACTCTACCCACACCGCGTTATGCCATACTATACCCACACCACGCCGCATCACGCAGAACCAGAACTGACTTTCAACCCCACACGTACCCTCATTTCACCAAGCAGCGAAAGGAATTACCATCTCATCAATTTAAGCTTTTGTTTATTTTAAATAAATGAAATTAATCCAAACCTTCTCGTCTATTTTTTCTTTTGTAAACCATACGCATTTAGAGATATATCAGGATTAAAAGGGGTGGGCCCTGCCATAAGGGCAGTAGGGCTGGGATAATCATAGAGGTGCTAGGGCTTGATGTGATTAGCCAACCGCTCATCTAGACTAAGTAAGGGCCAAAGTGGAGTGTTGCATATCATAGAATGCTCCATCCACCAGGATTCCATCCTTAAGCATCACTGGTCACCACCCACGGCTAACAGGTGGCCCCGTTGGGGGAGTCGTACCCCTCTGCAGAGTTGCAGTTTGTGTATTCTAAAGCCCCAGCCGACAGGTCTAGACAATTACTGTCAATAATTGTTTTCATCTCCTGAAGAAGAATCCACTCTGGTGAGATACCGGCCCTCGCCAACTCAGCGTATGAGTAGCACAGGGATCTGTGCAGTAAAGTAAGGAGCTGATAGTAGGTGTGGTGCTCCATCTCAGATGCAAAAAAAACAATCTCCTTGGTCTAGCGCTAGTGAAAAGGGGATAGACTCCCTCACTGTATGGTTCATACTGACATTAGCCGCCCGGATGAATTTATATATATATATATATATATATATATATATATATATAAAAGAGTGGGATGTTGCTACAAAATGATTTTGTGTTATTTAGAGCCAATTGATGTTAGAACAATTTTTTTAAAAACTTATTTACAAAATTCCCCCGAGCAGACAGAAAATACAAACTAGCAAATTAACCGACCTTAGAGTTTTTTGCACTCACCAGTGAAAGGGTTAATGCATTTAAAGATTAAGATGAAAAATACCAGAAAGTCAAAAAGTCTGAGAAACTTTTTACATCAAGCCATGCCTGTCATCTGCGTTAATGCAAATTGACTTTGTAACTGGTGACAAAATAAAAAGAAAAAAAAAAAGAAAAAAAAAAAAACTCTTGTTGCTGATTAAAAAAAAAAAAAAAAAATGTTTTTTCCTCAAACAATAATTATCACTTAAATCATTGTCATTTGATGATGCAATATTGCAAACGCGGTTGTTTAAAGATTTCCTAAATTCCCAAGTTGTTTTTAAAAGAACTTTACCATTCTTTAGTCTCGCTTCAGAACCTTTTTTTTTCTTAAAGAATAAAAAAAAAAAGGTTTAATGTTAAATCTCAAGCTGACATGGTTTTAAGTGTTCAGTATTGGAATATTGATGTTCATTTCATCACCAAAGTTAGCTTCGGAGTAATGACAATCAAGGGTATGTATATATTTACCAATGCCACTGACATGCGGAAGTTAAAAAATAATAGACAAAGTTTAACGGTTTGGTTTGTTTTACAGCATATCAACCTTGGCGGGTCATTTAATGCCAGCAAGGTTTTGAAATAAATTCATTCTAAATGGATACTCAATTTTTATAAACTCATGTTTTTCTATTTAACCCATAGATGGGACCCTAACAGGTACTACCACTGCGGGTCAGTTTGGTTTGGTTGGTTGGATTTTACGGCATGTCAACCCCTTGGGTTATCTAATGCCGAATACTTCTACTGGTAAAAAAAAATGTTTATAAACTCATGTTTTCTATTTAACCCATAGATGGGACCCTAACAGGTACTACCACTGCGGGTTAGAGTGGACCAGGGAGCAATGGTGATGAAGAGGTGCTCCATATTCCCAAAACCTCCAAAACTGGAACCTCACCATAAGATAGAGTTTAACGTCATTCCCAGGACAAGACCCTCAGTCACCGCCTTCTAGCACCCATATGATAAAAAGGGATTGGGGCTTGCCATAAGAGCAATAGGGTTGGGACAATCATATAGGTGCTAAGGCTTGACGTTACAAACCGATTGATTGGAGGGGGCTTCTCCAACCGCCTGTCTAGCCCAAGTAAGGGCCAAAGTTGAGTGTTGCATGTCATGGACTGCTCTGTCACCTGGGTTCCGTCCTTAAGCCTCATGGGTTGCTACCCAAGGCTAACAGGTGGCCTTGTTCAGGGGTGGGATTACCCCTCTACAGAGGTGCAGTCGGCGTATTCTACAGCCCCAGTTGACAGGGCGGACAAAATTTAATGGAAATTTCTCCAAAAAGTCTATGATCAGAAAAAAATGTGCACTATATCATTAATAGAAGATAGTCTCAGAATTATTTACCTCCGCACAAATAGGATGTGATACAAGGTCAATTTTTAAGTAGAGTTTACCAGGTTTGAATTCAGAGTTTTCCTTCTCCTAGACCAGGTGCCATACTGTTGTGGGGTTTTAAGGGGTCAAATAAGAACAAAACGACGGGTAACAAATGTAGAAAAATGTATTAATAAAAGAGTAGACAATTACAGTACAGAGAAGTGAGAATTACGTCCGACAAATAGAGTTATGAGCTTGACTCGCATTGGCTTCCTCTCAGCATAATTGTCCCTGTTACTTATATTAACCGTCGGCGCATTCCATTAGTCTATAGGGTATATCACCTATAACACATACCAAGGTTGAAAAGCCTAGTCACTACTATTCACCATAGTTGGAGGAGAATAGTTGGATTCATACCTTTCCAAGGGTATTAATGCCATATTAAATGCAAACAAGCTTTGTTCTAGTATTTGAACTTGAATCGCATGTTCCCATTTTCCTTTGATGGNCTCCGACCCATCCTCACAACATTGACTTCGATTCCTCCCGCACTTTACACATGGTACCTCACACAAAGGGCCTGACTATACTTTTAGGGCCCCATTCATGGGATGGGTGACCCCTATTTAAGCAACAAAGCACGTCCACTGTAACCCCCAACCTTGATTTACCCCCAACACCATCGACCCTCTGCACCCCCTTCCCCCTCGCATCCTACACCTGCTCCAAAAACGGGCCTTGACTCAATCAACTCTGTTAGGCCCACCCTCTACCGGGGAGGGTGCACACCTATTATACAGCCAACACGAGGCTACCTGTAAGCCAACAACTCCGATCAATCACAACATGACATTTCCGACTTCTGCATCTAAATTGACCCCTCAACAACCAGGTTGCACCCATCAACCTCCGTCTCCAGGCGCCACTCCCCATGGGCCATGGCGCCCGTGTACTATTTAAGCAACAGCAGGTACTGTAAAGCCAACTATTCAAAATGACTTGATTCTGCATTAATGACTCAAAAAGGGTATGATGATAACTTGTTAGGGGGCCCCATCTATGGGCGATGGTGACAATGTTAAGCAACAGGGCCCCAGGGGGGGTACTGTAAGACCAACTGATATCAAAATGACTTGATTCTGCATTAATATGACATCAAAAAGGTTGATATAACTTCCGTTAAGCCCGGCCCCCATCTCCCCATGGGCCCATGGTGCCACCCTCACTTCAAGCCCCCCACAGCAGCGTACCGTAAGCCAATGATATCCAAAAATGACTTCGATTCCCCGATGCCACCTCAACTCGCTCACCCCACAAACCGGGTTGAGCCATAACCCCTTGTCCCTTAAGGCGCCCCCCCATCCCTATCCGGGCATGCGGTGACTACTTTAAGTCCGCAAACACAGCAGGCTTACTGTAAGCCCCAAGCTCGATATCAACTCATGACCTCCTCGCCCACTTCCGCATCTACCAAAATGACTCAAAAAGGGAATTGATAGTAACTTGTTAGGGCCCCATCTCACTGGCGGATCGCGCCCCGCTGCGCACCCTATTTAAGCCAATCAAGCACGGTTACTGCCTTAAGACCAAACTCGATTTCCAAACCCCCACTGACTTGATCTCCTGCACTTTAAAA
This sequence comes from Doryteuthis pealeii, assembly GCA_023376005.1. NCBI lineage: Eukaryota > Metazoa > Mollusca > Cephalopoda > Myopsida > Loliginidae > Doryteuthis > Doryteuthis pealeii. The sequence continues at coordinate 77,128,109 of CM042155.1, read as the reverse complement.
TGACTCTCAACACACACGGCCGCTTGCACTCCACCTACCACCCTTGCTTAGGGCCCCCACTCTTCATGGGGCCATGCGCGCTGCCACCTCCCCACTCCTTCAACGCCCCCAATAGCAGGTACTGTAAGCCAAAAACATGATATCAAAATGACCATTGACTTCTGCATTAAATGGACTCAAAGAAAGGGTTGATAATAAACCTGTTAGGGCGCCCATCTATGGGGATGGTGGCACCCATACTTCTCTAAGCAACAGCCACGGTCACACTCGCTACGCCAACCCCCCACCCCCCCCCCCTGATATCAAACATCGACCTTTCTGATTCGCCACTACCCCACCACATGACCTCAAACACAGGGTTCGACCCTCCCATAACCCCTCCTCTCCTCCACCGCGCCCCATCTATGGGGGATGGCGTGCAATTTAAGCAACAGCAGGATTACTGTGAACGCCCCCCCCAACACCCCTCGATATCAAAAGACTTGACCCTTCTGCATTAAGCATCCGACCTCAAAACAGGGTCTGATATAAACTTGTTAGGGCCCATCTATGGGGCCATGGCGTGACTATTTAAGCAACAGCAGGCTTCACTGTAAGCCACACCCCCCTCACACTACTTACAAAATGACTCCCTCCCATCTACGCCCACCCTTAACCCATCGCACCCTCCCACCAAAAAGCGCGCACCACGCCCCCCATTCCCCCACCACCCCTCCTCCACCTCTCGCCTCTCACCGCCGCGGGCCCCCCCCACTCCCTCCACCCCACTCCGGCGCATGGAGTGCTATTCTAAGCAACCAGCACACGGTTACCTCGTAACGCCAAACTGACTACATCAACATAGACATGCACTTCCTCACTTAAATGCACCTCAAAACCAAAGGCCTCCTCGACCCACCCCCTACCTAACCTTGTTAGGGCCCCACTTCACTGGGGCATCGCCCCGTGGGAACTATACCCTCAAGCACCCACCACACAACAGCACGAGTCACATGCTAAGCCCACACCTGCATCACCTTCCACAAATGACCTCTGAACTTTCCCTGCACTTAAATGACCCTCAAAAAGGTCTGACGCCCCCCCCCCCCCCCCACCCCCCCCCCCCCCCCCCCTCCTCCAACTTGTTAGCCGGCCCCACTCTACATGGGCCCCATGGTGGACCTACTCCCCCTTCAAGCGCCACGAACCAGCCCCACGGTACTGTTACAAGCCACACCTGATATCCCAAAATCGACCTTCGAACATTCTGCCATTAACCATGACTCCAAACCACACGGCGCTTCGACCCACCTCCAATAATTCCGTTAGGCCCCCCCACTCTCATGCCGGCCCCTCGGCCCCAGTGCCCACCCCTACTGATCTACCACCGCCCAACCAGCACCGCAGTACTGTCCCAAGCCACCACTGATCAATCCACCCAACAATGATTTTGCACTCTCCCTACCCGCCACCCCTTAAATGACTTCAAAAAAGGCCTTCTATATACACATTGCTTAGGGCCCCCCATCTCAGGCGCATGGGTGACTATTTAACACGAGCCAGTACTCGTAAGCCGAACTGATATTTCAAAATGCACTTGATTCTGCAATTACCAAGGACTTCAAAAAGGAGTGAGATAACTTGTAGCGGCCCCATCATATGGCGATGGGTGCGACTACCCTCCCCTTAAGCAAACGCAGGCTACTGCTAAAGCCCAACCCTGACCTATCCCCAACAACCCACCCCCCCCCCATCCCGACCTTTGACTTCTGCATTCCACACATGGACTCAAAAAAGGGCTTGCCTCCCCACTACACCTGTCTAGGGCCCCACCCTCCCCCTCCCACACCTCGGCGCCCCTCCGCCGCTCCGCCCCCCTCATCTTACAACCCCCCCCACCGGCCGCACTCGCCTAACCGCGCCCACCACCCCTTCGATCCCCTCCACTCCCGACTCCCTGCCCCCTCTCCCTGCCCTCCTCCACCACCCCCACCTCACCTCCACACCACAGGGCCTCCCCCGCATCCATTGACTTCCGTCTAGGGGCCCCCATCCCCTTCACTGCGCGGATGGCCCTCGCACATACTTCTAAGCCCACCACCAGCCACCCCGTCACTAGTACACCCCGCCAACCTGCATCACATCCAAACATGACTTGATTCTGCATTAACCATGACTCAACAAAAGGGTTGACTATACACTTTTTAGGGCCTCCACTCCTATGGGGCCATGGGTGGACTATTTAAGCCAACAGCAGGTTACTGTAAGCCAACTGACCTATCAAAATGACTTGACTTCTGCATTAATGACTCAACAAAGGGTTTGATATCAACTTGGTAGGCCCCAGTCTATGGGACTGGGTGACTATTTACAGCAACGCCAGGTACTGTACCAGCCCAATGATATCAAACATGACTTGATTCATGCGATTAAATGACTCAAAAGGGTTGATATGATTTCTATGGGGATGGGTGACTATTTTAAAGCAACAGGCAGGTTGTAAAGCAAACTGATAATCAAAATTGACTTGATTCTGCACTGTAAATTGACTCAAAAAGGGGTTGATCAAACTTGTTAGGCCCCCATCTATGGGATGGGTTGAACTATTTAAGAACAGCAACGGATCACCTGTTAAGCCAACTGATATTCCAAAAATACTTGATTCCTCGCATTACAATTGACTCAAAAAAGGATTGACTATCAACTTGTTAGGGCCCCATCTATGAGGGATGGGTGACTATTTAAGCAATCAGCAGGGTACTGTAGCCAAACTGATATTTCAAAATGAACTTGATCTCATGCATTAATGACTCAAAACAACGGGGATTGATATAACGTTAGAGGGGCCCCATCCATTTCATGGGGTGGTTAGTTGTTGGTCTGTTTTACGTATATCAAGCCCTTTTTAGTCATTTAATGCCAAATCAAGTCATTTGATATCAGTTGGCTTACATACCGCTGTTGCTTAAATAGTCACCCATCCCCATTAGATGGGCCCCTAACAAGTTTATATCAACCCTTTTGAGGTCACTAATGCAGCAATCAAGTCATTTTGATATCAGTTGGCTTACAGTACCTGCTGTTGCTTAAATAGTCACCCATCCCATAGAGGGGCCTAACAAGTTATATCAACCCTTTTTGAGCATTTAATGCAGAATCAGATCACTTTTGATATCAGTTGGCTTACAGTACCTGCTGTTGCTTAAATAGTCACCATCCCCACCATAGATGGGCCCTAACAAGTTATATCAACCCTTTTTGAGTCATTTAATGCAGAATCAAGTCATTTTTGATATCAGTTGGCTTACAGTACCTGCTGTTGCTTAAATAGTCACCCATCCCCATAGATGGGGCCTAACAAGTCATATCAACCCTTTTGAGTCATTTAATGCAGAATCAAGTCATTTTTGATATCAGTTGGCTTACCAGTACCTGCTGTTGCTTAAAATAGTCACCCATCCCCATAGATGGGGCCCCTAACAAGTTATATCAACCCTTTTTGATCATTTAATGCAGAATCAAGTCATTTTTATATCAGTTGGCTTACAGTACCTGCTGTTGCTTAAATAGTCACCCATCCCCCATAGATGGGCCCCTAACAAGTATATATCAACCCTTTTTAGGTCATTTAATGCAGAATCAAGTCATTTTGATATCAGTTGGCTTACCAGTACCTGCTGTTGCTTAAATAGTCACCCATCCCCATAGATGGGGCCCCTAACAAGTATTATCAACCCTTTTTGAGTCATTTAATGCAGAATCAAGTCCTTTTGATATCAGTTGGCTTACAGTACCTTGCTGTTGCTTAAACTAGTCACCCATCCCATAGATGGGGCCCTAACAATTTATCAACCCTTTTTTGAGTCACTTAATGCAGAATCAAGTCATTTTGATATTCAGTTGGCTTACAGTACCTGCTGTTGCTTAAATAGTCACCCATCCCCATAGATGGGGCCTAACAAGTTATCTCAACCCTTTTTGAGTCACTTTAATGCAGAATCAATCATTTTGATATCGAGTTGGCTTACAGTACCTGCTGTTGCTTAAATAGTCACCATCCCCATAGATGGGGCCCTAACAAGTTATATCAACCCTTTTTGAGTCATTTAATGCAGAATCAAGTCATTTTGATATCAGTTGGCTTACAGTACCTGCTGTTGCTTAAATAGTCACCCATCCCCATAGATGGGGCCTAACAAGATATCAACCCTTTTTGAGTCATTTAATGCAGAATCAAGTCATTTTGATATCAGTTGGCTTACAGTACCTGCTGTTGCTTAAATAGTCCACCCATCCCCATAGATGGGGCCCTAACAAAGTTATATCAACCCTTTTGAGTCATTTAATGCAGAATCAAGTCATTTTGATATCAGTTGGCTTACAGTACCTGCTGTTGCTTAAATAGTCCACCATCCCCATAGATGGGCCCTAACAAGTTATATCAACCCTTTTTGAGTCATTTAATGCAGAATCAAGTCATTTTGATATCAGTTGGCTTACAGTACCTGCTGTTGCTTAAATAGTCACCCATTCCCCATAGATGGGGCCCTAACAAGTTATATCAACCCTTTTTGAGTCATTTAATGCAGAATCAAGTCATTTTGATATCAGTTGGCTTACAGTACCTGCTGTTGCTTAAAAATAGTCACCCATCCCCATAGATGGGGCCCTAACAAGTATATCAACCCTTTTTGAGTCATTTAATGCAGAATCAAGTCATTTGATATCAGTTGGCTTACAACCGTACTGCTGTTGCTTAAATAGTCACCCATTCCCATAGATGGGGCCCTAAACAAGTTTATATCAACCCTTTTTGAGTCATTTAATGCAGAATCAAGTCATTTTGATATCAGTTGGCTTACAGTACCTGCTGTTGCTTTAAATAGTCACCCATCCCATAGATGGCCCCTAAAGTTATATCAACCCTTTTTGAGTCATTTAATGCAGAATCAAGTCATTTTTAGATATCAGTTGGCTTACAGTACCTTGCTTTGCTTAAATAGTCACCCATCCCCATAGATGGGGCCCAACAAGTATATCAACCCTTTTGAGTCATTTAATGCAGAATCAAGTCATTTTGATATCAGTTGCTTACAGTACCTGCTATTGCTTAATAGTCACCCATCCCATAGATGGGGCCTACACAAGTTATATCAACCCTTTTGAGTCATTTAATGCAGACATCAAGGCATTTTGATATCAGTTGGCTTACAGTACCTGCTGTTGCTTATAGTCACCCATCCCCATAGATGGGGCCTAAACAAGTTATTCAACCCTTTTTGAGTCATTTAATGCAGAATCAAGTCATTTTTGATATCAGTTTGGCTTTACAGTACCTGCTGTTCTAAATATCACCCATCCCCATAGATGGGCCCTAACAAGTTTATATCAACCCTTTTTGATCATTTAAGCAGAATCAAGTCATTTTGATATCAGTTGGTTACAAGTACGTGCCTGTGCTGTTGCTTAAATAGTCACCCATCCCCATAGATGGGCCCTAACAAGTTATATCAACCCTTTTTGAGTCATTTAATGCAGAATCAAGTCATTTTGATATCAGTTGGCTTACAGTACTGCTGTTGCTTAAATAGTCACCCATCCCATAGATGGGGCCCTAACAAGTTATATCAACCCTTTTGAGTCATTTAATGCAGAATCAAGTCATTTTGATATCAGTTGGCTTACAGTACCTGCTGTTGCTTAAATAGTCACCCATCCCCATAGATGGGCCCTAACAAGTTATATCAACCCTTTTTGAGTCATTTAATGCAGAATCAAGTCATTTTGATATCAGTTGGCTTACAGTACCTGCTGTTGCTTAAATAGTCACCCATCCCCATAGATGGGCCCTAACAAGTTATATCAACCCTTTTTGAGTCATTTAATGCAGAATCAAGTCATTTTGATATCAGTTGGCTTACAGTAACCTGCTGTTGCTTAAATAGTCACCCATCCCCATAGATGCCCTAACAAGTTATATCAACCCTTTTTGAGTCATTTAATGCAGAATCAAGTCATTTTGAATCAGTTGGCTTACAGTACCTGCTGTTGCTTAAATAGTCACCCATCCCCATAGATGGGGCCCTAACAAGTATATCAACCCTTTTGAGTCATTTAATGCAGAATCAAGTCATTTTGATATCAGTTGGCTTACAGTACCTGCTGTTGCTTAAATAGTCACCCATCCCATAGATGGCCCTAACAAGTATATCAACCCTTTTTGAGTCATTTAATGCAGAATCAAGTCATTTTGATATCAGTGGCTTACAGTACCTGCTATTGCTTAAATAGTCACCCATCCCCATAGATGGGCCCAACAAGTTATATCAACCCTTTTGAGTCATTTAATGCAGAATCAAGTCATTTTGATATCAGTTGCTTACAGTACCTGCTATTGCTTAAATAGTCACCCATCCCCATAGATGGGCCCTAACAAGTTATATCAACCCTTTTTGAGTCATTTAATGCAGAATCAAGTCATTTTGATATCAGTTGGCTTACAGTACCTGCTGTTGCTTAAATATCACCCATCCCCATAGATGGGGCCCTAACAAAGTTATATCAACCCTTTTGAGTCATTTAATGCAGAATCAAGTCATTTTGATATCAGTTGGCTTACAGTACCTGCTGTTGCTTAATAGTCACTCATTCCCATAGATGGGACCCTAACAAATCATTAGTGTTGGTCATCTAGTACAAGCTAAAATTATATAAAGAAAATGAAAAAAAAAAGAAATCTTTTGAGTTTTTAAAAAATTTTCTTTTTAAAGTTTGTATTTAAGGAATGTTTTTAGATAATTTTCTAAGTAATGCTTTAAATAATTTGTATTTAGAATCAACTGAACGAGCACAAATTTCTTTATGTGTGAAAACTAAAAAGATAATTTTCTTTTATGAAGAATAATTTCAAGATGATGGACGATGCATAGGCATTTGTGAAAGTATGGCTTGAAATACTAAACAACAATTTTGTTTTTAATGAAGGTTGGAATTATTCTTGAATGATTTTCTCGTTTTAAATCACTTCAGTGCTAATGTTAATCATCTCAACAAATGATGTGGAAACTGTGATCTACATATGTCTTCTTCATTTTGTGCAAAAACCTGGCCGTTCACGCATTTTGGATTACTTGCTTGATTGGGCATTTGTAAAATACTTAATAGATAATTTCGAGGTGCATGGTGTAAAGGTTTGTTTGGTTTGGTTTGTATTACGGCATATCAAACTCGGTGGGTCATTTAATGCCGACAAAGTTGTGAAATAAATTAATTCTTAATGCATAATAGAATTTTGTTTATAAACTCAGGTTTTTCTATTCAACCCATAGATGGGACCCTAACAGGTACTACCACTCCGGGTCAGAGTGGACCAGGGAGCAATGGTGATGAAGGGGTGCTCCACATTCCCCAAACCTCCAGAACTGGAACCTCACCATCAGATAGAGTTTAACGTCATTCCCAGGACATGTAGACCCTCAGTAACTGCCTTCTTGCACCCATATGATAAAAAGTGTTGGGGGTTGCTATAAGGGCAATAGGGTTTGGGCAATCATATAGGTGCTAGGGCTTGACATGGCCAGCCGATTGATCGGAGTGGGGTCTCTCCGACTAGCCTAAGTAAGGAACAAAGTGGAGTGTTGCAAGTCATGGACTGCTCAACCACCTGGGTTCTATCCTTAAGCATCACGGGTCGCCACCCATGGCCAACAGGTGGCCCCATTGGGGGAGTCTTACCCCTCTGCAGAGGTGCAGTTTGTGTCATAGGAAATGTGCATGACAAGATGACTTCAAATCCTGGACTGTTTACTGACTTGGGAACCTTCTTGTTGAATTCGGGAGCCTTCATGTTCCCAAATTCGAGAAGGTTCCTGAGTGCAACAAGAAATACCTGGAGGAGGACTAAGGGCACATTGGCCAAAATGTTGGGTAAATAACAATAAAGATGAGGACAATAATTCAAATAATACAGATGATCCCATTCTCATTATTTAGGTATTATATGACACTTATTATGAACTACTTGTGGTGGCACTCATCGTGTAATGGTTATCGTCATAGGGAAATGGGCAGTAATCTTGAACTTTAAGTGACTAAATTCCTATCATAAAATTGTACTTGCGCATTATTTGAAATGAACTTAATTGTTATTAAAAAGACATTTTATGATATTTTGGAGTTAAAAACAATGCATTAAAATGGATTTGAAAAGTGGCATGTTTTCTCCATGAAAATTACATTGAATCAAAGATGGCTGCCATTGTTTACAAGCTGCTTCTTGGAAAAAGAACAAAGGGACTTAACTCTTATTGCTTTGACAGTTAAGTTCTTTTAAGACTGGTTCCTGCTAGATAAGTAAAGTTAAGCAGTGATGAGCCTGCTCAATACTTAATTGGGTGACCACTTAAGCAAACCAAGTCCTTTGTTTATTGAAATGCCTTGATTTGGCATTAAATGACTCAAAATGGGTTGATATGCCATAGAACAAAACAACCCAAATCTACTATTTACTCATAGCTGGAGGAAGAATAGTTTGATGCATACCTTTCCCAAGGGTCTTTAGTGTCATGTAAAATACAAACAGCCTTGTTCAGGTCACCTTGGCCATATTCTATAATGTTAACTGTCACACCACGAGCACCTCCATAGCAAATCACCACCTGAGGCTTCAATCCAAATTGGTTATCTTTACACATGGAGGTTTTTTTTTTTGGGGGGGGGGGGATTGTGCAAAGCCACATGTCAAATTGTAATGAATTTTAAATGGATTGTTCGTCATATTCAAAGACAGCAACTTGATATGGAAAATCTGATTTTTTTAATGTTATTTTTTGTGTGTCTTTGTCTTTTATTTTGTGTCTTATTTATTTGTCTTTTTTTTGTGTCTTTTTTTCTGAGTTCAGCCACTATTCGAAAATCCTTGTGTCGATCGTGCCATATTTTGATGGGGGGGGTTATTATCATACGATAACCCAAGTTGTTAACAAGTAAAATTTTGGACTTTATTAATTGATCCATTTGGAATTTTTAATTTCTTTATTTTACATTTTTTTTTATTTTCAAATTAATGAATTTATCAATTCTGCCATTTTCTTTTTAAAATGTTAATTTCTAAAATGTTCCATGTGTCATCAACAGAATTATGTGTGGGGTCTCAGGAAGAGGCAGGGAGTGAGAGAGAGGGGAATGTTTGTTTATCTGTGCACTTCCTAAATCTTTATTTTGCCCCCACTCGCGCCCCCCCCTCCCATTATCCCCGCAGTTCCTGTTATCTTAGCAAATGATTAGCATTCATAAAAATCTTTCCAGGTTTTCATTCGTTTTCAATTTTTCGGATCAGGCTCAACTTTTTTTTATGGCTTGTTTGTTTTTTGTTTTTTTTTGTTTTTATTTTTTTTTCCTTTCATTCCAGAAATTTTTTGAATTTTTACACTTGATCTTCAAATCATGACAGAGTCAAACTTGATTTTCATTTTTTGTATTAACCATTTCCACCCTTTATTTCAAGACTTCCCTCACAATTTATGTACATATACAAAGTTTGGAGGTTAATTGGTATAAAGGTTAGAGTCATAGGAAATTTCAGTTAAATCAAACTTAACAGACTTAAATTTCACCATCGTATGTGAAAAGAAAAAAATACCAAAAATCATGGAATTAACTGAATTTAATGAAATTTTCAGTGTTGATATATTAGTGAATAAAAAATATAATGCACCAGTTATTTTATTTGAAAACTTTTACATTTTTTCAGGTCAGTTAACTTTAAACCATGTATCTTTGAGAATCTGTTATTCCACAAAAAAACATGGTTGAAATTAACTGACCTGAAAAAATGCAAAAGTTTTTTAATAAAATAACTGGTGCATTATATATTTTATTCATTAATATATGAACACTGAAAATTTCATTAAATTTGGTTAATTCTCTAACTTTTGGTATTTTTTCTTTTCAGCAGGGTGTCATACTATGGTGGAATTTAGGTCTGTTAAGTTTGATTTAACCAAAATTTCTTACTGAACTTGGCAAACTTCTTGTCGTAATCGGGAGCCTTCACGGAACTCAGAACCCAACCCTTTATTCAATCCATGGGGATATGCTGTTCTCATTCCGCAACCACTGCACATGGCTTATGCACAGTGGGGCTTTACCCCCCAGCAAACTATAAGTAAGTGACTTATTTCAACATGTAACTCTGTATCACTTCTTTAGGACTTAGTCCTACATTCTTTATGATTGTTTATGTATCTGTTTTCTATATCTTACAGTACCTTGCCATGTGTATGTATTTTTTTCCACGTGCTCACAAAATAAAGTCTATGTTATTATATATAACTTCTTTGTCCAATGAGGTTGTCTTTCCTTGCTGCAGGTTTTTGCCCATGGGTGGCGGCTGTACTTAAACAGCAGCCTGGAAAAAAATCTCTCTTTCTCTGGGTCCGACAACCACTGCACATAGGCTAGGCACTTGGCGGCTCTGCCCCCACCCCCATAAACTATCAGTAAGTGACTTATTTCTACATGTAACTCTGTATCACTTCGTCCTACATTCTTTATGTATGTTTATGTATCTGTTTTCTATATCTTACTATACCTGACCTGTATGTATTTCTCTATGTGCTCACAAAATAAAGTCTATGTTTGTTATTATATATAACTTCTTTATCAGATTAATTCATATACACATATGTACCCACGTTGGAAGGTTACTTTGAGCTTTCTAACATATTATAAAAACATTCTCATCTTATAATATATAACTTGTGGCAAACTTGTTTGAATTGAATTGTCATCAGTGATCTTTCTGAAGGTCAGAATGGTGTAATTTATTGGCAGAAAACAACCTGAAGAGATTGCGGTAATCTTATGTTAAAGTTGCCAATTTGTTGTGGTTTTTTTTTGTTTTTTTTCTTCTTCTTTGTTTTATGAACAAAAGAGCATCTGCCATGATATTTGCTGCTTTGTCTCTATCAGAACACGCTGACAAATATATTGGATAAACTACACTAAAAGAACTAGCAAATTTATGCACCATCTGGGGCAATTGTTACATAATCTATGCGGTTGCATAAGATTATTGTCAATGCCTTGTATTTTCTAAAGGGATGGCCCTTTTCATATCACGGGTGGGACTTTCCATGGAATAGTACAGAAAGCCCGCCAAATTACGTGAAGTCATGTGGGACCTGGTTTGGTCCTCAGTTTTCAGTTGGACGTCGGGCAGAGAGGATGTCCTGCCTTAACTGGAACTCACACTGCATACGCGCGCTATGTTAGTCAGATATTTAGTTACATAAAATGTTAGTTAAGTAAATAAAAGTTTAAGAAAAGTAACACGGTCTTGTAATTAATGAATGTCTTGGTAACAAGACTGATATAGAAGAAATGAGTTAAGTGCAACCCCCAAGAAGAAGAACCTAAGATAGAAGATGAACAGAAGAAGTAAGAAGAAGGGTATGCAACACAATTATTTAAGTTTTAATGTAATAAAATATCATATTAAATTAGAAAGGCTAATGAAACTAAATAAGAATGCAGATAAAAAGATTTCAAACAGAGGGGATTATAATCTGAAAATAGAACAACTGAAACTTACTCTTCCATCAATCTCGTCTTTCATTGCTAATTTTTTCTAATTTAAATATTTAGTTAAAATAGGAAGTAAAGAATAAAATTACAGTTATTTCTTTTTGTTAATGGATTTCTTTTGAGATTTATCCCCATGATTTTTGCTCATATTCATTATGATAAAACCAAACAATTAGAAATCAATAATACTAAGCACATATTTATTAAAATCAATTTTTTATATCAATATGCAAATTAGCCTTCACGTTCACATTGTAAACTGCTATTTTGTTGTATATATAAATGCAATTGCATGTTATTAGTATGTCGATAAGGGTAATAGTATTAATAATGTAAAACAATTTCATTAATAACTGAGGTTTGAATAAAAAATAAAATCATGGAGAATGTGACGTAAATAACTAAGGGAATTGTGACTTGAGTAGTGATATAGTTTTGGTTACAAACAGACAAACACACAATCTCCATTATAATAAGATAACTCACTCCCCTACCTGTCCCCCAAAAAACTCTAAAAAAAAAAAAAACTATACCAAAAACAAAGTAAACAGCAAATAAGCAAAATTTTGAAGAAGGAAGACTGGATTTGTTGATAAATCCTTGAAATCTGAAGTTGTTGTTGACAGTGGAATTTTTGCATGGACTTGACTTAAGAGGGTTTAATGTTTAAAGGTTTAAAGGTGGATGTGTTTATTCTTGGTGTGTGTTCTTGGTGTTCTTGCTTTTAACCCCATCTTATTCGGTGGTCATGCTGAAAAGGAAGGAATTCAAGGAACGAAGAGAAAGAGACAAAGATAGAAGGTGGTTTTATCATTTAGGCTTTATTCACAGGTCATAGCCACCTCATGGCCAGGAAATTTCTCCCTGGCCAGTAGTGGTGTCTTGTCCCTGACAAAGCTTAAGTCTGAATGGCTGAGAGATTATCTTGGGGGGGGGTCAGAAATGGGTCCATGTGTATGATTGTAATGATTTGTTGAGTGAGTGTGTTATATATTGTACAAACGGAAATATGAATTTCCAGTTTTATTAAACAAAGAAATATAACAAATGCCCGTTATCAGATCAAGAGATAAAAATGCGTAGGAGTAGCTATGAAGATAAAAGAGCTGAGGTCTTAAGAGAAGGTCAGTTGTCAGTCAGCCCAGGAGGCAGTCAGTGAGGTGATCGGGGTCAGTAATCAGGAGAGTTGATGCGAGTTAGTTGGCCGAGAGGGATCTCATATAGTTGGTGTTGGGAAAGCTAGCCTTAATTTTTACCAACTGAAAAAGCTTGTCACCCAGAAATTTAATCGAAGGACCGAAAGTCTAAAGACTGAATATATTAATTAAACTGACCCTCTCTCTTGAAGTTAAGAAGCTTGAATTTATTTCAATAAACTTCTGGAGGATAACTTTGGTGTTATTGTCATCCCTTACAACGAAGATAAAACTATTGCAATTTAGTACCATGACGACGCCACTACGTTACAAGTGTTTGTCCATTCTTGACGTTATGAGGAAGGAGAATTGGAGTAAATCCGACAGAATGTAGTAGAGATATGTGGAACACAGGAACAAAACTCAGACAAGTGTATGTAGGAGATATATTTCGTTAAACGTTAAGCTCAGCTTCATCAGTTGTTTATTTTATCAGGGGAGTTTTTTTTCTTTTCTTTTTTTTTTTTTTTAGATTTTATTTTAATCCCCACAACTTTAAAGATTCTGATAAATCCCTTCGAAATCAACGGAGGAATTCATTTCTACAACCAAACCAAATATTTTTTGTGGATATTTGTTCAAGTCAAATAGAACAAAAGGAGATTTCTATTTTCTAATTAAAAATTTAAAATAAAATCTGAAAAACGGCAGCTGTGAGTTGATGCTGTGTTGTAACCTAACAAAGGATACTAAATGAGAAATAACCAAAAACAAAAAGCAGATTGAAGGATGCCAACAACTCTACCATACATAATTTATAGGCAACCCATCAATCATATAATATTGTTTTCTTTTGAAATAAACCTATGGCGCAGCTGAAGTTTCCTTCTCGAACATGTTGTTGTAACCTATCAAATGTTACTAAATGAGAAATACCCAAACAGAAGTTGAAAATGAAATGGAATCTTTATCATTAACAAAATACAATACTCGCCAGCGGCATGAAGAAGGTAAACCACTGCTAGTGGTATAAGACTAGTCAGTCAGTATAATACTCCCGTATTTATGAGGATTGGGACGTACCCATTAATGTTCATAGATAGGGTATCTCTCTCTCTCTCTCTCTCTCTCTCTCTCTGTTGTAACCTAACAAAGGTTACTAAATGAGAAATAATCAAACGAAGGTTGAAAATGAAATGGAATCTTTATGACATTAACAAAATACAATACTCGCCAGCGGCATGAAGATGTAATTCACTGCTAGTGGTATAAGACTACTCAGTCAGCCTAATACCCCTGTATTTATGAGGATTGGGATATTAGGGTAGGTTGATTTTTCACTTTTTAAAAATATAAAATTCTCTCAAACAGCAAAAGTTGTATGTTGGTATAATAATAAATACTGATACCAAAAACTAGATCTCTTACATGCATTATTTTTTAAGGAAATACCATCAAAAATCGTCAGTTAAAATGCACTAACAAAATCCTCATTTTCACAACATTTGGCCCAGTAATTGGTTAGAAAATTTAGCGATTTCAATATTTAAAACAGAAATTTATTTTACTAAGATAAAGCGAATAAGATATTATAACTAGAATTAAAATTGAAAATATCCCCCCATCATCACTGGCACCTCTGATATGCTTTTTTTACCTCATTAACTAAGCTATAACAGGGATAACATTTTAAAAGATTAAAATTTGTTTCCTCTAACACCAATATATATATATATATAGTCATGAGATCAATAGAAAAAGTAAATGATGAGTTTATAATTGTGTCTAAGGTTTCTGCAATAATTAATGGCTTTTATATCTTAGTTCAGTGTTTCCTAACCTATGGCCAGATGATTAAAATGGGCCATGGCAAATTTCAGGAGGGACACAGTCTTGATACTTTTTAAACAAACCTTGTATGTAGTAAAGATATGTAGAACAAAGAAACAAAACTCAGACAAGTGTATGTAGGAGATATATTTCGTTAAACATTAAGCTCAGCTTCATCAGTCGTTTATTCTATCATTAAAGCATCATACAAGTGTTTTATAGAAAAGAAAAGAAAGTGGACAGAAGAGGGGTGGTTTAGGGGAAGAAGTCAGGTGGGTGGGATCAATGCAGTCTTGTAGGAAATATCCTCTATTTTTGTGAAAGTGGGCTGCAATAAGGGTGGTCTTGTATGATCGGAATGATTTGGTGAGTGAGTGTTTATCCATTCCTGACGTTATGAGGAAGGAGGATTGGAGTAAATCCAACAGAATCTAGTAGAGATATGTGGAACAAAGGAACAAAACTCAGACAAGTGTATGTAGGAGATATATTTCGCTAAGCATTAAGCTCAGCTTCATCAGTTGTTTATTTTATCATTAAAGCATCATACAAGTGTTTTATAGAAAAGAAAAGAAAGTGGACGGGAGAGGGGTGGATTAGGGGAAGAAGTCAAGTGGGTGGGATCAATGCAGTCTTGTAGGAATTTCAGGAGGGCCACAGTCTTGATACTTTTTAAACAAACCTTGTATGTATTCTCATTTCCATCACAAATTCTGGAGTCTTTTGAGATTATTGATTAAAAAAAAAAACAAAAAAAAAAAAACTTTCAGGTGTTTCTGGAAATGTCACTTAAATATCTACATTGTTTTGACTGAACTGATAAAAACTAAAGTCGATAAAAAATAAGAATTATGAAAATGGTTAAAAGTTCTGTGAAGATTATCAAATTCAACAGACACCTGAAGAAGCCACCAGCTAAAAGACTGATCAAAACAACAAAGATAAAGATAGCAGTCTGAAAAATCCATAGAATATCACAGAACTTAAAACAATACATCACAATTCATTTTTGATTTTTAAATTTATAGAATAAAATATATCCACAATAAAGAAGAAAAAAACCCATTTGAAACTATTTTCAGAAAGTGTCTGCAGAAAAAAAGAATAAACCCTCCCCCATGGTATATATAATCTGATATATTTCTGAGACAGTATCAATTTGGAAGCTTTGTGAGAAGTGACAAAAAGATATCAGATATAAAGTGAATGAGAAATTTCCAAAAGTTTTTAATTTTACCTTTTTTTATACTGAACACTGAAGTCCCTAAAATTAGGCATTTGATTGGCTATAATTCAATATCTGTATATATCAGCATTTCTCAACCTTTTTACCCTTCTGTAACCCTTAAAATAGATTACATGTCTCAAGGAAACCCATTCTGGGTCAGAGTAGACCTGGGAGTAATGGCGATAAACAGGTACTTCACATTCCCTAAAGTTCCAGAACAAGATGCAGTTTAACATCATACCTAGGACACTAAGACCCTCAGCCACTGCCTTCTAGCACATACATGATAAAAAGGGTTGGGGGTTTAACCATAAGGGCAATAGAGTTGGGACAATCATATAGGTGCTAGGGTTTGACATAAGCTAATTGATCAGAGGGGGGGGGGGCTCTCAGACCACCCGTCTAGCCTAAGTAGGGCCAAAGTGGAGAGTTGTGCTGTCATTCAGACTTCAATGAAAACCACCAGTTACTACTGATTTGAATACTCACATAATGTAGTAGTAATAGTAAATTGGCAGAGTGGCCTATTGTCGATACCAGCCAAGCAGCGAGGAAGTCTATCCCATATTTCACTAGCGCTTGACCAGAGAGATTATCTTAACTGAGGTAGAGTGCCACACCTACCGTCAGCTCTCCAATTTACCGCACAAATCAGGTTACCCAACTCAGTGCATGAGTAGCACATACTCATGCACCGAGTTGGCGTAGTCCGGTATCAAACCAGGGACCTTGTGATTCCTAGGCAGGTGCTCTACCAACTGAGCTAAACCAACCAATCACATAGCGCTAATACCCTTGGGAAAGATATGAATCCAATTCTCCCTCCACCTATGGGTAAATAGCAGGGCAGGCTGGGCGCTCTTTAACCCTGGCTAGGTAACCAGTCTAGGAAAAGGAAAACTCTGAATTAAAACCTGTTAAACTCCACTTAAGAAATTGACTTTGTGTCACATCCTGCTCATGCGGAGGGGTTGATAAATATATATATATATATATACATACATGTTTTCATAGGAGAGAGGAGATCAGTTTGCAATGAAGCAGAATCCATAAAATCATGTATACAGTGGAATTTCCATGGATCCAGACAGGCCATACATTAATCTACTATAGAGTAAAAGTAGTAAAGATGGTGGAGTGGCCTATTTTCACTATCAATCAGACAGCAAAGGAGCCTATCCCCTTTTCACTAGTGCTAGACCAAAGAGATCATTGTTGCTGAGGTAGAGCGCCACACCTACCACTTTACTGCACAGATCAGATTACACAATCTGTGCTACTCATGCACGGAGTTGGCGGGGACTGGTATCAAACCAGGGACCTTGTGATTCCTAGGCGGGTGCTCTACCAACTGAGCTAAACCAACCCCAGTAGTAGTAGTAGTAGTAGTAGTAGTAGTACAAAAAATGCAAGCTAATTCTTTCCCTGAATCCAAAAGGAAACTCAGTTTTCCATTTCTTTCCAAATTAAATTTCTCTCTAAAATAGGTGATAATTAAATTATTTCAAATAATTAATAGTTTCAATACAAAAATTTAAATCCCTTGAACAAAAAAAAAAAAAAAAAAAAAAAAAAAAAAAGTGGCCAATAATTAAAATTAATTAACTTTTTTTTTTTGGTTTTGCTCTCGTTTTCCTGACTTATTTTTTTGCCCGGCTCTTCTTAACATTTTGTCGTCCCCTAGAAATACAGACTAATCAAAGCTGAGAATGAGGTCATGTGAATAGATATCCCTAAGCTCAATATAAAAAGTAAAAAGTAAAGTCGTTGGGGCGGCCTAATGTCGGTATCAGTCAGACAGTAAGGGAGTCTATCCTTGTCTTTCACTAATGCTAGACCAAGGAGATTATTTTAGAGTCTGAGGTGGAGCGTCACACCTACCATCAGCTCCTCAGTTTACCGCATAAATCCCTGTGCTATTCATATGCTGAGTTAAAAATTGAACTTAAAAGAAAAAATCTACAATGATGACTCTATCTTTTTGATTTAGTGCATCCTGGGATGCACATATTTGCTTTGAATGAGTCCCTGAGAAAATTTATGGGTCCCAACTAAAGCCGTCTAAGTACTACCTTGTAACCTATCATGTGTAATTCATTTCTAAGAAACTATTGAAATGTATATACAGTAAGCTTGAAATGGTGAGGGAAGAAAAAAAACAAAACATAAAAAAAAACAAAAAACACTAGGACGCATGGATATGATTTTACTGTCCTTTTAGATTTTTGGGACCAAGTAACCAATAAGCACCTGCTTATTGTCACAACCCAGGACTGTTTTTTGGGAGTGTCTTAGTCCTCTGTAGGGTTGGTTGACATGCAGTGATGCTGATATCTTTTTGATTTAATGCATCCTGGGACTCACATATTTGCTTTGAATGAGTCCACGGGAAAATTTATGGGTCCCAACTAAAGCCATCTAACTCCTACCTTGTAACCTATCCTGCGTAATTCATTTCTAAGAAACTATTTAAATTTATTTACAGTTAGCTTGAAATGGTGAGGAAAGAAAAAAGTAAACCACTGGGATGCATGGATATGATTTTACTGCGTCCTTTTAGATTTTTATGCATCAGGGAGTAAGACACGTACCTATCAGTATCTCTGGTAGCTAAACTTAATATTATGAATTGTCTAATTTGTTCAATTATATAGTTAGTAAATTCATTGTTGATAAGGGTCTGCTTAATATTTTTATGTTCAGAGTAGAATATTGTTTTTGAGGAGGAAATGAGTTTAACTTGATCTATTAAGTTTTTTTTTTTTACGATAGCTTTTTTGTACTGCTCAGGGCATTCACTGTTGTAATTAAGGTTGCATGAATTGTTACTTGTGGGCTTTTTTATATGGATAAGTGGGTAAAGTTTCTTAATTAATTGTAGGGTTTTTATCTATGATCTGGGGAAACAACTAAAGACATCTAAATCCTACCTTGTAACATATCCTGTGTAATTCATTTCTAAGAAACTATTGAAATGTATTTACACTTAGCTTGAAATGGTGAGGAAAGAAAAAATAAAACACTGGGATACATTGAAATACGATTTTACAGCGTCCTTTTAGATTTTTTGGCGTCAGGGACGCAGGGTGTGTAACTATCAGCATCTCTGACTCTTCATGAGAAAATAAGAGTTGGTTGGTTGAATTTTAAATGATGTCAACACTTGTTGGGTTATTTTATGCCAAAGACATTTTGCTTTATTGATAGTTATTCAAAACATTTTTAAAAACTCAATTTTTTTTAAACACATCATTTTAAAACTCGTTTTTTCTATTTAACCCATAGATGGGACCCTAAATGGATAGTACTACTCTGGGTCAGAGTAGACCTGCAAGTAATGTCAATGAAAGGGTACTCCACAGAGCTTCAAAATTGGAACTTCACCATTTGATACAATTTAAAATTATACCCATTTATGGGTTGAATAGAAAAAAAATAGAATTTTAAAAAATATGTCAAAAAAATGTTTTTAATACCCATCAAGCATGAATAGAACTAAACCACTTCGACATAAAATAACCCAACAAGAGTTGACATGCCATAAAATCCTACAAACCAAACCATAATACTACCTATGACAGTGGGTACCTGCTATGATTTCAACTGTTTTGGTCACATGATATATGCGCTGCAAATTATAATGTATGAAAATATTGCAAAACTTTTTCATAGAAATCAATGGTTTATACAATAACTTTTTTTCAAATACAACATATTTATTTTTACTATTTTTTATAGGGTAACTAGCACCCCTTCAGCACTCTAACAGATGGACTGGCTCATAGACATAAAATAGCCTACGATTAAAGTAGATTAACAAACTGAATAATTTTCTGACTTTGCTAGGTTGGCTATACCGAATTGACCCTCCTCTATTTAGTGTAAGTTTTGTCTTGTTAATTGTTTGTACTTATTTGTTCTGTGTTTGTATGTAAACGTTTGGCACCAGATGCTGGTGCCTAATAAATGTATTAAGCACACCATTCTTCTGTGTATCTTTCCACCTTGTGATACAACACTATTATATACAAAATCCTTTGATTTAAATATTCTTCCTTTCTCTGAATCTACAAGTGTCTTGGTTATTACATTAAATACAAGTGTCTTGGTTATTACATTAAAACTGTATCTGGTGGTTTGGTTTGGTTTGTTTTACGGCATGTCAACCTCAGTGGGTCATTTAATGCCGATAAAATTTGGAAATAAATTAATTCTTAATGGATACACAATTTTCAAAGAATAAATACATTTTTCTATTTAACCCATAGATGGGACCCTAACAGATACTACCACTCTGGGTCAGTGTGGACCAGGGAGCAATGGTGACGAAGGGGTGCTCCACATTCCCCAAACCTCCAAAACTGGAACCTCACCATCAAATAGAGTTAACGTCATTCCCAGGATATGTAGACCCTCAGCCACCGCCTTACAGTACCGAAATGATAAAAAGGTTTGGGGCTTGCCATAATGGCAATAGGGTTGGGGCAATCATATAAGTGCTAGGGCTTGACGTGACCAGCCGATTGATCGGAGGGGGCCTCTCCGACCGCCCATCTATCCCAAGAACGGGCCAAAGTGGAGTATTGCAAGTCATGGACTGCTCAACCACCTGGGTTCTATCCTTTAGCATCACGGCTCAACACCCACGGCCAACAGGTGGCCCCATTTCAGAAAAATTGAAGTGGGTGGGTGACAATTTTACATTTTTCTGGATGATTTGACATGGAATTGCCCAGTACTATTTAATGCATAGTTTTAAAAATGAGGAGATTCATGCCGTTTGTTGTGATGTGTAGTTTTGTACGTTCTTGTAGTAGTACTTCGCTTATCATAGCTTGGTTACTTAAGTAGTCGAACTATCTTTATATATCTACTACTGTAGTAGACGTATGCAAATGAGATAACACGCCATTGGCTATCTCACTACACAGTGAATATAAGAAGAGAAACTGGAATTCAAACTCACTTTATATATATATATATATATATATATATATATATATATATATATATAGAGAGAGAGAGAGAGAGAGAGAGAGAGATAGATAGATAGATAGATAGATAGATATTAACAGACTAAGATAGATAGATAGATATTAACAGACTAAGATAGATAGATAGTTTGATAGAAACAAACTGAGATAGATAGATAGGAACTCGGACAACCATATTACAAAAAATGTCACTGTCCAGCACATTAACCACTAGGCCACAGATACTCTCCCCAGAAATATTTGCCTCTATTGACATTGGTTAGAGTTCTAGCCAAGGTAGAAGTTTGCCTTTTGATGCTGATTTTCAAAGAATTTTTCCCTCCCCACTTATAAGAGTAGTGCATTACAATCTTTCCACCCACATGTTGCTATATGCCAGGCAAAACTATATATAAGTATCTCTGTATTATTTATAGGATTCAAACACTGGCTTGGAGGAAGTATGTATATTTATATATAATTGAATTATATAAATACGTATTAATGTAAGTACACACACACACACACACACACACACACACACACACACACAGAGGAAATATCATGTATGTCAGAGTTGATCCTGTCTTGAAGTAAAAAATTGTATAATCTTTGTCTGCTGATCTGTCCTTCCTTTAAGCAGTCATTCCCATGAATAACTTTCGGACAATTTATCAATGCCTTTAAATAGTAAATCAGTTACATATTCAAGTGTTTTTGATTGGCCAATCCAGCCACCACTGTTTTGGAGCAGTCTATAAATATAAGTTGCAGTCTTTAGCACACCTTATACCCAAAAATACTAGGGCACCTCATTTGGTGTAATGGTTAGCAAGCTAGATTAGCAGACCATTGTTAGTGAGTTCGATTCTCACTGGGCGCCCCACACTTCTGGCCTTGTGCCACATCTAAGCAAAGCTTAGTAAATAACTATACCCAAAAATACTCCAACAAGTACTCTTTTCTCATTTTTTCTTTCACCTCTGTTTGTTTGATGGTGTCCACTTCCTGTATTCCCACGTATTAGTTATTCTTCTTTTCTTCAAGAGCCCTTATTTTTCCTGATTTAGTAGTTCTATTCACCCCACTATTTATTTTTTATCCTTTTTTCATTGTTGATGCCGATTTTTATTTCTATAGTATGTATATTTATATATAATTGAATTATATAAATATGTATTAATGTAAGTACACACACACACACACACACACACACACACAGAGGAAATATCATGTATGTCAGTGCATTATAAAAGATGATTGTGGAGAAGTATTTTGCACAACATTTTTTTTTTTAGCAGTAGTTTTTGTGATGCTGATAAAAATGCACTTTCACAAGCATGAGAATTTTAAAAGACACTTATAATGTTGCCAGTGATAAAATGCCTTGTGTTAAGTGCTTTCGATCAATATAGGAAACAAATAGTATATTTATTATTTCATATATTAACATATAAAGAGCTGGATTTGTTTTTTTTGTTTTTTTGTTTAATGGCATATCAACGTTCATGGGTTATTTCATTTCAAAGACATCCTTGTAGGAGAACAATTTTGATCAATATAGGAAACAAATAGTATATCTATTATTTCATATATTAATATATAAAAGAGCTGGATTTGTTTGTTTTTTTTTTGTTTTGTTTTTGTTTTTTTGTTTAATGGCATATAAACCATCATGGGTTATTTAATATCAAAGCCATCCTTGTAGGAGAACAATTTTGATCAATATAGCAAACAAATAGTATATTTATTATTTCATATATTAATATATAAAAGAGCTGGATTTGTTTGTTTTTGTTTTTTTTTGTTTTTTTGTTTAATGGCATATCAACCTTCATGGGTTATTTAATATCAAAGCCATCCTTGTAGGGAGAACAATTTCGATCAATATAGGAAACAAATAGTATATTTATTATTTCATATATTAATATATAAAAGAGCTGGATTTGTTTGTTTTTGTTTTTTTTTGTTTAATGGCATATCAACGTTCAGGGATTATTTAATGACAAAGTCATTTTTGTAGAAGGACCATAGTGGTACTACTTTATCCATAGTTGGGGGGATGAGGGAGTTCATACCTTTCCAAAGAGTATTAGTCTGAAAGTGAATGTAATAGTGTGACTGGGGTTCAAACTTGTTTACTACAATGTTGCAGTCCAGTACATTAGCCCCTATGCCACAGGAACTTGTCCCTCAAAGGAGCTGGAGTCTAAGTGGGAAATACCATAAACTGAGGAGTTGAATTTTAAGTCAGGGTCAAGGTGGATTGTTGCAGACCTCCAGAACTGTAACTTTACCATCAGATAGAAAAAAATACCAGGACTATAAGACCCTCAGCCACCGCCTCCTAGCACATATATGATAAAAAAGGGTTGCGGGATTACCATTAGAGTAATGGGGTTGAAACAATCATATATATATATTTACCAACCCCTCCGCACGAGCAGGATGCAACACAAGGTCAATTTCTTAAGCAGAGTTCAACAGGTTTGAATTCAGAGTTTTCCTTCTCTTAGACCGGTTGCCTAACCAAGGTTAAAGAGCCCAGTCTGCCCTACTATTTATCCATAGCTGGAGGGAGAGTAGGATTCATACCTTTCCCAAGGGTATTAGCACTAAGTGAAATAATTGCCACGTCCAGGATTTGAACTCGGGTCGACGAGTCCATTTCCCATGACTTTACCTATTACACCATGCGCTTCCTACAATCATAGGAAACATATCATTTGAAACAATCATATTGAGTTTGACATTGCCATTTGATTGATCGGAGGGAGCTTTTCCGACTGCCTGTCTAGCCCAAGTAAGGGACAAAGTGGAGTGATGCATGTCATGGACTGCTAAGCCACCAGGATTCCATCCTTAAGCATCCCTGGTCACCACCTATGGCCAACAGGTTACCCCATTGAATGGGGGTCTTACCCCTCTGCAGAGGTGCAGTTGGTGTATTCAAAAAAACCCAGCTGATAGGTCTAGACAATTACTCTCAATATTTGTTTTCATCTTCTGAAAAAGAATCCACTCTGGCGAGAGGGAGTCCTCATGGCATACTGGCTAATGTGCTGGATGGTTGGGTGGTTGGGTTTAATGACATGTCAACCCTTGTTGGGTCATTTTATGCCAAAGATGTTTTTGCTTTATTCATTCTTGATGGTTACTCAATTTGTTTTAAACACAATTTTTTCTATTTAACCCACAGATGGGACCACACATTTCTATTTAACCTATAGATGGAACCCTAACAGGTACTACTACTCCCGATCAGAGTGGACCTGGGAGTAATGTTGATACATTTATTCTTTATTTGTTTCTTAAATCTTTGAATTATTTATTTATTTCTATCTTTCTTTCTATATTTCTTTCTTTCTATCTTTCTATATTTCTTTCTTTCTATCTTTCTATATTTCTTTCTTTCTATCTATCTTTCTTTATTTCTTTATTTCTATCTTTCTTTCTATCTTTCTTTCTTTATTTCTTTCTATCTATCTTTCTTTCTTTCTATCTTTCTTTCTTTCTTTTCACTCATTATTTTCATAAGTTTCTCCTTTTTAGTCCTTTATTTAACTAGAAACTGTGTCAGGCTACAGACTTATTGATTCAATCTTGCACACGCACACACACACACACATACACACACATTATTAACAATCTGAAGAAAAAGAACATGCGAATTTAAGACGGCTGACAAGGCGGCTTAGATTTGGGGAAAAATTGGTGGGGATGGATGTTGGTCTGGGGAGGGAGTGGGACTTTGCCGCAAATAAATAGCAGCCAATAAACGATGGTGATATCTGATCACAATCGAAAAGGAAAGGTATTATTTTATTTTTCCCACTGTCATTCATTATCGTCATCAGAATCTATTGTGTTTGATGCAGAACGGATAATTTAAGCTTCAGTTAATTGATCCTCTCAACCTGTCAGTATATTACAGCAGGACATTGTAACCGAATGAACTTCTTATCTAGCTATTAGAATTATTGGCTTTCAAATCATTTATGGAGTGAAGCAATGCATAATATGTCAGCACACACCACCTACCACCATACTACCAATGACAGTGGGCACCTGCCAAGACCTGAACTGATTTGATCAGGTGATATATGTGCGCTGCAAACTAGAACCTTATAAAATATTGCAAAACTTTTGACTCACCTAAGTATATGAGAAAAATCTGAAAGAAATGTAACTAAAAATAAAGTTTTCCCACAATATATAGGTAGGTTGGTTGGTTGGTTGGATTTTATGGCATATCAAAACCTGTTAGGTTATTTCATGCCAACCAAAGCCCTCTCAGTTACTTGTTTTGTTTTCTGCCTATTCCAGGCTGAAATCTAAAGAACTTACCTCCATTTTACTGCAGTTGTTTATTGAAGAGAAATGTAGACATTATATATATATATTTATATATATATATATTTGGGAGCATATGTGCTTAATTGAAGTCATACCTAATTTGAAAATCAATTAGTTAGAATTAAATGAATTAGGCGTGCATATCGATTTAAATGTAAGGCGTAAACAAATCGAGAAAAAGTCAATCTCTGTATGTAGATTTCAGCCTATGTGGCCTAATAGGCTGAAATGTACATACAGAGATTGACTTTTTTCTCGATTTGTTTACGCCTTACATTTAAACCGATATGCACGCCTAATTCATTTAATTCTAACTAATTAATTTTCAAATTAGGTATGACTTCAATTAAGCACATATTCTCCCAAAAATTGTCGGCTATTGCCATCTCAAACAGATTGTTTGTTCACTTCATATATATATATATATATATATATATATATATATATATGTGTGTGTGTGTGTGTGTGTGTGTAAGTTGAATATTCTCTGTATTTTGACTGTTTTAACTTCAAATATCAATAAATGAATAAGGCCGTTTTCTTTGTATACTTAAATATTTTATAATTTTGTATTATTATTATTATTTTATTTCATATTTAAAATAATAATAAATAGAATACAATGTGTATATGGACAATCTCTCAGCCGAAACATGTGTTGGAATTTCATTAAACCATTTTTATCCATTCAACATTTTCTTTCCTTTATTTATTTATCCCCTCTCTCTATATATATATATATATATGTTTATAGGGCCAGGTTAGCTCAGTTAGTAGAGCGTTCGGCTAGAAACCACAAGGTTCCTAGTTCGATACCAGCCCTCGCCAACTCAGCATATTAGTAGCACAGGGATCTGTGCGGTAAAGTAAGGAGCTGATGGTAGGTGTGGCGCTCCACCTCAGACACAAAAACAATATCCTTCGTCTAGCGCTATTGAAAAGGGGATAGACTCCCTCACTGATTGGCTGATACCGACTATAGGCCACCCCGACGACATTTATATATGCTTACTGCTTTTGGCTGTCTGTCATGAATTATATTGTTGAATAAAGTATATATTATTATTTATATTTTTGCTTGAAGGCAATTACAATGTGTATATCGCATAAAATTCAATAATTATAGAAGATAATAATGATTGGATGATACCAACTTGAGGCCACCCCGACGACATTTATATATGTTCACTGCTTTTGGCTGTCTGTTATGAATTATATTGGCATTCTTTTCTGGCAAGTTCACAAAAATGTCTGATGACATCATTATATAGCAAGAAGACATGCAATTTATTTGACTCAACACGTTTATTTCTCTTAACAAAGTAGATAAGTAGCAGTTAAATAATAAAAATGCATTGAAATTGCAACCATTAAGTAGAGAAAGTTAGTGGAAGCTGTAATAATATTTTGAAGGGGGAAATATTTCTTGTGAAACTGAAGGAATTTCTTCAGGAAAAAGAAAAAAATAAGAAAAATAAAGAGAAATAAAAAAAAAAGAAAGGTTATTTATTTATTTATTTATTTTTTGTTCTGTCATATCTGTAGTTGTTTGCACATTTGTTTTTTGTTCTTCATTTTGTTTACTATTGATGGAAAGCAAGTCAAGGTTTGTAAATTGGCATCCTTGATTACACTGTAATTACATCCATGTACACATGATTTCCCAGGATAGGATAATTTATCGTTATTGGTTTTGTTGGGTAGCCATTATATCTTGTTAGAAGAAAACAAGTCAGATTGTTTGATGAGTACATCTGACTCATTCTATCTGAGAAGTTTGATGTTTAATGAGAAATGGAGGGAAGTCCCTTAAACTTCAGCCTGGAATTAGAAGAAAAAAAACAAAAACAAGGGAGGTAACTGAGAGGGTTTTGGTTGTCTAACTTCTTGTTTTTCAGGACAAAATTTGACATCCATATTGGAAAAGTATTCAAGAAAAGTATGTAGAGAACAAACTCTGTTGTAGCTATAACAATGGTTTATTTAATTATATATATATACATATACATAGAGAGAGAGCATATGAGTAGCACAGGGAACTGTGCGGTAAAGTAAGGAGCTGATGGTAGGTGTTGCGCACCACCTCAAATGCTAAAATAATCTCCTTTGTCTAGCGCAAGTGAAAAGGAGATAAACTCCCTCGTTGATTGGCTGATACTGACATTAGGCCACCTCAACGATTTTACTTTATATATATAGATATATATATAAAGTAAAATCGTATATATATATATATATACTTTCATATATATATATATTTACTTTCAAAGTAAAAAAAAAAATTAAGAAACCGTCAAATATTGCTCTGTATATAATTGATTTATTGGTTATTGTACATTGAGCTCTCTTAGGGATTTATAAAAATCCTTGTATGAATATATATGTTTGCACCTACAAGAGCATACAGTAAGTATGGTTGTACAGTGAGATTTTGATGATCCCAAAGAGAATCATCTCTTACTTACCAGGCATTTGGATTATCTTATATATATATATATATATATATATATATATATATATATATATATATATCTAATACTAATAATTCAATGGTTTCATGTATTCCAATCTAATATTAATAATTTGCATACAGTCATATTGGTTCAAGTATTCCTATCTGATTCTAATAATTTGTAGACGGTTATATGGTTTCAAGTATTCCTATCTAATTCTAATAATTCACACACAGTTATATGGTTTCAAGTATACCTACCTAATTCTAATAATTTGCACTTATTATTTATTTAATGCCAAACAACTGTTAGAGTGGGTATTTGCCTCATACCCCACTTGTATGGGCTGGGCATAAGGCCTCATTTTAACGTGGGCCCACCCACAAACCGAAGCTCATGGGTGGGAAAGAACAAAAATTGCGTCGTTGCCTGGGGGGGGGGGGGTAGCCGCTATTTTTTAAACTCTCAACGAGTCCAGCGGCTGAAGCTCGTTGGACCCCCGGCACTAACTGTTAGAGTGTGAAATAAAAGTTGGTAATCAAGTTTCCTTTATATAAATTTACCAACTGCTTTGCATGAGCAGGATGTGACACAAGGTCAATTTCTTAGATGGATTTTAACAGGTTTGTAATTCAGAGATTTTCTTCTCTTACACTGGTTACCAAGCCAAAGTTAGTGCTCAGTCTGCCCTACTATTTTATCCATAGCTGGAGTGAGAATATTTGGATTTGTACCTTTCCCAAGAGTATTAGCAATATGTGAAATGGAAATGACTTTGTCAAGTATTTGAACTCGGTTCGACGAGTCCAAATTTCCTTAAGGTGTATTTTTGTAGATGTATTTTATATCTGATTCATAATTTTTTATATATCTTTATTTATTTCATAAGAGTATTTTAGTCTGCCTATGAACTTTTCAGCCAACCGATCAAAGTTGAAATTTGAAATATAAATATCATTGCATCAATTGAACAGGATAGTTGAGGATGACAGAATTGGAATTATGAATATGTTTGGGCTTTGCAAATTTAGTCAAGGAGAAATAAAGAATTTCTTCAGACCAGAGAATTTTTAGACCCAGAGATGGACAATCAAATAGGTATTGGAGGAGAGGAGGTTCTGGCAGACACTCAACAAAGATCAAAGACAAATGAAGAAGTTTGAAAAGGCAAACGCTTTTATCTCAGACGACTCGGGTTTTCTAACATAGGGAACAAACAATGAAGGGCCCTACATTTACGTAGGTTATTTTGTTATTTCCACTTCTTTTCCAATCTGGCCATCAAACAATTACGGTTTGTTTTGTTTTACGGCATATCAACCATGATCAGTCATTTAATGCCAGCAACGTTTTGAAAGATTCATAGTGATAGTTTGAAAGAAAAATTTCTAAACTTAATTTTCTGTTTAACCCATAGATGCAACCCTAACAGGTACTACCACTCCAGGAGCAATGGTGATGAAGGAGTGCTCCACATTCCTCAAACCTCCAGAAATGGAAACTCACCATCAGATAGAGTTTAACGTCATATCCAGAACATGGAGACCCACAGCCACCGCCTTCTAGCACATATATCATTATAACAGATGGCTATGAATACAAGCTTAACCCTCTCTCCCTTCTCACTCTCTATCTCACAACCTCTCTCTGTCTCTCTCTCTCTCTCTCTCTCTCTGTCCCCCCTCTATCTCTCTCTCTCTCTGTGTACCCCTCTATCTCTTTTTCTCTCTCTCTCTCTGTCCCCCCCTCTATCTCTCTTTCTCTCTCTCTCTCTCTCTGCCCTATATATATATATATATATATATATATATATAATATATATATTTGTTCGTATGTGTGTGTGTTGGTTGGTTGTTTTGTTTTACAGCATATCAATAGTTTTCGGTTCATTTAATGCTAAATCAAATCATTCTGATATGCGGTTACTTACAGTAACTGCTTTCGCTTAAATGGTCACCCATCCAAGTATTGAAAATGCTCATCGCTGCTTAACTATGGAAATTTAGCGGAAACCAGTGAATTTAACATGACTTGAAATTAAGTGCGCTCGTGTATCTGTGTGTGTGTGTGTGTGTATGTGTACGTTTCTCTGTGTGTATGTGTGTGTATGTATAATAGATTCAGTGCAGTTACAATAATCATAACAGAAAATGGAATTTGTAAAAATAATTTGATAACAGAAATAAAATATCTTTTATGATTCACAATCCTTAATAACACAATACATCCACTCACCAACAAAACAAATTTAAAAAAGAAAACAAAAAAAAACAAACATAAGTTGCTGACCCCAAACGAAAGTTAACACAACGGTAGCCTAAAACGAAGTGACCAAAATGTTATTTGGTCACTTCGTTTTAGGCTTTTTATGGTTCTACGCATAGGCTCCAGCAAAACTTCCAGTTGAAAAACAAAATTTATAAACAATAAAAATATCCTCTATTTAATGTTTTTCAACCAATAAAAATTTTTTCCGCTAAAACCCTTCAAAAGCTTTCTCGATCTTAATTTTTGCTATATATACAAGCCGACTTAAAGTCAAAAAGGAGGAGACACGCCAGGCCGATATAAAGGAACCACTATACTCTACGCACCCCGCGTCACGCCATACTATACCCGCATCACGCAGAACCAGAACTGACTTTCAACCCCACACGTACCCTCATTTCACCAAGCAGCGAAAGGAATTACCATCTCAACAATTTAAGCTTTTGTTTATTTTAAATAAATGAAATTAATCCAAACCTTCACGTCTATTTTTTCTTTTGCAAACCATACGCATTTAGAGATATATCATGATTAAAAGGGGTGGGCCCTGCCATAAGGGCATTAGGGCTGGGATAATCAGTGCTAGGGCTTGATGTGATTAGCCAACCGCTCATCTAGACTAAGTAAGGGCCAAAGTGGAGTGTTGCATATCATAGAATGCTCATCCACCAGGATTCCATCCTTAAGCGTCAATGGTCACCACCCACGGCTAACAGGTGGCCCCATTGGGGGAGTCTTACCCCTCTGCAGAGTTGCAGTTTGTGTATTCTAAAGCCCCAGCCGACAGGTCTAGACAATTTCTGTCAATAATTGTTTTCATCTCCTGAAGAAGAATCCACTCTGGTGAGATACCAGCCCTCGCCAACTCAGCGTATGAGTAGCACAGGGATCTGTGCGGTAAAGTAAGGAGCTGATGGTAGGTGTGGTGCTCCACCTCAGATGCAAAAAAACAATCTCCTTGGTCTAGCGCTAGTGAAAAGGGGATAGACTCCCTCACTATATGGCTCATACCGACATTAGGCCGCCCGGATGACTTTATATATATATATATATATATAAAATAATAAAATTCGAAGGCAATACAATGCGTAAAAAATAAAGACAAAAAGATGTTTATATGTCTAATCGATTATTATTAATAGCTAAATTAGGTCCTAATATAAACAATAGATTAGAATTAAACACAGAATACATAATTAACTAAATTTACACGTTCCATATATAGGTTTTAGTTTATTTAGTACACATGTTCTCTCATATATATATAATTTTCCCTATCATAAATTTTAAACCTACCAACTATCAATAGATTAGAATTAAACTCAGAATACACGATTAACTAAATTTACACGTTTCATATATAGCCTTTTTTTTTTTTTTTTTTTTTTTTTTTTTTTTTTTTTTTTTTTTTTTTAATTAAAATTAAATATATATATATATATATATATAGTGATGGATGATTGAGAATGAAAAGAAGATAATAGAGAAATATAAAAAAAAATTAATTACGATTAATTTAACAATATTGACATACTTATTAACTCCTTTACATGACATTATTTCTTTAAACCATGACACTATTTCTTTAAACCATAATACCCTCTTAGGATTACGGTCAGTCTAGAACTATTAATAAATATTTAAGGAAAAGTGGGGAAAAAAAAAATAAAAATAAGAATAAATAATAACAACAAAAGAATGAAAAAAAAAATAGTTAAATAAAATATATAATTGAAGCAGTACATTATGCCTTTTGTAATTCAAATATTTGATTTATGATATTTAATCTATCTGAAATTTAAGGGGGAATGGTTTGTTTTATTTTTATTGTTTTGAATTTTACATCAATCCTAATATGTAATTATTATATGATATTTTAATATATAATTAATATAATATTTAATCTATTTAAGTTTAAAAGAAAAAGAGAAAAAAGTACTCATAAAAGATATTTTCTTAAAAAAAAAAAAAAATAATAATAATAAAAAAGAATCATTTATTTTTTCTATCAATACTAATACATAATTTAAGATAATCTTTTATTTACTTATTTACTATAAAAAAATAATTTAAATTAGAGAACAAAGGGGATAAAGGGGAAAAAAAAAAAAAAAAAAAAGAAAAGAAGAGAAATAACACAAAAAAAAAAGAGAGGGAGAAAGAATAAGAAATGAAAGGTGAAAGCGAAACAAAAGCTAAGTATGTTAAAAAAAAAAAAAAATTTTTCCATTAACGGTTTTTATTCATTTGCTCACTTTTGTTTTTGAAATTATGACACGCTCACACCGTTGCTACACATTGCTACACATTGCAACAATGCAACATCTTACCGGATGTCAGCCTTGTTCTCAACAAACTTTTAAGAAAGAAAAAAAGAAAGAGAGAAATAAGAAATTACAGTTATTCGCCCATTCATAAAGAGGAGAAGAAGAAAGAGAGGAAAAAAAGGAGAGGAAAAGGAAATAAGAAGAGAAATTATAATCACACAAATAAAAAAAAAACATAAGCACGTCATTTCTGAAATCAGTCTCTGACGATAAAGCTTCGCTTTGAAATCGATTAGACATATAAACATCTTTTTGTCTTTATTTTTTACGCATTGTATTGCCTTCGAATTTTATTATTTTATAACATACTTAACAATGCTTCAAGCAAATTACCAATTACTTTTATATATATATATATATATATATATATATATATATATAAAAAGAGTGGGATGTTGCTACAAAATGATTTTGTGTTATTTAAGAGCCAATTTGATGTTAGAACAATTTTTTTTTTAAAACTTATTTACAAAATTCCCCGAGCAGACAGAAAATACAAACTAGCAAATTAACCGACCTTAGAGTTTTTGCACTCACCAGTGAAAGGGTTAATGCATTTAAAGATTAAGATGAAAAATACCAGAAAGTCAAAAAGTCTGAGAAACTTTTTACATCAAGCCATGCCTGTCATCTGCGTTAATGCAAATTGACTTTGTAAACTGGTGACAAAATAAAGAAAAAAAAAAAGAAAAAAAAAAAACTCTCTTGTTGCTGATGTAAAAAAAAAAATTAAAAAAAAAAATGTATTTTTTTTCCTCAAACAATAATTATCACTTAAATCATTGTCATTTGATGATGCAATATTGCAACGCGGTTGTTTAAAGATTTCCTAAATTCCCAAGTTGTTTTTAAAAGAACTTTACCATTTCTTTAGTTCTCGGCTTCAGAACTTTTCTTTTTCTTAAAAGAATAAAACAAAAAAAGGTTTAATGTTAAATCTCAAAGCTGACATGGTTTATAAGTGTTCAGTATTGGAAATATTGATGTTCATTTCATCACCAAAGTTAGGCTTCGGAGTAATGACAATCAAGGGGTATGTATATATTTACCAATACCACTGACTTTAGGAAGTTAAAAAATAACAGACAAAATTTAATGGTTTGGTTTACTTTACGGCATATCAACCTCAGTGGGTCATTTAATGCCGATAAGGTTTTGAAATAAATCAATTCTTAATGGATAACACTTTTTTTATAAATACATTTTTTTATTTAACCCATAGATGGGACCCTAACAGGTACTACCACTCCGGGTCAGAGTGGACCAGGGAGCAATGGTGATAAAGGGGTGCTCCACATTCCCCAAACCTCCAAAACTGGAACCTCACCATCAGATAGAGTTTAACGTCATTCCCAGGACATGTAGACCCGCAGCCACCGCCTTCTAGCACCAATATGATAAAAAAGGGTAGGGGCTTGCCATAAGGGCAATAGAGCAACGTTTTGAAATAAATTCATTCTAAATGGATACTCAATTTTTATAAACTTATGTTTTTCTATTTAACCCATAGATGGGACCCTAACTGGTACTACCACTGCAGGTCAGTTTGGTTTGGTTGATTGGTTGGGTTTTACGGCATGTCAACCCCTTGGGTTATTTTATGCCGAATACTTCTATTGGTAAAAAAAATGTTTAATGCTAACAAAGTTTTGAAATAATTTCATCTTTAATGGATAATACAATTTTGTTTATAAACTCATGTTTTCTATTTAACCCATAGATGGGACCCTAACAGGTACTACCACTGCGGGTCAGAGTGGACCAGGGAGCAATGGTGATGAAGAGGTGCTCCATATTCACCAGAGCTCTAAAACTGGAACCTCACCATCAGATAGAGTTTAATGTTGTTCCCAGGACAAGTCCCTCAGTCACCGCCTTCTAGCACCCATATGATAAAAAGGGTTGGGGATTGCCATAAGGGCAATAGGGTCGGGACAATCATATAGGTGCTAGGGCTTAATGTGACAAGCCGATTGATTGGAGGGAGCCTCTCCAACCGCCTGTCTAGCCCAAGTAAGGGCCAAAGTTGAGTGTTGCATGTCATGGACTGCTCTGTCACCTGGGTTCCATCCTTAAGCATCATGGGTTGCTACCCACGGCTAACAGGTGGCCTTGTTGGGGGGGATTACCCCTCTACAGAGGTGCAGTCGGCGTATTCTACAGCCCCAGCTGACAGGGCGGACAAAATTTAATGGAAATTTCTTCAAAAAGTCTATAATCAGAAAAAAATGAGCATTATATCATTAATAGAAGATAGTCTCAGAATTATTTACCTCTGCACGAATAGGATGTGATACAAGGTCATTTTTTAAGCAGAGTTTACCAGGTTTGAATTCAGAGTTTTCCTTCTCCTAGACCAGGTGCCATACTGTTGTGGGGTTTTAAGGGGTCAAATAAGAACAAAACGATGGGTAACAAATGTAGGAAAATGTATTAACAAAAGAGTAGACAATTACAGTACAGAGAAGTGAGAATTACGTCCGATAAATAGAGTTATGAGCTGACTCGCATTGGCTTCCTCTCAAGCCATAATTGTCCCTGTTACTTATAGTAACCGTCGGCGCATTCCATTAGTCTATAGGGTATATCACCTATAACACATACCAGGGTTGAAAAGCCTAGTCCACCCTACTATTCACCAATAGTTGGAGGGAGAATAGTTGGATTCATACCTTTCCCAAGGGTATTAATGCCATATGAAATGCAAACAGCTTTGTCTAGTATTTGAACTTGTATCGCCATGTCCATTTCCTTTGATGGCAACCATTATGACACGGGCACCTCCATCAAGGGGTATGTAGCATAGCAGGTTTATTTTGAAAGGAATCATGACGTGTTAATTGTAATTTTAAAATATTTATCTCTATTCCTGTTCTACTTCTTGAGGCTGGAATCTGGTTGTTGGATTTGATGTTGGGTTGGCTGGCATCTTGCTCTTGAACAACTTGGAATTCACTAGATAATATCTTGTCTTGTGCCATTTATAGTTTTTAATAATAACACAACACGTTCTTGTTTTCTCTCATGAGCTATTTTATTTTATCCCAAAGTCAAAATGCCTTGGGTGACAGAAACACATCATGCATCTGACCCAGCCACTGTTTCCTTCGAAACTGATCTTTGATCCCTCTTTCTCTCTCTCTCTCTCTCTCTCTCTTATCTAACCAATCAAAATTTAACAAGTGGCTTAGTGCTTTTGTCGTCAAAATCTTTCCACTTGATACTTACGCGATCCTGAATTTTCACTTGTTACGACTTCTTGAAAAACACAGGTAATTCTGAGGAGAGGCACCACACCTACCATCGGCTCACTATTTTACCACACAAATCTAAGTGGTGCTAGTTATAGTCTGAATGAGGTGGATGCTCTACCAACTCAGCTACATGTCCCCCTTCGTTGTAATCCACATATAACTTTACAATTCCATTGTCAAAAAAGCCGCAGGTAATTGAATTCGTTATTTCTAATCAAAACATAAGAAAATATTTTTTAATTGAGCAGTTATCAATGTTATTAATCTTATGTGGTTATATGAATAAATTTAAATATATGAAAATTAAATATATGAATAATATCTTATATAATAATATTATCTTATTTTATAATAATATATACTATTCTATATAATATTATTTCATATTATTTATTATATATTATATATATCATTTACGTTAACTCCATATAATCTCTTGGATTCCTGGCTTTTTCCACCCTATTATGTTACAGGTAATCCACACTCTCCAGATCTGGAGCCTCACTATCAGATACAGTTTGGTTTGGTTTGTTTTGTTTTACGGCATATCAACCTCAGTGGGTCATTTGATGCCGATAAAGTTTTGAAATAAATCAATTCTTAATGGATAATACAATTTTTTTTATAAATACATTTTTCTATTTAACACATAGATGGGACCCTAACAGGTACTACCACTCCGGGTCAGAGTGGACCAGGGAGCAATGGTGATGAAGGGGTGCTCCACATTCCCCAAACCTCCAGAACTGGAACCTCACCATCAGATAGAGTTTAACATCATTCCCAGGACATGTAGACCCGTAGCCACCTAGCACCCATATGATACAAAGGGGTTGGGGCTTGCCATAAGGGCAATAGGGTTGGGAAAATCATATAGGTGCTAGGGCTTGACGTGACCAGCCGATTGATCGGAGGGGGCCTCTCCGACTGCCCGTCTAGCCCAAGATAGGGCCAAAGTGGAGTATTACATGTCATGAACTGCTCATCTCTTGGATTCCTGGCTTTTTCCACCCAATTATGTTACAGGTAATCCACACTCTCCAGATCTGGAGCCTCACTATCAGATATAGTTTACTATCATGCACAAAACACACCTTTTGTGTGTGTGTGTGTGTGTGGGGGTCTTACTCCTCTGCAGTGGATTCTAAGACCCATCAACAGTTTGTTAATACCTATCTCATTCTGTGCATATCTATCAATCTATCTCATTTTTAGTATGTATTATTCGGACTATTGTCCTCATCTTATAGATATAGAAAAAATTAAATGGAGGGTAATTCCATGTCAAATCATCCAGACCATGTCACCCACTTCTTTCAATTTTTCTGAAATTTTGTCCAAGTGTGAATTATTTTAAAGTTAGACAATCCCCAAATTTGAGTTCCCAATTCCCAAAACTGGCAGAGTTCTGTCGATTTTTAACTCTCCAATTTTTTTTTTTTTGGCAGGGGGTGCAAAAATTGACGATTTTTGTAATCTATTTTTGTCAGTAAAATGAAGTCTAGATCTTCACTGAAAATTGGTTTACAAAAGCATTTTGGCACAAGGAATCCAAAAATGCTACCAAAAAAAAAAAAAAGTCTTAAAGTTAACCAATTAGCACACATAATAACAGTTATATCTAATTTAAATCTTTAACCATTTAACTATCTTTTTACTTTCCTAGACACTTGTCTTGCTCATATTAGAAAAGTTGTGAATTGGATGTTTAAAAAATTACCATTTCTAGATATCAGTTCCATGAATTGAACCAAGATTTTTTTTTTTTTTCATTATACAATGTCTGGGTAGTGCCTTGCAGAATTATTCTCTGCTAAAGAAATAATTTGGTTTAGATATTGGTCAATTAGTGCTAGTTCTGTTTTGAATTTCTCAAAGAATGTTTATGGCAAAAAATGTCTTTGGTGAAAAAAAAATATCAATGAATGAAGCATCCTTTTCAGTCTTGTGATGTCTAGCGTTGGTGAATTTCCTTCAAAATTACAAAACAAAAGTGAAACATTGAAATAACAAAAGGAAAGACATTAATTTCTACAAAAAAATAATTCCCTTTTGATTAATTGAGTTCTTTGGGTTCGTTTTTAGTTCACTCAGCAGAACAGTTTAGCTCAGTCAGTAGAGCGTTCGCCTAGAAACTACAAGGTTCCTAGTTCGATACCAGCCATCGCCAACTGAGTGTATGAGTAGCACAGGGATCTGAGCGGTAAAGTAAGGAGATGATGGTAGGCATAGCGCTCCACTTCTGACGCTAAAAAACAATCTCCTTGGTCTAGTGCAAGTTAATTGAGTTCTTTGGGTTTGTTTTTAGTTCACTCAGCAGAACGGTTTAGCTCAGTTGGTAGAGCGTCCGCCTAGAAACCATAAGGTTCCTGGTTCAATACCAGCCCTCACCAATGTATGAGTAGCACAGGGATCTGTGCAGTAAAGTAAGGAGATGGTAGTGTTGCACTCTACCTCAGATGCTATAAAACAATCTCCTCGGTCTAGTGCAAGTGAAAAGGAGGAAGACTCCCTCGTCTTGCTGATACAGACTTTAGGCCACCCCGAAGATTTACTTTTTTACATTAGTTCATTGACATGCCATAGTAACCAACAAACCAAAGAAACTAGATATTATAAGAGCAGTCTCCCTTGTCTGAAGGTTCTGGATAATCTCCTGTGTTAGGAGACCCTATTTTGGTCACGTAACACAGGAACCCAAGAAGAGAACCCTCTTTTTGATGCCACTGAACAAGCCTGGACGTGCTTGTCACCTCTCTCCAGCAGACATCTATGGTGCATGCCAGACGCAACAGACACTACTTACAGTAAGTGGTTTCCACCTATTTTGTCTATTAACACTACTATGTATGTTTGGACACTTGTGACATTATATAGCCTGGGGAAACTTCGTTCCCCTATATATGTTATAATAAAAGTTATATAAATGTAACTAACGCATTTGTTGTTTTCCTAACTGGAGTATTCCGCATTGGGTACATATCCTTGAAGTAACCTATTGCTTTATAAGAACCAGAGTTAACACTCTGTGAACCTCTGATAATATTATTCACCAGTTGGAATTATTCAGAGTTGATAAACTAAATGGGATACCAATTTTGAATTGTAAGGCATACTAACCAACTAACCAACCAATCGGTCAAGGCTGAGAACATACAGCTAGAATTCTCCTGAGTTGATACACTGAATGCAATACCAACTTTGAAATGGCGTACACTAACCAACCAACTACAGAGCGGTTGGAGAGGCCCCCTCCAATCAATCAGCTGGTTATGTCAAGCCCTAGCACCTATATGATCATCCCAACCCTATTGTCCCTGTGCCAAATCCAAACCTTTTTATCATGTATGTGCTGAAAGGTCATGGCTGAGGGTCTTATTGTCCTGGGTATGATGTTAAACTCTATCTGATGGTGAAGTTCCAGAATTGGACGTCCGGGAAATGTGGAGCACCCCTTCATCACCAATGCTCCCAGGTTCACTCTGACCCGAAGTGGTAGTACCTGTTAGGGTCCCATCTATGGGTTAAATATGAACAAAATGTGTTTAAAGAAAATTGAGTACTCATAAAGAATGAATAAAACAAAACATTTTCTGCATAAAATGACCCAATGGGATTGACATGCCGTAAAATCCAACCAACCAACCAACCCATAACTGGAGGGAAAATAGTTGGATTCATATGGGTATATTATCTTCTTGACCTCCCAGCACAGTTTTTGGTTTAGTTTGTTTTGTTTTACGGCATATCAACCTCGGTGGTCATTTAATGCCGACAAAGTTGTGAAATAAATTCATTCTTAATGCATAATACAATTTTGTTTATAAACTCATGTTTTTCTATTTAACCCATAGATGGGACCCTAACAGGTACTACCACTCCGGGTCAGAGTCGACCAGGGAGCAATGGTGATGAAGGGGTGCTCCACATTCCCCAAACCTCCAAAACTGGAACCTCACCATCAGATAGATTTTAATGTCATTCCCAGGACATGTAGACTCTCAGCCATCGCCTTCTAGCACCCATATGATAAAAAGGGGTTGGGGCTTGCCATAAGGGCAATATGGTTGGAGAAATCATATAGGTGCTAGGGCTTGACGTAACCAACCGATTGATCGGAGGAAGCCTCTCGTCTAGCCCAAGAAAAGCCTAAAGTGGAATATTGCAAGTTATGGACTGCTCAGCCAGCTGGGTTCTATCCTTAATCATCATGAGTCACCACCCACGGCCAACAGGTTGCCCCATTGAGGGAGTCTTACCCCTCTGCAGAGGTGCAGTCAATGCATTCTAACCCCCCAGGCGACAGGGGGGGGCACAAGTTTTTGTTTCTTTTACAAACCGAACCTCATGTAATGTCCAGTACACAAAATGCATGGTCCTATTCCCCTTTTGGTGTGCTTCAGAGACCCCAGGCAATAAACTCAGCCCTGTCCTTTTTAGGTGAGGTTGCAGGTACTGCATGGGAGCAACAGCCCCTTGTGACCTACCAATATATTCTATCTCACTCAAAGGATCAGAAGCCATGGCGCCTAATCCAGGTATTCCTAAGGTATTATATTTGGGTATCAGACATTTCTTTAAGTATTATATTCTATAAACCTTAATAACCAGAAATATCTGGTAATTCTCTGTGGGTATCAAATAACAGCGAGTCTCATTTAGAACATATTCTCCTTAGTATTATTACCAATTTCAATAATTATGTTATCTAAATGGTTTCTAGTTTAGTTTAATTACACTGGTTTACAAAAAAATATTTTTTGTCTGAGGCAAGAATGTGAATAGGTGTTTTTTACTTATTTGGGTGTGCTGAATTCAAATTTATAAACAGTCTTGCTTATCACCTCTAGTTTTCTATCTTTTAAATAGTCTCATTTAGTATATACAGAGTATATACATGCTTATTTCAACAGTTGCAGTAGCTTATTACAGATAAAACAGGATAGATAAAGAACATTGACAGAATAAATATACGTGGATGACACAATGTACACAATTCATAGTACCGCAGACAGTTAGAAGTGTGTTTTCTTAGATGATCTGCTGTATTTTGCCTCCGGGATGTCACGCAAGAGCATCCAGCAGAAGTCTCCCATCATGCCGGGGTTCCACTTGCCTTGGTAGTTGCTCTCCATCTTCGGAATGTCTTGGTGGAATCTTTCTCCGTGCTCATCACTCACAGGTTTGGAGGGAAGAAGTTGAGGTGGGAATGGAGAAAATGAATTTTGAGTGACATTCGGCATCCCATATCCTCATAAGTCTTTAGCAACTTCTCAATACAGGCTTGGTAATTTGGTACACGTGTGTTACCAAGGAAGCCACTACAGACTGACTTAAATGCTTCCCATGCTCTCAGTTTCCTGCATAATAACTAAAAAAGAAGACATAAGTCACACAATATTAGAAATTAACCCTGAATGCATTTACACCTTTATGTACAGTATGTACACAAAATGTACAGTATGCATATCTAAAAAAACTAGAGGTGATGAGTAAAAACGGATTTCAAATCTGAATTCAGCACCCCCAAATTAGGTTAAAACAGCTATATTTGGGTATCAGACATTTCTTCAAATATTATATTCTATAAACCTTAATAACCAGAAATATCTGGTAATTCTCTGTGGGTATCAAATAACAGTGTCTCATTTAGAACATATTCTCCTTAGTATTATTACCAATTTCAATAATTATGTTATCTAAATGGTTTCTAGTTTAGTTCTAATTATTGAAGTCTTTTTTGCAAGAGTCTTTGGAATCATTCCAAGTTCTCCAATTATGTTATTATTTTTATAATATTCCACAATTTCTGGAAAAATTTACACAGCTTTTCAACCTCGACATCTGATATTTAACACATTTTCTTATCTTAGTTTAGAATAACAAGATCATCTAGTCTTTCATGCAATTGATGAAACCAACATTGAATGAGAGAACTTCCTTTTTTGAAAGCCGAATTAAAAAAGAATAGGCACGGATAATGAATACGATGTGTGTTTTAAAAAAATGTATTGAAACTGAAGCTGTATTTTACCGAGATAGAAATTAACAAGACTAGATTGGTTGGTTGGATTTTACGGCATGCCAACCCGGGCTCAATATTAATGCCATCCCGTCGACGATAAAAATTACATCCGGGACGATCAATATGTCATCTGGGACAGTATGCCTGGGACGGTAAAAATTTTTCATAAAAGTTAGTACTACATTCCAATATTGGCCGTCCAGTGATTGCTCCAATGCTGACCTCAAAATGAGACTATAGCACCTGCAAGTCTATTCTCAATTACTTGTAGTGAGAGCGAGCTATGATTTTGATGTGTGAAGGTTGTTTTCATAAGTTTGTCAGTTTGAAAACCAGAGCTTGTTGCTAACAATTTTTAGTTATTTGGGATCAGTAAAATGTTTATTCCTCTGTGAGGGGTAAAGTGAGGGAGAGGCTTTCTGTGATTGGATATGCCAAACATGTATAAGCTTAGTTTGGCTTGGTTTGTTTTGTTTTATGGCATATCAACCTCGGTGGGTCATTTAATGCCAATAAAGTTTTGAAATAAATCAATTCTTAATGGATAATACAATTTTTTTATAAATACATTTTTTTATTTAACCCATAGATGGGACCTTAACAGGTACTACCACTCCGGGTCAGAGTGGACCAGGGAGCAATGGTGATGAAGGGGTACTCCACATTCCCCAAACCTCAAACCTCACCAACAGATAGAGTTTAACGTCATTCCCAGGACATGTAGACCCACAGCCACCGCCTTCTAGCACCCATATGATAAAAAAAGGGTTGGGGCTTGCCATAAGGGCAATAGGGTTGGGGCAATCATATAGGTGCTAGGGCTTGACATAAACCAATCGATTGATCGGCCGTCTAGCCCAAGAAAGGGCCAAAGTGGAGTTTGCAAGTCATGGACAGCTCATCCACCTGGGTTCTAT
The DNA here is from genome assembly GCA_023376005.1 of Doryteuthis pealeii. NCBI lineage: Eukaryota > Metazoa > Mollusca > Cephalopoda > Myopsida > Loliginidae > Doryteuthis > Doryteuthis pealeii. Next base: position 77,085,777 of record CM042155.1, on the reverse strand, counting down.
CCTTAAGCATAATGGGTCGCCACCAATAGGTGGCCCCATTAGGGGAGTCTTACCTCTCTGCAGAGGTGCAGTCAGTGTATTCTAATGCCCCAGGCAACAGGGCGATGATAAGCTCAGAAGTTTTGGCACAAAATACCAAAACCCTCAGATAGATTCCAGACCAGCTCTGACAAGACATTGACCTGAAGTTCTAAGAAATCACTAAGATACCAGATATTTTCTCCATCACACCGGTAAGTCTTTCAAACTTAACTCAATACACAGGAAGGACTTCATATTGTTAGTCATTGTTTTATTTGTTGTTAAATAAATTGTTAGAATTAAACTAAGTTTTAATACATTTATTTGTTGCTGTTAGTCTTAGAATTAAATGCTATACTAACTCTAATATTGTAATTGAATAAACCTAGATACTTTGTTAAGCCTGTGTGTTGTAAGATAGAAACCAATGTGGATATACATGTAAAAATCATTCATGACAAATTAACAAGAACAATATTTATCCACTGAGCAAACTTAATAAACCAAATAAAGAATTAACTGAAGATACAAAGAAGTTTATACATAGGGGACTCTTCATAAATGCTTCCTGCAATAAAAAACGCTAAGCGGTGCCAACTCAAAAACAACCCACGCTTAAGGTGTTTTTCCACCAATTTTTTTCTCGACAAGTAAATATAAATATTTTAAGCCTACCCCTCTTTAAAATATCTTCTTTTTTTTTTTGTTTCGATATTTTCATTTTATTTTAATTCAAAAGGACTGTCACAATTTTTTAAATAAATACGACCAAGTTCCAAAAATAAAAACATTATTAAACCAAAAAACTATCATATATTTAAAAAATAAATATGACCATGTTTCGAAAATTAAAAACCCTAACCCTAAACCCTAAAAACTACTAAAAAAACATTAAAAATAAAAGCACCTTCAAACAGCTAGGGACTTCAGTCATAGCATGGGTTGTTTTTTCAGCAGGCATAGCCTAGCGGATTTTAGGGCAGGAGGCCAGGATGCATTTGTGCGAAGAACCCCATACATAGTTATAGGCACATGGCTTAATGGTTACCATTGTAGGAAATGGACACGGCTAGACGAGATCAAATCCATGATGAGGCTGTTTGCATTTCACATAGAACTAATACCGTTTGGAAAGGTAGGAATCCAAATATTCTCCCTCTAGCTTTGGGTAAATAGTAGGGCAGACTGGGCTCTTTAAATTTAGTTAGGCAACCAGTCTAGAAGAAGGAAACCTGGACTGATTAACATTTCCTTCTCCTAGACCAGTTTTCATACCAAACTGCATTCAAACCAAAGGGTTCTCTTCTCATTGGCTGAATTACTTTGAGAACTCCTTTCCTCCTCCTCCTCCTTTGTTCATTATTACTCTCTCTGTCTGTTCATTATCTCTATTTCTCTCTCTCTCTGTTCATAATATAGTAAGATACTGAACAGAGAAAGACAAAAGGAGAGAGATGATATATATATATATATTAAATTTTTATAGGCTCTTACAACGCATGTATCGCATAAAATTCGATATATAGAAAATAAACTTGACAAGTGTAATGAATATCGTACAGAGACTTTATTAAGTCTCATCAGCGATATATACTAACGAGACAGAAATCGAAAGATCAGTAGACACACTATAGAGATGTCAATTAAGCTTTGACAAGAGATAATTAACAGTTAGAGATATATAAAGAGGCAGGAAGTAAGATACGGAATAGAGAGAGAGAGAGAGAGAGAGAAAAATGAACAGAGATATATGAACAGAAAGTAAGATAAGAACAGACTGAGATAGATTAGAGAGAAATAATGTACATTTAAAGATATATACAGAACAGACAGAAAGAAAGACAAGAGAGAGAGAGAGAGAGAGAGAGAGAGAGAGAGAGAGATGAACAGAGACAAAGAGAGCAAGAGAATGAACAGTTAAAGATATTTAAAGAACAAGCAGGAAGTAAGATACGGAATAGACTGAGAGAGAGAGAGAGAGACAGAGAAAGTGAACAGAGAAAGTGAACAGTTAGATATATAAAGAACAAACAGAGAGAGAGATATGATGAAGATGAACAGAAATAAAGACAGCAAGATAATGAATAGAGTTAAATGAAGAACACACTTTTTTGATACTACACTTTGATCTTAGCCAGAAAGTAATAGATATATATATATAAAGAACAGATAGAAAATAAGACAAGGAACAGGAGACAGAAAGAGAGAGAGAGAGAGAGAGAGAGAGAGAGAGAGAGAGAGATAATAAGTATACTGAAAGAGAGAGGCAGATAATGGTCATAGATAATAATCAGACTGAGATGTAGATATGAACAAACTAAAATAGATGTGTGAGAATGGAGTGAAGACAGAAGTAGAAATCCATTACACTCCAAAATACAATGTCATTTCTTTTTTTCCTAATATTGCTTTCAAAAATTTGGCTATAGCATGCAACCTGATATAAAAAAAAAACATGAAGGAATAAAAAAAATAAAAAAACAATAAAAAAGAACCAATAAGAAAAAAAAAGTATTTGGTGATGACGTCGGGGTAGATTGAGTGCATTTGCTAACCACGTGTACAAGCAAAGAATGAGTTATGATCTCAAAGAGACAGAACAAAATATGTGGCTCCGATTCCCTTGAATATGAAATGCACTGAATATTGGAAATCTCTTGTGATACAACGACAGAGAAAATAAAATAAAAGGGAAAATCTGGTGAAATATTAAAGTCAAATTTCTTCTCCCAAGTAAAATCCATGCGCGTTTCTTTAAAAGCCGACCGAACATGGAAACTGTGGAAAAACTTGCGAGCAGATGAAGTAGTATAGAAAGTTTTTCTCGCTTGTTAAGGTTTTTGGGTGGATTCTTTTAACCCTCTAACTTCCCTCAAATAAACGTTTCTCCTCTGAGATATCTTTCTGTCATGTGAAATTCTATCCAAAAAAAAGGAAAAATCACTTGCACTCCATGACCCATAAAATAAATGTTTTATGTTTATTTTTAGCTATAGAAATATTATTCACTGGAAAATAAAGCATGTTTAAACATTAAACATGGAATTTCTAGTTGTTTTTACACATGCTTTTAAAATATGAGATCATTTAAATGAGAATTGGTCAAGTTATTAATAATCTTCATACAATGACTGCTATTTACACAGTAGCATTGCAACCAACAAAGTCTTCATCAGATGATGACTCTGGGTTCAGGCATGGTTTCGGGCCGAAGCATCATTACCACTAACCCAGAGCGCCCCAGCAGTATCTCACGATACCACCAGACTTTGTCGGTTTGATGTCACAATGTAGGACTGCCATATCCATGCTGATGCGGTTAGAGCTTTCTCCTGAATCTTTTTCAAGTATTTCCTCTTGTCTGGTAGAGAAAGTCCAAGTTTAGACAAAAATGCCGAGGTTGAGTTGGCAATAAACCCCCGACATCCGACCTCAATGGGAAATACATCCGTGATCCATCCGTTTCTGACGCATTGCTCACGTAGGTCTTCATATTTTTCCAACTTCCGCTGATGGGCCCAAACCAGATTTTCTTCAAATGGAACTGTCAACTCAACGAGTTAACAGTTAGATTAGATTATAAAGATGTCTGCAAGAAAGACATGAAGACATGCCACATTAATATCAACACATGGGAGCTGCGATAATACCCAGTCTGCAGTTGCTGCACCTGCATTGCACGATGTCTATGACCCCAACATTGTAACATTCTGTGCTGGCCGTTTCAAAGGGCACGAGTCATAGACAGGTTCACAAGGATTAAAAAAAACAAAAAACACAAAGTCTGATAACAGGACACTGATGGAAGAGGAAGTTGTAACACTCTGTGCAGTTTGTGGTGGAGTAGTATATACTTAGATCTATGTCAGCTGGCAAGAAAGTTGTTTTAACTCTAAGTCGATTACTGGCTTCACCTCTAGTGCATCACCTCTCTGATTCAATGCTATCAGCTAAACTGGCTTATATAGTGTATTGCCAACTAGATCCCAAGGGGGTCTAACTGGCGAGGGGGCATTATGTTGAAAGACCTAAAACCCTCCAATGAACCAGTAATAACATCACTGACAATGCCACCCAGTGCTGTTTAATAATACAGGCGTATCTCAAACACACAAACATATGAAAAATGGAAGACAATTGTAAATTTTCAGTTTCTATTCTACAGTGCCGTCAGTTAAATAATTTTGAATCTTAGCTTTTTTTTATGCCATTTTCAAATGACTATGCACGTCCATTTTGCCCCACAGCAAACATTCTCAAATATTAAGTAGAAATTTTAGAATCTTCAAATTCAGAATTGATTTCTCTATTTTGATACATAACTACTTTTGTTTGTTGTTTGTTTGTTTTTGTTGTTGTTGTTAGTCAACGTTCAAACGCCATTTTTTTTTTTCATCCCCCAGCAACCAATGTATTTACTAAAATTCTAAAGTATACAAAATGTACAAAAATAAATATGTGGAAAATGTTAGTATTTTAAAACAAGATTCTCTCCTATGCCACCCCCCACCCCTCCACAGTTCCCTGAAGATTAAAGTATAAAAATGTATTTTTGTTTTCAATAAGAAGTTTATATTTGACATAACCAAAAAAAAAAAAAAGAAAAAAAAAAAGAGAAAATCAAATATTCCTAGAGAAATTTCATCACCTGTTATTTTGATTTAGCTGGAAACATATCCATTTATAGATACGTGATTTAACTGACAGACAGTGGTTACCAATAGAACAACTTTATTATTATCATAAATTTTCAGATCGCATCACATCTGGCTGGTGCCCTGTTGGCTGGAGCAGAAGAATACACTGACTGCACCTCTGCAGAAGGGTGAAATCCCCCCCCTAATGGGGCCACCACCATGGGTTGTGAGTCATAATGCTTAAGGACAGAATCCTGGTGACAAACAGTCCATAACATGCAAATCTCCACTTTGGCCCTTACCTAGGCTAGATGGACGGTTGTAGAGGCCCATTCCAATCAATCAGCTCGTCATGACAAGCCCTAGCATTTATATGATTATGGCAACCCATCCAACCCTTTTTATCATATATGTGCCAGAAGGCAGTGGCTGAGGGGCGACCCGTGATGCTTAAGGATAGAACAGAGGTGGCTGAGCAGTCCATGACTTGCAATACTCCACTTTGGCCCTATCTTGGGCTAGACGGGCGGTTGGAGAGGCCTCCTCTGATCAATCGGCTGGTCATGTCAATCCCTAGCACCTATATGATTGCCCCAACCCTATTGCCCTTATGGCAATCCCCAACCCTTTTTATCATATGGGTGCTAGAAGGCAGTGGCTGCGGGTCTACATGTCCTAGGAATGACGTTAAATTCTATCTGATGGTGAGGTTCCAGTTTTGGATGTTTGGGGAATGTGGAGCACCCCTTCATCACCATTGCTTCTTGGTTCACTCTGACCGGAGTGGTAGTACCTGTTAGGGTCCCATCTATGGGTTGAATAGAAAGACCTGAGTTTATAAACAAAATTGTATTATGCATTAAGAATGAATTTATTTCACAACTTTGTCAGCATCAAATGACCCACCGAGGTTGATATGCCATAAAATAAAACAAACCAAACCAAACAAACCTTTACAGCATGCACCTTCAAATTATCTATTAAGTATCTTACAAATGCCCAATCAAGCAAGTAATCCAAAATGCATGAACGGCCAGGTTTTTGCACAAAATGAAGAAGACATATGTAGATCACAGTTTCCACATCATTTGTTGAGATGATTAACATTAGCACTGAAGTGATTTAAAACGAGAAAATCATTCAAGAATAATTCCAACCTTCATTAAAAACAAAATTGAAGAATCAAGAATGAATTTATTTCACAACTTTGTCGGCATTAAATGACCCACTGAGGTTGATATGCCGTAAAACAAAACAAACCAAACCAAACCTTTATATATGTATACATAGATTATACTTTCATCTTTTCTTCTTTCCCTTTTAATTTCATTATTTCCCTCAATATTATTTCTGCACATATTTTTAATCCTTTTTTTTTCTTCTCTTTTTCCAATATTTCCATTCTTTGTATCTTCACTTCCAGTCCATCTCTGATTTTCTCATGGATATTTTCTTTATCTGTACGACCTCATACAAAAAGCTGTATGAACAGGATTCATTATTCGTCTTTCTTTCAATGTCAAGCAAGAACTCATCTTCAGGCTCTGGTTTAACAATATCTCATTATTTTCAATCCGCACCAGAAAAACAAAATATAATTATTCTTCTGCCAGTTAAGTATTTATGGAAGTAGTTTCGAAAAACCTTTCAATCTTCGGATTTGGAGATGAACCAACGCTAACAATACGTAAGGCTGCAATCTGTGACTCACTAACAGGTTTTTATTAAAAGATGCTTCTTGAAATATAAGAAAAACAAAAAGAATTCTATTGAGACTAGTGAGGAGGGGAGGAGAAAGCAAGAAAATCTTGAAGATGGCATTGGTATCTCTAAATGTTATTCATAAACGATGCCCAACCGGATTTTTCGTCGGTGCCGTTATTTGGTAAGGAAACAAACAAAACAAAAAAGAACAGCTTTTTACTCGATCTTTTCGTTGTTCTGGACACAGAAAGAAATACGGTAAATGAATTTATTATCAGAATGTAAGAAGGATCTAATACTTCAGCAAGAAATTTTTGCAGCTGTTTGGTTTCAATAAATGTCTAAAGAAACGGTAAATCTTGTGAATTAGAGAAGAGATTTTCAAGAAGAGGTCACTGGTTCAAACGATACTCAGGTGGAATCCATGTAAATATGATTTTTTGCTACAACACCATCAATCACTGACATAAATACGATCAAATACTGAATATGTTTGAGTTAGTAAACATTGATTTTACTGTATGCATGAGTTAAACATAAAAATGGAGTTGTCGACCCAAGTTCAAATCCTGGATGAAGCTACAGTTCACATAGCGCTAATACCCTTGGGAAAGGTATGAATCCAACTACTCTCCCTCCAGCTATGGGTAAATAGTAGGGCAGACTGGTTTTTTTTAACCTTGGTTAGGCAACCAGTCTAGGAGAAGGAAAACTCTGAATTCAAACCTGTTAAACTCTGCTTGTGGTGGTCACTACTAGAATAGGCTCAGTTCTAATTAAAGATCTATTTCACTAATTTAAAATTTAATCAATTTAATAATCTAAGTTAGCTGAGCAGAATCTTTGGTTGCAGATCCGTTCAGCCGTGTCGAATACGTGCAAATGAACGGCTTTCAAGATTGGTGATTAAATAATTAACTAACCATTTAGTGTTATACCCAGAATACTTCTTTCTTTTTTGGGGGGGGGGGGGTCTTACCTCACTAGGGGAGTTGTGTTTTCAGTT